>CM059033.1:0-1200000 GCA_030279155.1 Forsythia viridissima
CCTAAACCCTAAACCCTAAACCCTAAACCCTAAACCCTAAACCCTAAACCCTAAACCCTAAACCCTAAACCCTAAACCCTAAACCCTAAACCCTAAACCCTAAACCCTAAACCCTAAACCCTAAACCCTAAACCCTAAACCCTAAACCCTAAACCCTAAACCCTAAACCCTAAACCCTAAACCCTAAACCCTAAACCCTAAACCCTAAACCCTAAACCCTAAACCCTAAACCCTAAACCCTAAACCCTAAACCCTAAACCCTAAACCCTAAACCCTAAACCCTAAACCCTAAACCCTAAACCCTAAACCCTAAACCCTAAACCCTAAACCCTAAACCCTAAACCCTAAACCCTAAACCCTAAACCCTAAACCCTAAACCCTAAACCCTAAACCCTAAACCCTAAACCCTAAACCCTAAACCCTAAACCCTAAACCCTAAACCCTAAACCCTAAACCCTAAACCCTAAACCCTAAACCCTAAACCCTAAACCCTAAACCCTAAACCCTAAACCCTAAACCCTAAACCCTAAACCCTAAACCCTAAACCCTAAACCCTAAACCCTAAACCCTAAACCCTAAACCCTAAACCCTAAACCCTAAACCCTAAACCCTAAACCCTAAACCCTAAACCCTAAACCCTAAACCCTAAACCCTAAACCCTAAACCCTAAACCCTAAACCCTAAACCCTAAACCCTAAACCCTAAACCCTAAACCCTAAACCCTAAACCCTAAACCCTAAACCCTAAACCCTAAACCCTAAACCCTAAACCCTAAACCCTAAACCCTAAACCCTAAACCCTAAACCCTAAACCCTAAACCCTAAACCCTAAACCCTAAACCCTAAACCCTAAACCCTAAACCCTAAACCCTAAACCCTAAACCCTAAACCCTAAACCCTAAACCCTAAACCCTAAACCCTAAACCCTAAACCCTAAACCCTAAACCCTAAACCCTAAACCCTAAACCCTAAACCCTAAACCCTAAACCCTAAACCCTAAACCCTAAACCCTAAACCCTAAACCCTAAACCCTAAACCCTAAACCCTAAACCCTAAACCCTAAACCCTAAACCCTAAACCCTAAACCCTAAACCCTAAACCCTAAACCCTAAACCCTAAACCCTAAACCCTAAACCCTAAACCCTAAACCCTAAACCCTAAACCCTAAACCCTAAACCCTAAACCCTAAACCCTAAACCCTAAACCCTAAACCCTAAACCCTAAACCCTAAACCCTAAACCCTAAACCCTAAACCCTAAACCCTAAACCCTAAACCCTAAACCCTAAACCCTAAACCCTAAACCCTAAACCCTAAACCCTAAACCCTAAACCCTAAACCCTAAACCCTAAACCCTAAACCCTAAACCCTAAACCCTAAACCCTAAACCCTAAACCCTAAACCCTAAACCCTAAACCCTAAACCCTAAACCCTAAACCCTAAACCCTAAACCCTAAACCCTAAACCCTAAACCCTAAACCCTAAACCCTAAACCCTAAACCCTAAACCCTAAACCCTAAACCCTAAACCCTAAACCCTAAACCCTAAACCCTAAACCCTAAACCCTAAACCCTAAACCCTAAACCCTAAACCCTAAACCCTAAACCCTAAACCCTAAACCCTAAACCCTAAACCCTAAACCCTAAACCCTAAACCCTAAACCCTAAACCCTAAACCCTAAACCCTAAACCCTAAACCCTAAACCCTAAACCCTAAACCCTAAACCCTAAACCCTAAACCCTAAACCCTAAACCCTAAACCCTAAACCCTAAACCCTAAACCCTAAACCCTAAACCCTAAACCCTAAACCCTAAACCCTAAACCCTAAACCCTAAACCCTAAACCCTAAACCCTAAACCCTAAACCCTAAACCCTAAACCCTAAACCCTAAACCCTAAACCCTAAACCCTAAACCCTAAACCCTAAACCCTAAACCCTAAACCCTAAACCCTAAACCCTAAACCCTAAACCCTAAACCCTAAACCCTAAACCCTAAACCCTAAACCCTAAACCCTAAACCCTAAACCCTAAACCCTAAACCCTAAACCCTAAACCCTAAACCCTAAACCCTAAACCCTAAACCCTAAACCCTAAACCCTAAACCCTAAACCCTAAACCCTAAACCCTAAACCCTAAACCCTAAACCCTAAACCCTAAACCCTAAACCCTAAACCCTAAACCCTAAACCCTAAACCCTAAACCCTAAACCCTAAACCCTAAACCCTAAACCCTAAACCCTAAACCCTAAACCCTAAACCCTAAACCCTAAACCCTAAACCCTAAACCCTAAACCCTAAACCCTAAACCCTAAACCCTAAACCCTAAACCCTAAACCCTAAACCCTAAACCCTAAACCCTAAACCCTAAACCCTAAACCCTAAACCCTAAACCCTAAACCCTAAACCCTAAACCCTAAACCCTAAACCCTAAACCCTAAACCCTAAACCCTAAACCCTAAACCCTAAACCCTAAACCCTAAACCCTAAACCCTAAACCCTAAACCCTAAACCCTAAACCCTAAACCCTAAACCCTAAACCCTAAACCCTAAACCCTAAACCCTAAACCCTAAACCCTAAACCCTAAACCCTAAACCCTAAACCCTAAACCCTAAACCCTAAACCCTAAACCCTAAACCCTAAACCCTAAACCCTAAACCCTAAACCCTAAACCCTAAACCCTAAACCCTAAACCCTAAACCCTAAACCCTAAACCCTAAACCCTAAACCCTAAACCCTAAACCCTAAACCCTAAACCCTAAACCCTAAACCCTAAACCCTAAACCCTAAACCCTAAACCCTAAACCCTAAACCCTAAACCCTAAACCCTAAACCCTAAACCCTAAACCCTAAACCCTAAACCCTAAACCCTAAACCCTAAACCCTAAACCCTAAACCCTAAACCCTAAACCCTAAACCCTAAACCCTAAACCCTAAACCCTAAACCCTAAACCCTAAACCCTAAACCCTAAACCCTAAACCCTAAACCCTAAACCCTAAACCCTAAACCCTAAACCCTAAACCCTAAACCCTAAACCCTAAACCCTAAACCCTAAACCCTAAACCCTAAACCCTAAACCCTAAACCCTAAACCCTAAACCCTAAACCCTAAACCCTAAACCCTAAACCCTAAACCCTAAACCCTAAACCCTAAACCCTAAACCCTAAACCCTAAACCCTAAACCCTAAACCCTAAACCCTAAACCCTAAACCCTAAACCCTAAACCCTAAACCCTAAACCCTAAACCCTAAACCCTAAACCCTAAACCCTAAACCCTAAACCCTAAACCCTAAACCCTAAACCCTAAACCCTAAACCCTAAACCCTAAACCCTAAACCCTAAACCCTAAACCCTAAACCCTAAACCCTAAACCCTAAACCCTAAACCCTAAACCCTAAACCCTAAACCCTAAACCCTAAACCCTAAACCCTAAACCCTAAACCCTAAACCCTAAACCCTAAACCCTAAACCCTAAACCCTAAACCCTAAACCCTAAACCCTAAACCCTAAACCCTAAACCCTAAACCCTAAACCCTAAACCCTAAACCCTAAACCCTAAACCCTAAACCCTAAACCCTAAACCCTAAACCCTAAACCCTAAACCCTAAACCCTAAACCCTAAACCCTAAACCCTAAACCCTAAACCCTAAACCCTAAACCCTAAACCCTAAACCCTAAACCCTAAACCCTAAACCCTAAACCCTAAACCCTAAACCCTAAACCCTAAACCCTAAACCCTAAACCCTAAACCCTAAACCCTAAACCCTAAACCCTAAACCCTAAACCCTAAACCCTAAACCCTAAACCCTAAACCCTAAACCCTAAACCCTAAACCCTAAACCCTAAACCCTAAACCCTAAACCCTAAACCCTAAACCCTAAACCCTAAACCCTAAACCCTAAACCCTAAACCCTAAACCCTAAACCCTAAACCCTAAACCCTAAACCCTAAACCCTAAACCCTAAACCCTAAACCCTAAACCCTAAACCCTAAACCCTAAACCCTAAACCCTAAACCCTAAACCCTAAACCCTAAACCCTAAACCCTAAACCCTAAACCCTAAACCCTAAACCCTAAACCCTAAACCCTAAACCCTAAACCCTAAACCCTAAACCCTAAACCCTAAACCCTAAACCCTAAACCCTAAACCCTAAACCCTAAACCCTAAACCCTAAACCCTAAACCCTAAACCCTAAACCCTAAACCCTAAACCCTAAACCCTAAACCCTAAACCCTAAACCCTAAACCCTAAACCCTAAACCCTAAACCCTAAACCCTAAACCCTAAACCCTAAACCCTAAACCCTAAACCCTAAACCCTAAACCCTAAACCCTAAACCCTAAACCCTAAACCCTAAACCCTAAACCCTAAACCCTAAACCCTAAACCCTAAACCCTAAACCCTAAACCCTAAACCCTAAACCCTAAACCCTAAACCCTAAACCCTAAACCCTAAACCCTAAACCCTAAACCCTAAACCCTAAACCCTAAACCCTAAACCCTAAACCCTAAACCCTAAACCCTAAACCCTAAACCCTAAACCTCTAAACCCTAAACCCTAAACCCTAAACCCTAAACCCTAAACCCTAAACCCTAAACCCTAAACCCTAAACCCTAAACCCTAAACCCTAAACCCTAAACCCTAAACCCTAAACCCTAAACCCTAAACCCTAAACCCTAAACCCTAAACCCTAAACCCTAAACCCTAAACCCTAAACCCTAAACCCTAAACCCTAAACCCTAAACCCTAAACCCTAAACCCTAAACCCTAAACCCTAAACCCTAAACCCTAAACCCTAAACCCTAAACCCTAAACCCTAAACCCTAAACCCTAAACCCTAAACCCTAAACCCTAAACCCTAAACCCTAAACCCTAAACCCTAAACCCTAAACCCTAAACCCTAAACCCTAAACCCTAAACCCTAAACCCTAAACCCTAAACCCTAAACCCTAAACCCTAAACCCTAAACCCTAAACCCTAAACCCTAAACCCTAAACCCTAAACCCTAAACCCTAAACCCTAAACCCTAAACCCTAAACCCTAAACCCTAAACCCTAAACCCTAAACCCTAAACCCTAAACCCTAAACCCTAAACCCTAAACCCTAAACCCTAAACCCTAAACCCTAAACCCTAAACCCTAAACCCTAAACCCTAAACCCTAAACCCTAAACCCTAAACCCTAAACCCTAAACCCTAAACCCTAAACCCTAAACCCTAAACCCTAAACCCTAAACCCTAAACCCTAAACCCTAAACCCTAAACCCTAAACCCTAAACCCTAAACCCTAAACCCTAAACCCTAAACCCTAAACCCTAAACCCTAAACCCTAAACCCTAAACCCTAAACCCTAAACCCTAAACCCTAAACCCTAAACCCTAAACCCTAAACCCTAAACCCTAAACCCTAAACCCTAAACCCTAAACCCTAAACCCTAAACCCTAAACCCTAAACCCTAAACCCTAAACCCTAAACCCTAAACCCTAAACCCTAAACCCTAAACCCTAAACCCTAAACCCTAAACCCTAAACCCTAAACCCTAAACCCTAAACCCTAAACCCTAAACCCTAAACCCTAAACCCTAAACCCTAAACCCTAAACCCTAAACCCTAAACCCTAAACCCTAAACCCTAAACCCTAAACCCTAAACCCTAAACCCTAAACCCTAAACCCTAAACCCTAAACCCTAAACCCTAAACCCTAAACCCTAAACCCTAAACCCTAAACCCTAAACCCTAAACCCTAAACCCTAAACCCTAAACCCTAAACCCTAAACCCTAAACCCTAAACCCTAAACCCTAAACCCTAAACCCTAAACCCTAAACCCTAAACCCTAAACCCTAAACCCTAAACCCTAAACCCTAAACCCTAAACCCTAAACCCTAAACCCTAAACCCTAAACCCTAAACCCTAAACCCTAAACCCTAAACCCTAAACCCTAAACCCTAAACCCTAAACCCTAAACCCTAAACCCTAAACCCTAAACCCTAAACCCTAAACCCTAAACCCTAAACCCTAAACCCTAAACCCTAAACCCTAAACCCTAAACCCTAACCCTAAACCCTAAACCCTAAACCCTAAACCCTAAACCCTAAACCCTAAACCCTAACCCTAAACCCTAAACCCTAAACCCTAAACCCTAAACCCTAAACCCTAAACCCTAAACCCTAAACCCTAAACCCTAAACCCTAAACCCTAAACCCTAAACCCTAAACCCTAAACCCTAAACCCTAAACCCTAAACCCTAAACCCTAAACCCTAAACCCTAAACCCTAAACCCTAAACCCTAAACCCTAAACCCTAAACCCTAAACCCTAAACCCTAAACCCTAAACCCTAAACCCTAAACCCTAAACCCTAAACCCTAAACCCTAAACCCTAAACCCTAAACCCTAAACCCTAAACCCTAAACCCTAAACCCTAAACCCTAAACCCTAAACCCTAAACCCTAAACCCTAAACCCTAAACCCTAAACCCTAAACCCTAACCCTTAACCCTAAACCCTAAACCCTAAACCCTAAACCCTAAACCCTAAACCCTAAACCCTAAACCCTAAACCCTAAACCCTAAACCCTAAACCCTAAACCCTAAACCCTAAACCCTAAACCCTAAACCCTAAACCCTAAACCCTAAACCCTAAACCCTAAACCCTAAACCCTAAACCCTAAACCCTAAACCCTAAACCCTAAACCCTAAACCCTAAACCCTAAACCCTAAACCCTAAACCCTAAACCCTAAACCCTAAACCCTAAACCCTAAACCCTAAACCCTAAACCCTAAACCCTAAACCCTAACCCTAAACCCTAAACCCTAAACCCTAAACCCTAAACCCTAAACCCTAAACCCTAAACCCTAAACCCTAAACCCTAAACCCTAAACCCTAAACCCTAAACCCTAAACCCTAAACCCTAAACCCTAAACCCTAAACCCTAAACCCTAAACCCTAAACCCTAAACCCTAAACCCTAAACCCTAAACCCTAAACCCTAAACCCTAAACCCTAAACCCTAAACCCTAAACCCTAAACCCTAAACCCTAAACCCTAAACCCTAAACCCTAAACCCTAACCCTAAACCCTAAACCCTAAACCCTAAACCCTAAACCCTAAACCCTAAACCCTAAACCCTAAACCCTAAACCCTAAACCCTAAACCCTAAACCCTAAACCCTAAACCCTAAACCCTAAACCCTAAACCCTAAACCCTAAACCCTAAACCCTAAACCCTAAACCCTAAACCCTAACCCTAAACCCTAAACCCTAAACCCTAAACCCTAAACCCTAAACCCTAAACCCTAAACCCTAAACCCTAAACCCTAAACCCTAAACCCTAAACCCTAAACCCTAAACCCTAAACCCTAAACCCTAAACCCTAAACCCTAAACCCTAAACCCTAAACCCTAAACCCTAAACCCTAAACCCTAAACCCTAAACCCTAAACCCTAAACCCTAAACCCTAAACCCTAAACCCTAAACCCTAAACCCTAAACCCTAAACCCTAAACCCTAAACCCTAAACCCTAAACCCTAAACCCTAAACCCTAAACCCTAAACCCTAAACCCTAAACCCTAAACCCTAAACCCTAAACCCTAAACCCTAAACCCTAAACCCTAAACCCTAAACCCTAAACCCTAAACCCTAAACCCTAAACCCTAAACCCTAAACCCTAAACCCTAAACCCTAAACCCTAAACCCTAAACCCTAAACCCTAAACCCTAAACCCTAAACCCTAAACCCTAAACCCTAAACCCTAAACCCTAAACCCTAAACCCTAAACCCTAAACCCTAAACCCTAAACCCTAAACCCTAAACCCTAAACCCTAAACCCTAAACCCTAAACCCTAAACCCTAAACCCTAAACCCTAAACCCTAAACCCTAAACCCTAAACCCTAAACCCTAAACCCTAAACCCTAAACCCTAAACCCTAAACCCTAAACCCTAAACCCTAAACCCTAAACCCTAAACCCTAAACCCTAAACCCTAAACCCTAAACCCTAAACCCTAAACCCTAAACCCTAAACCCTAAACCCTAAACCCTAAACCCTAAACCCTAAACCCTAAACCCTAAACCCTAAACCCTAAACCCTAAACCCTAAACCCTAAACCCTAAACCCTAAACCCTAAACCCTAAACCCTAAACCCTAAACCCTAAACCCTAAACCCTAAACCCTAAACCCTAAACCCTAAACCCTAAACCCTAAACCCTAAACCCTAAACCCTAAACCCTAAACCCTAAACCCTAAACCCTAAACCCTAAACCCTAAACCCTAAACCCTAAACCCTAAACCCTAAACCCTAAACCCTAAACCCTAAACCCTAAACCCTAAACCCTAAACCCTAAACCCTAAACCCTAAACCCTAAACCCTAAACCCTAAACCCTAAACCCTAAACCCTAAACCCTAAACCCTAAACCCTAAACCCTAAACCCTAAACCCTAAACCCTAAACCCTAAACCCTAAACCCTAAACCCTAAACCCTAAACCCTAAACCCTAAACCCTAAACCCTAAACCCTAAACCCTAAACCCTAAACCCTAAACCCTAAACCCTAAACCCTAAACCCTAAACCCTAAACCCTAAACCCTAAACCCTAAACCCTAAACCCTAAACCCTAAACCCTAAACCCTAAACCCTAAACCCTAAACCCTAACCCTAAACCCTAAACCCTAAACCCTAAACCCTAAACCCTAAACCCTAAACCCTAAACCCTAAACCCTAAACCCTAAACCCTAAACCCTAAACCCTAAACCCTAAACCCTAAACCCTAAACCCTAAACCCTAAACCCTAAACCCTAAACCCTAAACCCTAAACCCTAAACCCTAAACCCTAAACCCTAAACCCTAAACCCTAAACCCTAAACCCTAAACCCTAAACCCTAAACCCTAAACCCTAAACCCTAAACCCTAAACCCTAAACCCTAAACCCTAAACCCTAAACCCTAAACCCTAAACCCTAAACCCTAAACCCTAAACCCTAAACCCTAAACCCTAAACCCTAAACCCTAAACCCTAAACCCTAAACCCTAAACCCTAACCCTAAACCCTAAACCCTAAACCCTAAACCCTAAACCCTAAACCCTAAACCCTAAACCCTAAACCCTAAACCCTAAACCCTAAACCCTAAACCCTAAACCCTAAACCCTAAACCCTAAACCCTAAACCCTAAACCCTAAACCCTAAACCCTAAACCCTAAACCCTAAACCCTAAACCCTAAACCCTAAACCCTAAACCCTAAACCCTAAACCCTAAACCCTAAACCCTAAACCCTAAACCCTAAACCCTAAACCCTAAACCCTAAACCCTAAACCCTAAACCCTAAACCCTAAACCCTAAACCCTAAACCCTAAACCCTAAACCCTAAACCCTAAACCCTAAACCCTAAACCCTAAACCCTAAACCCTAAACCCTAAACCCTAAACCCTAAACCCTAAACCCTAAACCCTAAACCCTAAACCCTAAACCCTAAACCCTAAACCCTAAACCCTAAACCCTAAACCCTAAACCCTAAACCCTAAACCCTAAACCCTAAACCCTAAACCCTAAACCCTACCTAAACCCTAAACCCTAAACCCTAAACCCTAAACCCTAAACCCTAAACCCTAAACCCTAAACCCTAAACCCTAAACCCTAAACCCTAAACCCTAAACCCTAAACCCTAAACCCTAAACCCTAAACCCTAAACCCTAAACCCTAAACCCTAAACCCTAAACCCTAAACCCTAAACCCTAAACCCTAAACCCTAAACCCTAAACCCTAAACCCTAAACCCTAAACCCTAAACCCTAAACCCTAAACCCTAAACCCTAAACCCTAAACCCTAAACCCTAAACCCTAAACCCTAAACCCTAAACCCTAAACCCTAAACCCTAAACCCTAAACCCTAAACCCTAAACCCTAAACCCTAAACCCTAAACCCTAAACCCTAAACCCTAAACCCTAAACCCTAAACCCTAAACCCTAAACCCTAAACCCTAAACCCTAAACCCTAAACCCTAAACCCTAAACCCTAAACCCTAAACCCTAAACCCTAAACCCTAAACCCTAAACCCTAAACCCTAAACCCTAAACCCTAAACCCTAAACCCTAAACCCTAAACCCTAAACCCTAAACCCTAAACCCTAAACCCTAAACCCTAAACCCTAAACCCTAAACCCTAAACCCTAAACCCTAAACCCTAAACCCTAAACCCTAAACCCTAAACCCTAAACCCTAAACCCTAAACCCTAAACCCTAAACCCTAAACCCTAAACCCTAAACCCTAAACCCTAAACCCTAAACCCTAAACCCTAAACCCTAAACCCTAAACCCTAAACCCTAAACCCTAAACCCTAAACCCTAAACCCTAAACCCTAAACCCTAAACCCTAAACCCTAAACCCTAAACCCTAAACCCTAAACCCTAAACCCTAAACCCTAAACCCTAAACCCTAAACCCTAAACCCTAAACCCTAAACCCTAAACCCTAAAACCCTAAAACCCTAAAACCCTAAACCCTAAACCCTAAACCCTAAACCCTAAACCCTAAACCCTAAACCCTAAACCCTAAACCCTAAACCCTAAACCCTAAACCCTAAACCCTAAACCCTAAACCCTAAACCCTAAACCCTAAACCCTAAACCCTAAACCCTAAACCCTAAACCCTAAACCCTAAACCCTAAACCCTAAACCCTAAACCCTAAACCCTAAACCCTAAACCCTAAACCCTAAACCCTAAACCCTAAACCCTAAACCCTAAACCCTAAACCCTAAACCCTAAACCCTAAACCCTAAACCCTAAACCCTAAACCCTAAACCCTAAACCCTAAACCCTAAACCCTAAACCCTAAACCCTAAACCCTAAACCCTAAACCCTAAACCCTAAACCCTAAACCCTAAACCCTAAACCCTAAACCCTAAACCCTAAACCCTAAACCCTAAACCCTAAACCCTAAACCCTAAACCCTAAACCCTAAACCCTAAACCCTAAACCCTAAACCCTAAACCCTAAACCCTAAACCCTAAACCCTAAACCCTAAACCCTAAACCCTAAACCCTAAACCCTAAACCCTAAACCCTAAACCGAAAAAAATTGCCCCTAGGCGATTCATGGATCCCTCAACCCGCACGCACCCCAATGCACCGAACCAACCAACCAAACCACCGGACAACCCCTCCACCATGGTCGGCCACCTCTCGCCGGCCATCCCCATCCCAAACACCGGCCCCACGCCTCCTCAATCAGGCCTCACGCCGCCCAAAAGCCATTCAATCGCGGAAACCCTAGGTGAGCCACCTAGTGTAGCCGCGGCCCCAACCAACGGTGACCCATCTTCCGGCCGGTCCCCCACGGTTGCGCCATCCCTAGGCGACCTCAATGGAGGGTCAATTGCATCCCAGCAATTGGCCCCTGCTGTTCTGCCATCAGACGCGATGCGCAAGGGGTCGCCAGCCGCCTCAGGCCCCTTGGCCGTGGCCTTGCCTTTTTCAATTCCTGAAACGCCCAACTTGGCCACGACCGCACCCTCCCATCTGATCGCGCCATGGGTGGCGCCTGAATTGATCCCAGCTGTTGATTCGCGCCCTAACCTGCCAGCCTCTCAGGCCCAAGCAACCGCATCAGCCCTGAACGCCAATCTGGGCTTGGGCGGTTCGGTTGGGCTCCAATTTGACCCAAGTGTACAGCCTAGGGTGGCGCCTGACCCAATTCCACAGAGCTCCACAGACGCACCCATGCCAGCCTCGGGTGCGCTGCCTGCGCGCACAGCACGCCCTACGCATGTGCCTGCGGCCCGCCAGCAGGCTGCCCAGTGTGCCAATCTGACTGTTTTTTCCGTCCCCCTCCGTTTGCCTAATTCAGCTGCTGCAATTAATCCAGGCCCTCATGTTTTTCCTCAAGAAGCTCAGTCTGCCTTGAATAGTGGTCGCAAGACTTATGCTGCTGCTGTGACTGACAGACAGACCATTTCTTCGACAGAACGGAGTATGCGTAAGTCATTTGCCTCCGTCCTTCAGGCTGCCCCTGATTCTTCTTGTCATAATTTTGTGGCTAAGGAGCCATTTTTACATCGTGGAGAACCAGCTTTGACTATTACTGCTGATGAGGAAGCTTCTCTCGCCGAGCCTTTCAAGTTCACACTTGTAGGCAAATTTTCTCACCGTAAGCCCCGCATGGTGGAGGTACGCAATTCTTTTCAGAAGTTTGGGTTTACTGGTGAATTTAAGCTTGGGCTTATTGATTTTAAGCATATTCTTATACACTTGACGCATGAGGATGACTATAGTCGATTGTTTTTGAAACCTCTATGGTTTATTATGGGTTGCCCTATGCGTGTGCTTAAATGGACGTGTGATTTCCATCCTGATGCTGAGACCCCCATTGCCCCTGTTTGGATTTCATTTCCCTTACTGCCTGTACATTTACGTGCTAAGGAGTTTTTATTTGCATTATCTAAACTTGTTGGGGTTCCTTTGAGAATTGATGAGGCGACTGCGGATTTATTGAGGCCTAGCGAAGCCAGGGTTTGTGTGGAGGTGAATTTGGAGCATAAGCTCCCTGACAGGGTTTGGATTGAACGGGGTGAATCTCGTAGTTTTTGGCAACCTATTGTGTATGAGCAGTTGCCTCACTTCTGTGTGAAATGTAGACATATGGGTCATTTGATTGAGAAGTGTAGAGTTGGGATGCCTCCGTTGGATGTTGAGAGAGTTGCTCAGGCTGGTAAGCCAGATATTACTCCGGCTATTAAGCCTATTGCTGTTTCCCTGGCTACTAAGCCTATTGATGTTGTGCCCCCTACCCCTATCGTTGACCAGGCTCCTAAGCCAGTTATTGTTGATCTGCCAGTTACTGTTGATAGGGCAGGGAAGGGTAAGGGTAAGGAGGTTGTTGTTGAGACACGTAAGCAGTGGGTCCCACTTGCCAGTTCTTCTTCCATTCCACCTCCTATTGACATACCACCTCCTGTGGTGCTTGAGAGTCATGCTCCTGCGCCCAGCACTTCGGTTACTACTTTTTTGGCTTCAAAGCCAGTTCCTCCAGATACTATCTTTGATCCGTTACTTGATCACATGATGAGTTTTCCTCGTGAGTATCCTATGCTATCAGAGCCAGTACAGCCAGTGTTTGATCCTATTCCACATACTCTCCCTGATCCTAGTTGTCATGAGAATGTTGAGGCTTCCTTACCTTCAGATACTGCTAGTTCTATTCAGATAGGGGGTCATCCACAGGGACACTTTCGTCGGAATTCTTCTGAGGACTTGGTTGGTTTAGGAGAGAGAAAAGAGTCGGATGGGTTCACTACAGTTCAGAGGAAGAAGTCCTCGAAAGTTACAGATATTTCTCGCCCGACCAAACGGGTGACTCGCAGTCAGACAGGTACTTCGTCACATAGCCAGTCTCTTTAATGTGTGTCATTATCTGGAATGTGAGGGGAGTGGGCAGTTCGACCACACGCAGACGTCTTAAGAAACTGGTTCAGCTTCATCAGGTTTACTTTTTGGTGATTTTGGAGCCGTTTGTTTTGAAGAAAAACTTTGACTTTATCCGACGATTTCTCTCGTTTGATGTGGGTCTAGAGAATGAGTCGGGTAAAATTTGGTGCTTTTGGAATTTGGGGACTACCGTTTCTTCATGTGTTGATCATCCCCAATTCCTTCATATTAAAGTTGAGGATCCTAGACTAGCCAGGCCGATGTATATTACCCCAGTGTATGCTTCTTGCTCGCCGGTTGAGCGTCGGGATTTATGGGAGGGACTTCACCAGATATCCCTTTCTATGGATGGGCCGTGGCTGGTTGGGGGAGACTTTAATGTGATTGCTCACAATGGTGAGCGCACTGGTAGGAACACTCGTGATCGAGGTACCTCAGATTTTGCAGATATGATGATGGATTGTGGTTTGACAGATGCAGGTTTTTCTGGCAGTCAGTATACATGGACTAATGGGAGGGTGTGGAAGCGATTAGACAGAGTTTTGATCAACTCTTTGGTTGCCTCTTTCTGTTCACGATTCTCGGTTCGTCATTTGAACCGTAGTACTTCAGATCATTCGCCGTTGTTGATTCAGTGGTCTTTCGATGACGACTTGGGACCCCGCCCTTTTCGATTCCTCAACGTTTGGTCTCGACATCATGACTTCTTGAGCTTTGTATCCCAAAAGTGGTCATTTCCTACTCATCATACAGGAATGGCTGCTCTTTGGGAGAAGATCTTCCGGCTCAAACAGGGCCTTCATTGGTGGAATCGACATGTGTTTGGAGACATTTTTCAGAAGGTCAGAGATGCAGAGAGTAGAGTTGATGAGGCAGAGTTCGCCTATGACAGTGATCCGAGTCCAGCTCACCGTGATTCTCTTCACCAGGCACAGGCGGTTTTGAACCGCACATTATCTATTGAGGAGGCTTTTTGGAAACAAAAAGCGGGGGCACGTTGGGTTTGTGAGGGCGATCACAATACCCGATATTTTCACTCTATGGTTCAGGGACGCCGTATCAGAGCCAGGATTCGTTCTATTACTGCCCCTACAGGAGAGGTGCTTGATTCTCCTGATACTGTCCAGCCTTCTGCGATTTCCTTTTTCCAGGAGCTACTATCAGCTCCACCTCAGCCTGTCGATCCTATTCGACCTGATATTATACCTCGCTTGGTGTCCGATGAGGACAATTTGCAGCTTAATCGGATGCCCACTTTGGATGAGGTTCAGGAGGCGGTGTTTAGTATTGATCCTGACAGTGTTGCAGGGCCAGATGGATTCTCTTCACACTTTTTCCAGGAGTGTTGGGATATTATTTCGGAGGATGTGTTTCGGGCAGTCTTGGACTTTTTTGAGGGGGGACATTTTCCTAGAGGATTTTCGGCGACTTCTATCGTCCTGCTCCCGAAGCGGGATAATGCATGCAGGTGGTCAGAGTTCCGTCCTATCAGCTTATGTACGGTTTTTAATAAGTTGGTTACAAAGCTGTTGAATTCGCGTTTGAGTACTATTTTACCTCAGATTATTTCACCTCCTCAGAGCGGGTTTATTGCAGGACGTCTCATTGGGGATAATGTCCTCCTTGCACAGGAGTTACTTCATACACTAGATACGAAGGTGCGGGGGGGTAATGTTATCCTCAAGTTAGATATGGCTAAGGCCTATGACCGCATGGATTGGGGTTTCTTGATCTCCATTATGGAGGGCTTTGGATTTGATGCTTTGTGGATTGATCGGATACGGAGATGTATATCGGAGTGTCATTTCTCGGTTCTGCTTAATGGCAGGCCTTGTGGTTTCTTCCCTTCTTCACGGGGGCTCAGACAGGGTGATCCCATCTCTCCATCGTTGTTTATTATAGCAGCAGATTACTTCTCACGCCTTCTTACTCAGCAGTATCGGCAGATTCCATCGATGGCATACAGACATGGAGGAGATGCCCTTATCTCTCATCTATGTTTTGCAGATGATATGATCATTTTTGCCAACGGTCAGAAGCAGTCTATCCGCAGGGTTTTGCACTGTATAGAGCATTATGAGAGAGCTTCCAGCCAGTTGGTGAACAGAGATAAGAGCGGGATTATCTTGCCCAGGAGGTCTTCTATTAGTCAGATACACAGACTGGAGCACCTGACAGGCTTTCGTCATCAGCAGCAGCCTTTCACTTATCTTGGTGTCCCTTTATATAAAGGGGCTCGCAAGATCTTTTTATACGATGACTTGATTCAGAAAGTACGGAGTCGGATTTCTGGTTGGGCGTCGAGACTTCTCTCACCTGGAGGGAGGATTACTCTGATTCGATCTGTGCTTTCATCGCTCCCGCTCTATCTTCTTCAGATTATGAAGCCTCCCAAGGCTGTCTTGAAGAAGTTAGAGAGTATTTTTGCTAGATTCTTATGGGACTCGAGAGATCATTCACATCGACTTCATTGGAGAAGGTGGAAGGATCTTTGCCTTCCTACTGAGGAGGGAGGACTGGGCTTTAGGAGATTACA
Organism: Forsythia viridissima; assembly: GCA_030279155.1. NCBI lineage: Eukaryota > Viridiplantae > Streptophyta > Magnoliopsida > Lamiales > Oleaceae > Forsythia > Forsythia viridissima. The sequence continues at coordinate 15,937 of CM059033.1, forward strand.
GGACCTTGTTGACACATTCTTCCTAAAGCTCTGGTGGCTCTTTCGTTCACAGCGATCACTATGGGCTCAGTTTTTATTGAGCAAGTATTGTCAGGGTACTCATCCCATACTGGCTACTGTTCCGTATTCTGCTTCGGCTGTCTGGAGGAGGCTGAAGCACATTGGCCCGCAGGCAGAGTCCCACATTGCGTGGAAGCTAGGTCGTGGGCACGTTTTCTTTTGGCATGACTGTTGGATGGGAGATTCCACGCTGGCAGACCAGTTCCCGCAGTTGGCTCATTCCTCTATCCAGGTGCATGACTTATTTGACGATACTGGATGGAACTTTGACAGACTCCTTCAGTTGGTTCCACAGGCTATTGCAGAGCAGATAGGGAGCATACCTATTACTGCCCATGTACCCGATCAGATTACGTGGACCGATACTTCAGATGGTAGTTTTGCTACCAAGTCTGCTTGGCAGTTAGTTCGCACGGGGAGTACTCTACAGGCAGTTTATCGCATGATTTGGAGCTCTATCATCCCGACGACGATCTCTTTTTTCTGTTGGCGGCTTTGGCAGGGACTTATCCCAGTTGATGTAGTGATTCAGAGACGGATTGGGAGTCAGATGGCTTCGAGATGTCAGTGTTGTTCGACCACGGAGACTATTCAGCATTTATTCATCGACAGTCCCATTGCAGATCAGGTATGGGGCCACTTCTCTGATATCTTTCACATTACCATCCGACCCCTGGAGGGCTTTCAGTATCGGTTTCAGACTTGGCGGTTTTCAGGGCAGTTTGTCCGTCAGGGCCATATTCGCACTATTATTCCTCTCTTGATTCTCTGGTATATATGGACAGCGAGGAATGATGCGAAGTACCGGGAGATTACTATGGAGCCGAGACGGATCATCTGGAGAGTTTATCGTACTATCTCCCTTCTTCACACAGGCCGATTATTCAGGTACATCCATTGGCGTGGAGATATGGATATCGCTCCATTATTTGGTGTTCATCTTACTGTTCCATCCCCCTCCCCCCCTGTGTTAGTCTTCTGGCGCACTCCACCAGTAGGATCTTACAAGATCAACACTGATGGTTGTGTCAAAGACGGCTTTGCTAGTGGAGGGGGCATTATTAGAGATTCGACAGGTCAGTGTATCCGAGCTTTCTTCGCCTTCTATGATGATTGCCCTATCTTGGAGGCTGAGCTTCGAGCTATTCTCGATGGGATTCTTCTTGCTCAGAGGATTGGTCTATCAGTTCTTTGGATTGAGTCAGACTCTACTTTGGCCATACACTGCATTACCCGAGGGGGCGGACCATGGACTATTCAGGCTACTCTTCGACATATCAGACACCTACTTGCCTTCGACAGAGATACAGTTAGCCACATATATCGCGAGGGCAACCAGGTAGCTGATTCACTTGCTGCAGAGGGATGGGATCGTCGTTGCTACTCAGAGTACAGCTCACAGGATCTACCACGACGGCACCGCAGCTTAGTCCAGATTGATAGATCTGGACTCCCTTCAGTTAGAGGATTATAGGTCCTTTTGTTAGTGATTTATAAATCCTTACTTTAGACTTTTTGTTAGGGAGGTAGTACCTCCTCATTTATTGCTTTCTGTTATTTCCTTTACTCTTTTGATTGGAGGTAAGGTTTTATGTCCCCCTCCGATGTACTTCTTTGAGTTATTTTATATACGGTCGGGGCTTCCTTAACCCCCCCATCCTCTCCTGGTGGAGGCCTGACAACCACGCTGGGATTGTGATGGTGTGTTTATTAAAAAAAAACCCTAAACCCTAAACCCTAAACCCTAAACCCTAAACCCTAAACCCTAAACCCTAAACCCTAAACCCTAAACCCCTAAAACCCTAAACCCTAAAACCCTAAAACCCTAAAACCCTAAACCCTAAACCCTAAACCCTAAACCCTAAACCCTAAACCCTAAACCCTAAACCCTAAACCCCTAAACCCCCTAAACCCTAAACCCTAAACCCTAAACCCTAAACCCTAAACCCTAAACCCTAAACCCTAAACCCTAAACCCGAAACCCGAAACCCAGAACCCGAAACCCGAAACTCGAAACCCAAAACCCCAAGCCCTAAACCCCAAACCCTAAAACCCTAAACCCTAAACCCTAAACTAATAAGCTCCACAATTTTTCATGTAGCTCAGTAATTTTAATACTTAATTTGTATTTATTGTTAAATCTGAAACTGGGTGAGAAGTTTAAGGGATGCAAAATCACATTTGTACAATAATGAGCTATTTGAGTTAGCAATAGGTCCTCTTCGAGCTGAAATATACCGAGGTTGTATTGTGAACGGAGTAAAGTTTGTAGCTGCAGAACAAGATGATAAGTTGACCATGCAAAATAGTGGAGTTTTTGTACTAGGAATTCTTGATACTTATCAACTTGTCATTCTATGGCAAGTTGATAAGCGTGGTTGAACTGCTGTACAGGCAACGCTACAAGATTGTTCTGTTCAAGTGTCATTGGTTTAATACAAACCCTCATAGGATGGGATCTATTAAACGTGAAGACCGCTTAATATATGTGAATTCTAGTACTCGGTGGTATGATAGTGATCCTCATATTCTTGCAACAATCGCAAAACAAGTGTTTTACTTAAATGACCCCAAAGCGGGTGGTGGTTGGAAAGTCATTCAAACGATGGATCACAGGAACATATACAATATACCACATAAGGAGATTTATAATGACAATGATGATGTTGCGTATCAAGAGACTTTTTCTTCGGATGTACCGAATATGGTTGAAGCTCGAAACTATGATATTATTCAAACAATGCTTCATGTACATGACGTTCCTCCCGTTTGATTAATCCAAAAAACAATCATCGACCCCCTCTTAGAAGAAATTATGGAGACACAGATAGCAAAAGTGATGGACATGATGATGATGATGATTCGGTTGAGAGTAACAAGCATAAATGTGCATCATCTACCTCAGACGTCACAATCTAATAGCACGTCCACAAATAGGTTTGTAGCTCCACTTTCGTTGCGACATTCGTTGCAAGCCAATAGGGTAGTACCTTCTTTTTCTCAGACATCTCAATCCCCTATTACTTCTATACCTCCAACTCGCAAAATTGGGACTCAGTCAACCACTGAAACTATTCCAACTTGCTCTGCTCCTTCAATTGAGACTCATCGTACTCATACAATCAGAGTCACCGTCGAGGACTCTTCCTAATCCAGGTGCACAATATGGACCCTCTAGTGATAATTTATTTTCACAACAATAGGCCTATTTTAACCAGCTTAGAGTTACCTTTAACCTATTTTAAATAATAGGCCTATTTTATCTTCAAATAGTGGCATACTCCCAATTAGTAATTATAAAGAATTTTAAATTGCCAAATTGGTATTTAAAGTTTCATAAAACTGTTTTTATGGTTAATACACAATGAATTCTAGTTGAAAATAGCTTTAGAACATCCAAAGGTAGGCCATACTCGTGAATTTTATAAAATTTGGACCAAAATTGTTCAACAATGATAGAACGAGTTTCTGCTACCATACGATTATTGTGTTGTTTTGGTAAAATCCTTATATCTCTACACAAGGGTAATTGAATAGAGCTTTCCTACGGAGACAGCTGATTGGTACATAGAATCTAATAATCAGTTCATGAGAAAGACGGAGATCACTTTTCAAAATTAATTATAAAAGGTTTTATAAGTATAACTTGAGAATCTAAATTTTATGAATGAAATGGATACCCATGATCAAAATTTGACCAATTTAACATTTTGGCCGAGATTCATTTTCAACCTTCCAAATTTGTTTACTGGATTTGGTGTGCGATTACGTTATATAATTCATTAAGTGAGAGTCTAACTTGTATGATTTCATGTGTAGGTATATTATATTGACATGTGAACGATGAAATGGGAGCAAAGCACAGATGTGCAGTGGCTCAAAATCTAGTAACGTGTAATTATTTAGAAGTTTTGCGTGTACACAGTGATTTGGTATTACTATTAGGTTGACAACCAAGAAGGAACACCAATTTTGATATTCCAATTGGAGTTTTAAATGTAGTTCGATATGCCCAAAGATCATCATCTAGTTTGTTTGACCGATCCCAAATTCACAAAACCTCGATTTATATCCAAGGGAAAAAAAACAATACATTCATGTTAAAATTCTCGCAGTCAAGTGGTGGATTTAACTTGATATTTGTTTTGAATTATGGGGTGACATTAATTATTGAGGATGATCAAACATATGTATTGTTTTTTTTCTTGGATATAAATCGAGAAAACTGTTGGTAGTTTGAGGTTCCAGGAACTTTATAACGCACTTTGTTGTTAGTTTGAATCATGTTAATGAAGCAATATTTCCATGTGCTTTTAGGCTTATGCTTAATGGCAAACCTTAACTTTTTATAAAATGTAATGATGTGAGGTCATTTGGACACTTCAGTAATCCCTATTTTGTAGTCATCTGACATCTGCTTTGCATACGATTTTTATTATTGTTTGCACCTCAAACAATCATAAAAATCACTCAAAAATGCTTCAATGGCATGAGATCTTTTGCCATAGGTTCCCATTATCATATTTTATCTAAAAATATGATAATTACATTTTATAATAGTTCATAAAAAAATTTAATAGTTCGTAAATTTTTTTTATGAACTCTTAAATTTTATGAACCAAAATATTTCACCAATTAATTTATAATAATTGGTGAAACTACAAGTTTCACCAATTATTATCACTTCACTTGTAGAAATAAAGTGAAGTTATACATTGACTTTGTCTTTAATTATTGATAGGCCAAAATAATTGAAAGCATAACTTAATTACTATTACCAATTTAATTATTGATAGGCCAAAATAATTGAAAGCATAGCTTAATTACTATTATCAAGAGACAAATATTGACAGGTATGCCAAAATTGTCTATGTAGCACACCGAAGGCATCAATTCACAAGCAACTAAGTGCAAATGACTTTACCTTTAACCTCATAACTGCATCGACGGCTAGTTTTGCAAAATGTTCTTTGTCCTGAGAGAGAATTTTGGAACTCAAAGTGGTCATTGCTATCTTTATCAAGTCTGCGTTGATCAAATATTAATATATCGTTTTTTTTGTCATGAACAAAAAAAAAAGACGTTTTAGCAGACATCAGATGTGTCATTTGATGTCTGATGTATGGTAAAAGGTCTCAAGTTACACTTATCAAAATGTAACTTGAGATAAACCTACTCAATGAATCAAAATGACAAAATGTGTTGAAATTGTTCTCAATTTCAACACATTCGTATAAATCAAATTTGTTTAGGAGACTCTAGGGAGGACTTTAAATACATTAGTTAAATCAACCACATACAAGATTATTATCCAAATTTTTTTGTGTCACTTGTATACATTGTTCTATCATTTTTTAAACAAAAAGTCACAGAGCATTTCACTTTTCTATCTAAAGCCTCAATTCCTATTCAGGACAAAAAAAAAATACATTAATGTTTGATCATCCTCAATAATTCATGTCACTCAATAATGTACAACAAATATCAAGTTAAATCAATCACAGAGAAAATTGTGATCCAAATTTATTTGTGTCACTTGTATAAATTCTTGTATCACTTTTTAAGCAAAAAATGACAGAGCATGTCATTTTCTATCCAAAGCCTCAATTCATATTTAAGACAAAAAAAAAAGAGTAATACATTAATATTTTATCATCATCAATAATTCATATCACTTAATAATGCACAATAAACATCAAGTTAAATCCATCAGTTAAATCAATCACAGAAGATAAAATTCAATGACTCTAAGGGAATCTTTCAAAAAAAATGTTTGAAGACTTTTGTTCAATGATTAGCTCTTTTAGCATATCCTTGAACTCTGAGTTCATTTTCTCCGAACTCCAAGAACATGTCTTAAATCTTCTTAAGTACTTAAGAATGTTCTTAACTGTGATCTAATGTTTCTCTCCAGAGTTCACTTGGAAACATAAAATTTTCAGGTTGTCCAATTGTCCAATTATAAATCTTTCGATAATTATTTGTCATTACTTTAACCGTATCAACACTTGTCCTATACCGATCAATATCAGCAACAAAAGTAAAGATTAGTTAAAAACTAAACTTTACTGTGATAAGTCTACAGTTCATAGTAAAGATTAGTTTAGTGTGAACGGTAAAAACCTAAATTTGTAAAATTCACAATTTTATTTACTGTCAAAACTCATATCAAATTAATATGTCATATCAAATTAATATGTCAATAACAATTTCAATTCCAAAAAAATATGCTGGAAAGTGTTACGCTCAAAAAGTTTAGATTGCGACAAGTCATAAAGTAAAGTGATCTCCGTAGGTCTTCTTTGTAAGGACTCAAGTTTAATGAAAGTTGAAAATATTACAATTCTATGGTACGCTCCCAACCCTTTGAAGCATTAGAGGGTTGGGAGCGTACCATAGATATTACTAGGGTAATATCTATGGTACGCTCCCAAACACTTATCCATAGGAACTTGGATTATGGTAGTACATTTTATATCGTAATATAGGATAGCATCCTTACAATGAACAAATTGTACGGTAAACTTTCACAAATCACTATTTTTTGAAATTTCTAGATTTTAATGAATTAAATACCATTGGAAAGCTCTATCAGTTTGCTTTCATAGAGAAAAAATAATTTTTCAATCCATGACCATTGTTTAGAGTAATAAAGATTTTAGCAAAACAACACAAAAATCGTATGGTAAAACCTTCGCATATCACTAATTTTTTGAAATTTCTAGATTTTATGAATCAAATACTGTTGTAAAGCTCTATTTGTTAATTTCATGGGGAAAAAATAATTTTACAATCCATTACCCTTGTTTAGAGTTACAAGGATTTTATCAGAAAATGCACAAATCGTATGGTAAAATCTTCGCAAATTACTTCTTTTTTGAAATTCTAGATTTTGATGAATCAAATACTATTGCAAAGCTATATCAGTTTACTTTCAGGGAGAAAAAATGATTTTTCAAACCATGAACGTTGTTTAGAGTTATAAAGATTTAAGTAAAACAACCCACAAATCGTATGGTAAAACCTTCGTAAATCACTGATTTTTTTAAATTTCTAGATTTTTGTAAATCAAATACCGTTAGAAAGCTCTATAATTTTACTTTCATAGAGAAAAAAAACGATTTTTCAATCTATTACCCTTGTTTAGAGATATAAGGATTATACCAAAACAACACACAAATGGTTTGGTAAAACCTTCGCAAATCACTAATTTTTTTTTTTAAAAAAAATTTATATAATTCTATCTTTTGCAATGGTATTACCTTTGCAAAAAATCAATCAATTTCAAAAAAATAATTGATTGGCGAAGGTTTTACCATACAATTTGAACATTGCTTTTCTAAAATCCTTATAAATTCAAATAAGGGTAATGGATTGGAAAATCATTTTTTCTATGTGAAAATAAACTGATAGAACTTTTTAATGGCATTTGATTTATCAAAATCTAGGAGTTTCAAAAAATAATTGATTTGTGAAGTTACCAAACGATTATTGTGTTGTTTTGGTAAAATCCTTATATCTCTACACAAGGGTAATTGAATAGAGCTTTCCTACGGTATTTGATTCACCAAAGGGTCATGGATTGATAAATAATTTTTTCTCTATAAAAGTAAACTGATAGAGCTTTCGAACGGTATTTGTTTCATATATATCTAGAAATTTCAAAAAATCATTCATTTGCAAAGGTTTTACCATAAAATGTATGCGTTGTTTTGGTAAAATTCTTATAACTCTAAACAAAGGTCATGGATTGAAAAACCATTTTTTTCTCGATGAAAGTTAACTGATATAGCTTTCCATTGATAGTTGATTCATAAAAATCTAGAAGATTTAAAAATCATAGATTTGCGAAGGCTTTACCATACGATTTGTTCATTGTTTTGGTAAAATCCTTATAAATCTAAAAAAGGGTCATAGATTAGAAATTCATTTTTTCTATGCGAAAATAAACTGATAGAACTTTTTAATAGTATTTGATTTATCAAAATCTAGAAATTTCAAAAATCACAGATTTGGGAAGGTTTAACCATACGATTTGAGCGATGTTTTGGTAAAATACTTATAACTCTAAGCAAGGATAATGAAATAGAGATTTCCTACGATATTTGATACACCAAAATCTAGAAATTTCAAAAATAGTGATTTGCGACGGTTTTAACATACGATTTGAGCATTTTTTTGGTAAAATCATTATAACTCTAAACAAGGGTCATGGATTGGAAAATAAATTTTGCTCCATGAAAGTAAATAGATAGAGATTTCCAACGGTATTTAATTCATATAAATCTAGAAATTTCAAAAAATCATTGCTTTGTGAAGGTTTTACGACACGATTTATGCGTTATTTGGGTAAAATCCTTATAAATCAAACTATATGCATGGATTGAAAAATTATTTTTTCTCTATGAAAGTAAATTAATAGATCTTTCCATCGGTATTTGATTCATCAAAATCTAGAAATTTCAAAAAATTTGTGATTTGCAAAGGTTTTACCATACAATGTGTTCGTTGTTTTGGTAAAATTCTTATAACTTTAAACATGGGTCATAGATTGGAAAACTATTTTTTCTTTATAAAAGTAAATTGATAGACCTTTCCAATGGTAGTTGATTCATAAAATTCTAAAAATTTAAAAAAATCAAGGTTTAACCATACGATATGTGCGTTGTTATGATAAAGTCATTATAACTCTAAACAAGGGTCATCGATGGGAAAATAATTTTTCTCTACGAAAGTAAACTAATAGAGCATTCCAACTGTATTTGATTCATATAAATCTAGAAATTTCAAAAAATCATTGATTTGCGAAGGTTTTACCACACGATTTTTGCGTTGTTTTGGTAAAATCCTTATAAATCTAAATAAGGATCATGAATTAGAAAATCATTTTTTCTCTATGAAAGTAAACTAATGGAGCTTTCCAAAGGTATTTGATTCATTAAAATCTAGAAATTTGAAATAATTAATGATTTGTGATGGTTTTACCATACAATTTGTGCGTTGTTTTAGTGAAATTCTTATTATAGTAAACAATGGTCATGGATTGGAAAACCATTTTTTCTTTATGAAAGTAAACTGATAGAGCTTTCCAACAATAGTTGATTCATAAAAATCTAGATATTTTAAAAAATCATAGATTTGTTAAGGTTTTACGATACTATTTGTATATTGTTTGGATAAAATCATTATAACTCTATACAAGGGTTGTGGATTGGAAAATAAAATTTTCTCTATGAAAGTAAACTAATAGAGCATTGCAACGGCATTTGATTCATATAAATCTAGAAATTTCAAAAAATCATTGATATGCGAAGGTTTTACAACACCATTTGTGGGTTGTTTTGGTAAAATCTTTATAAATCTAAATATAGGTTATGGATTGAAAAATCATTTTTTCTCTATGAATTAAACTTATAAAGCTTTTTAATGGTATTGATTTATCAAAATGTAGAAATTTCAAAAAAACAATTGATTTGCGAAGGTTTTACTGTACGATTTGTGCGTTGTTTGGGTAAAATACTTATATCACTAAACAAGGATCATGGATTGAAAATTAATTTTTTCTATGAAAGTAAACCGATAGAGCATTCCAACCATTGTTGATTCATAAAAATCTAGAAATTTCAAAAAATCATAGATTTATGAAGATTTTACCATACGATTTGTGCGTTGTTTTGGTAAAATTATTATAACTCTAAAAGATGTTCATGGATTGGAAATAAAATTTTCTCTATGAAAGTAAACTGATAAAGCTTTCCAATAGTATTTGATTCATATAAATCTAGAAATTTTAAAAAATCATTGATTCGCCATGGTTTTACCACACGTTTTGTGTGTTATTTTGGTAAAATCCTTATAACATTAAACAAGGGCCATGGATTGGAAAATCTTTTTTTTTTTTTCTATAAAAGTAAATTGAGAGAGCTTTCCAGTGGAATTTGATTCATATAAATCTACAAATTTCAAAAAATCATTGATTTGAGAAGGTTTTACCTTACGATTTGAGCATTGTTTTACTAAAATCCTTATAACTCTAACTAAGGTTATGGATTGAAAAATCAAAATTTCTCTATGAAAGTAAACTGATGGAGCTTTCCAACAGTATTTGATTAAAAAAAAGTGATATGCGAACGTTTAACCATACGATTTGTGCGTTGTTATGGTAAAATCCATCTAATTCTAAATAACAGTCATGGAATAGAAAATTATTTTTTTCTATATGAAAGTAAACTCATAGAGCTTTTCAATGGTATTTAATTCATCAAAATCTAGACATTTCAAAAATTTAGTGATTTGCGAAGGTTTTACCATAAGATTTTTTTGTGTTTTCATGGTTAAACCCTTATAACTTGAAACAAGCCTCATGGATTGGAAAATCATTTTTTCTCTATGAAAGCAAATGGGTAGAGCTTTCCAACAATATTTGATTCATCAAATTCTATAAATTTCAAAAAAAATTATTTATTTGCGAAGGTTTTATCATAAGATTTGTGCGTTTTCTTGGTAAAATCCTTAGAACTCTAAACAAGGGTCATGGATTGAAAAAACATTTTTTTCTCTATAAAAGTAAACTAATAGAGCTTTTCAACGGTATTTGATTCATAAAAATCTAGAAATTTTAAAAAATCATAGATTTGTAAAGGTTTTACCACATGATTTGAGCATTGTTTTGGTAAAATTTTATAACTCTATATGGGTCATGTATTGGAAATCGTTTTCTCACTTGAAAGTTAACTGATAGAGCTTTTCAACGGTATTTGATATATCAAAATATAGAAATTTCAAAAAATCAATAATTTGCGAAAGTTTTACCATACGATTTGTGCGTTGTTTTGGCAAAATCCTTATAACTCTAAATTGGGGTCATGGATTAAAAAATCATTTTTTCTTCATCTAAGATCTTTCCAGTGGTATTTGATTCATCAAAATCTAGATATTTCAAAAAATTAGTGATTTCGAAGGTTTTACATACGATTTTCTAGGTTGTTTTTGTAAAATCCTTACAAATCTAAACAAGGGTCATAGATTGGAAAATCGTTTTTTTCTCTATGAAAGTGAAATGATAGAGCATTCCAATGGTATTTCATTCATCAAATCTTGAAAGTTCAAAAAATCAGTGATTTGCATAAGTTTTACCACACTATTTGTACGTTGTTCTTATAACTCTAAGCTAGGATCGTGAATTGGATATTAGTTTTTCCTCCATGAAAGTAAAGTGATAGAGCATTCCAACTGTATTTGATTAATTAAAATCTAGAAATGGTAGAAAATCAGTGATTTACGAAAGTTTTACGATACAACTTGTTCGTTGTTTTGATCAATCTTAGTAACTCTAAACAAGGGTCATGGATATATTGAAAAATCATTTTTATCTCTATGAAAGTAAACTTATAGGTCTTTTCCTACCGTATTTGATTTATCAAAATCTAGAAATTTCAAGAAATAAGTGGTTTAAGAAAGGTCACCATACGATTTCAGTGTTGTTTTGGTAAAATCTTTATAAATTTAAATAAGCGTCATTGGAAAATCATTTTTTCTATATGAAAGTAAACTGATAGAGCTTGTCAATAGTATATGATTCATCAAAATCTAGAAATTTCAAAAAGTCAGTGATTTGCAAAGGTTTTATCATACGATTTGTGCTTTTTCTTGGTAAAATTCTTAGAACTCTGAACAATAGTCATGAATTAATAAATCATTTTTCTTTATAAATGCAAACTGATAGAGCTTTCCAACGGTGTTTGGTTTATCAAAATCTAGAAATTTTAAAAAATCAGTGATTTGGGAAGATTTTACCATACGATTTTTTGGGTTATTCTGGTAAAATCCTTACAAATCTAAACAAGGGTCATAGATTGGAAAATCATTTTTACTCTATGAAAGTAAACTGGTAGAGCATTCCAATGGTATTTGATTCATCAAATTTGGAAAGTTCAAAAAATCAGTGATTTGCGAAAGTTTTACCACACTATTTGTACGTTGTTTTGGTAAAATTCTTATAACTCTAAACAAGGATCGTGGATTGGATATTAGTTATTTCTCCATAAAAGTAAACTAATAGAGCTTTCCAACGTTGAAATCTTGAAATTTCAAAAAATCAGAGATTTGCGAAGGTTTTATCAAAAGATTTGTGCGTTGCTTTGGCAAAATCTTTAAAACTCTAAACAATGGTCATGAATTGAAAAATCATTTATGAAAGTAAACTGATAGAGCTTTCAAATGGTATTTGATTTATCAAGCTATTGTAATTTTAAAAAATCAGTGATTTACAAGGTTTTGTGTGTTGTTTTGGTAAAATTATTATAACTCTAAACATGGGTCATGGATTGGAAAATAAATTTTTCTCTATGAAGGTAAACTGATAGAACTTTCCAACGGTATTTGATTCATATAAATGTAGAAATTTTAAAAAATTATTGATTTGCAAAGGTTTTGCTTCACGATTTGTGCGTTGTTTTAGTAAAATTCTTATAAATCTAAATAAGGGTCATGGATTGGAAAATCATTTTTTCTCTATAAAAGGAAACTGAAAGAGCTTTCTAACGGTATTTGATTCATAGAAATCTATAAAATTTAAAATAATCATTGATTTGAGAAGGTTTTAACATACGATTTGTGCATTGTTTTTGTAAAATCCATGTAACTCTAACCAAGGATCATAAGTTGGAAAATTAATTTTTCTCGATGAAAGTAAATTAATAGATCTTTTCGATAGTATTTGATTCATCATATTCTAGAAATTTTGAAAAATCAGAGATTTGCGTAGGTTTTACCATACGTTTGCATGCTGTTTTTATAAATCCTTATGACTCTAAACAAGGGGTACATATTGGAAAATCGTATGTCTGTATGAAAAGTAAACTGATAGAACTTTCGAGCTGTATTTGATTCATCAAAATCTAGAAATTTCGAAAAAACAGTGATATGCATAGGTTTTATCATATGATTTGTGTATGATTTGTGCTTTGATTTGATAAATCCTTATGACTCTAAACAAGGGCTATAGATTGGAAAATCATTTTTTTAGTATAAAGGTAAACTTATAGAGCATTACAAAGGAATTTTATTCATCAAAATCTAGAAATTTCAAAAAATAAGTGATTTGCAAAAGTTTTTAATGCGATTTTTGTGTTATTTTAGTAAAATCCTTATATCTCTAAACAAGAGTAATGGATTGGAAAATTGTTCTTTCTTTGTGAAAGTAAACCCGTAGAGCTTTCAAATGGTAATGATACATCAAAATCTAAAAATTGCAAAAAATCAGTGATTTGCAAATTGATAGAGCTTTCCAAAGGTATTTGATTCATATAAATCTAGAAATTTCAAAAAATTAGTGATTTGCGAAGATTTACCGTACAATCTATGCATTTTTTTCTCTATGAAAGTAAACTGATAGAGCTTTCCAATGGTATTTGATTCATCAAATTCAAGAAATTTTAAAAAAAATCGATGATTTGCAAAGATTTTACCATACGATTTGTGTGTTGTAATGATAAATCCTTATAACTTTAAACAAGATTTATGGATTGAATAATAATTTTTTTCTCTATGAAAGTAAACAGATTGTGCTTTCCAAATGTATTTGATTTATTAAAATCAAGAAATTTGCCAAAAAAAAAAAAGAGGGCATTTGCTAAGGTTTAACTATACGATTTGTGTGTTATTTTGATAAATCCTTATAACTCTAAAAAACAGGTTATGGATTATAAAATCACTATTTTCTCTATGAAACAAAACTGATAGAGCTTTCCTACGGTATTTGATTCATCAAAATCTATAAATTTGAAAAAAATCAGTGATTTGCGTAAGGTTTACCATACGATTTGCGCGTTATTTTGATAAATCCTTATCACTATAAACAAGGGTTATCGATTGGAAAATAAATTTTTTGCTATGAAACAAAACTCATAGAAGATTCATCAAAATCTATAAATTTAAAAAAAAAATAGGGCATTTCGAATATTTTACTACACAATTTTTGTTGTTTTAGTAAAATCCTTATAACTCTAAACATGAGTCATGGATTGGAAAATCATTTTTTCTCTATGAAAGTAGACATATAGAGTTTTCCAACAATAATTGATTCATCCAATTCTAGAAATTTTAAAAAATAGTGATTTGAACCATACGATTTGTGCATTGTTTTGATAAATCTTTATGACTCTAAACAAGGGTTATGGATTGGAAAATCATTTTTTCTCTATGAAAATAAACAGATAGAGTTTTCCAACGATATTTGATTCATCCAATTCTAGAAATTTTAAAAAAATTAGTGATTTGAACCATACGATTTGTGCGTTGTATTAATAGTGCTTTCCAACGGTATTTGATTCATCAAAATCTAGAAAGGTTTTACCACAATATTTTTTTCTTGTTTTTGTAAAATTCTTATATCTCTAACCAAGAGTCATGAATCGAAAAGTCAATTTTTGTCTATGAAAGTAAAGTGATAGAGCTTTACAACAGTATTTTATTCATCAAATTCTAAAAATTTCAAAAAATACCATACGACTTATGCATTGTTTTAGTAAAATCCTTATATCTCTAAACAAGAGTAAATGGATTTGAAAACTGTTATTTCTCTATTGAAGTAAAATGATAGATCTTTCCTACGACATTTGATTCTTCAAAATCTAGAAATTTCAAAAATAACTAATTTGCAAAGGTTTTACCGATTAGAGCATTGTTTTAATAAATTCTTATAACTCCAAACAAGGGTTACGGATTGGAAAATCATTTTTTCCTCTACAAAAATAAACTGATAGTGATTAATCAATGGTATTTGATTAATCAAAATCTAGAAATTTCAAAAAAATAGTGATTTGCGAAAGTTTTACAATACGATTTGTGCGTTGTTTTGGTAAAATTCTTGTAACTCTAACTAAGGGTCATGGATTGAAAAATCAAATTTTCTCTATAAAAGTAAACTAATAGAACTTTCCAATTGTATTTGATTCATCAAATTCTCATAATTCAAAAAAATCAGTAATTTGCAAACGTTTACCATACGATTTGTGCGTGGTTTTGGTAAAATTCTTGTTACTCTAAACAAGGGTTGTGGATTAGAAAATCAACTACTAACACTACTCAATCAACTATTAAACGAAGAGCCGCAAAAGAAAATGCTCGGTGTTGGGATCATTTCAAGATAGTACAGACCGGTGCATCTGCAGACGAGCAACCAATTTTCAAGACAGTTTGTAAATATTATAAACAACAGTTTGCATGGCAAAAGAGTGGTGTAACGAACCATCTTAACCGACATTTTCCAAAGTGTATGCAAAAGCATGCATGGAGGAGTTGATACCAACCAAGCTCAACTATAATTCGGATCTCCGGGTCCCAATATTAACAATTGGGTTTATTCACAAGACTCTATGCGACGGGAAGGCATGTGTTAGTTGGTGGCCAGTGGTAAGTTCCCGCTTAGCATAGTGGAAAGCTCTCACTTCACACGGTTTGTACAAAGATATCTTCAACCAAGGTATTTGCCCTTTGCTAGAAATACTCTTCGTTCTGATACTATTACTGCATATAATAAAAGAAAACAAAATATAAAAAATAATTTAAGTAAATATACTAGTGTTGCATCATTCACTTCGGACTTATGGTCCAGTCTAAATCATAAAGGATATATTGCGGCTACTTTATATTATATTGATAAACTATGGATTATGCATAAAAAAATAATTGATTTTAAAGTAATTGACTACCCTCATAATGGCATACAAATTTTTAATTATTTAATGGCAATTATTAGAGAATTTAATTGCGAATCTAGAATTTGTAGTATCACATTTGACAATGCTCTGCCTAACAATATTGTAATAGAAAAATTAATTGAAGAATTATATCCGGATTTTGGTGGAATTTTGTTTCATATTAGATGTGTATGCAATATTTTTAATTTAATTATCCAAGATGGTTTAAAGTATATAGGCCTACAATTAGAAAAAAATTTAGATATGCCTTAAACTATATTATTGCTTCATCTGCTAGAAAACAAGTATTTGATGAATTATGCGTATAAAATTCTCTACCAACTAAATGTATATGTACAGACATACATAATAGGTGGAACTCTACTTATTTAATGATTGAATCATGTGAAGGCTATGAACATTGTGTAACTGCTTATTATAATGGCTAACATTCACACAGTTCACAATACGATTTGCAACTATATGATTGATAAATTGCATTTCATGTTCGAAAATTTTTAAAAGTATTTTACGACGCCACAAATGCATGTGGTGGTGTATACTACCCTACAAGTCCATTAATTTTAAATCATTTTTATTTTATTACAAATAATTTTAATAGATATAAGACGTATGCAATTTTTTCTGATATTGTTGAAACAATGTAAATGAAGTTTAGAAAATATTGGAAAGATCTGCCTATGTTGTTTCCGTTAGCGTCAATTATGAACCCTAGAGTCAATTTACAAGGTACTAAACATACTATTTCTAAAATTTTTAATAATTTGAGTTATCGGTAATTCATAAATTTACGGTAATTTAGAAAAAAACATTATGTGAAATGTACGAATTTTATGCGGAAAAAACTGATAAGAACGTTAGAAGACCTCATGCACCAAACACTTCTTCTTCTTCAAATAACGTAAATCCTAGTTATTATTGGAGTTTTCTTATTTATATAAGAACTCAAAACCCTAGTTCTTCTTATTCTTCTTTTCTTTCCCGTGCCACAAATGTAGAAAATAATATTAGAGATATACTATTAGAGTTAGCTAGATATTTTGGTCACGACATGCTTAATCTGTTAGATGAAGATGAGAGGAATAATTATAGCACGTGGTCTACTATCACCTCCGGTATCAACTATAGCATCAGAGTCTGCTTTTAGTACAGGTGGTAGGATTCTTAATGATTTGAGGTCAAGACTTAAACCAGACATATTAGAGAGTTTAATGTGTTTGAAAGATTAGGAGGATGCAGAACTTCGAATCCAAGATAAAGTAAAAGCCTGATATTAGCCGAAGAGATAGACGAACTGAGTACATAAAATGTAAGTATATTTAATAGTTTGTATAATTTCATTTCATTTTTATTCATTTTAACTTGTAAGTGTTGATATTTAAATTTACAAAAAATTGTACACGTAACAACTTGTTTGTGTACAATTTTAACTCTGCCTACGCTAATAGTAGTCTGTCCCAAGCCTGGAAAAAGGAGGAGGGTTTGAATTTAAAATTTTATCGTAAGTTATTTCTTATTTTTTAAAACTTTACGAAAAAAAAATGTATTTCACGTAGATCCGTGGACTGGCCCGTGGCTCGACCCGTGTGGCCTGCGGACCACGGGCCGGTCTGGACCAAGATTTTTGGGACGGGCTGAACTTAGGCTCAGCCCGTGTAACAGGCCGAGCTGGGTCCGTTATGGCAGGCTCGGTCCATTGCCATCTCTAAATCTAAACAAAGGTAATGAATTGGAAAATATATTTTCTCTATGAATGTGAACTGTTAGAGCATTCCAATCGTATTTTATTGATCAAATCTAGAAATTTAAAAAACTGTGATTTGCAAAAGTTTTACCACACAATTTGTACATTGTTTTGGTCAAATCTTTATAACTCTAAACAAGGGTCGTGGATTGGATATTCATTTTTTCTCAATGAAAGTAAACTAATAGAGCTTTCGACTGATATTTGATTCATCAAATTAGTGATGGCAACAGAACGGGGCAGGACAGAGAGGAGATTCCCCCCCTCCCCGTTTAAAGCAGGGTCGGGGCGGGTCACTCCCCTGCCCCGTTTATTTCCTCGTTTAATTTTTTTTAATTTTAAATATTAAATTATTGAAAAAAACATTTGAACATTAATATATTTTAAAAAAATAACAAGATTACACTATTTATAGACAATTCTTTTCTAATATGATGTATAGTTTTTCGATGTGGGACAAGTGTAATATCTTAGTGAAGTCCCTAAGACTAAATGTAAAGAATGAATCCCACAATGGATTCTTTCAATAAGTGTATTGAAAGAGAAGTTTATAAAAGGGAGTGGTAGACCAATATATCATTAAATAAAGTGATAATTTCACCATATACTACAAAATATAAAATAATTTAAAAAATACTATTTAACTTTTTTTTATTCTAAAAATACTGTTTTTTTATTTTTGTAACACTTATTGTTACATGTGTTATGTTGTTAATAACAAACGTAACACATTTATTATAACTAAAATAACAAATGTAACAACAAGTGTTACAAAAATAAAAATAAAAACAGTAGTTTTAGAATTATAAAAATATAAAAGTATTTTAAGAAATATTTTATTTATTGTGGTTATTTATGAAAAAACTCCTTAAATAAATAATGTGTTTTACATTTTGATGGGCCATGAAATGGATTTTGGTCTTCCAATTAATATATTAATCTATTAGTTTTTATTTTTATTTTTATATTTCTATTTATATAATTTTATAATTATAATTATAAAAATAATTACAATAATAATTAAAAAAATTAATTGAACTAGGGCGGGTCTGGGGTGGAGAACAAGGGAGCCCCCCCCCCCCCCCCCCCCCCCCCGGCAGGGACTTTTACCACTACCTCGTCCTTATTCTTGGATTAGTAGGGGATTCCTCCTTTTGTTCAGGGCGGGTCCTGCAGGGATCGGGGCATTTGAGTTGAATTGCCATCCTTACATCAAATTTGTAAAATTTCAAAAAAAATCAGTGATTTACAAAAGTTTTGCTATACTTTGTACGTTATTTTGGTAAAATTCTTATAAATCTAAAAATGGATCATAGGTTGGAAAATTATTTTCTCTATATGAAAGTGACTGGTAGAGCGTTCCAATGGTATTTGATTCATCAAATCTAAAAATTCAAAAAATCAAAGAATTGCGAAAGTTTTACCACAAAATTTTTACGTTACTTCGGTAAAATCCTTATAATTCTAAACAAAGGTCATTGATTGGATATTCGTTTTTCCTCCCTGAAAGTAAATTGATAGAGCTTTCCAATATTTGATTAATCAAAATCTTGAAATTTAAATAATTCATAGATTTGCGAAAGTTTTACCAAAAGATTTGTGTGTTGCCTTGGTAAAATCTTTATGACTCTAAGTAAGGGTCATGGATTGGAAAATCAACTGATAGACAGTTTTTGATTCACAAAAGCTACAAATTTAAAAAAATCATAGATTTGTGATGGTTTTACCGTACGTTTTGTGTGTTGCTTTGGTAAAAATCCCTATAAATAAAAAAAATGTGATGGATTGGAAAATCATTTTTTCTATATGAAAGTAAAGTGATAGATCTTTCCAATGGTATTTGATTTATCAAAATCTAGAAATTTCAAAAAATAACTGATTTGCGAAGGTTTTACCGTACCATGTGTGTGTTGTTTTGGTAAAATCCTTATATCTCCAAACAAGGGAAATAGATTGTAAAATCATTATTTCTCTACGAAAGTAAAATGATAGAGTTTTCCTACGATATTTGATTTACCAAAATCTAGAAATTTCAAAAAATTGGTGATTTGCAAAGGTTTTACCATACAATTTGTACGTTGTTCTGGTAAAAACTTCATAATTCTAAACAAGGGTCATGGATTGAAAAATCATTTTTCTCTATGAAAAGAAACTGAATGATCTTTCCAATAGTATTTGATTAATCAAATTCAAGAAATTTCAAAAAAGATACTGATTTGTGAAGTTTTAACATACAATTTGTTCGTTGGTTTGGTAAAATTCTTATAAATCTAAACAATGATCATGCGTTTGATCCATACTCCTGAACTTATATATAAAATCTCTGGCATACTTTTGTAGGTACATGAATTATCATTCTTTTGTTCTTTCCATCTCGAGCCCATGAAAATGATTTGCCCGAAGAGCTCTTTATTGAAATTTGACAGACAGGTTCATCCTCGTTCTTTGCATTTCGTTTTCGTCATCTCCAGTGACGATATGATCATCTACGTATACTAGTACTATTACTAGTTTTACGTGTAGTGCTTGCCAGAGAGACTTGAATCTGTTAGTGCCACTGAGTATCTGAACTAAACTAAGAATTGGTTATCTTGCAGTACCATGATCATGGTGCGTGCTTTAACCTATAAAGTGCATTTTTTAACTTGCACACATAGCCTGGATTCTCTTTATTTAGAACCCTTTAGATTGTTCCATGTATGTGTCTCTGTTAAGTTCACCACGGAGAAACACATTTTTCAAGTCCATCTGTCATACTTCCACGTCTTCCTTGCTACCAGTGCAATTAACATGAGTATTGTAATGATCTTGGTCACTGGACTAAATGTCTCATCATATCCCAATCCATACTGTTGTGAGAATCCACCGGCCACTAGCCATGCCTTATATCTCTCTATTGACGCATCGGACCGCCTCTTTACCTTGTATCCCATTTGCAGGACTTTACTCCATCAGGTATTGGCGTCAAGTCCCAACTCTCATTTTGCTTTAGAGCCACGATCTCTTCTTCCATTGCCTTTCTCCACGCCTTGTGTTGGACTGCCTCTTCAAAGGTCTCTAACTCTTTGGTACTTTCATCTTCTTCTACTACTGCATTAGCGTACTTGGGATATGGCATTCGTTGTCTAGTTGATTTCCTTAGTTGTGGTTGAGGACTCATTGGTACCTCAATCTTTTCTTGTTGAATCGGTCTATTCTCTTCTGAAGTTGGTTGATGCATACCAGTTTGCATAGAAGTGCGATTTCTTCTTTCAACTTATTTTCAATTTCTTTTGAATCTTGCAGTTCCACCCTTGGCGTTGTCTACCAAGAAAATGCTTCATCAAACACCACGTTGCGCGATGTGTAGCAACAGTTGCCTATAGGATCACAACAACTCCATCCTTTCATTTGGCTATCATATCCCATAAATATACATCTAATAGCCTTCTTGTCGAACTTGCTCCTTGAGTGACTAGGCACAAACACATAAGATACACATTCACGTCTGGGCATTTTCTTCTCTTGGTATATACTACATGTCCAGTTTAATCAAGCACTTGGTAATGAATCAAACAAGATCTAGAGTGGTAGGAATTTTACAATCTCAAAAATGTAGATCAAATTTCCCAATTTAAAAAGAAAGAAAGAGCAGATCCATGATGAACATCGGACAACAACCACAACCTCCTGGCATTGAAAACAATAAAATAAAAAGCTTCTACGAAAAACTAGTCGAGCTAGACATTGGAATAGAGAAGTGTGTCCTTGGTCAGTGGCATATTCAAAAGAAAGTGGATCTGCACCAAAACACAGTGTAACGGAAAATGTGACTGTTATAATAATGGAAAGCCAAAAACAATAGGAGAAACTCTTGAGACGACTACTGCTCATATACTATTCTGCATAGTGTATACTAATATCTTTGAGTCCAGCAATGCCATATAGATAAAAATCTGCATAAATAGAGTACAAGTCCACTTGCAAAGGCATATTCTAAAGTTGGTCTGTTCAATTGAAAATTGAACCATGAAGCAAACTAATTCAGCCTGAGGCAATTTCTAGTAGTGGAAATCTTTATTTGTCAACCAAAAGAAGATTTAAGATGTGCCTTTGATATTTCATCTTTAACAACTGAGCAGAGGTCAAATTAAGCAACCTAACAACGTGCAAAAGGAAATGTTTTGTAATCATTTTAATCATCATTTTTTTAATCAATTTCTCATGATTGGCAAATACAAATGCCACAAATATTGAAATTTCTCCAATTCCCAACCAATCATCACGGGTTAAGATATGATTTATCCATCCCCACAGTATATGGTCAGTTGACTTCTTTTGGTATAGTCTTTACTCCAAATGGTAGCTTTACATTTATCCATATATTCTATTACTACAAATTTTCTAAATAGTAGTATATTTTATTTAAAAATGGATAAAGAAACTCTTTCATACTCGAGATAAAACTGTATTCAGTTGCCAACAAAAATTCAACCAGTTCAAATTACAGTACTTTTGTATGTAATCCAAAATCCAATGACAAATTTAGTGCGAGATCAACTACATGCTGGAGGAATTTGACCAAATGCTAACATTGTTGAATAAATTTCCGGTGAATACGACCAAAAAATGAGACAGGCGGATAAACTCCCACTAAAGCATTCAATGAAAGCAATGTGAGCTATATGGTAAGAATTCAACTAAATATAAAAGATGCTGCTAAGCCTCCGTGAATAGAAACTTACTTCCAAAAGAGTGGAAATTAGAAGAATGATTCCTGTTATCCAAGCAAGTGTCTTTCTATCCAGTGCCACTTCCGCAAGTTTGGTTAAAGCAGTTAAGGCTTTAGTTTCTTCCAACCAAATTGCAGATGGCCTTGTGCCTATCACATTTAACATATTCTTTGATGCTGGGGCACATGGTCCACCACATTCAAGGACTCCAACTAGTTGGCCTACTCATATGATAGAAATATTAGTTTCAGTACAGGAATTAACATGGAAAATATGATTGGTAACATTCACAAGTGAAAAATCATCAGCAAACAGCAGAACGTTGTAGTTCATAATAACTAATCAAATAGAAAAAACAGCTGCATATTTAAGAATGCAGCGAATGAAGAATTTTCTGTACATAATACGTCAAGCAAAACAAACATTTAAAAGCATGGAAAGCAAATAGTACATATGCTATGCTGATGTATAAACGAACTAATTCAACTCTAAAGAACTTCAGTATAGAAAATTATGTCAGAAGAGGACATTAGACCTATGTATGCAGCCTGTAAGGAATCATATATCTTTGAACCCAAGTATCCAGAGGCGGATGGAGGGAGGGGCTGGGCCTGATTACAGCCTGTGCCAGCCCAGCCCAGAACAAAAAATTAGTTTGCTTCAATGATCGTCAATGGTTGGGCATGGAAAATTTTAATTTTGTTTATAAAAAATTTCTACTCAAAGTGTTTAGAACTTTTTGTTTTTTGTTTTTTTGGACTAACTGATCATGTGCCAATTTTTTGGGTTGAGATTATGACATGATGAATATGAATTTAATGTCAGAAAAATTAGTATATTGATTTTCGTAAGGAAAGAGAAATTGATGTAATTTTGAACAGTGAATTTATGGATTAGAAATGTGTAAATTTCATATTGTTTGTTATTGTATTTTAAATATTTTTACTTTTCAATATTTTTAATTTACAAGAAAAATATATTGGTATAATAACTAATGGCATTTTTTTAAAAATATAATTCAACTCAATGATGGATTTATTTTTGTTGGGAATTTGCGTAGTAATATAGCGACAAACAAAGTCGTCACTAATTTATGTTGCAAGATTTATATTAAAAAGGCTTTGTAATCACCTACGGATTAATAAGGCCGTTCCTAAATTAGCTACGAAAAATAGTATCTATATATATATAAAAAGAAGAGCCGTCAAAAATTTATTTTCCCATCTAAATACTTTCCTATTTAGAATTTCTATTTTTTTTAGAGTTTCCATAAATGGATTTTTTTAATAGCATTAAATGTTCATTCTTAATACTGTATTTAATAGCCGTCTGATTTTGTAGTTTTTCAATTGGAGTCTCTTCATCTACCTTCTAATTTAGTTATCATTACAAAAACTAATTTAGTTTTGTTATCATTACAAAATTAATTATCCAATGCATTTTAATTTAATTATCTATATTTAAAATATTTAATTAATTAATCTTATCTTTGTTTTGGTACAAAAAAATGCATAGATTTTTCAATACTAATTAAGATTTAAGATATCGCATTTTCAAGATTATTATGAAAACAATCAATGCACATTGAAAGAAAAATAAGTCAAAGTCTATATTTTTAAAGTTTTGTTATTATTGCAAATATTAATTTTCCAATGCATTTTAATTTAATTATCCATATTTTAAATACTTAAATAATTTAATTTAATTACTTAATAGTTAATTAATCTTATCTTCATTTTGGTCAACATACGCCTGAGTTTTTCAACGCTAATTAAAATTTAAGAAACCACATTTAAACTTTTATCATAGTTTAAATGTGTTATTCAATTTTCATTAATCCTTACTTTATAACTTTTCAAAAATAAAAGAAACAACAAAAAGTAACATACATAAGAAAATAGCCAAACATGTTTCGAATAGATTGAATGGTTATAGGACTATTAGAAAAGTTGTACTCAACTAAAATACTATTATGACACGATTTAAGAGATTACATTTAAAATATTGCATTTTCAAGATTATTATAGAAGACATCAATACAAAGTGAAAAAAAATAAGTCAAAATTTATATTTTCAAAGTTTTGTTATCATTGTAAAAATTAATTTTTCAATACGTTTTAAATTTAATTATCTAATTAATTTAATTTAATTAATTAATTATCTTCGTTTTGGTCAACGTATGCATGAGTTTAATACTAATCAAAATTTAGTGATTAGTCAACTTGAAATGAATAAATAATAATTTTATTGAATTAATAATGGGTTGAAAATTATATAAAAATACTTAATTTGAGTTTTTTACAAAGTAAAAATAAAAATTCCCAGAGTCATCTTTCTAATTGATAAATTTTGTTCAATGAATAATAAATAAAAAATTAGTCAATTGACTTTTGATGTTAGTTATTATTCTTATTCATTTTAATTTGGAATTTTTAGCTTTTTATTATTTTGCAATTTAAAAAAAGTTCAAGAATGAATGTGTTTCATTGGTTTTTGTTGTGGATGGTCTTTTATTTTTATGGGAGAAAACTTTGTAGAAAAAGAAATTGAATATAAATATTGGGTAAAAATATATAATTTTGTGTAATAAGAAAATAGAATAAATAAAGTTGTATTAGTAGTGTAGTCAATAGATTTCTAGAAAGTTTATTTACGGAGAAGATAGGTGAAAGAGAAATTATTTTTTTCGAATGTAGAAGTAATAGTAATTAAAATTTAAAAAATAAATTTATGGATTTTTTAGAAGTGCTGTCAAAATTTTATTTTCCCGCCTAAATACTTTTATTTTTTAGAATTTCTATTTTTTTTTCAGTTTCCATAAATGGATTTTTTTAATAGTATTAAATGTTCATTCTTAATACTGCATTTAATAACCGTCTGATTTTGTAGTTTTTCAATTGGAGTCCCTCTATCTACCTTCTAATTTAGTTATCATTACAAAAACTAATTTAGTTTTGTTATCATTAAAAAATTAATTATCCAATACGTTTTAATTTAATTATCTATATTTAAAATATTTAATTAATTTAATTAATTAATCGTATCTTTCTTTTGGTACAAAAAAATGCATGAATTTTTCAATACTAATTAAGATTTAAGATATTACATTTACAAGATTATTTTATTATAACTAATTAACTTTCATAAATAATTATATAAATTATTTTTTGTGATTACACCTCCCGTGCATCGCACGAGTGCAACACTAGTTTATTGATAATTATTAAATAACTACTCACTAAATAGAAAATAATCTATTAACTAGGAGAGAGTTGAATAAAATTAGGTACATGTTTTTGTTAATTTCTCTCTACATTTTCGTAATTAATTTCAAAACTCACTCTTTGTTCATTCTGAATAAATGTTTTCTTTATTTTTGGTTGGGAGCATTGATTTTAGTTTGGGGAAAGAGAGATTTTTCCCCCTTTCTCTTTTTGAAATATAACAAAGTGGCTGAATGTGAAATAAAATTAAAATTTGGTGACTTAATTGAGATTGTTTGAAGATGGATGACCTAATTGAGACTTCACTCAAAGTCGGGTGACGTCCAATAAATTTAACCAACAAAGAAAGCCACCGGCAAAGATGAAAGCTAATTGTCCAGAGTCACTCCTACTTTATCACCTTAACTTTCCCAAACTTTTCCTCCAAAGGTTTTTCCTCTTTCCAAATCACGCAAATCCATATGCATAACCATATAAAAATTCGTTTAATGTGCGCTAAACTCGATATTTTGAGAATGATCACGTGAATTTCCGGTCCCACCTGAATTTTTACTCAGGTATTATAGTAATCATCTATCTATTTGTTGATAGATATCTGTTTCTAAATGTTCATGCATTGATATTTTTAGTCGAGCTTTTCATTTTCATGAATGATTTGTATTTAGGTTGGATCTCGGGAAGTTGAGCTGTAATCATTTTGTGATAATAAATTTGAATTATATATTTATGGAATAATGAGTAAATGTTTTGTGGAAATATTCTTCTAAGGCTTGTTGTTTTAGGGAATACTTGAAGAATTAAAGAAGAGAACAGAAAGTTTTCATTTTTGGAAAAAAGCTACTTCTTTATTAGGAATTTGACGAATAGATGTTTACTTTTTCAGCTTTATGATTAAAATTCTTCCAATTTAAACCTGAGCTGCTGAATATTTGCATTTTTTTTTTATGGTTGAGCTGTTCTATTTTTGATTTAATGATTGTATCAATTGTATAGGTATTGGTATGCTGATTTGACCACTTTTTTCTATCCCAGTAGTTCTATTCCGTATATCTATATGGTTAGCAGGGTTTATGGATTGTGTAAAGACTGGTACTTTACGTTGCTTCATAGTGTTCTGGATAAGGAAAGAAAATAATTTTTATATTATGAACCAAAATAAAAGGACAAGCACAATGAAGCAAAATAGTGGTTTTCATATCATGATTTCTGACAATGTTTCAGGAAGTAGGAAGTTCCCATCAAAGAAATTGAAAATCCAAAGGTATTGAAGAAAATTTGATATAATTCTTATTCATGATAATGACATTAGATGCAAAGACAAGCGCATTCCATCACCACAAACAATTCAACAGAGTTTTGAATAAGAAGCATTTATTGGAGTTACAATTTTAGTTGAGTTTGTGCACTGTATTGTCTGGGTTTGCAAATTAGATACATTACATTAAATATAAAATTTTCTTACTAATTATCTGTATACAAGTATGGCTTTTCTTGTTCTCTTCTAAATTTGTTGTAATGTTTTGTCCGTTATATATGTATTTGATGTGATATGACCAGCATCTAAGGATAGTTATTAATTATCCCAGAAGGAAGTTATATTATGAGTCTTCATGTTGCCAGATGGTTATTAGGTGTTATGGATTGTGTAAAGACTGGTACGCGAGTTAAGAGTGAGTTACCAATTTCGAAATTCACTATGTTGGCCTTGTAGTGTTCATGGTATTTTGGCAGAAGAGGAATAATTATGTAAAGTTGTGTGTGTTTGCTTGCTGTTAGTCTTTTTCTGTCTTTATTGCGAAACTGCTTGAAGTATGTATCCTTGGATTTTAGTTTGTAGTAAGGCTAAGGACTATGAGAATTAGTTGCTAGTACTACCACCTTTTTTAGATCATCTAGTTCATTCGTTAAAGTTCATCTAGGACATGAGCTTTTGTCATTTTATTCTTTTGTTTCCATCTTTTTCTTTTGCTAATTTTGGGGGATCTCTTCGGAATTTCTTTGCTTGGATGGAATGGTTCCAGAATCTTAAATTCAATATGCATTCAATGTTGTTATATTTGTTTCCATATGCTAGTAATACATGCTGGTAATTCACCCGAATATGCAAAGAATGCATTTCAATAGAGAAATGGTTTTCCCACCGTCCTTTTAGTACAAGTTGCTTATAATGATTATGTTCAATTATATTTGATTTAAACATCTCACTTTCAGTAAAACCAATGCCCCATTGTGTTTTGAGGTTTTATATGGTAAAATCGGACTTGCACTCATAACTACGATAACAAATAAATATGTATTGATTCTAAAGGAATGTTTTATGGTATTGCTTTCTCCCATATGCAAATAATTTTTGCTATTTGGTTGTCTAGCTTTCAGAATGTGATGGCTGTGCAGACATAAAACCAGCTATAGTTCCACATGTTTATAGTTTAGGTTTTAGGGTGTAGTCAACACACCATTATATCTATAGTGTGGTTGTCAGGTCTCCACCAAAAAAGAATGGGGGGTTCGTGTGACGCCCCAAAATTTAACATTCGGGTGTCAAGAGTTACTTAAAATCATAATTTAAATTTTTCAAGGATTTTGACTAAATAAAAGAAATTTCGTTTTATACCTAAATAGTATCGTCGAATTGTAAAATTTTGAGGAAGTACTATTGATTAATATACTAATGATATGCCAAATTTGAAAAGTTATCGGCACACGACCCATTTATAATAAATTTTGAAAGATACTTTGTCGCTATACATATTCAATTTGCGCTATACTAATAAGAAAATATGTATAAAATTTTATATATATTAGAAAATAGTAAATCTAGTGCTTAATGAAAAATAAATCTTTATATAATCACTTTGTAAAATTTCATGACCAACTTTCAAATACCATCATGGACTCTACAAAAATTTGTTTGAGGCTCTAAAAATATGTCACTACAAGAAATTTATGTTCCGCATACAAAATGTATTTGTAGGGAAATGTTATTTTTTGTAGGGAAAAATTTTTTCCGACGAATTTTTTTTGTAGGGACATTTGTGGCGCAAACATCGTGGGAAAAGATATAAGAAGACAAATGATGGAAATTTGTGGGCTGAAGTCTCTCCCTACAAATTTTTTAGAGACAAATACAATTTGTCGTCTAAGTTTTTTCTCGACAAAATTATTCGTCTGATAAAGTTACTTTGGCCCACAAAACAAGTTTTGTAAGCACAAAGTAAAAAATTATTTTGTAAGCTAAATTGTACTTTTTCTTAAATATAATTTTTTTGTGTCGAACAAATTTTGTAGTCCAAGTTCTACTTTTTTCTACAAATGATATTTTGTGGGGTGAAATCGAATTTGTGGGCCAAGTAAATTATTTTTTCCAACAATAATAGAATTAGTAGGGAGAAATTAATTATTTTTATATAATTTTTTTATTATATTAATTATTATTACCTTCTTCAAACTAATATAAAGATACAAAAAATATAAAAAATTAAAATAGGACCTTATTGTCAATAAATATAACATTAAACTCAAAATATTGTACCAAAATACTAAAAAATAATAATAATAATAATAATAATAATAATAATAATAATAATAATAATAATTCACTAAGCTAAACTTAAAAAGAGTATAAACTCTAAACTAAAAAATACATCTGAAAAAAAATAACTCATTGTCCTCGTAAATTAGATATGCTACATATCCTCATCAAGATTGTTGTCTTCATGAAAGTCGTTCTCTTCGCTCTCAATAGCATCATCTTTTATTGACAATGGCATAAAGGGCGGTAGATCGAAACCAGAAACTTGACTACATAGTTGTTGCATAAAATGATGCCAAGACTGCAATATAAAATTAAATTTTTGCCCCAACAACATTCAACTTGTTTTTCATTATTTGCTCTATTTCAATTCGAGCTGCATCAACTGCCTTTCGAGCAACACATTAGAAGAAGTACCAATGTCTTGAAGACGACTATCTTCCAACCCACGAATTTGGCGTCGAGGTTTCACACCTAGAACGGACATCATAATTTTCAGTGCAAACAATCTCAAAGAAGCGAAGTAGGACCGATCTAGGAAGTAGGGTTGATTTGTGACAAATTTTTCGTCATTGTCTTTCTAAGTGGTAGGGTACGCTAGCTAGTTGACGGGCTTTTAATTGCGGTCAGCTTCTCCTCCAAAGGAGTATTTTCGAGAAGTTGCTGCTCATTTGCCCTTTCTGCCTTTTGAGCAGTACGTTCTTCTTCCAGCTCTTTCTCCATATGGCGCACATTGGAAATTGTACCAATGTCTTGAAGATGACTATCTCCCAACCCACGAATTTGGCGTTCAGGTTTCACACCTAGAACGGACATCATGATTTTCAGTGCAAACGATCTCAAAGAAGCGAAGTAGGACCGATCTAGGAAGTAGGGTTAATTTGTGACAACTTTTTCGTCACCGTCTTTCTAAGTGGTAGGGTACGCTAGCTAGTTGACTAGCTTTTAACTGCGGTCAGCTTCTCTTCCAAAGGAGTATTTTCGGGAAGTTGTTGCTCATTTACCCTTTCTGCTAGATATTCATCAGCTCTAGCAAGCATCTCATCCAACAAGAAATTAAAACAACCCACAAAAATATATTAAATAGCATACAAGAAAACTTATCAAGGTCCCATCTAATCTGTTTAAGAAAACACAAGTATATCTAACTACACAGAGCTACAATAGCTTATATCCACCCATTCTCTCGTACAAAACTAAAAATAGTATTTAAACTAACAAAATAATGGAGATGTCCTGTTAAAAAGGTTTGCCACAAAGCTATAGACTGATATTAGCAAACAAGATAACAAATTCGTCAATCTCGAGTCTTTTGAATCTATATCGAAGTTTGTCTGTAATTGACATAATAAAAAGAACACAAATCACAGAATAAAAATAAACCATAATTACTACAAATTACCATGTCTGGAAAATAAATCATAGAATAAAAGAAAACAAAATGACAAAAAACATCCAACTCGAACAGGCAGCATATACACCCACACATATGTTTA
Organism: Forsythia viridissima; assembly: GCA_030279155.1. Lineage (NCBI taxonomy): Eukaryota > Viridiplantae > Streptophyta > Magnoliopsida > Lamiales > Oleaceae > Forsythia > Forsythia viridissima. The sequence continues at coordinate 46,427 of CM059033.1, forward strand.
CCGTGATCTTATCTATAAGGTCCTTCTTCTCACTTGAAGAAATGGTCCGCCAATAACACGTATTCATTAGACAATGTGACCGAATGATGGCTCCGATATCATGAACTAGCAAACTATGTACTATAGAACTTGTTGCTCGTCTACTCACTGAGTTATATAAAACTCGAATTTTTTCTTGAGTCGTACGCATGATACGAGAAGTCTTAATTTGTTTACATGCCCCTCGAGTAGGAACATCATTGGGAGTCTTTGGCAAGTGTTCTGCACCTACAACTGCAAAACCAATAAAATTAATGGGAAACATGTGCATATATATGAAATTGTAAATGGAATTATCAATGTTGAAGGAGGTACAACTAATTGACAGCAAACAAAACAAGGTGAGAGGAAAAAGAGGATTAAATAGATGGATTCCAAAAGCATGCAAATGGGCCATACACCAATACAAGGTTCAAATTCTTCAGTTCCTGTGTCATATTTTCTCAAATTCGACTACAACTATCAACATAGAGAGGTCTCATCATGCATTTGCTAAGCCTGTAGCAAACATATATACATTCTTTCCAAATTCAATCACAAAATTAGCTAGTCAAATAAAAATTAAACATGTATTGAAAGAATTCTTTAAATACCATTTTCTTATAAATCAGGAAAATCAATGTGCAGAATCAATGCTTGTAAAATGTTCAAAGATTAGGGAGTACACTGAAGCTTAGAAGTTGAGTGCGTCTGAATCAGAGAGAGATTTGAAAGATATTATAGAGAATGAAATAAAATGTATAGAAAATCTTGTTCACTTGGGCAAACAGATTCACCAGCTGCGACTGCACAGAGATGAAGTAGAGCAGAGGATGCTTGAACTGAAACTACATGTGTTTGAGAAGGCTGAAGCTGAGGCACGTTATTCTCTTTATTAGGATCTCAAAACTATTTATGCGGCATGTTCTTTATGCTTAAGTAACTCAAACTATGCTACAGATTACCTTTACATGCTATGGAGAAATCTATCTTTCCCTATTTATGATGCAAGCGTATTTGCTATAATTATTTTTTGTCAAAATATTGGTCAGGTAGCTGGTATAGATATTTTTTATACTAAGAAATGGAAAAAAATAAACAGTCCCTACTTATAGACTTGTCATCCATTTCTGCTGCAATTCTTATTTTATGAGATGTACCCCCCACCCCCAAAAAAAGAGAGAAAAATCTGATGCAGTTTGGATCTTTCAAGTTTTTTTCTTTGTAAGGACATGGTACATCAATGCTGCTCAGTTTTACATGTAATACTTTATACTTTTTTCCAAAATAATGGAAAAAAAATTCTTAGCTAGAGTAATAGGTTGCATTTGAAATCTCATTGATGTGTTTCATAATTTGAATGTAGAAATAATGAGCTCTAATAAATTCGTACACATAATTTTAGAGGAAAAGCTAGAAATGACCATAAACGAGAATAATTGTCAATAAACAACTAGAAATTCCGAATAACATACAGCCAACTGCATACGCTCCATTATCCTCTAAACAACCCACAATTTCTTTTACTTCTCATATAAATTATAAATTATATATTTACTTTCGCACAATAAATGTCAATAAACAGCAAAGCAATCAAAGAACTTTGAAGATCATTGAAAATGAATTTCCATATAACATCTTGCTTTGCCCTATATAATCTAGCTACGGCTGTAAACTAAATTTGTTGCAACATTAGCCCCATTGTCTAACTTAAATAGCATGCATATGCAACCAAATCAATGTATGCTTTTCAAGAAAAATGTATCTCATAAAAATACACTTGGTAAGGTTTCCATATGCATACTGGACACCAACACCCTTTAATTTCAGATATTCAATAGATGATATTACTTGAGTTATACATATGGATTCTAAAACAAATAGGATTATAAGTGGACATGTAATACAATCAGAGTTAATATGGAATAGTAATTGAGCCTTGTTCACAACCTGGGTGACAAGAAGGTGGCCGATCTAAAATAGGCCTATTAAACATTTCAACCACATATTTCAATAACTTTTATCAACTTTTACCAAAAAAATCTGATTTTAATCAAACACATTTCAAATGTCATTTTGGTGAACAAAATTAAAAGTTTTGGGACTTGATGACACTTAGTTAAAAACAATTGATCTAACTTATTGGACAACAATTTTGTGCCAGTATGTCTAATAATGGCATACTCCCAATTAGTTGGGTCAGACTTAATTACTTATTGGACCGAATTAATTAATTAGATTAATTAATTGCATCCGTTAGTTGTTGGATATTCAATTAGTAATTATAACGAATTTTAAATTATTGAAAGATTTATAATTGGACAATTGGACAACTAGAATTCTAATATTTAGGTTGAAACTATTTATTTTTTATTTGTGTCACTGACTTGAGTTTGACTTTTTTAGGAAGCTAAGCAGGCATTGCCTAGTGCACAAGTGCAAATATTGCATGCAAAACATTAACTTGAACTCTTACATTGGGGCTTGGTCAAGCTTTCCAACCTAACCCCTGCCAACAAACATCTTGGTATGTCTAATTTGTAGATATCTATACGTTTCGTCTTGTTGTTTAATTACACAACAAATGTAGATGAGGTCTACTTCTAATTTTTATTTGTGTTCGAGGACGAACAAATGTTTAGTTTGGGAGTGTTTGATAAGTGCATTTTGTGCACTTATTCAGGTCTTTAAACTAAGATTTTATCACGTTATTTTATCAATTTTCTGCTTAATCTAGTTTGTTATTGCTTTTATTTCAGTTTTGGACCCGTTTGTAAGAAAATGGAAAAGAATGGATGAAAAGGCAATAAATTGGAAGATGTATCGGACGTATGGAGACTCAATTGCATTCAATTGAAAGTTGAAGGACCATTCTGGGAGATTTTGGAAAGATTGAGGACTGAATTGACCATGAAACAAAGTGGAGGATCAAAACAGCAGAACAACAAAATAATAGGCTGGGCGCGATCGCCCAACCTAAGATGGAAAACAAGAGAGAAGAGGACTGAGGTATATTGCAGAAATATCAGTGAAGAATCAGTATATTGTATTCTGTATCTCAGATGATTTTCAATAGATAATCTGATCTATGGTGCAGCCTATATATACACTTATATAAGGTGTAATCTATACATAATACAGATAAACAAATAACAGAATAGGCACATGCAAATGAGCTGAATTAGTTACAACAATATAAATCACTAGAAGCTTCTTCTTAACAGCATTTATCCTAAACGTTTGAAAGCTGAATCTTCTTTGTCCCTTGATTTCCTGATTTGATCATTGTAGTCTATAACTCCTTCTTCTCTAACACTCCCCTTCAAGCTGGAGTTGACTTCAATTACTCCAAGCTTGCTACGTAGATAGAGATGTCTAGAGTTCATCAATGGTTTGGTTAATATATCTGTTGTTTGGTCTACTGTTGGAACATAGCTTATCACCAATTGTTTTGCTAATACCTTGTCTCTGACAAAATGCATATCCAATTCTATGTGCTTAGTCTGCACATGATAAACAGGATTAGAAGCCAATGCACTAGCTCCTAAGTTGTCACACCATATTCTTGGAATTTCAGTTTAAGTTATATTAAGTTCTTGAAGTAGAGATTGAATCCAAGTGATCTCTGCAGTGGTGTGAGCTAGAGTTCTGTATTCTGCCTCAGTACTTGATCTTGCTACTACCTGTTGTTTCTTTGAGGACCAAGAGACTAGATTGTCACCTAGGTATACACAATAACCTACAGTAGATTTTCTGTCATCTGGACATGATGCCCAATCAGCATCTCCATAAGCAACAATGTTCATATTCTGTGCTTCATGAATGATTAGTCCCATATCAAGAGTTCCCTTTATATACCTAAAAAGTCTTTTTAGCAAACTCCAGTGAAGATCTGTAGGATTTTGAAGATATTGACTGATTCTGTTTACATCAAATGTGATGTCAGGTCTTGTATGAGTTAGATATTGCAATGCTCCTACTGCACTTCTGAATTGAGTTGGATTTCTTAAAGATATGCCATCTGCTTTACCTACCAACCTTCCAGCTGCCATAGGAGTAATACTAGGCTTTAGATTTTCAAAGTTAAACTTCTTCAAAACATCTATAGCATATTTCTTCTGTGATAAGTGAAGTCCAATTTCATCTCTGTAAAACTCAATTCTGAGGAACTTCTTTAGGCTGCCCATATCCTTTAAAGCAAATGATGCATCCAATTTGTCAATCATCTTTTGTACTGTAGTTCTGCAGCTCCTAGTTAGTATAATGTCATCAACATATACTAGCAAGTAGATTACATGATCCTTTGCAATTTGATAGAAGACTGAGCTGTCAGCTTTGGATTGCTTAAGATCCCACTGCAGTAATGTTCCCTTCAATGTATCATGCCAAGCTCTAGGGGCTTGTTTAAGTCCATAGATAGCTTTGTTCAATCTGCAAACAAACGATGGTTCTGATTTGTCTATGAAACCCTGAGGCTGCTCCATGTATACTGTTTCTTCAAGTTTTCCATTGAGAAATGCATTGTTGATGTCTACCTGCCTTATCTCCCATCCCTTAGAGATTGCTGCTGTGAGAATAATCTTCAGAGTTGGTGTTTTAGCTACTGGACTAAAAGTTTCATAATAGTCAATTCCTGAAGTTTGTGAGAAGCCCTTTGCAACCAGCCTGGCTTTATGTCTCTGTATTTTTCCATTTTCATCAAATTTCAATTTAAACACCCATTTGCATCCAATCACTTTCATTGTAGGTTCAGAGAGAACTAAAACCCAAGTATGATTTCTTACCAATGCATCATATTCTTTCTTCATTGCCTTACACCATTTTTCACTCTTCATTGCTCCATCTAGATTTACCGGTTCTTCATTGTATGATGATTGTGGGATTGCAGCGGCTGTGTATGTTCTTGGTTTCACTATCCTATCTTTTGATCTAGTTATCACAGGATGTTCAACCTTATCTATAACTTTCTCAATTTCAGGCATATCAACCCAAATTTTAATACCAGCTTGAGATTTTGAGGACTGAGCCTGTAATTCTTTCAGTACCTGCTGGTGTGATACCTCATTATCCATAACTTCATCATTTTCTACTACTTCTTCATTTCTACCTGAAGTTTCATGTACAGGTTCATCTGTTGAATGGATTATATCATCTGAATTTGGACTTATAATGTGAGAATTCTGTTCAAATGGAAAATGGAGAAGAGTTATAGGAATGAATTTGGTTTGGTGTGATTTATTGAGGAAACCTTCCTGAAAAGGGAAAGAGTTTTCATTAAACACAACATGTCTAGAGATATAGATTCTACCATTAGAGTTTAAGCACTTGTATCCTTTGTGAGATATACTAGGTCCTAGATAGACACATTTTTGAATATGGAAATCAAACTTGTGTTTCTGATAAGGTCTTATACAAGGGTAGCAAGTGCATCTAAAAACCTTAAGCAGCTTGTAATCTACACTGTTTTTAAATAGGACTTCATAGGGTGATTTATGTTGGAGTAGAGGACTAGGCATTCTATTTATAAGATGTGTTGCAATAAGGAAAGCTTCCCACCAATAGTATAGAGGCATATGTGCTTGAGCTAAGAGGGTTAAGCTGGTTTCAGTTATGTGCCTATGTTTCCTTTTTGCTCTTCCATTTTGAGCTGAAGTATGAGGGCAGGAGTGTCTGAGTTCTATCCCTGATTCTGTGGCTAATTTATCCAAGGTTTTGTATTCTCCTCCCATATCAGTTTGTAAGGCTTTAATTTTCCTTTCAAATTGGTTTTCAATTAGCCTTTTAAACTGTGTAAAGTAGTGTAAGACCTCAGATTTGTGTTTCAAGGGATAAATCCAGGTATATCTAGTACAATCATCAACAAACAATACAAAAAACTTAAACCCTGAGGTAGAATTGATGTGAGATGGTCCCTAGACATCAGTGTGTATTAGATCAAGAGGCATTTGAGCATGAGAGTAAGACAATTTAAAAGGTAATGCGTGAGATTTACCAAACTGACATGATTCACAGAATGATAAAGTTTTATTATTGACAACTTTGAGATTACTACAAGACTTTAAAACTTGCTGTAATACAGAAATAGAAGGGTGTCCTAGCCTTCTGTGCCAGATTTCAGTTTGTGCTTTCATGGAGTTATGACTGGTAGAGTTGATGGGGTGATTCAGACTGACGTTGAGAAGGTTATGAGTGATGTTGGAATGATGATTATTGACTGAACTTGTGTTTGATGGTCTTGAGTGTGGTAGATTCAGTTGATATAATCCATCTTCAAGTTTCTCCTGCACTAGAGCCTTCCTTGTTGGTAGGTCCTTCACAACACAGCCATGAGGAAAGAATTCAACAGACACATTGTTATCATTAGTTAACTTAGAAACACTTATCAAATTCTTCTTGATTTTAGGCACATAAAGCAATCATTTTAACACCAAGGACTTCTCAGATTCAATATTGAATACTTTAGAACCAACATGAGAAATTTGTAATGAAGTACCATTAACTACTACCATTTTCTGCTTACCTGCATACTCCTTAGCTTCATCAACATTGTTTTTATCAGTAGTTACATGGTGACTGGCTCCAGAATCAGCATACCAGGCTTGATCTTCTACTGAATTTGGGCTTGCAATGTAAGCAGGTGGATTGGAGGTGTGGATCTGATCAGTGGGTCTTTTCTCCATATATTTTTCATCAAACCTGTTATAGCACCAGGCAGCAGTGTGGTTGTTTAAACCACATATTTGACATGATTGTCTTGTTTCATTTATCCTTCCAAATCTTCCTCTACCTCTTGTTCTTCCTCTGAAGTTTGTGTTTCTTCCACCTCTACTTCCTCTTCCATTATAGTGACTTACATTCTGTGAGCTTCCTTGAGTTAAGTTGATGGATCCAAAGTTGTTTCTAATCTGATTGAGATACTCAAGTCTACTTTCAAAAGTCATAAGTGTTGAAGATAGCTCATGCAATGTTCTGCAATTCACTTGCACTACAATAGGAGTGTACTCTTCATCCAGTCCAGCTAACACTTGAGTAACCATATCAGCATGATCGATTTTCTTTCCAGCAATCTCCAGATTATCAGCAAGTTGCTTGATAGTGTTGAGATATTGATCCATAGACATGGATCCTTTTCTGATTCTCTGTAATTCAGAGGTAAGGAAGGTCACTCTTGACCTATTGAGAATTCCATAGTTCTCCTTTATGGCCTTCCAAAGCTGACTTGAGCTATTACACCCCATGACACGCATCACAATCTCTGAAGTCATGGAGGAATACAACCATCCCATTAGGATTTGATCCACTGAAACCCATCTAGAGTATTCAGGATTAGGAACTATCTTTATTGTTGTTCCAGTTTCAGTTGCAGATTGTGAATTGACAAACTGTGGAAGACAAACCTTCGTGCCCAGCAGATACTCTACCAGTCCATGTCCTCTTACAATTGGCATTATAACATTCTTCCACAGAAGAAAGTTATCTCTGTCTAACTTTACAGAGGCTGCCTGAGTCAGGTTCATGCTGAAGGGAGAGAGATTGTTCATCAGAACTGGAGCTTGAATAATGGAGTTTAAGTCATGATATTGATTGTTGTGGCTAGTATTCGCCATAGAGAGGCTCTGATACCAAGATGGAAAACGAGAGAGAAAAGGACTGAGGTATATTGCAGAAATATTAGTGAAGAATCAGTATATTGTATTCTGTATCTCAGATGATTTTCAATAGATAATCTGATCTATGGTGTAGCCTATATATACACTTACATAAGGTGTAATCTATACATAATATAGATAAACAAATAATAGAATAGGCAAATGCAAATGAGTAGAATTAGTTACAACAATATAAATCATACTAGAAGCTTCTTCTTAACAGCATTTATCCTACACGTTTGACAGATGAATCTTCTTTGTCCCTTGATTTCTTGATTTCATCATTGTAGTCCATAACTCCTTCTTCTCTAACAACCTATAGCTAGGCGAGCGCCCATCACTGTTTTCCAAAAACAGTGTACAATTCCAGTCACATGGGCGATCGCCTCGCAAAGCAATAAACCAAAATCATTCTAGGATTTTGGTTTATTGATAGGTACCTACAATACACGTGGTATTTTACGAACCACGCATAAGGATATGAGCTTTTGGCAATTTAAAATTCGTTATAATTACTAATTGGGAGTATGCAATTATTTGAAGATAAAATTTCAAATAACGACAAATAATTATTCAATTTTGTCAAATATTTCATTATCCTTGCTTAGAGTTATAAGGATTTTACCAAGACATCGCTCAAATTGTATGGTTAAACCTTCCCAAATCTATGATTTTTGAAATTTCTAGATTTTGATAAATCAAATACTATTAAAAAGCTCTTTAAATTTATTTTCACATAGAAAAAATGATTTTCTAATCTATGACCATTTTTTAGATTTATAAGATTTTAACAAAACAATGAACAAATCATATGGTAAAGTCTTCGCAAATCTATGATTTTTGAATTTTCTAGATTTTTATGAATCAACTATCGATGGAAAGCTCTATCAGTTTACTTTCATTGAGAAAAAAATAGTTTTTCAATCCATGACCTTTGTTTAGAGTTATAAGAATTTTACCAAAACAATACATAAATTTTATGGTAAAACCTTCGCAAATGAATGATTTTTTGAAATTTCTAGATATATATGAAACAAATACCGTTGAAAAGCTCTATCAGTTTACTTTTATAGACAAAAAATTATTTATCAATCCATGACCCTTAGGTGAATCAAATACCGTAGGAAAGCTCTATTCAATTACCCTTTTGTAGAGATATAAGGATTTTACCAAAACAACACAATAATTGTATGGTAACTTCACAAATCAATTATTTTATGAAACTTCTAGATTTTTATAAATCAAATGCCATTAAAAAGTTCTATCAGTTTATTTTCACATAGAAAAACTGATTTTCCAATCCATTACCCTTATTTTAATTTATAAGGATTTTAGAAAAACAATGCTTAAATCGTATGGTAAAACCTTCGCCAATCAATTATTTTTTTGAAATTGATTGATTTTTTGCAAAGGTAATACCTTTGCAAAAGCTAGATTTATATAAATTTAAAAAAAAAATCAGTGATATGCGAAGGTTTTACCAAACCATTTGTGCGTTGTTTTGGTAAAATCCTTATATCTCTAAACAAGGGTAATGGATTGAAAAATCATTTTTTCTTCTCTCTATGAAAGTAAAATTATAGAGCTTTCCAACGGTAATTGATTTACAAAAATCTAGAAATTTCAAAAAATCAGTGATTTCTGAAGGTTTTACCATACGATTTGTGGGTTGTTTTACTTAAATCTTTATAACTCTAAACAAGGTTCATGGATTGAAAAATCATTTTTTCTCCCTGAAAGTAAACTGATATAGCTTTGCAACAGTATTTGATTCATCAAAATCTAGAATTTCAAAAAAGCAGTAATTTGCGAAGATTTTACCATATGATTTGTGAATTTTTTGGTAAAATCCTTGTAACTCTAAACAAGGGTCATGAATTGGAAAATTATTTTTTTCCCATGAAATTAACAAATAGAACTTTCCAACGGTATTTGATTCATAAAATCTAGAAATTTCAAAAAATCAGTGATATGCGAAGGTTTTACCATACAATTTTTGCGTTGTTTTACTAAAATCTTTATTACTCTAAACAATGGTCATGGATTGAAAAATTATTTTTCTCTATGAAAGCAAACTGATAGAGCTTTTCAATGGTATTTAATTCATCAAAATCTAGAAATTTCAAAAAATAGTGATTTGTGAAAGTTTACCATACAATTTGTTCATTGTTTTGGTAAAATCCTTATAAATCTAAACAATGGTCATGGATTGGGAAATTATTTCTTCTTCATGAAAGCAAACAGCTAGAACTTTCCAAAGGTATTTAATTCATCAAAATCTAGAAATTTCAAAAAATCAATGATTTGCGAAAGTTTTATCATACGATTTGTGTGTTGTTTTGCTAAAATCTTTATAACATTATGTAATGATCGATTTGTGGGTTGTTTTACTAAAATCTCCATTTCAAAATTTTTTACCTTAAAAACTCTAAACTGATGATTGAACAAGAAAATAGATGGATAATAAAAAAAGGCCATTAATTATCCTCTTGAACCCACGAGATACACGATTGAAATGGATATAGGCAAATGCGTGATCTATGTCGTTCACAAGGCCGCTTGCCCTCATGTGGAGATTAAAACAGTCAAACTTGCAAATGTGAGGGTAGACACTCAAGAATTCAAGAAAATCACTCTTTTATCCAACCCTGATTTACTCAAAGTGCACTGTGCTTTGGAGAATAACGGCGTTCTGTGGGTCATCACTCCATTCTTGTTGATGGGGTCTTTTGAATTGATTGGCTCTAATTCTTTTTTTGATTTATCAGAACTTTGCATTGCCACAGTGCTGCAGAAAGTCTTAAATGGATTGTCTTTTCTTCATAATAAAGGGCATGATCACTGAGGCATAAAGACAAGTAACATATGTTGAATTTGGGACACAAAAAGAACTTATTTTATTATATAAACGCTTGTATTATATTTTTGGTACGGAACCCAACACTCACCCTTAGCTGTCTTATCACTAACTACATTTTCTCACCCTATTAAAATACAATACACCAATACCCTATTTATACTTGGTTACAACATTTCTAGAGAGATATATTAATGGAGGTTAACAAAAAACTAGAAAGTTCTAATGCTAATTAAAATAATAAATGCTCCATGATTATTCTAGATCTTTCTTGGTGTATGTGACATAAGAGAAGATTCTAGACAAATCATTTTAAAAGAAAACAAGGAGAAAAATCTAGAACCTTCAAATAAGTTGTTGATAACCTTCAATTTAATCTAGCTCTTTAATTCTCTTTATTCCTAGCCGTGTCCAAAACTCTTCAAATTTTGAAGTAACGAGTCCTTTGGTTAATATGTATGTCACTTGTTCTTCATTGTTGACGTGCTTCAAGTCGATCTTCTCTTTAACCTCCTTTTCTCTGATGAAGTGATAGTGTACTACGACGTGCTTAGTTCTTACATGACACACTGGGTTTTTCGCTATGCGAATAGTTGATTGTTTCACACAATATAATTGTGTTGCATAGCTTACCAGTTGATGTAGATCCGCCATCAACTACATTAGCCATGCACTTCCTTGAGCTTCCATTCCTGCTGCTCTATATTCAGCCTCTGCTTTTCACAAAGATACTGTTAGTTGTCTCTTATTGCACCATGACACTATAGTTGACGCCAAAATGAATACGTACCCAGTTGTCGATCTCTTTGTATCTCGACATCCTGCATAGTCCGCATCACAATAGCTAAAGATCTTACAATTTTTATTTTTCTTGTAAAAGAGTCCTTAGTAAATTGTTCCTTTTACGTACGTAAAGATCCGACATACTACATCAAGATGTGGCTTTTCCAAGAAGTGGCTTGCTATCCCCATTGCATATGTAATATCAGGTTATGTCAATGTCAATTAGATTAAACTTCCTACTAGCTGGCAATACATGGTTGGATTCTCCAAATCCTTGCCTTCATCTGCATAAAGTTTGGAGTTGATCTCGATCGGGGTCATTGTTAGCTTGCATTCAATGATGAACATGTCAATCAGTTTTCAAATGAAAGTGCTTGGAGAGCTAAATCATTTTCTTGGGCTTGATATGGAAAGAAAAAAAGCAGGATTAACATGATTACTATAGTGGTCTTGACCATTGGACTAAATGTCTCATCATAACCTAATTCATACTGTTGTGAGAATCTACGTGCCACTAGTCGTGGCTTATACCTCTCTATTAACGCATTGAATTGCTTCTTTACCTCGTATACCCATTTGTAGGATATAGGCTTTACTCTACCAGGTATTGGCATCAAAGTCCCAAGTCTCATTTTACTTTAGAGCCACGATCTCTTCTTCCATTGCCTTTATCCACTCCTTGTGTTGGACTACCTTTTCAAAGGTTTCTAGCTCTTTGGTACTTTCATCTTCTTCTACTACTGCATTAGCATACTTGGGATTTGGCCTTCGTTGTCTAGTTGATTTCCTTAGTTGTGGTTGAAGACACGTTGGTAGTACTATTGTATTAGACAAATAAGTTAAGAGGATAAAATAGGAACTCTTTGATTTCAATTTTCATCGTATTTGGACGGAGTCATCTTTGGAGGCCCAAGTGTTACAAAAATTGAATGTTGGAGATCAAAATGCCACAAGAATAGTGAATGGGATACAAATGTTCATTGAGTAAAGAATGGTAATGTTGTAGTTGCAATTTTATTTTTGAATTGTTCTCACTATCGCTAGATTTGGTATAACTTTTGATATACTATTTCTTTTACTGCAAATGATATATTTGCACTCACTAGGGCAGGGGCAAGGGCAGGTGCAGTAGAAACCTCTTGCCCTTCTATGTTATGACTTTGAAGAACTAGAAGGCAAACTAGACTTTCTCAATCGTGTTGTTGCACTTAAATTTTATCTTGCAGTGGCTGAAAGAGGTCCAATGACACGCGGAGGAACAAAAAATTCTAGTAAATATTATTTTTTAGGCACAAACCCTTTTAGAAGCTTATAATGGGGAGATCTTTTGGTCATATTGTCAAAAGTAACATATTTCTAAATTACAATGAAATGAATTTTCAACAGAACCTATTCTGGTTGGAGTGAAATTTAGGAGTTGCTGGATCATTAAATTTGTTACTCAGTCAGAAGATATTGTTTTTTGACACGATCTTATGGATAAAAATAGATGAACGGAGTTTTAGATATTACGCCTTGTTATAGAAAAATGAAGTGTGTTGGAAGATTTCTATGCTTTAAGTAATTAGGAAAAGATCTATATTCTATTGTACATAATTCTTGATTTTCAGGGATTTAGATAGGATATTATTTATGATTTTCTTAAACTAGCTCTGATTTGATTTACCTAGATTAAAGTTTACTGATTCATATAAATGTATTGATCCTTGTGTCACTTTTAATAAATGCAGTTCACATTTTTCCACATGGTATCAGAGGCTACTGCAACACAATTTTCTAGAACTTTTGTTTATAGATTGTCATTTGGAGATCATCCCAATATCCAGCTTGACTGAACCAACAACGGAGACACTTCCAAATCAAATGGTCGGTGAACTGTAAAATCCTCAATCTGCTTGCCATCTTTATGGGAAGAATTACCTGTACTGTGCACTTTTCTAACGAGTAAGGGTAAACTCAGTCATCTTACCGGTACTAGACTGAAGGCTGAAGATCCAAAATTCCAAGTTTGGGATGAAGAGGACGCCATGATCATGTCATGGTTACGGAATTCAATGACTTCTGAAATCAGTGGAACATACATGTTTTTAACTACGGCAATGAAATTCGGGATACCATTCGCCAGACTTATTCAAAGATGCAAGATGCTGCTCAAATTTATGAAATCAAGATTGAATACTATAATTTTTTGAAAAACTTATGACAAGAAGTGGACTATTATCAAAATATTAACATGAATTCTAGTTACGCTTCAGAAGTTCGTGAAACATGAACAAGCCATTGAATTCCTTGCTGGACTGAATGTAGAGTTTGATCTGATACCCATTATCTTAGGAGACGAAGTCCTACCATCCATCAATGAGGTGTTTTCAATTATTTGTGCTGAGGAAAGTCAAAGGATTGTGATGTTGGAACCACAAGTTGTAGATAGTTCAACCATGATTGTTTCGAAGACGGGTGCTAACAAAATGAAATCAAACTCCTTCAGTGCTAGTCCGAATGGAAGTGGACGTTCTGACATGCCAAAAGAATCCAACAAAGATGAACGTTGGTGTACCCAGAAAGAAGACATCGAAAAGCTAAAAAAATTCTTTTGCACTCTCGAAAAATCATGGGGTATGTGCTCTTTCAAACAATCGGGTAGAACTCCATTATCTCTTGCTTTAAGTGCCTCCAAAGTAATCTTTTCCAACTCTTGGGTCATTGGCTCAAGAGCCACTGATCATATGACCAATTCTTTATGCCACGTTTTGTCCTACAGCCCATGCCCAAGCAATAAAAAGATTTTCATTGCAGATTGTTTGTGGCTACTATTGCAGGCCAATGAAAATTTTGCCTTTTTTAAATCCAAAGTTTTAAATGATGCGCTACATGTGCCAAAATTGTCTTTTAATCTTGTGTCAATCAAGAAGTTATGAAAAGATCTAAATTGTAGCAAAACATTTTTTCCAACTTATTTTGTGTTTCAAGACCTAGCTACAGGAAGGACGATTGGCGTGCTAAGGAACGAAACGGACTTTACTATATTGAAGAAGCAAGTGACAGCATTAACAATATGAACAGGACTCCATTATCCTTTTAACCTCCAATAAAGGCCAAGTTTGGCTCCATCATTTCTGTCTTGGACACCCTTGATTTAGTGTTCTTAAAATCATGTTTCCTTCGTTATTTCAATCACTTGATATAAATAATTTCCATTGTGATGTTTATGAATTTGTCCAACATAAACGTGTTTCTTTTCCACTGAGTAATACAAAAAACATCTTCTTCATTTGTCTTGGGACCATTGGAAACCTCTATCATTTTTCTTTCATGAAGAAAAATAATTTTCCAATTCATGATCATTGTTTAGAGTTATAAGAATTTTACTAAAATAACGTACGGTAAAAACTTCACAAATCACTGATTTTTTTTAAATTTCTAGATTTGATGTATCAAACACCATAGGAAAGCTCTATAATTTTACTTTTGTAAAGAAAAAATGATTTTCCAATCCATTTTCCCTGTTTGGAGATATAAGAATTTTACCAAAACAGCGCACAAATCGTACGGTAAAACCTTCGCAAATCACTAATTTTTTGAAATTTCTAGATTTTGATAAATCAAATACCATTGGAAAGCTCTATTAGTTTACTTTCATATAGAAAAAATGAATTTCCAATCCACAATCCTTTTTTAGATTTATAAAGATTTTACCAAAACATCGCACAAATCGTATGGTAAAACCTTCGTAAATCACTAATTTTTTAAAATTTCTAGATTTTGGTAAATCAAATACCATAGGAAAGCTCTATCAATTCAATTTCGTAAATAAAAAATGATTTTCCAATCCATTACCCTTTTTTGGAGATATAAGGATTTTACCAAAACAACGCACAAATCATTTGGAACCATTGCAAATCACTAATTTTTTTAAATTTCTAGATTTTTATGAATCAAATACCGTTGCAAAGCTCTATCAGTTTACTTTATTGGAGAAACAAACCATTTTATAATATGTGGCCCTTGTTTAGAGTTATAAGGATTTTACCCAAACAACGTATAAATCGAATCGTGAAACCTTCATAAATCACTAATTTTTTGAAATTTCTAGATTTTGGTGAATCAAATACCATAGGAAAGCTCTATAATTTTACTTTCATAGAGAAAAAATGATTTTCCAATCCATTTTCCTTGTTTGGAGATATAAGGATTTTACCAAAACAGCGCACACATCGTACGGTAAAACCTTTGCAAATCAATTATTTTTTGAATTATCTGGATTTTGATATATCAAATACCATTAGAAAGCTCTAGTAGTTTACTTTCATATAGAATAAATGATTTTCCAATCCATCACATTTTTTTATTTATAAGGATTTTTACCAAAGCAACGCACGAATCGTATGGTAAAACCTTCGCATGTCTATGATTTTTTGAAATTTCTAGATTTTTATTAATCAAATACCGTTGAAAAGCTCTATCAGTTTACGTACACGGACAGAAAATAATTTTCCAATATATGACCCTTGTTTAGAGTTATAAGGATTTTATGAAAACAACACACAAATCATTTTGTAAAACTTTCGCAAATCATTAATTTTTTGAAATTATTTTATTTTTATGAATCAAATACCGTTGCAAGGCTCTATCAGTTTACTTTAGTGGAGAAAAAACAATTTTCTAATCCATCACCCTTGATTAGATTTATAGGCTCTATCAGTTTACTTTAGTGGAGAGCTCTATCATTTTACTTTCGTAAAGAAAAAACGATTTTCCAATCCATTACCCTATTTTGGAGATATAAGGATTTTACTAAAACAATGCATAGATTATATGTAAATATTTTCAAATCATTGATGTTTTGAAATTTCTAGATTTTGATGACTCAAATACTGTTGAAAAGCTCTATCAGTTTACTTTCATGGATAAAAAACAATTTTCTAATCCATGATCATTGTTTAGATTTATAAGTATTTTACCAAACCAACGAACAAATTGTATGGTAAAACTTCACAAATCAGTATTGTTTTGAAATTTCTTGAATTTGATGAATCAAATACTGTTGGAAAGCTCTTTCAGTTTCCTTTCATAGAGAAAAAATTATTTTCCAATCCACGACCCTTGTTTAGAGTTATAAAGTTTTTACCCAAACAACGTACAAATTGTATGGCAAAACCTTCACAAATCACTAATTTTTTGAAATTTCTAGATTTTGGTAAATCAAATACCGTAGGAAAACTCTATCATTTTACTTTGGTAGAGGAATAACGATTTTCTATAAGAATTTTACAAAACAACGAACACATCGTACAGTAAAACATTTGCAAATCAATTATTTTTTAAAATTTCTAGATTTTGATAAATCAAATACCATTGGAAAGCTCTATCTGTTTACTTACATATAGAAAAAATGATTTTCCAATCCATCACATTTTTTTATAAGGATTTTCACCAAAGCAACGCACGAATCATATGGTAAAATCATCACAAATCTATGATTTTTTAAAATTTCTAGATTTTTTTGAACCAAATACCGTTGGAAAGCTCTATCAGTTAATTTTCCAATCCATGACCCTTACTTAGAGTTATAAAGCTTTTACCAACGCAACACACAAATCTTTTGGTAAAACCTTTGCAAATCTATGAATTTTTGAAATTTCAAGATTTTGATTAATCAAATATTGTTGGAAAGCTCTATCAATTTACTTTCATGGAGGAAAAACGAATATCCAATCCATGACCCTTGTTTAGAGTTATAAGGATTTTACCAAAGCAACGTAAAACTTTTGTGGTAAAACTTTCGCAATTCTCCGATTTTTTGAAATTTCTAGATTTGATTAATCAAATACGATTGGAATGCTCTACTAGTCACTTTCATATAGAAAAAATAATTTTCCAATCTATGATCCATTTTTAGATTTATAAGAATTTTACCAAAATAACGTACAAAGTATAGCAAAACCTTCGTAAATCACTGATTTTTTTGAAATTTTACGAATTTGATGTAAGGATGGAAATTCAACTCAGATGCCTCGATCCCCGCGGGGACCCACCCTGAACGAAATGAGAAATCCCCTACTAATCGAAGAATAAGGACGGGGCAGTGGCAAAAGTCCCCGCCCTGGGGAGGGGGGACCGCGGACCTTGTTCTCCACCCCTGACCCGCCCTAGTTCAATTAATTTTTTTACTTATTATGATTATTATAATTATAAAATTATATAAATAGAAATATAAAAAAAACTAATGGATTAATATATTAATTGGAAGACCAAATCCATTTCGTGGCCCATCAAAATGTAAAACCCATTATTTATTTAATTATATATTGGTCCACCACACCCTTTTATAAGCTTCTCTTTCAACACACTTATTGAAAGAATCTGTTGTGGGATTCATTCTATACATTTACTCTTGGGTACTTTACTAAGATATTACACTTTGTCCCACATCGAAAAACTATACATCATATTAGAAAAGAATTGTCTATAAATAGTGTAATCTTGTTATTTTTTTTAATATATTAATGTTCAAATGTTTTTTTTCAATAATTTAATAATTTAATTTAATATTTAAAATTAAATGAGGAAATAAATAGGGCAAGGGAGTGACCCGTCCGGCCCCCGACCCCGCTTTAAGCAGGGATAGAGGCAGAGGAAGGGGGGAAATCCCCTCCCTGTCCTGCTCCGTTCCGTTGCCATCACTAATTTGATGAATCAAATACCAGTTGAAAGCTCTATCAGTTTACTTTCATAGAGGAAAAATGAATATCCAATCCACGACCCTGTTTAGAGTTATAACAATTTGACCAAAACAACGTACAAATTGTGTGGTAAAACTTTCTCAAATTATTGTCTTTTAAATTTCTAGATTTGATGAATAAAATACCACTGGAATGCTCTGACAGTTCACATTCATAAAGAAAAATGATTTTCCAATGTACCTTTGTTTATATTTTACAATCCATTACCTTTGTTTAGATTTATAAGGATTTACAAAAATAATGTACAAATCGCATGGTTTAACCTTCGTAAATCACTGATTTTTTTGAAATTTCTAGATTTCATTGAATCAAATACTATTGGAAAGCTCTATCACTTTACTTGCATGGAGAAAAAATGATTTTCCAATCCATGAACCTTAGTGAAAAATTGATCTTCCAATACGCACAAATCGTACAGTAAACGTTTGCAAATCAAAGATTTTTTTAAATTTCTATATTTATATGAATGAAGTACCGTTGGAAAGCTATTTCAGTTTCTTTTCATAGAGAAAATATGATTGTCTAATCCACAACCCTTGTTTAGAGTAACAAGAATTTTACCAAAACCACACACAAATCGTATGGTAAACGTTTGCAAATCACTGATTTTTTGGAATTATGAGAATTTGATGAATCAAATACCATTGGAAAGCTCTATTAGTTTACTTTCATAAAGAAAATTTGATTTTCGAATCCATGACCCTTGGTTAGAGTTAAAAGGATTTTACCAAAATAACGCACAAATCGTATTGTAAAACTTTCGCAAATCACTATTTTTTTGAAATTTCTAGATTTTCATTAATCAAATACCATTGAAAAGCTCTATCAGTTTATTTTTGTAGAGACAAAAATGATTTTCCAATCCATATACCTTGTTTGGAGTTATATGGATTTATCAAAACAATGCTCTAATCGGTTAAACCTTTGCAAATTAGTTATCTTTTGAAATTTCAAGATTTTGAAGAATCAAATGCCTTAGGAAAGATCTATCATTTTACTTCCGTAGAGAAATGACAATTTCAAATCCATTACTCTTGTTTAGAGATACAAGGATTTTACTAAAACAACGCCTAAGTCGTATGGTATTTTTTGAAATTTTTAGAATTTGATGAATAAAATACTTTTATAAAGCTCTATCACTTTACTTTCATAGACAAAAATTGACTTTCTGATTCATGACTCTTGGTTAGAGATATAAGGATTTTACAAAAACAACGAAAAATATCGTGTGGTAAAACCTTCGCGATTCACTGTTTTTTTGAAATTACTAGATGAATCAAATACTATTGGAAAGCACTATCAAATTACTTTCAAGGAGAAAAAATTACTTTTCAATCCATGACATTTGTTTAGAGTTATCAAAATTTTCCAAAAACAATGCACAAATCGTATGGTAAAAGCTTCGCAAATCACTTTTTTTTATGAAACTACGAGAATTTAATGAATTAAATACCGTTGGAAAGCTTTGTCATTTTACTAACTTAGAGAAAAATTGATTTTCCAATCCATGAACCTTGGTTAAATTTATAAGGATTTTTGCAGAACAACGCACAAATCATATGGTAAATGATCGCAAATCAATGATTTTTTCAAATATATAGACTTATATGAATCAATACAGTTGGAAAGCTCTTTCAATTTCCTTTCATATAGAAAATATAATTTTTCAATCCATGACCCTTGTTTAGAGTAATAAGTATTTTACCAAAACACTACAAGAAATATCACATTCAACCACCATACAAATAGTCGTAAAATATACATATTTGGCTGTTGATTATATTCAACGACTAAAATCAGTTGGTCGTTCGTTGGTGGGCAAAGAGGTGTTGGCGAATGTATGCAACGACTAAAACACATTTGGTTGTTAAATATATTGTTTCAGCAACTAAATAACTGGTCATAAAACATTTATATTGACAACCGATTCTTTTATTCCAACTAATTGTTTGGTTGTTTTATCAAATATTTTTGTCGTTAAAATATAATAAAAGTAACCAAATTTTAGTTGCCTTTCATTTCAACAACGAAATAAATGGTCGTTAATATTTACTATTGACAACTAATTTTTATTTCAACAACTACTTAATTTGTCTTTGTATTAATTATGTTTGTCGTTGAAATACAATAAAAATAACCAAAATTTAATTGTCTTTCATTTCAACAACAAAAGAAATGGTTGTTAATATTTAATATTGAAAATTGAATTCAACTACTGATTGATTTGTCGTTGTATTAATTATGTTGGTCGATAAATTAACATTGAAGCAACTAGAATTTAATTGCCTTCCTTTTTAACAACAAAAGAAGTGGTTGTAAAATTTTCATATTAAAAACCAAAATATTAAAATAACGAAAAATATAGTTGACAATAATAATATTCATGACTCCATAACTTTCACACATTCACATCATACTACAAACAAATCTTACTACAACCATAAATTATTATAAGAAGTAAAATAAATAAATAACATTAACAAAAACTAAAATTTTCATGGGCCTTCATTCAAATAAAATATCACAACATCAACTACAGCTATATATCAATATCAAAAGTTATGACTTAAACAAAAGATCACACTCAATTCAACAATTGGAGTTCTTAATATAAAAACAAGAGATGTAGAGTTACAGACTATTGTTTCGATCGGAAAAAAAAAATCTATTAGAAACTCTCCAGGAATGCAATTTAAGAATGTCTATACATGTTTCAACGAAGAACGAATATCTTGAACCTCGTTTCGTAAAGCATGATTCTCTACACAAGTATCACAATTTTCCAACCTTGTCTTCTTTGAGATTTTCTATTGATCAACATAGCTAAATCTCTTGCCCGAAACTTGCTCACATATTTCAAATTCTTTCAAAGGCAGTAGGTGTTCATTCAGGTCTAGTTGAAAATTATGTTCTTGTAAAAAGTCCAACATTTGATTCTTATCCATATAAATTATAAATAAAAGATTAGAATTTTGAAATATATGTTATACCATTGCAACAAATAGAACTACTTACATAATAGGATTCCGCTTCTTTAGTTGTCCACCAACTTTTGCTACAATTCATGTAATAGAAAAATTAGATCTCACCAGGTAGCTCTTTTGTATGTGAATCCCTCTATTTAAAAAAATAAAAGAATTTGATATATGAAGTTCATGAAATATAATAGTGTATTATTATTTATGACTTACCATTTCATGTGCATGTGCATCATAAGGTTTCGATCATTGAAGAGTTACAACTTTTTTTGGCACAGTATGCTTTGCTCACTTCAGACTTTTTCTGCAGTGCATATGTATCACAATTCTAATCAAAAGGCATAATTAGAAGTGTTGATGAACACAAGTGTAAAGTGCTTATACAACAAGAATTATAGAGAATGAAAAGTGACAAAATACTAATAAATGAGTGCACACAAAAATTAGAGTTTGCAATTCATAGAAATTAATTCAATATCAAAGAAAATAGAATAAATTAGAGAAGAGTAATAATTAATCAAAGAGTCAATCATATGCAAGTATCTATTTGTTAATTAAAAGTCATTAAAGGTCAAAATTGGCTTACGGTGCATAGTAAATCATTTTTAATTAAATAAGTAAAAAATTATCATTCAAATTGAATCGATCTTTTGGGAAAAAAAAGTATGTGAAACTAATAAACTAACAATACATTAATCAAACAAATTTCATACAAAATAACTTAAAATTCTAAATAAAAAAAGAGAGGAAAAATCGAATCATAGCAATAAACTAATCATGCCCCCACAAAACACATTTCAAATCATCACTTCTTCATATTAATAGTTCCAAAATCTCAAAAAAAAAAAAAATTCATAAAAGAGTACCTAAAAATTAAGACTGAGATATTTATATGGGTAAAAGAAAAATAATGTATGCTTAAATAAATGCACCAATAACATTTAATATGCTTACCTCAAGTGCATCAAGAAACGAACCTTCAAAACTAAGATCTGGTGGAGCCGTTCAATTGTGAATGGCTAAAAGCCAAAGAGAATTGAAAAATAAGAAGATGAAAAAAACCAAGACAAGGGGAAAAGCTGGCTGCCATTTAATGACTAAAATCAAACCTTTCACCACAAACTTTTTCCATTCTTCTCACTTCAATTTGAGGGTGTGAGGAAGGATAAATTTCAAGGGGGAGGCTGATGTTAAAAAATTGGGTGAAGGAGAAAGTGAGAAATTCTTCAGTTATTGGGTATACCCTATAGAATTGATTTTTGATTTCAATGCGAATGTGCAAAATCAGAGAATGATTCATGAGGGAGGTGGTGCACATAGGGTTAGGGATTTAGGGAACTGGTGTGTGTTTGGTGCATATATAAGCGAGAAATTACTTGAGAAAAAGAGGGAAAATGAAATTTTTAGAGCTAGGTGAAATTTTCTGCGGGATTTAAAATTTTTAAGATATAGCCTGGTGAGATGTGAAATTAAGATGAAAATTGATTATTTGAAATTGTGTATAACTATTTTTTTATTATTTAAATTTATTAAATTATTAACAAACACATAAAAAAATTTTAATTTTTATAATTTATTGTATTAAAATATTTTTTTGTTTCTAACTGATTTTTTTTGTAGGAAATTTTAATAGATATTTAATTTTTTTCAAATATTCTAACAAAATCTATTCTTCTTGTAACTATTTAATAATTCTTTAATTTTACTTAAAAAGTTTACCAACAATTTTTTTCATTGGTAATTATTTTAAGCGTCATCGGTTGAAACATTCGTCGATAAATTATGTAATTTATTTTTTATTTTTTACCAAAAGATTAACAACAAAAGTGTACTAATTGAAGTCATCTGTTCATAATTATGTCGGTAATTTAATATTTATTTTTTTTAAAATGATAAAATAATAATCCATTGATAAATATGTAGTTATTCTACCAGCAATAGTGACAAAAGTCATTCAACCCTAAAATTCCGTCTTTATTGCTTCATTTTCTTGTAGTTGTTTGAAAACGATTTTTAGTGACTAAGTTTATTGGTTGTGAATAGTATTTTTAACGACAATCTAATATGGTAGAATAATATTCATTTTAAAGACCAAAAATATGGGTTGTAATTTTTTATCACTTTAACGACTGAAATAAGATAGTCGTTAATTTATTCTAACCACAACTAATTATTCGGTTGTCAAATATATTGTTTTAATCTTTAATTTTTTGGCGGGTTTCAATGTTTTGGCGCCATACAATGATCAGCTTTAAATTGGTCATAAAATATAAAAAAATTTATAATTAATGTCATGGTTGTTAAAGCTGATATCCAACTAGTTTAAAATACAATTGTTTCTGACACACTATTTACGACTAAATATTTATTCGGGTCGTTGATAAATATTTGAAACGACCATATTTATTTGGTCGTCAAAAATTAGTTGTTAATTCTCATTTTGGCCACTACAAGAAATATATGATTAACAACTAATACTTTGGTCGTTACAACATATTTCTAGCTATCTCAAAAATTGATTGTATATGAGTCATTGTCAACAACCAAGCATATCATTTAGTTGTTGAAAACATTTTTAATGACCAAGTTTATTGGTCGTAAATAGTATTGTTTAACGACCATCTAATATGGTTGACAAATATTCCTTTTAACGACCATCTAGTATTAGTTGTAATTATTTATCACTTTTAACAATTGAAATAAGATGGTCGTTAACTTATTCTAAATACAACCAATTATTCGGTTGTCAAATATATTGTTTTAGTCGTTAATTGTTTTGGCGGGTTTTAAAGTTTTGGCGCCACACATACAACGACCAACTTTATTTTGGTCGTCAAACATAAAAAATTTACAACTAATATCGTGGTTGTTAAAGTTTATCTCCAACTAGCCCAAAATATAATTGTTTGTAACACACTATTTACGACTAAATATTTATTATGGTCGTTAATAAACATTTGTAACGACCATCTTTATTTGGTCGTTAAAATGTAGCTGTTAATTCTCATTTTTCTTGTAGTGAAACCATGCGCAAATCGTATGGGAAATGTTCGCAAATCACTGATTTTTTGGAATTACTAGAATTTGATGAATCAAATACCATTGGAAAGCTCTATCAATTTACTTTCTTAAAGAAAATTTGATTTTCCAATCCATGAACCTTGGTTAGAATTATAAGGATTTTACCAAAACAACACACAAATCATATGGTATAACCTTTGCAAATCACTAAATTTTTGAAATTTCTATATTTTGATGAATCAAATACCATGGGAAAGCTCTATCAGTTTACTTTTGCAAATAAAAAAATGATTTTTTGATCCATAACCCTTGTTTAGAGTTACAAGGATTCATCAAAACAACGCACTTCGTAAATCACTTATTTTTTGAAATTTCAAGATTTTGAAGAATCAAATACCTAGGAAAGATCTATCATCTTACTACCATAGATAAAGAACGATTTTCCAATCCATTACTCTTGTTTAGAGATATAAGAATTTTACCAAAACAACGCACAAGTTTACTTTCATGAAGAGAAAATGATTTTTCAATCCATGACCTTTGTTTAGAGTTATAAGGATTTTACCAAAACGAAGCACAAATCGCATGGAAAACATTCGCAAATCACTAATTTTTGAAATTACGAGAATTTGACGAATCAAATACTGTTGGAAAGCTCTATCAATTTATTTTCATAGAGAAAATAATGATTTTTTCAACCCATAACCCTTGTTTAGAGTTATAAGGATTTATCAAAATAACGCACAAATCATATGGTAAAACATTCACAAATCACTGATTTTTTGAAATTACAAGAATTTGATAAATCAAAATCATTGGAAAGCTCCATAAGTTTACTTTTAAGGAGAAAAATTAATTTTCCAATGCATAACCCTTGTTTAGACTTATAAGGATTTATCAAAACAACGCACAAATCGTATGGTAAAACCTTCACACATCACTAATTTTTTGAAATTTCTTGATTTCAAATAATCAAATACCATAGGAAAGATCTATCATTTTACTTCCATAGATAAAGAACGATTTTCCAATCCATTACTCTTGTTTAGAGATATAAGGTTTTCACCAAAATAACGCACAGGTCGTATGGTAAAACGTTCACAAATTACTGATTTTTTGAAATTTCTAGAATTTGATAAATCAAATACCGTTGAAAATCTCTATCAATTTACTATCATAATTTTTTTTTTGATTTTTCAATCCATGACCATTGGTTAGAGTTAAAAGGATTTTTCCAAAAGAATGAACAAGTCTTATGGTAAAACCTTCGCAAATCACTAATGTTTTGAAATTTCTAGATTTTGATGTATGAAATACCATTGGAAAGCTCTATCGGTTTACTTTCATAGATAAAAAAAAAAAAAAAAAAAAAAATTGATTTTTCCAATCGATAACCCTTGTTACAAGTTATAAGATTTATCAAAACAACGCACAAATTATATGTAAAACCTTCGCAAATAGTAGGTTTTTTCAAATTTCTAGATTTTGAATAATCAAATACTGTAGGAAAGATGTATCATTTTACTTCCATAGAGAGAACGATTTTCCAACCCATTACTCTTGTTTAGAGATATAAGAATTTTACCAAAACAACGCACAATTCGTATGGTAAAACATTCGCATATTACTGATTTTTCGAAAGGCACAATTCGTGTGGTAAAACCTTCGCAAATCACTAATTTTTTGAAATTTCCAGATTTTGGTGTATCAAATGCCATTACTTTCGTAGAGAGAAAAATGATTTTCCAATCCATAACGCTTGTTTAGAGTTATAAGGATTTATGAAAACAAAGCACAAATCATATGGTAAAATGTTCGCAAATCATTATTTTTTGAAATTACGAGAATTTGATGAATCAAATACCGCGGAAAGCTCTATGAGTTTACTTTCATTGCGAAAATTTGATTTTCCAATCCATGAACCATGGTTAGAGTTATAAGGATGTTAGCAAAACAACGCACAAATCGTATGGCAAACGTTCGCAAATCAATGAGTTTTGAAATTTCAAGATTTATATCCATCAAATACCGTTGGAAAGGTCTTTCAGTTTCGTTTCTAGAGAAAATATGATTTTCCAATCCATGACTCTTGTTTAGAGTAATAAGGATTTTACCAAAACCACGAACAAATCATATGGTAAACGTCTGCAAATCACTGATTTTTTGGAATTACGAGAATTTGATGAATCAAATACTGTTGGAAAGCTCCTTCAGAAAATTGATTTTCCAATCCGTGATGCTTGGTTAGAGTTATGAGGATTTTAGCAAAACCACACACAAATCGTATTGTAAAACCTTCGAAAATTACTAATTTTTTAAAATTTCTAGATTTTGATGAATCAAATACTGTTTAAAAGCTCTATCAGTTTACTTTTGTAGAGAAAAAAATGATTTACTAATACATACCCCTTGTTTAGATTATAAGGATTTATCAAAACAATGCACAAATTGTATGGTAAAACCTTCGCAATTCAGTGATTTTTTTTGAAATTTTTAGATTTTGAAGAATCAAATGCCATAGGAAAGATCAATCATTTTACTTCAATATAGAAAGAACAATTTTCCAATCCATTACTCTTGTTTAGAGATATAAGGATTTCACAAAAAAAAAAAAAAAAAAAAAAACACAACTCGTATGGTAAAACGTTTGCAAATCATTGATTTTTTTGAAATTTCTAGAATTTGATGGATTAAATACCATTGGAAAGCTCTATCAGATTACTTTTATAGAGAAAAAATGATTTTACAATCCATTACCCTTGTTTAGAGTTATAAGAATTTTATCAAAACAACGCACAAACCGTATGATAAACGTCCGCAAATCTATGATTTTTTGAAATTATGAGAATTTCACGAATCAAATACCATTGGAAAGCTCTCTAAGTTTACATTCATAGAGGAAAAAATAATTTTTCCAATCGGTAACCCTTGTTTAGATTTATAAGGATTTAAATAAACAACGCACAAATCGTATGTTAAATTATTCGGAAGTCACTGATTTTTTTTAAATTACGAGAATTTGATGAATCAAATACCGATGGAAAGCTCTATCAGTTTACTTTCATAGAGAAAAATTGATTTTCCAATCCATGAACCTTGGTTAGAGTCATAAGTATTTTAGCAAAACAACGCACAAATCGCATGGTAAATGTTCACAAATCATTGATTTTTTGAAATTTCTAGATTTATATTAATCAAATACCGTTGGAAAGCTCTTTCAGTTTCCTTCCATAGAGAAAATAGGATTTTTCAATCCACGACTCTTGTTTAGAGTAATATGGATTTTACCAAAACCACGCACAAATCATATGGAAAAACCTTTGCAAATAACTAATTTTTTGAAATTTCTAGAGTTTGATGAATTAAATACCATTGAAAAGCTATATCAATTTACTTTCAGAGAGAAAACAATGATTTTCTAATCCATGACCCTTGTTTAGAGTTGTAAGGATTTATCAATTCAACAAACAAATCATATGGTAAAACCTTATCAAATCACTAATTTTTAAAAATTTCTAGATTTTAATGAATCAAATACCGTTGGAAAGCTTTATCAGTTTACTTTCACAAGAAAAAAAATGATTTTCCCAATTCATTACCCTTGTTTAGATTTATAAGGATTGATCAAAACAACGCACAAATCATACGGTAAAACGTTCGCAAATCACTGATTTTTTTTAAATTACGAGAATTTGATGAATCAAATACCGTTGGAAAGCTCTATCAGTTTACTTTCATAGAAAAAAATTGATTTTCCAATCCATGAACCTAGGTTAGAGTTATAAGGATTTTAGCAAAACAACGCACATATCGTATGGTAAGTGTTTGCAAATCAATGATTTTTTGAAATTTCTAGATTTAAATGAATCAAATACCGTTGGAAATTTCTATCTGTTAACTTTCATAGAAAATTTTGATTTTCCAATCCATGACCTTGTTAGAGTTATAAGGATTTTACAAAAACAACGCACAAATTGCATGGTAAATCTTTGTAAATCACTAATTATTTAAAATGTCTAGATTTATATGAATCAAATACTATTGAAAAGTTCTATCTATTTACTTTCATAGAGAAAAACAAATTATTTTCCACTCCATAACCCTTGTTAGAGTTATAAGTATTCTGTATTTATTTATACAAAGCACAAATCGTATAGTAAAACCTACGCAAATCACTGATTTTTTGAAATTTCAAGATTTTAATTAATCAAATACTGTTGGAAATCTCTATTAGTTTACTTTCATACTGAAAAATGATTTTCCAATCTATACCCTCGTTAAGAGTCATAAGGATTTATCAAAACAACACACAAATTGTATGGTAAAACCTAAGCAAATCACTGATTTATCAAAATTTCTAGAATTTGATGAATCAAATACTGTTGGAAAGCTCTATCAGTTTACTTTCATAGAGAAAAAAATGATTTTTACCAATCCACAACCCTTGTTTAGAGTTATAATGATTTTACTTAAACAATGTAGAAATAGTGTGGTAAAATGTTCTCAAATCACTAATTTTTCAAAATTTGTAGATTTTGATGAATCAAAATACAGTTGGAAAGCTCTATCAGTTTACCTTCACATTGAAAAAAGTGATTTTCCAATTCATAACCCTTGTTTAGAGTCATAAGAATTTATCAAAACGAAGCACAAATCGTACGGTAAAATCGACACAAATAACTGATTTTTTGAAATTTCTAGATTTTGATGAATCAAATACCATTCAAGAGCTCTATCAGTTTACTTTCATAGTGAAATAATAATTTTCCAATCCATAACCTTTGTTTAGAGTCATAAGGATTTATCAAAACAACACACAAATTGTATGGTTCAAATCACTAATTTTTTAAAATTTCTAGAATTGGATGAATCAAATATCGTTGAAAAACTCTATCTATTTACTTTCATAGATAAAAAAATGATTTTCCAATCCATAACCCTTGTTTAGAGTCATAAGGATTCATCAAAACAATGCACAAATCGTATGGATCAAATCACTAATTTTTTAAATTTTCTAGAATTGGATTAATCAAATATCATTGGAAAACTCTATATGTTCACTTTCATAGAGAGAAAATGATTTTCCAATCCATGACCCTTGTTTAGAGTTATAAGGATTTTACCAAAACAACAAAAATTGTGTAGTAAAATATTCGCAAAGCCCTAATTTTTTTAAATTTATAGGTTTTGATTAATCAAGTACCATTGGAAAGATCTACGAGTTTTGTTTCATAGAGAAAAAATTATTTTCCAATTCATAACCTTGTTTATAATTATAAGGATTTATCAAAATAATGCACAAATCGTATGGTAAAACTTATGCAAAATCACTGATTTTTTCAAATTTATTGATTTTGATGAATCAAATACCGTAGGAAAGCTCTATCATTTTTGTTTGATAGAGAAAATAGTGATTTTCTAATCCATAACCTTTTGTTTAGAGTTATAAGGATTTATCAATACAACACACAAAACATATAGTAAAACCTTCGCAAATGCCTATTTTTTTGCAAATTTCTTGTATTTATTAAATCAAATACAGTTGGAAAGCTCTATCTATTTACTTTCATAGAGAAAAAAAATTATTTTCCAATCCATAAACCTTGTTTAAAGTTATAAGGATTTCTCATTACAACGTACAAATTGTATGGTAAAACCTTTGCAAATCATTGATTTTTTTGAAAATTCTTGAATTTGATAAATCAAATACCATTAGAAAGCTCTATCAGTTTGCTTTCATAGAGAAAAAATAATTTTCCAATGCATAACCCTTGGTTAGAATTATAAGGATTTTACTAAAAAAAAAAATGCATAGATCATACGGTATATCTTCGCAAATCACTAATTTTTTGAATTTCTAGTTTTATATGAATCAAATACCTTTGGAAAGCTCTATCAATTCGCAAATCACTGATTTTTTGCAATTTTTAGTTTTTGATGAGTCAAATACCATTTGAAAGCTCTATAAGTTTACTTTCATAAAGAAAGAACAATTTTCCAATCCATTACTCTTGTTTAGAGATATAAGGATTTTACTAAAATAACGCAAAAATCGCATTAAAATTTTTTTTGCAAATCACTTATTTTTGGAAATTTATAGATTTTGATGAATAAAATTCCTTTGGAATGCTCTATAAGTTTACCTTTATACTAAAAAAATGATTTTCGAATTCATAGGCCTTGTTTAGAGTCATAAGGATTTATCAAAACAAAGCACAAATCGTATGGTAAAACCAATGCATATCACTATTTTTTTGAAATTTCTAGATTTTGATGAGTCAAATACAGCTGGAAAGCTCTATCAGTTTACTTTCATACAGAAATACAATTTTCCAATCTATATCCCTTGTTTAGAGTCATAAGGATTTATCAAAACAGTGCGCAAACATATGGTAAAACCTACGCAAATCTCTAATTTTTCAAAATTTCTAGAATTTGATGAATCAAATACTGTTGGACGGCTCTATCAGTTTATTTTCATAGAGAAAAAATGATTTTCCAATCCATTACCCATTATTAGAGTAATAAGGTTTTTACCAAAACAACACAAGTCTTGTGGTAAAACATTCGCAAATCACTAATTTTTTAATATTTTTTGATTTTGAATAATCAAATACCGTTGGAAAGCTTTATCATTTTAGTTTCATAGAGAAAATAATTTTTCAATCACTAACCCTTGTTTAGAGTTATAAGGATTTATCAAAACAATACACAAATCGTATGTTAAAATTTTCACAGATCAATGTTTTTTGAAAATACGAGAATTTGATGAATGAAATACCATCGGAAAGATCTATTAGTTTACTTTCATAAAGAAAATTTAATTTTCCAATCCATGACCCTTGGTTAGAGTTGCTGGGATTTTACAAAAACAACGCACAAATCGTATGTTAAAACCATCTCAAATCAATGATTTTTTTAAAATTTCTAGATTTATATGAATCAAATACCATTATGAAGCTCTTTCAGTTTCCTTTCATAGAGAAAAAATGATTTTCCAATCCATGACCCTTATTTAGATTCATAAGAATTTTACTAAAACAATGTACAAATCGTGTAGCAAAACCTTTGCAAATCAATAATTTTTTGAAATTTCTAGATTTATATGAATCAAATACCGTTGGAAAGCACTATCAGTTTACCTTCATAGAGTAAAATTTATTTTCCATTCCATGATCCATGTTTAGAGTTATAATGATTTTACCAAAACAATGCACAAAACCTTACAAATCACTGATTTTTTAAAATTACAATAGCTTGAAAAATCAAATACCATTCGAAAGCTCTATCGGTTTACTTTCATAGAGTAAAAATGATTTTCCAATCCATCACCCTTGTTTAGAGTTATAAAGATTTTACCGAAGCAACGCACAAATCTTTTGATAAAACCTTCGTAAATCTCTGATTTTTTGAAATTTCAAGATTTTAAAGTTCGAAAGCTCTATTAGTTTACTTTTATGGAGGAATAATTAATATCCAATCCACAATCCTTGTTTAGAGTTATAAGGATTTTACCAAAACAACGTACAAATAGTGTGGAAAAACTTTCGCAAATCACTGATTTTTCGAACTTTCCAGATTTGATGAATCAAATACCATTGGAATGCTCTACCATTTCACTTTGATAGAGAAAAAATGATTTTCCAATCTATGACCCTTGTTTAGATTTGTAAGAATTTTACCAAAACAATCCAAAAAATCGTATGGTAAAACCTTCCCAAATCACTAATTTTTTGAAATTTCTAGATTTTGATGAACAAAACACCGTTGGAAAGCTCTATCAGTTTACATTTATAAAAAAATGATTTAATAATTCATGACCCTTGTTCATAGTTCTAAGAATTTTACCAAGAAAAAGCACAAATCGTATGATAAAACCTTTGCAAATCACTGAATTTTTGAAATTTCTAGATTTTGATGAATCAAATACCATTGAAAAGCTCTACCAGTTTACTTTCATAAAGAAAAAATGATTTTCCAATGACGCTTATTTAAATTTATAAAGATTTTACCAAAACAACACTGAAATCATATGGTAACCTTTCTTAAACCACTTATTTTTGAAATTTCTAGATTTTGATAAATTAAATACGGTAAAAAAGCTCTATCAGTTTACTTTCATAGAGATAAAAATGATTTTCCAATCCATAACCCTTGTTTAGAGTTATTAAGATTGATCAAAACTACGAACAAGTTGTATGGTAAAACCTTCGCAGATCACTGATTTTTTGAAATTTCTAGTTTTTAATTAATCAAATATCATTGGAAAGATCTATCACTTTACTTTCATGGAGGAAAAACTAATATCCAATTCACGACCCTTGCTTAGAGTTATAAGGATTATACCAAAACAATGTACAAATAGTGTGGTAAAACTTATGCAAATCACTGATTTTTTGAACTTTCGAGATTTGATGAATCAAATACCATTGGAATGCTCTATCATTTCACTTTCATAGAGAAAAAATAATTTTCCAATCTATGACCCTTGTTTAGATTTGTAAGGATTTTACAAAAACGACCTAGAAAATCGTATGGTAAAACCTTCGAAATCACTAATTTTTTGAAATTTCTAGATTTTGATGAATCAAATACCATTGGAAAGATCTTAGATGAAGAAAAATGATTTTCAAATCCATGACCCCAATTTAGAGTTATAAGGATTTTGCCAAAACAACGCACAAATCGTATGGTAAAACTTTCGCAAATTATTGATTATTTGAAATTTCTATATTTTGATGTATCAAATACCGTTGAAAAGCTCTATGAGTTCACTTGCATGTGAGAAAACGATTTTCCAATACATGACCCGTATAGAGTTATAAAATTTTACCAAAACAACGCTCAAATCATGTTGTAAAACCTTTACAAATCTATGATTTTTTGAAATTTCTAGATTTTTATGAATCAAATACCGTTGAAAAGCTCTATTAGTTTATTTTCATAGAGAAAAAATGATTTTTCAATCCATGACCCTTGTTTAGAGTTCTAAAGATTTTACCAAGAAAACGCACAAATCTTATGATAAAACCTTCGCAAATAAATGATTTTTTTGAAATTTATAGAATTTGATGAATCAAATACTGTTGAAAAGCTCTATCCATTTACTTTCATAGAGAAAAAATGATTTTCCAATCCATGAGTCAAGTGTCATGTGTTTGAAAATCATTTATCATATATGAAAGTATACCTATAGAGCTTTCCAATGGTATTTTGAATAATCAAAATCTTTAAATTTCAAAAAATCAGTGATTTGTAAAGGTTTTACAACATGATTTGAGCGTTGTTTTGGTAAAATTCTTATAAATCTATAAAAGGGTCATGGATGGGAAAATCATTTTTCATACATTAAAGTATACTTATAGTGCTTTCCAATGGTATTTGAATCATCAAAATCTTTAAAATTCAAAAAATCATTGATTTGCGAAGCTTGTGCAACACGATTTCTTTGTTGTTTTGATAAATCTTTATAAATCTAATACCGGGTCATGGATTGAAAAAAATAAATTTCAATAAAAGTAAATTGATAAAGCTTTCCAACGGTATTTTATTTATCAAAATTTAAAATTTTTAGAAAACAAGTGATTTGCGAAAGGTTTACCATACGAAATGTGCTTTGTTTTGGTAAAATCCATATAAATCTTTACAAGGGTCACATATTGGAAAATTCTTTTTGCTATATGAAAGTAAACTTATAGAGCTTTCCAATGGTATTTGAATAATCAAAATCTAAAAAATTTCAATAAAATAGTGACTTGCGAGGGTTTTATCACACGATTTCAACATTGTTTTGTTAAAAATTTTATAACTCTAAACTGGATTCAAAATTTTTTTCTTCTCAATGAAAATAAACTGATAGTTCTTACCAACGGTATTTGATTCATCAAAACTAAAATTTTTAAACAAGCAAGAGATTTGCAAAGCTTTTACCACACGAAATGTGCTTGGTTTTTTTAATATCGTTTTAGATCTAAACAAAGGTCATGGATTGGAAAATCATTTTTCCTATATGAAAGTAAACTTATAGTGCTTTCCAATGGTATTTGAATAATCAAAATCTATAAATTAAAAAAAAAAAAAAGTCAGTGATTTGAGAAGGTTTTACCACACAATTTTTGTGTTGTTTTGCTAAAATCGTTATAACTCTAAACGCGGGTCATTGATTGGAAAATTGTTGTCTCAATGAAAGTAAACCGATTGAGCTTTCTAACAATATTTGATTTATCAAAATCTGAAATTTTTAAAAAACATGTGATTTGCAAAGGTTTTACCATACTAAATGTGCATTGTTTTGGTAAAATTCTTATAAATCTATAAAAGGGTCATGGATGGGAAAATCATTTTTCATACATTAAAGTATACTTATAGTGCTTTCCAATGGTATTTGAATCATCAAAATCTTTAAAATTCAAAAAATCATTGATTTGCGAAGCTTGTGCAACACGATTTCTTTGTTGTTTTGATAAATCTTTATAAATCTAATACCGGGTCATGGATTGAAAAAAATAAATTTCAATAAAAGTAAATTGATAGAGCTTTCCAACGGTATTTTATTTATCAAAATTTAAAATTTTTAGAAAACAAGTGATTTGCGAAAGGTTTACCATACGAAATGTGCTTTGTTTTGGTAAAATCCATATAAATCTTTACAAGGGTCACATATTGGAAAATTCTTTTTGCTATATGAAAGTAAACTTATAGAGCTTTCCAATGGTATTTGAATAATCAAAATCTAAAAAATTTCAATAAAATAGTGACTTGCGAGGGTTTTATCACACGATTTCAACATTGTTTTGTTAAAAATTTTATAACTCTAAACTGGATTCAAAATTTTTTTCTTCTCAATGAAAATAAACTGATAGTTCTTACCAACGGTATTTGATTCATCAAAACTAAAATTTTTAAACAAGCAAGAGATTTGCAAAGCTTTTACCACACGAAATGTGCTTGGTTTTTTTAATATCGTTTTAGATCTAAACAAAGGTCATGGATTGGAAAATCATTTTTCCTATATGAAAGTAAACTTATAGTGCTTTCCAATGGTATTTGAATAATCAAAATCTATAAATTAAAAAAAAAAAAAAATCAGTGATTTGAGAACGTTTTACCACACAATTTTTGTGTTGTTTTGCTAAAATCGTTATAACTCTAAACGCGGGTCATTGATTGGAAAATTGTTTTGTCTCAATGAAAGTAAACCGATTGAGCTTTCTAACAATATTTGATTTATCAAAATCTGAAATTTTTAAAAAACATGTGATTTGCAAAGGTTTTACCATACTAAATGTGCATTGTTTTGGTAAAATTCTTATAAATCTATAAAAGGGTCATGGATGGAAAAATTATTTTTCATATGTGAAAGTATACTTATAGAGCTTTCCAATGGTATTTGAATCATCAAAATCTTTAAAATTCAAAAAATCAGAGATTTGAGAAGCTTGTACCACACGATTTCTGTGTTGTTTTGATAAAATATTTATAGCTTTAAACACTGGTCATGGATTAAAAATCATTTTGTCTCAATAAAAGTAAACAGCTAGAGCTTTCCAATAGTATTTGATTCATCATAATCTAATTTTTTTTTTTAAAAAGACAACAGATTTGCGAAGGTTTTACCATATGAAATGTGCCTTGCTTTGGGAAATTCCTTTTAAATCTAAACAAATGTCATGGATTGGAAAATCGTTTCTCCTATACGAAATTAAACTTATAGAGCTTTCCAATGTTATGAGAAAAATCAAAATCTATAAATTTTTAAAAATCAGTGATTTGCAAAGGTTTTACCACACGATTTCTGCGTTGTTTAGCTAAAATTGTTATTACTCTAAACGCGGGTCATGGATTGGAAAATTGTTTTTTCTCAATGAAAGTAAACTGATTGAGATTTCCAACGATATTTGATTCATCAAAATCTAAATTTTTTAAAAAACATGTGATTTACAAAGGTTTTACCATACGAAATATGTTTTGTTTTGGTAAAATCCTTATAAATCTATAAAAGGGTCATGGATGGAAAAATCATTTTTCATATATGAAATTATACTTAACAGAGCTTTTCAATGGTATTTGAATCATCAAAATATGTAAAATTCAAACAATCAGTGATTTGCGAAGCTTGTACCACACGATTTCTGTGTTGTTTTGATAAAATCCATATAACTGTAAACACGGGTCATGGATTGGAAAATCATTTTGTCTCAATAAAAGTAAACTGATAGTGCTTTCCAATGGTATTTAATTCATCAAAATTAAATTTTTTTAAAAAAACAAGAGATTTGCGAAGGTTTACCATACGAAATGTGTGTTATTTTGGTAAAAATCCTTTTAAATCTAAACAAAGGTCATGGATTGGAAAACCATTTTTCCTATATGAAAGTAAACTTATAGATCTTTCCAATGGTATTTGAATCATAATTATCTAGAAATTTCAAAAAATCAGTGATTTGAGAAAGTTTTACCACACAATTTCTGCGTTGTGTTTCTAAAATCTTTATAACTCTAAAAACGGGTCATAGATTGAAAAATCATTTTTTCTCGATGAAAGTAAAATGAGAGTGCTTTCCAACTGTATTTGATTCATCAAAATCTAAATTTTTTTTAAAAAACAAGAGATTTGCGAAGGTTTTACCATACGAAATGTGCGTTGTTTTGGTAAAATCCTTATAAATCTATAAAACTATCATGGATTGGAAAATCATTTTTCCTATATGAAAGTAAACTTGTAGAGATTTCCAATGGTATTTGAATCAACAAAATCTATAATTTTCAAAAAATCAGTGATTCGAGAAGGTTTTACCACACAATTTCTGCGTTATTTTGCTAAAATCTTTATAACTCTAAACACGGGTCATGGATTGAAAAATCAATTTTTTTCTTAATGAAACTAAACTAATAGTGCTTTCCAATGGTATTTGATTCATCATAATCTATATTTTTTTAAAAAAATAAGAGATTTGCGAAGGTTTTAAAACACAAAATGTGCTTTGTTTTGTTAAAATCCTTTTAGATCTAAACAAAGGTAATGGATTGGAATATCATTTTTCCTATATGAAAGTAAACTTATAGAGATTTCCAATGGTATTTGAATCCCTAAAATCTATTAATTTCAAAAAATCAGCGATTTGAGAAAGTTATACCACACAATTTCTGCGTTGTTTTCCTAAAATCATTATAACTCTAAACATGGGTCATGGATTGAAAAATCATTTCCTCTCAATGAAAATAAACAAGAGATTTGCAAAGGTTTTATCATACGAAATGTGCATTATTTTGGTAAAAATCCTTTTAAATCTAAACAAAGGTCATTGATCGGAAAATCATTTTTCCAATGTGAATGTAAAATTATAGAACTTTCGAATGGTATTTGAATCATCAAAATCTAGAAATTTCAAAAAATCAGTGATTTGAGAAGGTTTTACCACACAATTTATGCGTTGATTTGCTAAAATTTTTATAACTCTAAACACGGATCATGAATTGAAAAATCGTTTTTTTTCAATGAAAGTAAATTGATTGTGCTTTCAAACGGTATTTGATTCATCATATTCTAAAATTTTTTTAAAAAAACAAGAGATTTGCGAAGTTTTTACCATACGAAATGTGCATTGTATTGGTAAAATCCTTTTAAATCTAACAGATGTCATGGATTGGAATCTCGTTTTTTCTATACGAAACTAAACTTATAGACCTTTCCAATGTTATTAGAATATTCAAAATCTATAAATTTCAAAAAATCAGTGATATGCAAATATTTTACCACATGATTTCTACGTTGTTTTGTTAGAATCGTTATAACTCTAAACATGGGTAATAGATTGGAAAATTGTATTTTTTTTAATGAAAGTAAACTGATTGAGCTTTCCACCAGTATTTGATTCATAAAATTCTGAATTTTTTTTTTTTAAAAAAAGTGATTTGCGAAGGTTTTACCATACGAAATGTGCGTTGTTTTGGTAAAATCCTTATAAATCTATAAAAGGGTCATGGATGAGAAAATCATTTTTCATATATGAAAGTATACTTATAGAGCTTTCCAATGGTATTTGAATTATCAAAATCTTTAAAAGTCAAAAAATCAGTGATTTACGAAGCTTGTACCACACGATTTCTATGTTGTTTTGATAAAATCTTTATAACTTTAAGCACGGGTCATGGATTGCAAAATAATTTTTTCTCAATAAAAGTAAATTGATAGAGCTTTCCAACAGTATTTTATTTATCAAAATTTAAAATTTTTAAAAAACAAGTGATTCGCAAATGTTTTACCATACGAAATGTAGGTTATTTTGGTAAAAATCCTTTTAAATCTAAACAAAGGTTATGGATTGGAAAATCATTTTTCCTATATGAAAGTAAACTTGTAGATCTTTCCAATGGTATTTGAATCATCAGTATCTAGAAATTTCAAAAAATCAGTGATTTGAGAACCCATTGTTTTGCTAAAATCTTTATAACTCTAAACACGGGTCATGGATTGAAAAATCAGTTTTAATCAATGAAAGTAAAATGATAGTGATTTCCAACTATATTTGATTCATCAGAATCTAAATTTTTTTAAAAAACAAGAGATTTACGAAGGTTTTACCATACGAAATGTGGGTTGTTTTTGTAAATATCCTTATAAATCTATAAAACGGTCATGGATTGGAAAATCATTTTTCCTATATGAAAGTAAATTTATAGAGCTTTCCAATGGTATTTGAATCATCAAAATCTATAAATTTCAAATAATCAGTGATTTGAGAATGTTTTACCACACAATTTCTGCGTTGTTTTTCTAAAATCTTTATAACTGTAAACACGGATCATGGATTGGAAAATCATTTTATCTCAATGAATGTACATTGATAGTGCTTTCCAATGGTATTTGATTTATAAAATCAAATTTTTTTTAAAAAACAAGAGATTAACTAAGATTTTACCAAACGAAATGTGCGTTGTTTTGGTGAAATCCTTATAAATCTAAACAATTGTCATGGATTGGAAAATCATTTTCTCTATATCAAAGTAAACTTATAGAGCTTTCCAATGGTATTTAAATAATCAGAATCTATAAATTTCAAAAAATCAGGGATTTGCAAAGGTTTACACACGATTTTTGCGTTGTTTTGCTAGAATCGTTATAATTCTGAACACGGGTCATGGATTGGAAAATTGTTTTTTCCTAATGAAAGTAAACTGATTGAGCTTTCCAACGGTATTTGATTCATCAAAATCAGAATTGTTTTTAAAAAAAAAGTGATTTGTGAAAGTTTTACCATACGAAATGTGCGTTGTTTTGGTAAAATCCTTATAAATCTATAAAAGGGTCATGAATGGGAAAATCGTTTTTCGTACATGAATGTATACATATAGAGCTTTCCAATGGTATTTGAATCATCAAACTCTTTAAAATTCAAAAAATCAGTGATTTGCAAAGCCTGTACCACACGATTTCTATGTGGTTTTTATAAAATCTATATAACTCTAAACATGGGTCATCGATTGCAAAATCATTTTTTCTCAATGAAAGTAAATTGATAGAACTTTCCAACAGTATTTTATTTATCAAAATTTAAATTTTTTAAAAATAAATGATTTGTAAAAGTTTTACCATACAAAATGTGCATTGTTTTTGTAAAATCCAAATAAGTCTATACAAGGGTCATGGATTGGAAAATCATTTTTCCTATATGAAAATAAACTTACAGAGCTTTCCAATGGTATTTGAATCATCAAAATCTATAAATTTCAAAAAATCAATGATTTGAGAAGGTTTTGCCACACTATTTCTGCGTTATTTTTCTAAAATTTTTATAATTCTAAACACGGGTCATGGATTGGAAAATAGTTTTGTCTCAATGAAAGTAAACTCATAGTGCTTTCCAACGGTATTTGATTCATCATAATCTATATTTTTTTTTAAAAAAAAATAAAGGATTTACGAAGGTTTTAAAACACGAAATGTGCTTTGTTTTGGTAAAATCCTTTGAGATCTAAACAAAGGTAATGGATTGGAAATTCATTTTTCCTATATGAAAGTAAACATATAGAGATTTCCAATGGTATTTGAATAATCAAAATCTATAAATTTCATAAAATATGTGATTTGAGAAAGTTTTATCACACAATTTCTGCATTGTTTTGCTGAAATCTTTATAACTCTAAACACGAGTCATGGATTGGAAAATTTTTTCTTCTCAATGAAAATAAACAAGAGATTTGCGAAGGTTTTACCGAAATGTGTTACATGATTACATTAAAGTTTGTATTCTATCGGTAATAAAGAAAATTTTAAATGTAAAGATTTACCCATGGCTAATCCTACTTCATCTGACGGCTACCATCCTCAAACCCTTAGGTATGATTTTAATTGGGACATAAAATAATTATTTCAAAGTTTTATAGCATTGAATTTTGCTAAGTTGAATTTCATAAAGTTATGATTTTTGCAAATAATAGAATGCTATTTATTTTGATGTAAGATTTTCTAAATTTCTTTGGATTTATGTTGGACTGGACTTAGGATAAGATGGCTAAGGTGAGACATACCGCCATAAAGTCTACAGGTTTACCGCGTCACCTGAGACCAAAAGCCTTAGCACTACGAGCATATGAGAACTTCGATTCCTACATGCCCATGCCTCAACACATTGAGAAATTCATTCTTTTGTGGCGAAATGAGACAAGTAATGGGAATAGAATTGGTAATGTTTAGGCTATCGATCAACTTTTACATACATTTACCCCATATGGAGTAGAGATTGGTAATATGTTCAAGAACAAAATGTTGAAAGAATACCCAAACCATATCGATGTAGAGACATTTTGCTAATATGAGCAGAAATTTGAACAATTATCAAAGTATGCTCATCACCTTGTTGATACTGAAGCTAAGAAGATCAAAAGGTTTAGGCAAGGATTGAGTACATATATGAGTTTAATTTTCCTGTCCCATAGCTTCACCTCTTATAGGGAGATGCTAGCTCGGGCCAAGACAATTTGGTACCGCAAAGCCAGTGCAGATCAATCTGTCCCTCAAAATAAGGATTTTACAGGGAAGAGAAAGTGGAGTGGACAAGACAAATGAAAAGAAAAATGGAAAGAAAATAAGCCGAATATCGAATCCAACAACGTCAATCCAGGAGCCTCTGCTCCACCCTGCCAAAAATGTAACAAGAATCACCTAGGAGAGTGTTTGTTTGGGAGAAACGTATGTTACCGATGTGAAAACCAGGCCCACATGATCATGAATTGTCTAGAACCACCCAAAAGAAGAGATATGAAAGAGAAAGAGGAAGACATAAACAAGAATAAGAATGAAAAGGGACGAGTGTTTGCTCTTACCCAACAAGAAGCAGACGAGAATCCTAATGTGATAGCAGGTACCCTTCTGTTGTCACATTTTCCTGCTTACGTGATTTTTGATTCTGGAGTAACTTATTCTTTCATCTCTGCATCTTTTATCACTAAAGCTAGACTTGTATGTGATAAATCAGCTAGTACACTAGAGGTTAGCATCCCTTCAGGCGAGTCACATTTTACGAATCAACTAGCTAAGTCAGTTAAGATAGAAATTGGAGGAAAAGTACTAGAAGCAGATTTGTATATCCTAGAAATGAGAGACTTTGACGTAATCCTAGGCATGGATTGGTTAGGACGTAACCACGTGTAGATCCAATGCCACGAAAAGGAGGTAGTACTTCAAAAACCAGGAGAAGATAAGTTTTGTTTCTCGGGGACGAAAATGTCAGGTAAAGGAAAATCTTTCAGTGCTTCAGGTAAATCCCAACCAGAGGTAACTATTGATGACGTAGAGGTGATACGGGAACTTCTCGACATGTTTCCTGAAGATCTACCAGGGATTCCACCGGACAGGCAACTGGAGTTCACGATTGACTTAGTTCCTGGAGCGGCACCGATGTCTAAAGCACCTTATAGAATGGCACCAAAGGAATTACAAGAACTAAAGTCTCAACTTCAAGAATTGTTGGATATAGGCTTTATCCGACCAAGTGTGTCACCGTGGGGTGCATTAGTTTTTTTTGTAAAGAAAAAGGATAGATCGATGAGAATGTGCATTGACTATCGAGAATTAAATCAGTTGACGATAAAGAAGAAATACCCTTTTCCAAGAATTGAAGATTTGTTTGATCAACTGAGAGAATCAAAGGTCTTCTCTAAGATTGACTTGAGATCTAGGTACCATCAATTGAAGATTAAGGCCAGCGACATACCAAAAACAACTTTTCGAACTCGTCATGGGCATTACGAGTCTGTGGTGATGTCTTTCGGCCTAACTAATGCACCAGCATTGTTCATAGACCTAATGAACAGAGTGTTTCATGAATTCTTGGACAAGTTCATCATAGTCTTCATCGATGACATCTTGGTATACTCTAAGAATAGTGAACAACATGAAGATCACCTCAGAATAGTGTTGGAGATATTAAGAAAGGAGAACTTGTATGCCAAATTCAAGAAGTGCGAATTTTGGCTAGATCGAGTAGGTTTTCTTGGGCACGTAGTTACAGTCCAAGGGATTGAAGTCGACCCAGACAAAGTGGAAGCAGTAACAAATTAGAACCGACCAACCAATGCTGGAGAAGTACGTAGTTTCTTAGGGTTAGCCGGTTATTACCGAAGATTTATAGAAGGTTTCTCTAAAATTGCTAGATCGTTAACTCAGTTAACCAGGAAAGGAGTAAAGTTTCAGTGGGATGACAAATGTGAACAAAGTTTTCAAAAACTTAAGCAACGTTTAGTCACAGCCCCAATACTGGCAGTACCAGAAGAATCAGAAGGATTTTTCATTTACAGTGAAGCATCTAAACTAGGTTTGGGATGTGTGCTTATACAACATGGGAGAGTTATCGCATATGCTTCGAGACAACTAAAGTCATATGAACAAAATTATCTAACACATGACCTAGAATTGGCAGCAGTAGTTCACGCCTTAAAGATATGGCGTCACTATCTGTATGGTAGCAAGTGTGATATTTATGCAGACCATAAGAATCTCAACTATTTCTTCACCCAAAAGGAGTTGAATATGAGACAACGAAGATGGTTGGAGTTAGTGAAGGACTACGACTGTGAACAACTAGTAAAGGACTTCGAGATTCTACAACTGGAAGTTTTGGCACCATCGAGTAAAGATACTACAAGAATAATGTCCTTGATGATTCGACCTACTCTTAGAGATCGAATTCAAGAAGCACAAGATAAGGACCCTTTCTTACAAAAGATTAAGGCCGAAGTTGGTACAGATAAGCGCAAGGATTTTAGTTTGAATACAGACGGTGCACTCATGTTCAAAGGAAGATTATGTGTTACCAATGATGAGAAATTGAGAAAAGAAATTTTGGAAGAAGCTCACTCAACCCCTTACACAGCACATCCTGGAGGAACGAAGATGTATCGTGACATCCGAGACACCTTTTGGTGGAGAAACATGAAGAGAGGTATAGGGTTGTTTGTAGAAAAATGTTTAGTCTGTCAACAAGTCAAAGCAAAACATCAAAGGCCATCAGGGCCGTTGAATCTGTTAGAAATACCAGAATAGAAGTGGGAACATATAAACATGGACTTCGTAGTAGGTTTTCCAAACTCAGCAAGAGGTGACAATGCCATTTGGGTAATAGTAGACCGATTGACCAAGTCGGCCCATTTCTTACCAGTAAAGATGACTTTCAACATGGATCAATTAGCGCAACTATACCGTAGAGAGATTGTCAGGTTGCATGGTACCCCTTTATCAATAGTATCAGATAGAGATCCGAGATTTACATCAAAATTTTGGAAGAGTTTGCAGACAGCCTTAGGCACCAAGCTTAATTTTAGTACTGCATATCATCCTCAGACAGATGGACAGTCTGAACAAACTATTCAAATTTTAG
This sequence comes from Forsythia viridissima, assembly GCA_030279155.1. Classification (NCBI taxonomy): domain Eukaryota; kingdom Viridiplantae; phylum Streptophyta; class Magnoliopsida; order Lamiales; family Oleaceae; genus Forsythia; species Forsythia viridissima. The sequence goes on from CM059033.1 coordinate 90,353, forward strand.
AAGACATGCTTCAGGCATGTGCTTTGGACTTATGCGACAACTGGGAGTCCCACTTGCCGTTAGTGGAGTTTGCTTACAACAACAGTTTTCAAACAACGATAGGGATGGCTCCTTATGAGGCACTATATGGCAGAAAATGTAGATCTCTAGTACATTGGGATGAAGTTGGAGAAAAGAGAGTGTTAGGCCCTGAAATCGTTGAACGAACAGTTCAGGCTATCGATACAATAAGAGCTAGAATAAAATCTGCCCAGGACTGACAGAAAAGCTATGTAGCTAAAAGAAGGAAAGTTTTAGAATTCAAAGTTGGCGAAAATGTTTTCCTTAAGGTTGCACCGATGAAAGGCGTTCTCCGTTTTGGTAAGAAAGGAAAGTTAAGACCTAGGTTCATCAGACCTTTTGAAATACTTGAGAAAATTGGTAACGTCACTTACCGTCTAGCTTTGCCTCCAGAACTCTCAACGGTGCATAATGTCTTCCATGTGTCCATGATTAGAAAATATGTTCATGACCCCGGACACATGGTAGACTATCAGTCTTTGGAAATGCAAAAGGATCTAACCTATGAGGAGACTCCAATCTATATTTCAGATAGAAAGGTTCATGTTTTGAGAAATCAAGAAGTGCCGTTAGTCAAAGTTCAATGGCGAAATCATGGAATGGACGAGGCCACTTGAGAGAAAGAAGAAGAGATCAAAGCTAAGTACCCCTCACTGTTTCGATCATAAGGTAAATTTCGAGGACGAAATTTTTATAAGGAGTAGAGGATGTAATGCCCCAAAAATTTAGAAATTTTTATTTTGGGCTAAGTAAAATTCTTAGTAAATAGTCATGGCCACATGTCCGTCCAAAGTCCAAACGGGGTCCAATAATAATAAACGACCCGAGTCCACTAAAAAAAATATCTAACGATTTTTTAGATTAATTAATTATAATTATTTTATATAAAAGGCAAGATTTGTAAGATATTTTAAAATTATGGTAACTTACCATTTTTCCAAATAGGTAAGTGCTTGCAAGAGAATGGAATAAACCTCAAAATCCCAAAATTCGTTCCCTCATCCCTCTCCCTCCCTCTCAAATTCAGCCCCTTCCCCCTTTTCCCGTTCACTTACACACTTAAGCCATTTTTACAAAGAAAGAAAAGAGAAGAAGAAAGAAAAGAAAAGAAAAGAAAAGAGAAGAAGAAGGAAGAAAAGAAGAAATAATTTTCAAAGGTTTTTCATTCTTTTTCAAGAAGCAAGGTAGGAATATTTTTATGCAAGTTGATTTAAAACCCTTTATGTATTGTAATCATGTGTATGCTATGCTATGCTATATGATTTAATGTTTATGGCCATCCAGATATGAATGTAGTTTGTTCCTTTGGAATGAACAAGAATTAATGTTTATCCTACTTTGGACGAAATTGAAGAATATTTATGGTTTTAAATCCTTTGGGATAAAACCTAAGAAAGAATGTTATTGGTTTTTAGCCTTCGGGATTAAACCTATGAATGAATTTAGGGTTTCGACCATTTGAGCTCACCGGAATATGAATGTTAGCATAGTTTACTTACATTTAATTGTGATACATATATTGGGATTTGCATGTTTTTATAAATGATGATATTCCTATTGACTTTTCCCCAAACTCACCCTTCTCCCATTCTTAGATTTATTGTAGGGTTGGATAAAGGCTTGAGGATGAGGGGATTGAGCCATGGGAAAAGAGATTTCGGGCAAGAAGACGAATAAATGTCAATTTCTTTATGATGTTATGATTTCTGAATTTTACATGTTATAAGATGTTTTTGATAAGATTGTTAATTTCTAATGTGGCATGAACTTGTTGGAAACCCTATGATATGATATTTTAAACTTGATGAATGTTAGAGAATGTTTAAAGGGTATAATGTTGACCGAGATGTAACTGCACAGAATTTCCAGCTTGCAAGTCCAGTTTCATAAAAACGTCTTGAATGGTAGACTTCGGGTATTGGGACAAAATTTTGTGGGATTGATGACCTATCAATTTCAGTCCTTTGAAACTTGGAATCATCTCGTTCGGATGTTTGTAGAGCAAGATATGCAAGTTTTAGTGACGATGGACAGTTCTACTCGGGAATCTGCCTTCCATGTTTTAGAAGATGATTTGGAGACCTTACATGTTTTATTAATTTCTGAATTTTGGATATGAGTTGATATGTTATGTTATGTTTTGTCCCTAAAAATATTATAATATTTCAAGGCCTTTTGACAGGGAAAATTTTGAATTTAAAAAGAGACTGAAAGTTGTCTAGCTTATGTTTCTTGTATACTTGGATTCCCTTTTGATAACCTTAACCATTTCCTAAAATTGTGAAATTTTAGTATGTATTTGATGGATGAGTTATGATTATTTGGTTAAAACTTCATAAGCTTTTATGACATTTGGGTTGCCCATTTGAGTGTATAAGAAATAAAGGGCATTAACTTTATGTTACAATTATGTACTCTAGGGGTTTAGACTTTCATTGAAATCCTCTAAGGGTTGATAACCTCCATATTAGAGCCCATGTAGATAATAAGTTCACATTTGTAAACTATTTGAATAATATCTAGAATTCCGCAAAATTTTAGTTTACTTTCAGGCTCTAAAATGGCAAGAAGATGAGAGACGAACCAAGGCCTCGTAGAGAAGATTTTGGGGCGTCACACGTTTAGTCTCAATGAACGTAAACTGATAGTGCTTTCCAATGGTATTTTATTCATCAAAATAAAAAAAAAATAAAAAAAGAGATTTGCGAAGGTTTTACCATACGAAATGTGCTTTATTTTGGTAAAAATCCTTTTAAATCTAAACAAAGGTCATGGATTGGAAAATCATTTTTCCTTTCAAATCTTTTCAATGGTATTTGAATCATCAATATCTAGAAATTTCAAAAAATCAGTGATTTAAAAAGGTTTACCATACAATTTCTCCGTTGTTTTGCTAAAATCTTTATAACTCTAAACACGGGTTATGGATTGAAAAATCATTGTTTCTCAATGAAAGTAAAGTAATAGTGCTTTCCAACTGTATTTGATTCATCAAAATCTAAAATTCTAAAAAAAAAAAAAAAACAAGAGATTTGCGAAGATTTTACCATATAAAATGTGCGTTGTTTTGGTAAAATCCTTATAAATCTACAAAATGGTCATGGATTGGAAAATCATTTTTCCTATATGAAAGTAAACTTATAGAGCTTCTCAATGGTATTTGAATCATCAAAATCAATAAATTTCAAAAAATCAGTGATTTGAGAAGGTTTTACCACACAATTTCTTCGTTATTTTTTTAAAATCTTTATAACTATAAACATGGGTCATGGATTGGAAAATCATTTTGTCTCAATGAAAGTAAAGTGATAGTGCTTTCAAATGGTATTTGATTTATCAAAATAAAAATTTTTAAAAAAACAAGAGATTTGCGAGGTTTTACCATACGAAATGTACATTGTTTTGGTAAAATCCTTATAAATCTATAAAAGGGTCATGGATAGGAAAATCATTTTTCATATATAAAAGTATACTTATAGAGCTTTCCAATAGTATTTGAATTATCAAAATCTTTAAAATTCAAAAAATCAGTAATTTGCGAAGCTTGTACCACACGATTTATGTGTGGTTTTTATAAAATCTGTATAACTCTAAACACGGGTCATTGATTGAAAAATTGTTTTTTCTCAATGAAAGTAAATTGATAGAGCTTTCCAACAGTATTTTATTTACCAAAATTTAAATTTATTAAAAAATAATTGATTTGTGAAAGTTTTACCATACGAAATGTGCGTTGTTTTTGTAAAATTCAAATAAATCTATACAAGGGTCATGGATTGGAAAATCATTTTTCCTATATGAAAGCAAACTTATAGAGCTTTCCAATGGTATTTGAATCATCAAAATCTATAAATTTCAAAAATTCAATGATTTGAGAAGGTTTTGCACACAATTTCTGCGTTATTTTTCTAAAATCTTTGTAACTGTAAACACGGGTCATGGATTGGAAAATGGTTGTCTCAATGAAAGTAAACTGATAGTGCTTTCCACCGGTATTTGATTAATCATAATTTATATTTTTTTTTAAAAATAAGAGATTTGAGAAGGTTTTAAAACACGAAATGTGCTTTGTTTTGTTAAAATCCTTTTTGATCTGAACAAAGATAATGGATTGGAAAATCATTTTTCCTATACGAAAGTAAACTTAAAGAACTTTCCAATGGTATTTGAATCATCAAAATCTAGAAATTTCAAAAAAATCAGTGATTTGAGAAGGTTTTACCACACAATTTATGCGTTGATTTGCTAAAATCTTTATAACTCTAAACACGGGTCATGGATTGAAAAATCATTTATTCTCAATGAAAGTAAACTGATAGTGCTTTCCAACGGTATTTGGTTCATCTGAATCTAAAAATTTTTAAAAAAACAAGAGATTTAAGAAGGTTTTACAATACGAAATGTGCAAGGTTTTACCATACAAAATGTGCATTGTTTTGGTAAAATCCTTTTTAATCTAACAAATGTCATGGATTGCAAAATCATTTTTTCTCAATGAAAGTAAACTGATAGAGCTATCCAACGGAATTTTATTTATCTAAATTTAAAATTTTTAAAAAACAAGTGATTTGCCAATGTTTTACCATACGAAATGTGCGTTATTTTGGTAAAAATCCTTTTAAATCTAAACAAAGGTCATGGATTGGAAAATCATTTTTCCTATATGAAAGTTAACTTAGGGTGTGTTTGATTGGTGTGCATGGAAAATGGTGGAAAATGAAAATATTTTCCATCTAATGTGGAAAATAAAATCTACTAAATAGGTGAGAAATGTTTTCCAAGAAAGTGGGAAAAAATGTACTTTAAGTGATTGTACATTGAAAATCAATTTTCATTTCCATGTGCAATCAAGTAACCAAAGGTGGAAAAGAAAATCCAAGGACGTGACAACATTTTCCATGGATGTGACATTATCCATGGAAAATTTGCCAATCAAACGCACCCTTATAGATTTTTCCAATAGTATTTGAATCATCAATATCTAGAAATTTCAAAAAATCAGTGGTTTGAGAAGGTTTTACCACACAATTTCTGCGTTGTTTTGCTAAAATCATTATAACTCTAAACACGGGTCATGGATTCAAAAATCAGTTTTTCTTAATGAAAGTAAAATGATAGTGCTTTCCAACTATATTTGATTCATAAAAATCTAAATTTTTTTAAAAAAACAAGAGATTGGAGAAGTTTTTACCATACGAAATGTGCGTTATTTTGGTAAAATCCTTGTAAATCTATAAAACGGTCATGTATTGGAAAATCATTTTTCCTATATGAAAGTAAACTTATAGAGCTTTCCAATGGTATTTGAATCATCAAAATCTATAAATTTCAAAAAATCAGTGGTTCGATAAGATTTTACAACACAATATCTGTGTTGTTTTTCTAAAATCTTTATAACTGTAAACACGGGTCACAGATTGAAAAATCGTTTTGCCTCAATGAAAGTAAACTGATAGTGCTTTCCAACTGTATTTGATTTATAAAAATTGAATTTTTTTTAAAAAAAAACAAAAGATTTGCGAAGGTTTTACCAAACGAAATGTACGTTGTTTTGGTAAAATCCTTATAAATCTAAATAAATGTCATGGATTGGAAAATCATTTTCCCTATATGAAAATAAACTTATAGAGCATTCCAATGGTATTTGAATAATCAAAATCTATAAATTTCAAAAAATCAAGGATTTACGAAAGTTCACCACACGATTTCTGCGTTGTTTCGATAGAATCGTTATAACTCTAAACACGGGTCATGGATTGGAAAATTGTTTTTTCTCAATAAAAGTAAACTGATTGAGCTTTCCAAAGGTATTTGATTCATCAAAATCAAAATATTTTTTTTAAAAAAATGATTTGCGAAGGTTTTACCCTACAAAATGTGCGTTGTTTTGCTAAAATCCTCATAAATCTATAAAACGGTCAGGGATTGGAAAATCATTTTTCTATATGAAAGTAAACGTATAGAGCTTTCCAATGATTTGAATCATCAAAATCTATAAATTTCAAAAAATCAGTGTTCTAATAAGATTTTACAACACAATTTCTGCTTTGGTTTTCTAAAATATTTATAACTGTAAACACGGGTCATGGATTGGAAAATTGTTTTGTCTCAATGAAAGTAAACTGATAGTGCAATGATAAAAATCAAAATTTTTTAAAATAACAAGAGATTTGCGAAAGTTTTATAATACGAAATGTGCATTGTTTTGCTAAAATCCTTATAAATCTATAAAACCGTCAGAGATTGGAAAATCATTTTTCCTATATGAAAGTAAAATTATAGAGCTTTCCAATGGTATTTGAATCATCAAAATCTATAAATTTCAAAAAATCAGTGATTTGAGAAGGTTTTACCACACAATTTCTCCGTTGTTTTGTTAAAATCTTTATAACTCTAAACACGGGTCATGGATTGAAAAATCATTTTTTCTCAATGAAAGTAAAATGATAGTGCTTTCCAACTGTATTTGATTCATCAAAATCAAAATTTTTTTAAACAAACAAGAGATTTGCGAAGGTTTTACCACACGACATGTGCGTTGTTTTGGTAAAATCCTAATAAATCTATGAAACGGTCATGGATTGGAAAATCATTTTTCCTATGTGAAAGTAAACTTATAGAGCTTTCCAATGGTATTTGAATCATCAAAATCTATAAATTTCAAAAATCAATGATTTGAGAAGGTTTTACGACACAATTTCTGCGTTGTTTTGCTAGAATCCTTATAACTCTAAACACGGGTCATGGATTGGAAAATTGTTTTTTCTCAAAGAAAGTGAACTGATAGTGCTTTCCAACAGTATTTGATTTATAAAAATCAAAATTTTTTAAAAAAACAAGAGATTTGCAAATTTTTACCAAAAGAAATGTGCGTTGTTTTGGTAAAATCCTTATAAATCTAAACAATTGTCATGGATTGGGAAATCATTTTCCCTATATGAAAGTAAACGTATAGAGCTTTCACATGGTATTTGAATAATCAGAATGTATAAATTTAAAAAAATCAGGGATTTGCGAAGGTTTACCACACGATTTTTGCGTTGTTTTGCTAGAATCGTTATAACTCTAAACACGGGTCATGGATTGGAAAATTGTTTTTTCTCAATGAAAGTAAACTGATTGAGCTATCCAACAGTATTTGATTCATCAAAATCAGAAATTGTTTTTAAAAAAAAGTGATTTGCGAAAGTTTTACCATACAAAATGTGCGTTTTTTTGGTAAAATCCTTATAAATCTATAAAAGGGTCAAGGATGGAAAAATCATTGTTCATATATGAAAGTATACTTATAGAGCTTTCCAATGGTATTTGAATCATCAAAATCTTTAAAATTCAAAAAATCAGTGATTTGCAAAGCTTGTACCACACGATTTCTGTGTGGTTTTTATAAAATCTATATAACTCTAAACACGGGTCATCGACTGCAAAATCGTTTTTTCTCAATAAAAGTAAACTGATAGAGCTTTCCAACGGTATTTTATTTATCAAAATTTAAAATTTTTAAAAAATAATTGATTCGTGAAAGTTTTTCCATACGAAATGTGCGTTGTTTTTGTAAAATCCAAATAAATCTATACAATGGTCATGGACTGGAAAATCATTTTTCCTATATGAAAGTAAACTTATAGATTTTTCCAATGGTCTTTGAATCATAAATATCTACAAATTTAAAAAAATCAGTGACTTGAGAAGGTTTTGCCACACAATTTCTCCGTTGTTTTTCTAAAATCTTTATAATTCCAAACACGGGTCATGGATTCAAAAATAAATTTTTCTCAATGAAAGTAAAATGATAGTGCTTTTGAACTATATTTGATTCAAAAAAATCTAATATTTTTATAAAAAACAAGAGATTTGCGAAGTTTTTACCATACGAAATGTGCGTTGTTTTGGTAAAATCGTTGTAAATCTATAAAACGGTCATAGATTGGAAAATCATTTTTCATATATGAAAGTAAACTTATAGAGCTTTCCAATGGTATTTGAATCATCAAAATCTATAAATTTCAAAAAATCAGTGGTTTGAAAAGGTTTTACCACACAATCTCTGCGTTGTTTTTCTAAAATCTTTATAAATTTAAACATGGGTCATGGATTGGAGAATCGTTGTCTCAATGAAATTAAATTGATAATGCTTTCCAATGGTATTTGATTTATAAAAATTAAAATTTTTTAAAATAACAAGAGATTTGTGAAAGTTTTATAATACGAAATGTGCGTTGTTTTGCTAAAATCCTTATAAATCTATAAAACGGTCAGGGATTGGAAAATCATTTTTCCTATATGAAAGTAAACTTATAGAGCTTTCCAATGGTATTTGAATCGTCAAAATCTATAAATTTCAAAAATTTAGTGATTTGAGAAGGTTTTACCACACAATTTCTCCGTTGTTTTGTTAAAATATTTATAACTCTAAACACGGGTAATGGATTGAAAAATCATTTTTTGTCAATGAAAGTAAAATGATAGTGCTTTCCAATTGTATTTGATTCATCAAAATCTAAAATTTTTTTAAAAAAACAAGAGATTTGCGAAGGTTTTACCATACGAAATGTGCGTTGTTTTGGTAAAATCCTAATAAATATATGAAACGGTCATGGATTGGAAAATCATTTTCCCTATGTGAAAGTAAACTTATAAAGCTTTCCAATGGTATTTGAATCATCAAAATCTATAAATTTCAAAAAATCAGTGATTTGAGAAGTTTTACTACAAAATTTCAGCATTGTTTTTCTAAAATCTTTATAACTCTAAACACGGGTTATGGATTGGAAAATTGTTTTTTCTCAATGAAAATAAACTGATTGAGCTATCCAACGGTATTTGTTTCATCAAAATAAAAAAAAAATTTAAAAAAAATGATTTGCGAAAGTTTTACCATACGAAATGTGCATTTTTTTGGTAAAATCCATATAAATCTATAAAAGGGTCAAGGTTGGAAAAATCATTTTTCATATATGAAAGTATACTTATAGAGCTTTCCAATGGTATTTGCGAAGCTTGTACCACACGATTTCTATGTAGTTTTTATAAAATCTATACAACTCTAAACATGGGTCATCGTTTGCAAAATCATTTTTTCTCAATGAAAGTAAACTGATAGAGCTTTCCAACGGTATTTTATTTATCAAAATTTAGAATTTTTAAAAAAAAAATTTATTTGTGAAAGTTTTACCACACAATTTCTGCGTTGTTTTTCTAAAATCTTTCTAACTCTAAACACGGGTCATAGATTAAAAAATTGGTTTTTCTCAATGAAATTAAAATGATAGTGCTTTTGAACTATATTTGATTCACAAAAATCTAAAATTTTTGAAAAAACAAGAGATTTACGAAGTTTTTACCATACGAAATGTGCGTTGTTTTGGTAAAATACTTGTAAATCTATAAAACGGTCATAGATTGGAAAATCATTTTTCCTATATGAAAGTAAACTTATAGAGCTTTCCAATAGTATTTGAATCATCAAAATCTATAAATTTCAAAAAATCAATGGTTTGATAAGATTTTACAACACAATTTCTGCGTTGTTTTGGTAAAATACTTGTAAATCTATAAAACGGTCATAGATTGGAAAATCATTTTTCCTATATGAAAGTAAACTTATAGAGCTTTCCAATAGTATTTGAATCATCAAAATCTATAAATTTCAAAAAATCAATGGTTTGATAAGATTTTACAACACAATTTCTGCGTTGTTTTTTCTAAAATCTTTATAACAGTAAACACGGGTCATGGATTGAAAAATAGTTTTGTCTCAATGAAAGTAAAGTGATAGTGCTTTCCAATGGTATTTGATTTATAAAAATCAAAATTTTTTAAAATAACAAGAGATTTGCAAAAGTTTTATAATACGAAATGTGCGTTGTTTTGCTAAAATCCTTATGAATCTATAAAACGGTCAGGGATTGGAAAATCATTTTTCCAATATGAAACTAAACTTATAGAGCTTTCCAATGGTATTTGAATCGTCAAAATCTATAAATTTCAAAAAATCAGTGATTTGAGAAGGTTTTACCACACAATTTCTCCGTTGTTTTGTTAAAATCTTTATAACTCTAAACACGGGTCAAGGATTGAAAAATCATTTTTTCTCAATGAAAGTAAAATGACAGTGCTTTGTAACCGTATTTTATTCATCAAAATCTAAATTTTTTTTAAAAAAACGAGATTTGAGAAGGTTTTACCATACGAAATGTGCATTGTTTTGGTAAAATCCTAATAAATCTATGAAGCGGTCATGGTTTGGAAAATCATTTTTCCTATGTGAAAGTAAACTTATTGAGCTTTTCAATGGTATTTGAATCATCAAAATCTATAAATTTCAAAAAATCAGTGATTTGAGAATGTTTTACTACACAATATCTGTGTTGTTTTTCTAAAATCTTTATAACTGTAAACACTGGTCATGGATTGAAAAATCTTTTGGTCTCAATGAAAGTAAACTGATATTGCTTTCCAACCGTATTTGATTTATAAAAATAAAATTTTTTTTAAAAAAACAAGAGATTTGCGAAGGTTTTACCAAACGAAATGTGCCTTGTTTTGGTAAAATCCTTATAAATCTAAACAAATGTCATGGAATGGAAAATCATTTTCCCTATATGAAAATAAACTTATAGAGCTTTCCGATGGTATTTGAACAATCAAAATCTATAAATTTCAAAAAATCAGGGATTTGCAAAGGTTTACCACACGATTTCTGCGTTGTTTCAATAGAATCGTTTTAACTCTAAACATAGGTCATGGATTGGAAATTGTTTTTTCTCAATGAAAGTAAACTGATTGAGCTTTCTAACTGTATTTAATTCATCAAAATCAAAATATTTTTTTAAAAAAAATGATTTGCAAAGGTTTTGCAATACGAAATGTGCGTTGTCTTGCTAAAATACTTATAAATCTATAAAACAGTCAGGGATTGGAAAATCATTTTTCCTATATGAAACTAAACTTATAGAGCTTTCCAATGGTATTTGAATCGTCAAAATCTATAAATTTCAAAAAATCAGTGATTTGAGAAGGTTTTACCACACAATTTCTCCGTTGTTTTGTTAAAATCTTTATAACTCTAAACACGGGTCAAGGATTGAAAAATCTTTTTTTCTCAATGAAAGTAAAATGATAGTGTTTTGTAACCGTATTTTATTCATCAAAATCTAAAATTTTTTTAAAAAAACGAGATTTGAGAAGGTTTTACCATACGAAATGTGCATTGTTTTGGTAAAATCCTAATAAATCTATGAAGCGGTCATGGTTTGGAAAATCATTTTTCTTATGTGAAAGTAAACTTATAGAGCTTTTCAATGGTATTTAAATCATCAAAATCTATAAATTTCAAAAAACCAGTGATTTGAGAAGGTTTTACTACACAATATCTGTGTTGTTTTTCTAAAATCTTTATAACTGTAAACACTGGTCATGGATTGAAAAATCTTTTTGTCTCAATGAAAGTAAACTGATATTTCTTTCCAACCGTATTTGATTTATAAAAATAAAATTTTTTAAAAAAAAACAAGAGATTTGCAAAGGTTTTACCAAACGAAATGTGCCTTGTTTTGGTAAAATCCTTGTAAATCTAAACAAATATCATGGATTGGAAAATCATTTTTCCTATATGAAAGTAAACTTATAGAGCTTTTCAATGGTATTTGAATCATCAAAATCTATAAATTTAAAAAAATCAGTGATTTGAGAAAGTTTTACCACACAATTTCTACGTTGTTTTTCTAAAATCTTTATAACTGTAAACACAGGTCATGGATTCGAAAATCATTTTGTCTCAATGAAAGTAAACAGATAGTGCTTTCCAATGGTATTTGATTTATAAAGATAAAAAAATTTTAAAAAAACAAGAGATTTGCAAAGGTTTTACCAAACGTAATGTGCATTGTTTTGGTAAAATCCTTATAAATCTAAACAAGTGTCATGGATTGGAAAATCATTTTCCCTATATGAAAAAAAACTTATAGAGCTTTCCAATGGTATTTGAATAATCCAAATCTATAAATTTCAAAAAATCAAGAATTTGCGAAGGTTTACCACACGATTTCTGCGTTGTTTCGATAGAATCGTTTTAACTCTTAACATGGGTCATGGATTGGAAATTGTTTTTTCTCATTGAAAGTAAACTGATTGAGCTTTCTAACTGTATTTAATTCATCAAAATCAAAATATTTTTTTAAAAAAATGATTTGCAAAGGTTTTGCCATACGAAATGTGCGTTGTTTTACTAAAATCCTTATAAATCTATAAAAAGGTCAGGGATTGGAAAATCATTTTTCCTATATGAAAGTAAACTTATAGAGCTTTCCAATGGTATTTGAATAGTCAAAATCTATAAATTTAAAAAAAAAAAATCAGTGATTTGAGAAGGTTTTACCACACAATTTCTCCATTGTTTTGCTAAATTATTTATAACTCTAAACACGGGTCATGGATTGAAAGTAAAATGATAGTTCTTTCCAACTGTATATGATTCATCAAAATCTAAAATTTTTTAAAAAAACAAGAGATTTGCGAAGGTTTTACCATACGAAATGTGAGTTGTTTTGGTAAAATCCTAATAAATCTATAAAAACGGTCATGGATTGGAAAATCATTTTTCCTACATGAGAGTAAACTTAGAGAGCTTTCCAATGGTATTTGAATCATAAAATCTATGAATTTCAAAAAATCAGTGATTTGAGAAGGTTTTACCGCACAATTTTTGCGTTGTTTTTCTAAAATCTTTATAACTGTAAACAAGGGTCATGGTTTCGAAAATCGTTTTATCTCAATGAAAGTAAACTGATAGTGCTTTCCAACGGAATTTGATTTATCAAAATCAAATGGTATTTGAATAATCAAAATCCATAACATTTGTTTTGGTAAAATCCTTTTAGATCTAAATAAAGGTCATGGATTGGAAAATCATTTTTCCTATATGAAAGTAAACTTATAGAGCTTTCCAATGGTAGAATCAACAAAATCTGTAAATTTCAAAAAATCAGTGATTTGAAAAGGTTTTACCACACGATTTCTGCGTTCTTTTGCTAAAATCTTTATACATCTAAACACGGGTCATGGATTGGAAAATTGTTTTTTCTCAAATAAACAAAAATGATATTGCTTTAAAACGGTATTTGTTTCATTAAAAAACAAGAGATTTGTGAAGGTTTTACCATACGAAATGTAACATTGTTTTAGTAAAATCAGTTCAAATCTAAACGAAGGTCATGGATTGGAAAATCATTTTTACTATATGAAAGTATACTTATATAGATTTTCAATGGTATTTGAATTATCAAAATCTATAAATTTTGAACAATCAGTGATTTGCAAAGGTTTTACCACACGATTTCTGCGTTGTTTTGCTATAATCGTTATAATTCTAAACACGGGTCATGGATTGGATAATCGTTTTGTCTCAATGAAAGTAAACTGATAGTGCTTTCCAACGGTATTTGATTCTTCAAAATCTAAAATTATTTAACAAAACAAGAGATTTGCGAAGGTTAAATCATACGAAATGTGCGTTGATTTGGTGAAATCCATATAAATCTATACAAGGGTAACGGATTGAAAAATCATTTTTCCTGTATGAAATTAACCTTATAGAGCTTTACAAAGGTATTTCAATAATCAAAATCTATAAATTTAAATAAAACAGTGACTTGTGAGGGTTTTACCACACGATTTCAACGTTGTTTTGTTAAAATCTTTATATCTCTAAACACGGGTCATGGATTGGAAAATATTTTTTTTCCAATTAAAGAAAAATGAGAGTGCTTTAAAACGGTATTTGTTTCATCAAAACTAATTTTTTTAAAAATCAAGAGATTTGCAAAGGTTTTACCATACGAAATGTGCATTGTTTTAGTAAAATCAGTTTAAATCTAAACAAAGGTCATGGATTGGAAAATCATTTTTTCTCTATGAAAGTAAACTTATAGAGTTTTCCAATGGTATTTGAATAATCAAAACCTATAAATTTCAAAAAGTCGATGATTTGCGAAGGTTTTACCACACAATTTCTGCGTTGTTTTGCTAAAATCTTTATAACTCTAAACATGGGTCATTGATTTGAAAATTGTTTTTCTCAAGGAAAGTACACTGAGAGAGATTTCCAACGGTATTTGATTCATCAAAATCAAAAATTTTAAAAAACAAGTGATTTGTAAAGGTTTTACCATACGAAATGTGCGTTGTTTTGATAAAATCCTTATAAATATATAAACAGTTCATGGATTGGAAAATCATTTTTACTATATTAAAGTAAACTTATAAAGATTTCCAATGGTATTTGAATCATTGAAATCTATAAATTTCAAAAAATCGATGATTTGCGAAGGTTTTACCACACGATTTCTACGTTGTTTTGCTAAAATCTTTATAAATCTAAAAATGGGTCATTGATTTGAAAATTGTTTTTCTCAATGAAAGTAAACTGAGAGAGCTTTTCGACAGTATTTGATTCCTCAAAATCAAAAATTTTAAAAAACAAGTGATTTGTAAAGGTTTTACCATACAAAATATGCATTGTTTTGATAAAATCCTTATAAATCTATAAACAGGTCATGGATTAGAAAATCATTTTTACTATATTAAAGTAAACTTATAGAACTTTCCAATAGTATTTGAATCATCAAAATCTTTAAATTTCAAAAAATCAGCGATTTGAGAAGCTTTTACCACACGATTTTTGCGTTGTTTTGCTAAAATTGTTATAACTCTAAAAATTGGTCATGGATTGGAATATTGTTTTATCTCGATAAAAGTAAACTGATTGAGCTTTCCAACGGTATTTGGTTCGTCAAAATTTGAAAAAAAACAAGTGATTTGTGAAAGTTTTACCATACAAAATGTGCGTTGTTTTTGTAAAATTCATATAAATCTATCTATAAAAGGGTCATGGATGGAAAATAATTTTTCATATATGAAAGTATACTTATAGAGATTTTCAATGGTATTTGAATCATCAAAATCTATAAATTTCAATAAAATAGTGACTTGCGAGGGTTTTACCACACAATTTCAACGTTGTTTTGCTAAAATCTTTATAACTCTAATCACGAGTCATGGATTGGAAAATTGTTTTGTCTCAATGAAAGTAAACTGATAGTGCTTTCCAACGGTATTTGATTCATCAAAATTAAAAATTTTTAAAAATACAAGAGATTTGCGAAGTTTTTACCATACGAAATGTGCGTTACTTTGGTAAATTCCTTTTAAATATAAACAAAGGTCGTGGATTAGAAAATCATTTTTTCTATATCAAAGTAAACTTATAGAAGTTTCCAATTGTATTTTAATCATCAAAATTTATAAATTTCAAAAAATAAGTGATTTGAGAAGGTATTACCACACAATTTCTGTATTGTTTTGCTAAAAATTTAATAACTCTAAACACGGGTCATGGATTGGAAAAATCATTTTTTCTCAATGAAAGTAAACTGATAGTTCTTTCCAGCGGTATTTGATTCATCAAAATCTAAAATTTTTAAAAAAACAAGAGATTTGCAAAAGGTTTACCATACGAAATGTGCTTTGTTTTGGTAAAATCCATATAATCTATACAAGGGTCACAGATTGGAAAATCAATTTTCCTGTAAGAAAGTAAACTTATAGAACTTTCCAATGGTATTTGAATAATCAAAATCTATAAATTTCAATAAAACAGTGACTTGCAAAGGTTTTACCACACGATTTCAACGTTGTTTTGTTAAAATACTTATAACACTTAACACGGGTCATGGATTCGAAAATCGTTTCTTCTCAATGAAAGTAAATTGATAGTTCTTTCCAATGGTATTTGATTCATCAAAACTAAAATTTAAAAAAAAAAACAAGTGATTTGCGAAGGCTTTACCATATGAAATGTGCATTGTTTTGGTAAAATCCTTTTAGTTCTAAAACAAGGTCATGGATTGGAAAATCACATTTCCAATATGAAAGTAAACTTATAGAGCTTTCCAATGGTATTTGAATCATCAAAATCTATAGATTTTAAAAAATCAGTTATTTGCGAAGGTTTTACCACACGATTTCTGCGTTGTTTTGCTAAAATCTTTATAACTCTAAACACGGGTCATGGGTTGGAAAAATCATTTTTTCTCAATGAAAGTAAATTGATAGTTCTTTCCAGCGGTATTTGATTCATCAAAATCTAAAATTTTTAAAAAAACAAGAGATTTGCGAAAGGTTTACCATACAAAATGTGCGTTGTTTTGGTAAAATCCATATAATCTATACAAGGGTCACAGATTGGAAAATCATTTTTCCTATAAGAAAGTAAACTTATAGAACTTTCCAATGGTATTTGAATAATCAAAATCTATAAATTTCAATAAAACAGTGACTTGCAAGGGTTTTACCACACACGATTTCAACGTTGTTTTGTTAAAATACTTATAACACTTAACATGGGTCATGGATTCGAAAATCGTTTCTTCTCAATGAAAGTAAATTGATAGTTCTTTCCAATGGTATTTGATTCATCAAAACTAAAATTTTTTATGAAAAACAAGTGATTTGCGAAGGCTTTACCATACGAAATGTGCATTGTTTTGGTAAAATCCTTTTAGTTCTAAAACAAGGTCATGGATTGGAAAATCACATTTCCAATATGAAAGTAAACTTATAGAGCTTTCCAATGGTATTTGAATCATCAAAATCTATAGATTTTAAAAAATCAGTGATTTGCGAAGGTTTTACCACACGATTTCTGCGTTGTTTTGCTAAAATCTTTATAACTCTAATCACGAGTCATGGATTGGAAAATCGTTTTCTCTCAATGAAAGTAAACTGATAGTGCTTTCCAATGTTATTTGACTTATCAAAGTCAAAAAATTTTTAAAATACAAGAGATTTGCGAAGGTTTTACCATACGAAATGAGCGTTATTTTGGTAAATTCCTTCTAAATATAAACAAAGGTCGTGGATTGTAAAATCATTTTTTCTATATGAAAGTAAACTTATATAAGTTTCCAATGGTCTTTTAATCATCAAAATTTATAAATTTCAAAAACTCAGTGATTTGAGAAGGTATTACCACACCATTTCTGTGTTGTTTTGCTAAAAATTTTATAACTTTAAACACGGGTCAAGTATTGGAAAAATCAATTTTTCTCAATGAAAGTATACTGATAGTTCTTTCCAGCGGTAATTGATTCATCAAAATCTAAAATTTTTAAAAAAACAAGAGATTTGCAAAAGTTTTACCATACGAAATGTGCGTTGTTTTGGTAAAATCCATATAATCTATACAAGGGTCACGGAATGGAAAATCATTTTTCCTATAAGAAAGTAAACTTATAGAACTTTCCAAATGGTATTTGAATAATCAAAATCTATAAATTTCAATAAAACAGTGACTTGCGAGGGTTTTACCACACGATTTCAACGTTGTTTTGTTAAAACTGGGTAAATTGCAGCTAGTGTCCCCAACGTTTGACTTCATTTGCACTTTTATCCTCATTATTTAATTCTTGGCATCCATTACCCCAACCTTTTATATGATTAGCAGCCAATGCCCTCATGTCCTTATATAATTTGCAGTCGATGCCCTCATGTGAGGGCATTGGCTGCTAATTATATAGAAGGTTGGGGTGATGGATGCAAAGATTTAATACTGAGGATACAAGTGCAAATAAAGTTAAAGAATTGGGGACACTAGATGCAACTTACCCAAATACTTATAACACATAACACGGGTCATGGATTCGTAAATCGTTTCTTCTCAATGAAAGTAAATTGATAGTTCTTTCCAACGGTATTTGATTCATCAAAACTAAAAAATTTATAAAAAACAAGAGATTTGCGAAGGCTTTACCATACGAAATGTGCATTGTTTTGATAAAATCCTTTTAGATCTAAAACAAGGTCATGGATTGGAAAATCATTTTTTCCATATGAAAGTAAACTTATCGAAGTTTCCAATGGTATTTTAATCATCAAAATTTATAAATTTCAAAAATTTAGTGATTTGAGAAGGTATTACCACACAATTTCTGTGTTGTTTTGCTAAAAATATTATAACTCTAAACACGGGTCATGTATTGGAAAAATCATTTTTTCTCAATGAAAGTAAACTGATAGTTCTTTCCAGTGGTATTTGATTCATCAAAATCTCAAATTTTTAAAAAACCAAGAGATATGCGAAAGTTTTACCATACGAAATGTGCGTTGTTTTGGTAAAATCCATATAATCTATACAAGTGTCACGGAATGGAAAATCATTTTTCCTATAAGAAAGTAAACTTATAGAACTTTCCAATAGTATTTGAATAATCAAAATCTATAAATTTCAATAAAACAGTGACTCGCGAGGGTTTTACCCACGATTTCAACGTTGTTTTGTTAAATACTTATAACACATAACACGGGTCATGGATTCGAAAATCGTTTCTTCTCAGTGAAAGTAAATTGATAGTTCTTTCCAACGGTATTTGATTCATCAAAACTAAAAATTTTATAAAAAAAAGAAGAGATTTGCGAAGGCTTTGCCATACGAAATGTGCATTGTTTTGGTAAAATCCTTTTAGATCTAAAACATGGTCATGGATTGGAAAATCACTTTTCCAATATGAAAGTAAACTTATAGAGCTTTCCAATGGTATTTGTATAATCAAAATCTATAAATTGCAAAAAATGAGTTATTTGCGAAGGTTAAACCACACGATTTCTGCGTTGTTTTGCTAAAATCTTTATAACTCTAATCACGAGTCATGGATTGGAAAATCGTTTTGTCTCAATGAAAGTAAACTGATAGTGCTTTCTAACGGTATATGATTCATCTAAATCAAAAAAATTTTAAAATACAAGAGATTTGCGAAGGTTTTACCATACAAAATGTGTGTTATTTTGGTAAATTCCTTTTAAATAAAAACAAAGGTCGTGGATTGGAAAATCATTTTTTCTATATGAAAGTATACTTATAGAAGTTTCCAATTGTATTTTAATCATCAAAATTTATAAATTTCAAAAAATCAGTGATTTAAGAAGGTTTTACCACACAATTTGTGTTGTTCTGCTAAAAGTTTTATAACTCTAAACACGGCTCATGGATTGGAAAAATCATTTTTTCTCAATGAAATTAAATTGATAGTTCTTTCCAGCGGTATTTTATTCATCAAAATCTAAAACTTTTAAAAAAACAAGAGATTTGCGAAAGGTTTACCATACAGAATGTGCGTTGTTTTGGTAAAATCCATATAATCTATACAAGGGTCACAGATTGAAAAATCATTTTTCCTATAAGAAAGTAAACTTACAGAACTTTCCAATGGTATTTGAATAATCAAAATCAATAAATTTCAATAAAACAGTGACTTGCAAGGGTTTTACCACACAATTTCGATGTTGTTTTGTTAAAATACTTATAACACTTAACACAGGTCATGGATTCAAAAATCATTTTTTCTCAATGGAAGTAAATTGATAGTTCTTCCCAACTGTATTTGATTCATCAAAACAAAATTTTTTTAAAAAAAAAAAGAGATTTGCGAAAGTTTTACCATACGAAATGTGCGTTGTTTTGGTAAATTCCTTTTAAATATAAACAAAGGTCGTGGACTGGAAAATCATTTTTTCCAATCTGAAAGTAGACTTATAGAAGTTTCCAAAGGTATTTTAATCATCAAAATTTATAAATTTCAAAAAATCAGTGATTTGAGAAGGTATTACCACACAATTTGTGTTGTTTCACTAAAAATTTTACAACTCTAAACACGGGTCATGTATTGAAAAAATCATTTTTTCTCAATGAAAGTAAACTGATAGTTCTTTCCAGCGGTATTTGATTCATCAAAATCTCAAATTTTTAAAAAAACAAGAGATTTGCAAAAGTTTTACCATACGAAATGAGCGTTGATTTGGTAAAATCCATATAATCTATACAAGGGTCACGGATTGGAAAATCATTTTTTCTATAAGAAAGTAAATTTATAGAACTTTCCAATGGTATTTGAATAATCAAAATCAATAAATTTCAATAAAACAGTGACTTGCAAGGGTTTTACCACACGATTTCAATGTTGTTTTGTTAAAATACTTATAACACTTAACACGGGTCATTGAATCGAAAATCGTTACTTCTCAACGAAAGTAAATTGATAGTTCTTTCCAACTGTATTTGATTCATCAAAACTAAAATTTTTAAAAAAAACAAGAGATTTGCGAAGGCTTTACCATACGAAATGTGCATTGTTTTGCTGAAATCCTTTTAGATCTAAAACAAGGTCATGGATTGAAAAATCACTTTTCCAATATGAAAGTAAACTTATAGAGCTTTCCAATGGTATTTGAATAATCAAAATCTATAGATTTTAAAAAAATCAGTGATTTGCGAAAGTTTTACCACACGATTTCTGCGTTGTTTTGCTAAAATCTTTATAACTCTAATCACGAGTCATGGATTGGAAAATCGTTTTGCCTCAATAAAAGTAAACTGATATTACTTTCCGATGGTATATCATTCATCAAAATCAAAAATTTTAAAAAATACAAGAGATTTGCGAAGGTTTTCCCATACGAAATATGCGTTATTTTGGTAAATTCCTTTTAAATATAAACAAAGGTCGTGGATTGGAAAATCATTTTTTCTATATGAAAGTAAACTTATAGAAGTTTCCAACGGTATTTTAATCACCAAATTTTATAAATTTCAAAAAATCAGTGATTTAAGAAGGTTTTACCACACAATTTGTGTTGTTTTGCTAAAAATTTTATAACTCTAAACACGGTCATGGATTGGAAAAATCGTTTTTTCTCAATGAAAGTAAACTGATAGTTCTTTCCAGCGGTATTTGAATCATCAAAATCTAAAAATTTTAAAAAAACAAGAGATTTACGAAAGGTTTACCACACGAAATTTGCGTTGTTTTGGTAAAATCCGTATAGTCTATACAAGGGTCACAGATTGGAAAATCATTTTTCCTATAAGAAAGTAAACTTATAGAACTTTCCAATGGTATTTGAATAATCAAAATCAATAAATTTCAATAAAACAGTGACTTGCAAGGGTTTTACCACACGATTTCAATGTTGTTTTGTTAAAATACTTATAACACTTAACACGGGTCATGGATTCGAAAATCGTTTCTTCTCAATGAAAGTAAATTGATAGTTCTTTCCAACGGTATTTGATTCATCAAAAGTAAAATTTTTTTAGAAAACAAGAGATTTGCGAAGGCTTTACCATACGAAATGTGCATTGTTTTGGTAAAATACTTTTAGATATAAACAAGGTCATGGATTGGAAAATCACTTTTCCAATATGAAAGTAAACTTATAGAGCTTTCCAATGGTATTTGAATATTCAAAATCTATAAATTTCAAAAAATCAGTGATTTGCGAAGTTTTTACCACACGATTTAGGCTTTGTTTTGCTAAAATCTTTGTAACTCTAATCACGAGTCATGGATTGGAAAATTGTTTTGTCTCAATGAAAGTAAACTGATAGTGCGTTCTAACGGTATATGATTCATAAAAATCAAAAATTTGAAAAAATACAAGAGATTTGCGAAGATTTTACCATACGAAATATGCGTTATTTTGGTAAATTCCTTTCAAATATAAACAAAGGTCGTGGATTGGAAAATCATTTTTTCTTTATGAAAGTAAACTTATAGACGTCTCCAATTGTATTTTAATCATCAAAATTTATAAATTTCAAAAAATCAGTGATTGAAGAAGGTTTTACCACACAATTTGTGTTGTTTTGCTAAAAATTTTATAACTCTAAAACACGGGTCATGGATTGGAAAAATCATTTTTTCTCAATGAAAGTAAACTCATAGTTCTTTCCAGCGGTATTTTATTCATCAAAATCTAAAATCCTAAAAAAAACATGAGATTTGCGAAAGTTTTACCATACGAATTGTGCATTGTTTTTGTAAAATCCATATAATCTATACAAGGGTCATGGATTGGAAAATCATTTTTCCTATAAGAAAGTAAACTTATAGAACTTCCAATGGTATTTGAATAATCAAAATCTATAAATTTCAGTAAAACAATGACTTGCGAGGGTTTTACCACACGATTTCAACATTGTTTTGTTAAAATACTTATAACACTTAGCACGGGTCATGGATTCGAAAATAGTTTCTTCACAATGAAAGTAAATTGATAGTTCTTTCTAACGGTATTTGATTCATCAAAACTACATTTTTTTAAAAAAACAAGAGATTTGCGAAGGCTTTACCATACAAAATGTGCATTGTTTTGGTAAAATCCTTTTAGAACTAAAACAAGGTCATGGATTGGAAAATCACATTTCCAATATGAAAGTAAACATATAGAGCTTTCCAATGGTATTTGAATCATCAAAATCTATAGATTTTAAAAAATCAGGGATTTGCGAAGGTTTTACCACATGATTTTTGGGTTGTTTTGCTAACATCTTTATAACTCTAATCACGAGTCATGGATTGGAAAAATCATTTTTTCTCAATGAAAGTAAACTGATAGTTCTTTCCAGCGGTATTTGATTCATCAAAATCTAAATTTTTTAAAAAACAAGAGATTTGTGAAAGGTATACCATACGAAATGTGCGTTGTTTTGGTAAAATCCATATAATCTGTACAAGGATCATGGATTTGAAAATCATTTTTCCTATTAGAAAGTAAAGTTATAGAACTTTCCAATGGTATTTGAATAATCAAAATCTATAAATTTCGATAAAACAGTGACTTGCGAGGGTTTTACCACACAATTTCAACGTTGTTTTGTTAAAATACTTGTAACACTTAACACGGGTCATGGATTCGAAAATAGTTTCTTCACAATGAAAGTAAATCTATAGTTCTTTCTAACAGTATTTGATTCATCAAAACTACATTTTTTTTTAAAAAAACAAGAGATTTGCGAAGGCTTTACCATACAAAATGTGCATTGTTTTGGTAAAATCCTTTTAGAACTAAAACAAGGTCATGGATTGGAAAATCACATTTCCAATATGAAAGTAAACTTATAGAGCTTTCCAATGGTATTTGAATCATCAAAATCTATAAATTTCAGAAAATCAGTGATTTAAGAAGGTTTTACCACACGATTTGTGTTGTTTTGCTAAAAAATTTATAACTCTAAACACGGTCATGGATTGGAAAAATCATTTTTTCTCAATGAAAGTAAACTAATAGTTCTTTCCAGCGGTATTTGATTCATCAAAATCTAAAATTTTTAAAAAACAAGAGATTTGTGAAAGGTTTACGATACGAAATGTGCGTTGTTTTGGTAAAATCCATATAATCTGTACAAGGGTCACGGATTTGAAAATCATTTTTCCTATAAGAAACTAAACTTATAGAACTTTCCAATGGTATTTGAATAATCAAAATCAATAAATTTCAATAAATTAGTGACTTGCAAGGGTTTTACCACACGATTTTAATGTTGTTTTGTTAAAATACTTATAACACTTAACACGGGTCATGGATTTGAAAATCGTTTCTTCTCAATGAAAGTAAATTGATAGTTCTTTCCAACGGTATTTGATTCATCAAAAGTAAAATTTTTTTAAAAAACAAGAGATTTGCGAAGGCTTTACCATACAAAATGTGCATTGTTTTGGTAAAATCCTTTTAGAACTAAAACAAGGTCATGGATTGGAAAATCACATTTCCAATATGAAAGTAAACTTATAGAGCTTTCCAATGGTATTTTAATCATCAAAATCTATAAATTTCAAAAAATCAGTGATTGAAGAAGGTTTTACCACACAATTTGTGTTGTTTTGCTAAAAAATTTATAACTCTAAAACACGGGTCATGGATTGGAAAAATCATTTTTTCTCAATGAAAGTAAACTGATAGTTCTTTCCAGCGGTATTTGATTCATCAAAATCTAAATTTTTTAAAAAACAAGAGATTTGTGAAAGGTTTACGATACGAAATGTGCGTTGTTTTGGTAAAATCCATATAATCTGTACAAGGGTCACGGATTTGAAAATCATTTTTCCTATAAGAAACTAAACTTATAGAACTTTCCAATGGTATTTGAATAATCAAAATCAATAAATTTCAATAAATTAGTGACTTGCAAGGGTTTTACCACACGATTTTAATGTTGTTTTGTTAAAATACTTATAACACTTAACACGGGTCATGGATTTGAAAATCGTTTCTTCTCAATGAAAGTAAATTGATAGTTCTTTCCAACGGTATTTGATTCATCAAAAGTAAAATTTTTTTAAAAAACAAGAGATTTGCGAAGGCTTTACCATACAAAATGTGCATTGTTTTGGTAAAATCCTTTTAGAACTAAAACAAGGTCATGGATTGGAAAATCACATTTCCAATATGAAAGTAAACTTATAGAGCTTTCCAATGGTATTTTAATCATCAAAATCTATAAATTTCAAAAAATCAGTGATTGAAGAAGGTTTTACCACACAATTTGTGTTGTTTTGCTAAAAAATTTATAACTCTAAAACACGGGTCATGGATTGGAAAAATCATTTTTTCTCAATGAAAGTAAACTGATAGTTCTTTCCAGCGGTATTTGATTCATCAAAATCTAAATTTTTTAAAAAACAAGAGATTTGTGAAAGGTTTACGATACGAAATGTGCGTTGTTTTGGTAAAATCCATATAATCTGTACAAGGGTCACGGATTTGAAAATCATTTTTCCTATAAGAAACTAAACTTATAGAACTTTCCAATGGTATTTGAATAATCAAAATCAATAAATTTCAATAAATTAGTGACTTGCAAGGGTTTTACCACACGATTTTAATGTTATTTTGTTAAAATACTTATAACACTTAACACAGGTCATGGATTCGAAAATAGTTTCTTCACAATGAAAGTAAATTGATAGTTCTTTCTAACGGTATTTGATTCATCAAAACTACATTTTTTTAAAAAAACAAGAGATTTGCGAAGGCTTTACCATACAAAATGTGCATTATTTTGGTAAAATCCTTTTAGAACTAAAACAAGGTCATGGATTGGAAAATCATATTTCCAATATGAAAGTAAACTTATAGAGCTTTCCAATGGTATTTGAATCATCAAAATCTATAGATTTTAAAAAATCACGGATTTGCGAAGGTTTTACCACACGATTTCTGCGTTGTTTTGCTAAAATCTTTATAACTCTAATCACGAGTCATGGATTGGAAAAATCATTTTTTCTCAATGAAAGTAAACTGATAGTTCTTTCCAGCGGTATTTGATTCATCAAAATCTAAATTTTTTAAATAACAAGAGATTTGTGAAAGGTTTACCATACGAAATGTGCGTTGTTTTGGTAAAATCCATATAATCTGTACAAGGATCACGGATTTGAAAATCATTTTTCCTATAAGAAAGTAAACTTATAGAACTTTCCAATGGTATTTGAATAATTAAAATCATTAAATTTCAATAAAACAGTGACTTGCAAGGGTTTTACCACCCGATTTCAATGTTGTTTTGTTAAAATACTTCTAACACTTAACACGGGTCATGGATTCGAAAATTGTTTCTTCTCAATGAAAGTAAATTGATAGTTCTTTCCAACGGTATTTGATTCATCAAAACTAAAATTTTTGAAAAAAAACAAGAGATTTGCGAAGGCTTTACCATACGAATTGTGCATTGTTTTGGTAAAATCCTTTTAGATCTAAAACAAGGTCATGGATTGGAAAATCACTTTTCCAATATGAAAGTAAACTTATAGAGCTTTCCAATGGTATTTGAATAATCAAAATCTATAAATTTCAAAAAATCAGTGATTTGCTAAAGTTTTACCACACGATTTCTGCGTTGTTCTGCTAAAATCTTTATAACTCTAACCACGAGTCATGGATTGGAAAATCGTTTTGTCTCAATGAAAGTAAACTGATAGTGCTTTCTAACGGTATATGATTCATCAAAATCAAAAATTTTAAAAAATACAAGAGATTTGTGAAGGTTTTACTATACGAAATGTGCGTTATTTTGGTAAATTCCGTTTAAACATAAACAAAGGTCGTGGATTGGAAAATCATTTTTTCTATATGAAAGTAAACTTATAGACTTTTCCAATGGTATTTTAATCATCAAAATTTATAAATTTCAAAAAAATCCTTGATTTGAGAAGGTATTACCACAATTTCTGTATTGTTTTGCTAAAAAATTTATAGCTCTAAACACGGGTCATGGATTGGAAAAATCATTTTTTCTCAATGAAAGTAAACTAATATTTCTTTCCAGCGGTATTTTATTCATCAAAATCTAAAATTTTCAAAAAAACAAGAGATTTGCGAAAGTTTTACCATACGAAATGTGCATTGTTTTTGTAAAATCCATATAATCTATACAAGGGTCACGTATTGGAAAATCATTTTTTCTATAAGAAAGTAAACTTATAGAACCAATGGTATTTGAATAATCAAAATCTATAAATTTCAATAAAACAGTGACTTGCGAGGGTTTTACCACATGATTTCAACGTTGTTTTGTTAAAATACTTATAACACTTAACACGGGTCATGGATTCGAAAATCATTTCTTCTCAATGAAAGTAAATTGATAGTTCTTTCCAACGGTATTTGGTTCAACAAAACTAAAATTTTAAAAAAAAAACAAGAGATTGCGAAGGCTTTACCATACGAAATGTGCATTGTTTTGGTAAAATCCTTTTAGATCTAAAACAAGGTCATGGATTGAAAAATCACTTTTCCAATATGAAAGTAAACTTATAGAGCTTTCCAATGGTATTTGAATAATCAAAATCTATAAATTTCAAAAAATCAGTGATTTGCTAAGGTTTTACCACACGATTTCTACGTTGTTTTGCTAAAATCTTTATAACTCTAATCACGAGTCATGGATTGGAAAATCGTTTTGTCTCAATGAAAGTAAACTGATAGTACTTTCCAACGGTATTTGATTAATCAAAATCAAAAGTTTTTAAAAATAGAAGAGATTTGCGAAGGTTTTACCATACGCAATGTGCGTTATTTTGGTAAATTCCTTCTAAATATAAACAAAGGTCGTGGATTGGAAAATCATTTTTTCTATATAAAAATAAACTTATAGAAGTTTCCAATGGTATTTTAATCATCAAAATTTAAAAATTTCAAAAAATCCGTGATTTGAGAAGGTATTAATCAACACAATTTCTGAGTCGTTTTGCTAAAAATTTTATAACTCTAAACACGGGTCATGGATTGGAAAAATCATTTTTTCTCAATGAAAGTAAACTGATAGTACTTTCCAACGGTATTTGATTCAACAAAATCTAAAATTTTAAAAAAACAAGAGATTTGCGAAAGTTTTACCATACGAAATGTGCGTTGTTTCGGTAAAATCCATATAATCTATACAAGGGTCACGGATTGAAAAATCATTTTTCCTATAAGAAAATAAACTTATAGAACTTTCCAAATGGTATTTGAATAATCAAAATCTATAAATTTCAATAAAACAGTGACTTGCGAGGGTTTTACCACACGATTTCAACGTTGTTTTGTTAAAATACTTACAACACTTAACACGGGTCATAGATTCGAAAATCGTTTCTTCTCAATGAAAGTAAATTGATAGTTCTTTCCAATGGTATTTGATTCATCAAAACTAAAATTTTTAAAAAAAACAAGAGATTTGCGAAGGCTTTACCATACGAAATGTGCATTGTTTTGGTAAAATCCTTTTAGATCTAAAACAAGGTCATGGATTGGAAAATCACTTTTCCAATATGAAAGTAAACTTTTGAAGCTTTCCAATGGTATTTGAATAATCAAAATCTATAAATTTCAAAAAATAAGTAATTTGTGAAGGTTTTGCCACACGATTTCTACGTTGTTTTGCTAAAATATTTGTAACTCTAATCACGAGTCATGGATTGGAAAATCGTTTTGTCTCAATGAAAGTAAACTGATAGTACTTTCCAACGGTATTTGATTCATCAAAATCAAAAGCTTTAAAAAATACAAGAGATTTGCGACGGTTTTACCATACGAAATGTGCGTTATTTTAGTAAATTCCTTTTAAATATAAACAAAGGTCGTGGATTGGAAAATCATTTTTCCTACATGAAAGTAAACTTATAGAGCTTTCCAATGGTATTTGAATCATCAAAATTTATAAATTTCAAAAAATCAGTGATTTGAGAAGGTTTTGCCCCCACAATTTCTACGTTGGTTTGCTAAAATCTTTCGAACGCTAAACATGGGTAATAGATTGGAGAATCGTTTTTTTCTCAATGAAGGTAAACTGATAGTGTTTTAAGTCTGTATTTGATTAATCAAAACCAAATTTTTAAAAAAAACAAGAGATTTGCGAATGTTTTACCATACGAAATGTGCATTGTTTTTGTAAAATCCATATAAATCTATACAAGGGTCACAAATTGCGAAATCATTTTTCCTATATGAAAGTAAACTTATAGAGCTTTCCAATGGTATTTGAATAATCAAAATCTATAAATTTCAATAAAACAGTGACTTGTGAGGGTTTTACCAAACGATTTCAACGTTGTTTTGTTAAAATCTTTATATCTCTAAACACGGGTCATGGATTAGAAAATCATTTCTTCTCAATAAAATTAAATTGGTAGTGCTTTCCAATGGTATTTGATTCGTCAAAACTAAATTTTTAAAATAAACAAGAGAATTTTCGAAGGTTTTACCATACGAAATTTTCATTGTTTCGGTAAAATCCTTTTAGATATAAACAAAGGTCATGGATTGGAAAATCATTTTACCTTTGTGAAAGTAAACTTATAGAGCTTTCCAATGGTATTTGAATTATCAAAATCTATAAGTTTCGAAAAATTAGTGATTTGCAAAGGTTTTACCACATATTTTCTGCGTTGTTTTACTATAATCGTTATAATTCTAAACACGGGTCATGGATTGGATAATCGTTTTGTCTCAATGAATGTAAAGTGATAGTGTTTTCCAATGGTATTTCATTCATCAAAATCTAAAATTATTAAACAAAACAAGAGATTTGCTAAAGTTTTATCATACGAAATGTGTGTTGTTTTGGTAAAATCCATATAAAGATATACAAGGGTCACGGATTGGAAAATCATTTTTCCTATATGAAAGTAAACTTATAGAGCTTTACAATAGTATTTCAATAATCAAAATCTATAAATTTCAAAAAACTAGTGACTTGCGAGGATTTTACCACACGATTTCAACGTTGTTTTGTTAAAATCTTTATATCTCTAAACACGAGTCATGGATTGGAAAATAATTTTTTTTTCAATTAAATAAAACTAATAGTGCTTTCCAACGGTATTTGATTCATCAAAACTAAATTTTTTTAAAATACCAAGAGATTTGCGAAAGTTATTTTTCCTATATGAAAGTACTTTCCAATGGTAAAATCCTTTTAAATCTAAACAACGATCATGGATTGAAAAATTATTTTTCCTCTATGAAAGTAAACTTATAGAGCTTTCCAATGGTATTTGAATAATCAAAATCTATAAATTTCAAAAAATCAGTAATTTACGAAGGTTTTACCACATGATTTCTATGTTGTTTTGCTAAACTCTTTATAACTCTATACATGGGTCATTGATTTTGATAATTATTTTTCTCAATGAAAGTAAAATGATAGAGCTTTCCAAAGGTATTTGATTCATCAAAATCAATTTTTTTAAAAAAAAACAAGTGATTTATGACGGTTTTAACATACGAAATGTGCGTTGTTTTGGTAAAATTCTTTTAAAACTAAACAAAGGTCGTGGATTGGAAAATCATTTTTTCTATATGAAAGTAAACTTATAGAAGTTTCCAATGGTATTTTAATCATCAAAATTTATAATTTTCAAAAAGGCACAATTTCTGTGTTGTTTTGCCACAAATTTTATAACTCTAAACACATGTCATGGATTGGAAAAATTATTTTTTTCTCAATGAAAGAAAACTGATAATTCTTTCCAGCGGTATTTGATTCATCAAAATCTAAAATTTTTAAAAAAACAAGAGATTTGCGAAAGTTTTACCATACAAAATGTGCGTTGTTTTGGTAAAATCCATATAATCTATACAAGGGTCACGGATTGGAAAATCATTTTTCCTATAAGAAAGTAAACTTATAGAACTTTCCAATGGTATTTGAATAATCAAAATATATAAATTTCAATAAAACAGTGACTTGCGAGGGTTTTACCATACGATTTCAACGTTGTTTTGTTAATATACTTGTAACACTTAACACGGGTCATGGATTCGAAAATCGTTTCATCTCAATGAAAGTAAATTGATAGTTCTTTCCAACGGTATTTGATTCATCAAAACTAAAAAAATTTTGAAAAAAGAAAAGATTTGCGAAGGCTTTACCATAGGAAATATGCATTGTTTTGGTAAAATCCTTTTAGATCTAAAACAAGGTCATGGATTGGAAAATCATTTTTCCAATATGAAAGTAAACTTATAGAGCTTTCCAATGGTATTTGAATAATCAAAATCTATAAATTTCAAAAAATCAGTGATTTGAAAAGGTTTTACCACACGATTTCTGCGTTGTGTTGCTAAAATCGTTATAATTCTAAACACGAGTCATGGATTGGATAATCGTTTTGTCTCAATGAAAGTAAACTGATAGTGCTTTCCAACGGTATTTGATTAATCAAAATCTAAAATTTTCACAGAAAAAAACTAGAGATTTGCAAAGGTTTTACCATACGAAATATGCATTATTTTGGTACAATCCTTTTAAATCTAAACAAAGGTCATAGATTGGAAAATTATTTTTCCTACATGAAAGTAAACTTATAGAGCTTTCCAATGGTATTTTAATAATCAAAATCTATAAATTTAAAAAAATTAGTGATTTGCGAAGGTTTTACCACACGATTTTTGCGTTGTTTTGCTAAAATTGTTATAACTCTTAACACGGGTCATGGATTCAAAAATTGTTTTTTCTTAATGAAAATAAACTGATAGGGCTTTCCAACATTATTTGATTCATCAAAACTAAAATTTTTAATAAACAAGTGATTTGCGATGGTTTTACCAAACGTAATATGCGTTGTTTTGGTAAAATCCATACAAGTCTATAAAAGGTTCATGGATGGGAAAATTATTTGTCATACATGAAAGTTATAAAGCTTTCCAATGGTATTTGAATCATCAAAATTTTTAAAATTCAAAAAATCAGTGATTTGCAATGTTTGTACAACACGGTTTCTGCGTTGTTTTGATAAAATCTTTATAACTCTAAACACGGGTCATGGACTAGAAAATCGTTTTGTCTCAATTAAAGTAAACTGATAGTACTTTCCAACGGAATTTTATTCATGAAAATCAAAATTTTTTTAAAAAAACAAGTGATTTGCGAAGGCTTTACCGTACGAAATGTGCGTTATTTTGGTTAAATTCTTTTAAATCTAAACAAAGGTCATGGATTGGAAAATCATATTTCCTATATGAAAGTAAACTTATAGAGCTTTCCAATGGTATTTGAATCATCAAAATCTATAAATTTCAAAAAATCAGTGATTTGAGAAGGTTTTGCCCCTACAATTTCTACGTTGTTTTGCTAAAATCTTTAGAACACTAAACACGAGTAATGGATTGGAAAATTGTTTTTTCTCAATGAAAGTAAACTGATAGTGTTTTCAGACGGTATTTGATTCATCAAAATCAAAATTTTTTAAAAAAACAAGAGATTTGCGAAGGTTTTACCATACGAAATGTGCGTTGTTTTGGTAAAATCCATATAAATCTATACAAGGGTCACAGATTGGAAAATCATTTTTCCTATATGAAAGTAAACTTATAGAGCTTTCCAATGGAATTTGAATAATCAAAATCTATAAATTTCAATAAAACAGTGACTTGCGAGGGTTTTACCACACGATTTCAACGTTATTTTGTTAAAATCATTATGTCTCTAAACACGGGTCATGGATTAGAAAATCATTTCTTCTCAATAAAATTAAACTGATAGTGCGTTCCAACAGTATTTGATTCATCAAAACTAGATTTTTTTTAAAAACAAGAGATTTTTCTAAGGTTTTACCATTCGAAATGTGCATTGTTTTGGTAAAATCCTTTTAGATATAAACAAAGGTCATGGATTGGAAAAATCATTTTTCTTATATGAAATTAAACTTATAGAGCTTTCCAAGGGTATTTGAATTATCAAAATCTATAAATTTCAAAAAATTAGTGATTTGCAAAGGTTTTACCACATGATTTCTACGTTGTTTTGCTATAATTGTTATAATTCTAAACACGGGTCATGGATTGGATAATCGTTTTGTCCCAAAGAAAGTAAACTGGTAGTGTTTTCCAACGGTATTTGATTAATCAAAATCTAAAATTATTAAACAAAACAAGAGATTTGCGAAGGTTTTACCATACGAAATGTGCGTTGTTTTTGTAAAATCCATATAAATCTATACAAGGGTCACGGATTGGAAAATCATTTTTCCTATATGAAAGTAAACTTATAGAGCTTTAGTTAAAATCTTTTTCCAACGGTATTTGATTCATCAAATTCTAAAATTATTAAACAAAACAAGAGATTTCAACGTTGTTTTGTTAAAATCTTTATATCTCTAAACACGGGTCATGGATTGGAAAATAATTTTTTTTCAATTAAATAAAACTGATAGTGCTTCCAACGGTTTTTTATTCATCAAAACTAAATTTTTTTAAAATACCAAGAGATTTACGAAAGTTTTACCATACGAAATGTGCATTATTTTGGTATAATCCTTTTAAATCTAAACAACGGTCATGGATTGAAAAATTATTTTTCTTATATGAAAGTAAACTTATAGAGCTCTCCAATGGTATTTGAATAATCAAAATCTATAAATTTCAAGAAATCAGTAATTTGCGAAGGTTTAACCACACGATTTCTGCGTTGTTTTGCTAAACTCTTTATAACTCTATACATGGGTCATTGATTTTGAAAATTGTTTTTCTCAATAAAAGTAAACTAGTAGAGCTTTCCAACGGTATTTGATTCATCAAAATTAATTTTTTTTTAAAAAAAATAAGTGATTTGCGACGGTTATAACATACGAAATGTGCGTTGTTTTGGTAAAATCCTTATAAATCTATAAAAAGTTTATGGATTGGAAAATCATTTCTTCTGTATGAAAGTAAACTTATAAAGCTTTCCAATGGTATTTGAATCATCAAAATCTATAAATTTTAAAAAATATGTGATTTGAGAAGGTTTTACCACACAGATCTTCGTTGTTTTGCTAAAATCTTTATAACTCTAAACACGGGTCATGGATTGGAAAATCGTTTTTTCTTGATGAAAGTAAACTGATAGTGCTTTCCAACAGTATTTGATTCATCAAAATCTAAAATTTTTAAAAAACAAGATATTTGTGAAGGTGTTACTATATGAAATGTGCGTTGTTTTGGTAAAATCATTTTAAATCTAAACAAATTTCATGGATTGGAAAATCATTTTTCCTATACGTAAGTATACTTATTGAGCTTTCCAATGGTATTTGAATAATCAAAATCTATAAATTTCAAAAAATCAGTGATTTGCGAAGGTTTTGCCACACGATTTCTGCGTTGTTTTGCTAAAATCATTATAACTCTAGAGGACTTTTTGGGCATCGAATGAAGGTAGGATCAACCCTCTGATTTGCTATTGAGGATTTGGTGTCAAACTTGGTAGGTGGGCCCAAAAATGTTCTCTTCTCCCGAGACAAGCTTATCCAGCCTCGCACCATCATCGGGTAAGGTTGAAGCATATATACAGAGTGACATGAACTGCATGGGTTTGGATGATATTACTTTTAAAGTTGAAGGCAATCCATCGTTTGCAGACAGTAGAACAAGTTCTGAGGCTCAGCGAGCTTACGTTTCTACTTACAAGTTCAGTAAGTTCCAACATGACGCACCACCTTTCCATATGTCACTAGGGACACCTTCTCCCAGACGTGTGCACTCCCTCAGAAGTAGTTATCACGACACCCAATCTCCTGAAGATACTGATTACTATGATGAAGATTCATAGCTCACAAAACGTATGTGGACCAGATCAAGGATGCGCCCTCATGAGTATCACTGATATTTTTCTTCCTTTGTTTTTTTTCATTGTATTCTCCGTATTCGGTACGGGCTATTTACTTTTCTTAAGATGGAGGTTAGGTCTATTCCCCCTCCCAGATGTTACTCTCTTTTATATTATTAATTAATAATAAAATACCCACATAATGTGGTTGAATAAAAAAAAAAAAAACCAAACCCCAAACCCTAAACCCTAAACCTTAAACCCTAAACCGTAAACCCTAAACCCTACCCCTAACACCTAAACCCTAAAATACGTTTTGAACATTCATTTATGTTGTTCAATAACGAACCATTTTGGTTAAATTTGACACCATTCAAGAGTATAACCAACACTTTGATGTCTTAACATATTTTTAATGGGATTTTGATAAGTATTCATCACCATAAAAATTTTATGAAGCAATATAAATTTTTGTGGGGCCACAAAAATACATTTGGAACATCCATATTGGCCGTTTGATGTCAAATTGCAACCATTTTGTCAAAATTTCACAACATATAAGTGTAAAATCTACCATTGAATATCCGAAACATATTTTTGATTCTATTTCTAAACTATTTCCACATTATAACACACGTATACAAACTCATATGTACTAGTTTAAATTCACAAAACTATATTTTGAATATCCATATATGTTGTTCAATGATGAACCATTTTGGTTAAAATTTGACACCATTCAAGAATTTAACCAACACTTCAATGTCTTGAATGTATTTTTAATGGGATTTCGTTACGTATTCATCACCATACAATTTTTTGAAGTAATATAAATTTTTTTGGGGTCACAAAATACATTTGGAACATCCATATAGTCTGGTCAATGCCTAATCACACTACTTGTGTTAAAATTTAACAATGCAAAGTCTAAAATCCACCGTTAAATGATCGAAACGTATTTTTTAATTCAATTTCCAAAATATTTTGACCGCATAACATAGTTACAAAGCCATATGTACTAGTTTGGAGTTAATGAAATATGTTTTGAACATCAATATATTTTGTTCAGTGACGAACCATTTTGGTCAAAATTTGACATCATTCAAAAGTATAACCAATTGATCGAATGTCCTAGATAAATTTTTAATGGGATCTCATTATGTTATCATTACGATAACACTTTTATGAAGCAATATACATTTGTTTAAGGTGACAAAAATACATTTGGAACATCCACATTGGTCATTCAATGTCAAATCGCCACTATTTTTGTCAAAATTTAACAACATATAAATGTAAAGTACATCATTGAATATCTGAAACATATTTTTAATTCAATATCCAAACATTTTCAATATCATAACATACTACGAAGTCATACATACGAGTTTCAAGTCACAAAAATATGTTTTGAACATCAATATAGTTTGTTCAGTGATGAACCATTTTTGTAAAATTTTGACACCATTCAAGAGTATAACCAATTGTTTGATATCCTAAATGTATTTTTAATAGGATTTTATTATGTATTCATCGTCATAACACTTCTATAAAGCAATATAAACAAAATAAATTTGGAACATCCATATAAGTCGTTCAATGTCGAATCACACTATTTTTGTCAAAATTTAACAATGTTAAATGGAAAATCCAGTGTTGAATGTCCAAAACGTATTTTTAATTCGATTTCCAAAATCTTTCAACATCATCACATAGTTACAAAGCATTATGTACAAGTTTGGAGTCACTAAGATACGTTTTGAACATCAATATATTTTGTTAAGTGATGAACCATTGTTGTCAAAATTTGATACCATTCCATAGCATAATCAATTGTTTGATGTCCTAAATGTAATTTATGGGATTTTGTCACGTTTTCATAACAATAACAATTTTATGAAGCAATATAAATTTGTTTTGGATCACAAAAATAAATTTGGAACATCCATATTGGCGGTTCAAAGATGAATCGCCATCATTTCTGTCAGAAATTGACAACATATAAGTATAAAATCCACAATTGAATATCTAAACATATTTCTAATTTAATTTCCAAAATTTTTCGACATTATAACACACATGTTCAAATCAACTGAGAATTGAGCATAGTTGAGTTTATATTTGAGAAATGAAAAATCAAATATGTGAGAGAGTTGAAACATGACACTTAGTGACTTAAAATTGAGAAACAAGGAATGCGAATTGAGAATCCAAAATTGAAAAGTGGAGGAATGAGAATTGAGAAAAATGGGAAAAGATAATTGGGAATGAGGATTTAAAAATTGACAATTGAGTTGAGAATTCAAAATTAAGAACTGAGAAATGAGAAATAAATTGAGAATTGAGCATAGTTGAGTTTAGAGTTGAGAATTGAAAAATTAGATATGAAGAGTTGAGAGAGTTAAGACTTGAAATTAAAGACTTGGAATTGAGAATTGAGAATCCAAAATTAAAAAAATTTGGTTGTGGATTGAGAATTGAGAAAAATGGGAAAAGTGAATTGGGAATGAGTATTTAAAAATTGACGATTGGTAATTGAGAATTGGGAATTGGGAATAAGTATTTAAAAATTGACAATTGGTAATTGAGAATTATGAATTGGGAATTAAGAACTGAGAATGGAATTTAGAAATTACAATCGAGAATTGAGCATTATTGAGTTCAGAATTGAGAATTAATGATATAAAGAGTTGAGACTTGAGACTTGAAACTTAAAAAGACTTAGAATTAAGATACGGGAATTGAGACACGAGGAATGAGAATTGTGAAAAATGGGAAAAGGGAACTAGGAATGAAGATTTTAAAATTGAGAATAGGTAATTAAGAATTGAGAATTGATGGAAATTGGGAATTAAGAACTGAAGAATTGGGAGATAATAAATGATTTCAGAAAGTACAATTGAGAATTGAGCATAGTCGAGTTTACATTTGAGAACTTAAAAATCAAATATGAAGTGTTGAGAAAGTTGAGGCATGACACTCAAAGACTAAAAATTGAGAAACGATGTATGAGAATTGAGAATCCAAGAAAAATGGGAAAAGAGAATGGGGAATGAGAATTTAAAAATTGACAATTAAAATGAGAATTGAGAGCTAAGAACGGAGAAATGAGAAATGAATTGAGAATTAAGCATAGTTGAGTTTAGAGTTCAGAATTGAAAAATCAGATATGAATAGTTGAGACAGTTGAGACCTGAAATTAAAGACTTAGAATTGAGAATTGAGAATCGAAAATTAAAAAAATGAGGTTGAGGATTGAGAATTGAGAAAAATGGGAAAAGTGAATTGAGAATGAGTATTTAAAAATTAACTATTGGTAATTGAGAATTGAGAATTGGAAATTGAGAATTAAGAACTTATAATGGAATTTAGAAATTACAATCAAGAATTGAGCACAACTGAGTTTAGAATTGAGAATTGAAAGATCAGATATAAAGAGTTGATAGTTAAGACTTAAAACTTAAAAAGACTTAGAATTGAGATATGGGAATTGAGACACGAGGAATTAGAATTGATAAAAATGGGAAAAGGGAACTGGGAATGAGGATTTAAAAATTGAGAATTGGAAATTGGGAATTAATAACTGAGGAGTTGAGAAATTATAATTAAGAATTGAGCATAGTTAAGTTTAAATTTGAGAACTAAAAAATTAGATATAAAGTGTTGAGAGAGTTGAGACACTCAAATACTTAGAATTGAGAAAAGAAGAATGAGAATTGAGAATCCAAAATTGAAAAGTGATGTTGAGGATTGAGAATTGAGAAAAATGAGAAAAGAGAATAGAGAATTAGTATTTCATAATTGACAATTGAATTGAGAATTGGAAATTAAGAAATGACAAATTACAATTGAGAATTGAGCATAGTTGAGTTTAGAACTGAGAATTGAATAATCAGATATGGAGTGTTGAGAGAGTTGAAAATTGACACTTAAAGACTTAAAATTGAGAAACGAGGAATGAGAATTGAGAATCCAAAATTGAAAAGTGATGTTGAGGATTGAGAATTGAGAAAATGGGAAAAGAGAACGGGGAATGAGTATTTAAAAATTGAGAATTGAGAATTTAGAAATGAGAAATGAACTAAGAAATTTCTATTGAGAATTGATCATAGTTGAGTTTAGAG
Source organism: Forsythia viridissima (assembly GCA_030279155.1). NCBI lineage: Eukaryota > Viridiplantae > Streptophyta > Magnoliopsida > Lamiales > Oleaceae > Forsythia > Forsythia viridissima. The sequence continues at coordinate 128,438 of CM059033.1, forward strand.
TTGAGAATTGAAAAATCAGATATGAATAGTTGAGAGTGTTGAGACTTGAAATTAAAGACTTAGAATTCAGAATTGAGTATCCAAAACTCAAAAAAATGAGGTTGAGGATTGAGAATTGAGAAAAAATGAGGAAAATGAATTGGGAATGAGTATTTAAAAATTAACAATTGGTAATTGAGAATTGGGAATTTGGGAATTGGGAATTAAGAACTGAGAATGAAATTTAGAAATTACAATCACGAATTGAGCATAATTGAGTTCAGAATTGAGAATTGAAAAATCAGATATAAAGAGTTGATAGTTGAGACTTGAAACTTAAAAAAACTTAGAATTGAGTTATGGGAATTGAGACACGAGGAATTAGAATTGATAAAAATGGGAAAAGAGAACTGGGAATGAAGATTTAAAAATTGGGAATTGATAATTAAGAATTGAGAATTGAGAATTAGGAATTGGGAATTAAGAACTAAGGAGTTGAGAAATTACAATTAAGAATTGAGCATAGTTGAGTTTGAGAAGTAAGAAATGAGTTGAGAAATTACAATTAAGAATTGAGCATAGTTGAGTTTACATTTGAGAACTGAAAAATCAGATATAAAGTGTTGAGAGAGTTGAGAGTTGAGACTTGACACTCAAATACTTAGAATTGAGAAACGAGGAATGAGAATTGAAAATTGAAAATTGAAAAGTAATATTGATGATTGAGAATTGAGAAAAATGGGAAAAGAGAATGGGGAATTAGTATTTAAAAATTGGGAATTGAGAATTAAGAACTGACAAATTACAATTGGGAATTGAGAATAGTTGAGTTTAGAGTTGAGAATTGAGAATCCAAAATTGAAAAGTGATGTTGAGGATTTAGAATTGAGAAAAATAGGAAAATAGAATGGGGACTGAGTATTTAAAAATTGACAATTGAGTATAATTGAGTTTAGAGTTGAGAATTAAAAAATCAGATATGAAGTGTTGAGAGAGTTGAAAATTGACACTTAAAGACTTAGAATTGAAAAACGAGGAATGAGAATTGAGAATCCAAAATTGAAAAGTGATGTTGAGGATTGAGAATTGAGAAAAATGGGAAAAGAGAACGAGGAATGAGTATTTAAAAATTGACAATTGAATTGAGAATTGAGAATTAGAAATTGGGAATTAAAAACTGAGAATGGAATTTAGAAATTACAATCAAGAATTGAGCATAATTGAGTTTAGAATTAAGAATTGAAAAATCAGATATAAAGAGTTTATAGATGAGACTTGAAACTTTAAAAAGACTTAGAATTGAGATATGGGAATTGAGACACGAGGAATTAGAATTGATAAAAATGGGAAGAGGGAACTGGGAATGAGGATTTAAAACTTGAGAATTGGGAATTGGGAATTAAGAACTAAGGAGTTGAGAAATTACAATTGAGAATTGAGCATAATTGAGTTAATATTTGAGAACTGAAAAATCAGATATAAAGTGTTGAGAGAGTTGAGACTTGACACTCAAAGACTAAGAATTGAGAAACGAGGAATGAGAGTTGTGAATCCAAAATTGAAAAGTGATGTTGAGGATTGAGAATTGAGAAAAATGGGAAAAGAAATTGGGAATTAGTAATTAAAAATTGACAATTAAATTGAGAATTGGGAATTAAGAACTGACAAATTACAATTGAGAATTGAGCATAGTTGAATTTAGAGTTGAAAATTGAAAAATTAGATATGAAGTGTTGAGAAAGTTGAAACTTGACACTTAAAAACTTAGAATTGAGAAACAAGGAATGAGAATTGTGAATCCAAAATTGATAAGTGAGGTTGAGGATTGAGAATTGATAAAAATGGGAAAAGAGAATTGCGAATGAGGATTTAAAAATTGACAATTGAATTGAGAATTGGGAATTAAGAACTGAGAAATGATAAATGAATTGATAAATTACAATTGAGAATTGAGCATAGTTGAGTTTATAGTTGAGAATTAAAAAATCAGATATGAAGAGTTGAGAGAGTTAAGACTTAAAATTGAAGACTTAGAATTCAGAATTGAGAATCTAAAATTAAAAAATGAGGTTGATGATTGAGAATTGAGAAAAAGGGGGAAAGTGAATTGGGAATGAGTATTTAAAAATTGACGATTGGTAATTGAGAATTGGGAATTGGGAATTAAGAACTGAGAATGGAATTGAAAAATTACAAACGAGAATTGAGTTTAAAATTGAGAATTGAAAAATCAGATATAAAGAGTTGATAGTTGAGACTTGAAACTTGAAAATGGAAAAAGGAAGTTACTAGTAAAGAGGATTTCAAAATTGACAATTGGTAAATAAGAATAGAGAACTAAGAATCGGAAATTGAAAAATTGGAATTAAGAACTGAGAACACAATTGAGAAATAAGAAATGAGTTGAGAAATTACAAATGAGAATTGAGCATAGTTGAGTTTAGACTTGATAATTGAAAAATCAGATATGAAGTGTTGAGAGAGTTGAGACTTGACACTTAGAATTAAGAAACGAGGAATGAGAATGGAAAAACCAAAAGTGAAAAGTGAGGTTGAGGATTGAGAATTCAAAAAAATGGGAAAAAAGAATTAGAAATGAGAACTAAAAAATTTACAATTGAATTGAGAATTGTGAATTAAGAATGAGAATGAGTTGAGAAATTACAATTGAGAATTGAGCATTGTTGAGTTTAGAGTTGAGAATTGAAAAACCAGACATGAAGAGTTGCGATAGTTGAGACTTAAAACTAAAGACTTAGAATTGAGATACAAGAATTGCGAAACGAGGAATGAAAATTGAGAATCCAAAATTTAAAAATAAGGTCTAGGATTGAGATTGAGAAAAATAGGAAAAGTGCATTGGGAATGAGGATTTAAAATTGACAATTGGTAATTGAGAATTTAGAATTAAGAACTGAGAACGAAATTGAGAAAATACAATTGAGAATTGAGTCTAATTGAGTTTAAGTTGAGAGTTGAAAAATCAGATATAAACAGTTGATAGTTGAGACTTAAAACTTAAAAATACTTAGAATTGAGACATTGTAATTGAGACACGACGAATTAGGATTGATAAAAATGGTAAAAGGGAACTGGGAATGAAGATATAAAAATTGGGAATTGGGAATTAAGAACAGAAGAGTTGAGAAATAAGAAATGAGCTGTGAAATTACAATTAAGAATTGTGCATAGTTGAGTTTACATTTGAGAACTAAAAAATCAGATATAAAGTGTTGAGAGAGTTGAGACTTGACACTCAAATACTTGGAATTGACAAACAGAGAATGAGAATTGAGAATCCAAAATTGAAAAGTGATGTTGAGGATTGAGAATTGTGAAAAATGGGAAAAGAGAATAGAGAATAGAGAATTAGTATTTAAAAATTGACAATTGAATTGAGAATTGGGAATTAAGAATTGACAAATTACAATTGAGAATTGAGCATAGTTGAGTATAGAGTTAAGAAATGAAAAATCAGATATAAAGTATTGAGAGAGTTGAAACTTGACACTTAAAGACTTAGAATTGTGAAACGAGGAATGAGAATTGAGAATCCAAAATTGAAAAGCTGTTGAGGATTGCGAATTGAGAAAAATGGGAAAAGAGAATGAGGAATGAGTACTTAAAAACTGAGAATTAAGAATTAAGAACAGAGAAATGAGAAATGAACTTAGAAATTACTATGGAGAATTGAGCATAGTTGAGTTTAGAGTTGAGAATAGAAAAATCAGATATGAATAATTGAGAGAGTTGAGCCTTGAAATTAATGACTTAGAATTGAGAACTGTGAATCCAAAATTAAAAAATGAGGTTGAGGGTAGAGATTTAAGAAAAATGGGAAAAGTGAATTGGGAATGAGTATTTAAAAATTGACAATTGGTAATTGAGAACTGAGAATTGGGAATTAAAAACTGAAAATGGAATTTAGAAATTACAATCACGAATTGAGCATAATTGAGTTTGGAATTGAGAATTGAAAAATTAGATATAAAGAGATGATAGTTCAGACTTGAAACTTAAAAAAACTTAGAATTGAGATATGGGAATTGAGACACGAGGAATTAGAATTGATAAAAATGGGAAAAGGGAACTGGGAATGAGGATTTAAAAATTGAGAATTGAGAATTGGGAATTGGGAATTAAGAACCAAGGAGTTGAGAAATAAGAAATGAGTTGAGAAATTACAATTAAGAATTGAGTATAGTTGAATTTACATTTGAGAACTGAAAAATCGGATATAAAGTGTTGAGAGAGTTGAGACGAGACACTCAAAGACTTAGAATTGAGAAAAATGGGAAAAGAGAATGGGCAATGAGTATTTAAAAATTGACAATTGAGAATAGCTGGGATTAGAGTTGAGAATTGAAAAATCAGATATGAAGTGTTGAGCGAGTTGAAACTTGACACTTAAAGACTTAGAATTGAAAAACGAGGAATGAGAATTGAGAATCCAAAATTAAAAAGTGATGTTGAGGATTGAGAATTGAGAATTGAGAAAAATGGGAAAAGAGAATGGACAATTAGTATTTAAAAATTGAAAATTGAATTAAGAATTGGGAATTAAGAACTGACAAATTACAATTGAGAATTAAGCATATTTGAGTTTAGAGTTGAGAATTGAAAAATGAGAAATGAAGTGTTCAGAGGGTTGAAACTTGACACTAAAACATGTAGAATTGAGAATCGAGGAATGAGAATTGAGGATCGAGGAATGAGAATTGAGAATCTAAAATTGAAAAGTGATGTTGAGGATTGAGAATTGAGAAAAATGGGAAAAGAGAATGGGTAATGAGTATTTAAAAATTGACAATTGAATTGAGAATTGAGAATTAAGAACAGAAATGAGAAATGAATTGAGAAATTACAATTGAGAATTGAGCGAAGTTGAGTTTAAAGTTTAGAGTTGAGAATTGAAAAATCAGATATGAATAGTTGAGAGAGTTGAGAGTTGAAATTAAAGACTAAGAATTGATAATTGATAATCCAAAATTAAAAAATGAGGTTGAGGATTGAGAATGGAGAAAAATGGGAAAAGTGAATTGGGAATGAGTATTTAAAAATTGACGATTGGTAATTGAGAATTGACAATTGGAAATTGGGAATTAAGAACTGCGAATGGAATTTAGAAATTACAATCAAGAATTGATCATAATTGAGTTTAGAATTGAGAATTGACAAATCAAATATAAAGAGTTGATAGTTGAAACTTGAAACTTAAAAAAGACTTAGAATTGAGATATGGGAATTGAGCCACGAGGAATTAGAATTGATAAAAATGGGAAAAGGGAACTGGGAATGAGTAATTAAAATTTGAGAATTGGTAGTTAAGAATTGAGAATTGGTAATTGCGAATGGGAATTAAGAACCGAGGAGTTGAGAAATAAGAAATGGGTTGAGAAATTACAATTGAGAATTGAGCATAGTTGAGTTTAGATTTGAGAACAGAAAAATCAAATATAAAGTGTTGAGAGAGTTGAGACTTGACACTCAAATACATAGAATTCAGAAACGAAAAATGAGAATTGAGAATTGAGAATCCAAAATTGAAAATGGATGTTCAGGATTGAGAATTGAGAAAAATGGGAAAAGAGAATGGGGAATTAGTATTTAAAAATTGACAATTGAATTGAGAATTGGGAATCAAGAACTGTCAAATTACAATTGAGAATTGAGTATAGTTGAGTTCAGAGTTGAGATTTGGAAAATCATATATGAAACGATGAGAGAGTTGAAACTTGACACTTAAAGACTTAGAATTGAGAAACAAAGAATGATAATTGTGAATCCAAAATTGATATGTGAGGTTGAGGATTGAGAATTGAGAAAAATGGGAAAAGAGAATTGGGAATGATGATTTAAAAGTTGACAATTGAATTGATAATTGGGAATTAAGAACTGAGAAATGAGAAATGAATTGATAAATTAAAGTTGAGAATTGAGCATAGTAGAGTTTATAGTTGAGAATTGAAAAATCAAATATGAAGAGTTGAGAGAGTTGAGACTTGAAAATGAAGACTTAGAATTGAGAATCCAAAATTAAAAAATGAGGTTGAGGATTGAGAATTGTGAAAAATAGGAATACTGAAATGGGAATGAGTATTTAAAAATTGACAGTTGGTAATTGAGAATTGGGAATTGAGAATTAAGAACTGAGAATGGAATTGAGAAATTACGAACGAGAATTATGCATAATTGAGTTTAGAATTGAGAATTGAAAAATCATATATAAAGAGTTCATAGTTGAGACTTGAAACTTAAAAATGGAAAATGAAGTTACTAGTAAAGAGGACTTCAAAATTGACAATTGGTAAATAAGAATTAAGAATTGGGAATTGAGAATTAAAAACTGAGAACACAATTGAGAATTGAAAAATGGGTTGCGAAATTACAAATGAGAATTGAGCATAGTTGAGTTTAGACTTGAGAGTTGAAAATTCAGATATGAAGTGTTGAGAGAGTCGAGACTTAGAATTATGAAACGAGGAATGAGAATTGAAAAACCAAAATTGAAAAGTGAGGTTGAGGATTGAGAATTGAGAAAAATGGGAAAAAAGAAATGGGAATGAGAACTTAAAAAATTACTATTGAATTGAGAATTGTGAATTAAGAATTAAGAATGAGAAATGAGTCGAGAAATTACAATTGAGAAATGAGCATAGTTGAGTTTAGACTTGAGAATTGAAAAATCAGATATAAAGTGTTGAGAGAGTCGAGACTTGACACTTAGAATTATGAAACGAGGAATGAGAATTGAAAAGTGAGGTTGAGGATTTAGAATTAAGAAAAATGGGAAAAAAGAATTGGGAATGAGAACTTAAAAAATTACAATAGAGAATTGAGCATTGTTGAGTTTAGAGTTGATAATTGAAAAATTAGATATGAAGAGTTGTGAGAGTTGAGACTTGAAACTAAAGATTTAGAATTGAGATACAAGAATTGAGAAATGGGGAATGAGAATTGAGAATCCAAAATATAAAAATAAGAACATAGTTGGGAAATTAAAAATTAAGAATTGAACATAGTTGAGTTTACATTTGAGAACTGAAAAATCAGTCGAGTTTACAATTGAGAATTGAGCACTGAGAACACAATTGAAAAAATAAGAAATGAGTTGAGAAATTACAATAGAGAATTGAGCATTGTTGAGTTTAGAGTTGATAATTGAAAAATTAGATATGAAGAGTTGTGAGAGTTGAGACTTGAAACTAAAGATTTAGAATTGAGATACAAGAATTGAGAAATGGGGAATGAGAATTGAGAATCCAAAATATAAAAATAAGAACATAGTTGGGAAATTAAAAATTAAGAATTGAACATAGTTGAGTTTACATTTGAGAACTGAAAAATCAGTCGAGTTTACAATTGAGAATTGAGCACTGAGAACACAATTGAAAAAATAAGAAATGAGTTGAGAAATTACAAATGAGAATTGAGCATAGTTGAGTTTAGACTTGAGAATTGAAAAATCAGATATGAAGTGTTGAGAGAGTCAAGACTTGACACTTAGAATTATGAAACGAGGAATGAAAATTGAAAAACCAAAATTGAAAAGTGAGGTTGAGAATTGAGAATTGAGAAAAATGGGAAAAAAGAATTGAGAATGAGAACTTAAAAAATTACTATTGAATTGAGAATTGTGAATTAAGAATTAAGAATGAGAAATGAGTTGAGAAATTACAATTGAGAATTGAGGATTGTTGAGTTTAGAGTTGAGAATTAAAAAATCAGATACGAAGAGTTGTGAGATTTGAGACTCGAAACTAAAGACTTAGAATTGAGATACAAGAATAGAGAAATGGGGAATGAGAATTGAGAATTGAGAATCCAAAATTTAAAAATAAGGTCGAGGATTGAGATTGAAAAAAATGGGAAAAGTGGATTGGAAATGAGGATTTAAAATTGAGAATTTGGAATTAAGAATTGAGAACAAAATTGATAAAATACAATTGAGAATTGAGTAGTTGAGTTTAAGTTGAGAGTTGAAAAATAAGATATAAAGAGTTAATAGTTGAGACTTGAAACTTAAAAAGACTTGGAATTGAGATATGGGAATTGAGACACGAGGAATTAGAATTGATAAAAATGGAAAAAGGGAACTCTGAATGAGGATTTAAAATTTGAGAATTGGTAATTGAGAATTGAGAATTGAGAATTGGGAATTGGGAATTAAGAATTAAGGAGTTGAGAAATAGGAAATGAGTTGAGAAATTAAAATTAAGAATTGAACATAGTTGAGTTTACATTTGAAAACTGAAAAATCAGATATAAAGTGTTAAGAGAGTTGAAACTTGACACTCAAAGACTTAGAATTGAGAAACGGTGAATGAGAATTGAGAATCCAAAACTGAAAAGTGATGTTGAGGATGGAGAAATGATAAAAATGGGAAAAGAGAATGGGGAATGAGTATTTAAAAATTGACAATTTAGCATAGTCGAGTTTAGAGTTGAGAATTGAAATATCAGATATGAAGTGTTGACAGAATTGAAACTTGACATTTAAAGACTTAGAATTGAGAAACGAGGAATGAGAATTGAGAATCCAAAATTAAAAAGTGATGTTGAAGATTGAGAATTGAGAAAAAGGACCATGCTATATGTACCACCTCCTTTACCAACACACTTACAACATTTGAGGTGTCAAAAATTAGTTGGTTGAAATTATTATTTACTTGGCCAAATAAATAAAGTGGTCCAATCATTATTTGACAAGTGGGATGAGGTAAAGGAGGGTGTAAGATTTGTGGGTACAAGTATCATTTTCCTGAGAAAAATGGGAAAAGAGAATGGGGAATGAGTACTTAAAAATTGACAATTTAATTGAGAATTGAGAATTGTGAATTAAGAACAGAAATGAGAAATGAATTGTGAAATTATAATTGAGAATTGAACATAGTTGAGTTTAGAGTTGAGAATTGAAAAATCAGATATGAATAGTTGAGAGAGTAGAGACTTGAAATTAAAGACTTAAAATTGAGAATTGATAATCCAAAATTAAAAAATGAAGTTGAGTATGGAGAATTGAGAAAAATGGAAAAAGTGAATTAGGAATGAGTATTTAAAAATTGACGATTGGTAATTGAGAATTGGGAATTGGGAATTATGAACTGAGAATGGAATTTAGAAATTACAATCAAGAATTGAGCATAATTGAGTTTAGAATTGAGAATTGAAAAATCTGATATAAAGAGTTGATAGTTGAGACTTGAAACTTAAAAAAGACTTAGAATTGAGATGTGGGAATTGCGACACGAGGAATTAGAATTGATAAAAATGGGAAAAGGAAACTGGGAATGAGGACTTAGAAATTGAGAATGGGTAATTAAGAATTGAGAATTGGGAATTGGGAATTGGGAATTAAGAACTGAGGACTTGAGAAATAAGAAATGAATAGAGAAATTATGATTGAGAATTGAGCATAGTTGAGTTTAGATTGGAGAACATGAAAAATCAGATATATATAAAGTGTTGAGAGAGTTGAGACTTGACACTCAAATACTTAGAACTGAAAAACGAGGAATGAGAATTGAGAATCCAAAATTGAAAGGTCATGTTGAGGATTGAGAATTGAGAAAAATGGGAAAAGAGAATGGGTAATTAGTATTTAACAATTGACAATTGAATTGAGAATTGGGAATTGAGAATTGTCAAATTATAATTGAGAATTGAGCATAGTTGAGTTTAGAGTTGAGATTTGAAATATCAGATATGAAGCGTTGAGAGAGTTGAAACTTGACACTTAAAGACTTAGAATTGAGAAACAAGGAATGATAATTGTGAATACAGAATTGATAAGTGAGGTTGAGAATTTAGAATTGGGAAAAATGGGAAAAGAGAATTGGGAATGAGGATTTAAAAACTGACAATTGAATTGAGAATTGGGAATTAAGAAGTGAGAAATGAGAAATGAATTGAGAAATTACAATTGAGAATTGAGCATAGTTGAGTTTATAGTTGAGGATTGAAAAATCAGATATGAAGAATTGAGAGAGTTGAGACTTGAAATTGAAGACTTAGTATTGAGAATTGAGAATCCAAAATTAAAAAATGAGGTTGAGAATTGAGAATTGAAAAAAATGGGAAAAGTGAATTGGGAAGGAGTATTTAAAAATTGACTATTGGTAATTGGGAATTATGAACAGAGAATGGAATTTAGAAATTACAATCAAGAATTGAGCATAATTGAGTTTATAATTGAGAATTGAAAAATCAGATATAAAGAGTTCATAGTTGAGACTTGAAACTTAAAAAAGACTTAGAATTGAGATATAGGAATTGAGACACGAGGATTTAGAATTGATAAAAATGGGAAAAGGAAACTGGGAATGAGGACTTAAAAATTCAGAATAGGTAATTAAGAACAGAGAATTGAAAATTGAAAATTGGGAATTAAGAAATGGGGAGTTGAGAAATAAGAAATGAGTTGAGAAATTACGATTGAGAATTGAGCATAGTTGAGTTTAGATTTGAGAACTGAAAAATCAAATATAAAGTGTTGAGAGAGTTGAGACTTGACACTCAAATACTTCGAATTGAAAAACGAGGAATGAGAATTGAGAATCCAAAAAATTGAAAAGTCATGTTGAGGATTGAGAATTGAGAAAAATGGGAAAAGAGAATGGGGAATTAGTATTTAAAACTTGACAATTGAATTGAGAATGGGGAATTGAGAACTGTCAAATTATAATTGAGAATTTAGCATAGTTGAGTTTAGAGTTGAGATTTGAAAAATCATATATGAAGCGTTGAGAGAGTTGAAACTTGACATTTAAAGACTTAGAATTGAGAAACAATGAATGATAATTGTGAATCCAAAATTCATAAGTGAGGTTGAGGATTGAGAATTGAGAAAAATTGGAGAAGAGAATTGAGAATTAAGAACTGAGAAATTACAATTGGGAATTGAGCATAGTTGAGTTTATAGTCGAGAATTGAAAAATCATATATGAAGAATTAAGAGAGTTGATACTTGAAATTGAAGACTTAGTATTGAGAATTGAGAATCCAAAATTAAAAAATGAGGTTGAGGATTGAGAAATGAGAAAAATGGGAAAAGTGATTTGGGAATGAGTATTTAAAATTGACAATTGGTAATTGAGAATTAAGAATTGGGAATTAATAACTAAGAATGGAATTGTGAAATTACAAACGAGAATTATGCATAATTAAGTTTAGAATTGAGATTTGAAAAATCAGATATAAAGAATTGAGACTTGAAACATAAAAATGGAAAAAGGGAGTTACTAGTAAAGAGGATTTCAAAATTGACAATTGGTAAATAAGAATTGAGAATTAAGAATTGGGAATTAAGAACTGAGAACACAATTGAGAAATTACAAATGAGTTGAGAAATTACAAATGAGAATTGAGCATAGTTGAGTTTAGACTTGAGAATTGAAAAATCGGATTTGAAGTGTTGAGAGAGTCGAGACTTGACACTTAAAAAAAATTGAAAAGTGAGGTTGAGGATTGAGAATTGAGAAAAATGGGAAAAAGAAATGGGAATGAAAACTTAAAAAATTAGTATTGAATTGAAAATTGTGAATTAAGAATAAGAAATAAATTGAGAAATTACAATTGAGAATTAAGCATTGTTGAGTTTAGAGTTGAGAATTGAAAAATCAGTTATGAAGAGTTGTGAGAGTTGAACTTGAAACTAAAGACTTAGAATTGAGAAACGGAGAATGAGAATTGAGAATCCAAATTTTAAAAATAAGGTCGAGGATTGAGATTGAGAAAAGTGGGAAAAGTGGATTGGAAATGAGGATTTAAAAATTGATAATTGGTAATTGAGTATTGGGAATTAAGAACTGAGAACGAAATTGAGAAAATACAATTGAGAATTTAGTCTAGTTGAGTTTAAGTTGAGAGCTGAAAAATAAGATATAAACAATTGAGACTTGAGACTTGAGACTTGAAACTTAAAAAGACTTAGAATTGAGATATGGGAATTGAGACACGAGGAATTAGAATTGATAAAAAAAGGAAAAAGGGAACTATGAATGAGGATTTAAAAATTGAGAATTGGTAATTGAGAATTGAGAATTCAGAATTGGGAATTGGGAATTGGGAATTAAGAACTAAGGAGTTGAGAAATAAGAAATGAGTTGAGAAATTAAAATTAAGAATTGAGCATAGTTGAGTTTACATTTGACAACTGAAAAATCAGATATAAAGTGTTGACAGAGTTGAGACTTGACACTCAAAGACTTAGAATTGAGAAACGAGGAATGAGAATTGAGAATCCAAAACTGAAAAGTGATGTTGAGGATGGAAAAATGATAAAAATGGGAAAAGAGAATGGGGAAGAGTATTTAAAATTTGACAATTGTGTATAGTCGAGTTTAGAGTTGAGAATTGAAAAATCATAAATGAAGTGTTGACAGAGTTGAAACTTGACACTCGAAGACTTATAATTGAGAAACGAGAATGAGAATTGAGAATCCAAAATTGAAATGTGATGTTGAAGATTGAGAATTGAGAAAAATGGGAAAAGAGAATAGGGAATGAGTATTTAAAAATTGACAATTGAATTGCGAATTGAGAATTAAGAACAGAAATGAGAAATGAATTGAGAAATTGCAATTAAGAATTGAGCATAGTTGAGTTTAGAGTTGAGATTTGAAAAATCAGATATGAATAGTTGAGAGAGTTGAGACTTGAAATTAAAGAATAAGAATTGATAATTGATAATCCAAAATTAAAAAATGAGGTTGAGGATGGAGAATTGAGAAAAATGGAAAAAGTGAATTGGGAATGAGTATTTAAAAATTGACTATTGGTAATTGAGAATTGCGAATTGGAAATTGGGTATTAAGAACTGAGAATGGAATTTAGAAATTACAATCAAGAAATGAGCATAATTGAGTTTAGAATTGAGAATTGAAAAATCAGATATAAAGAGTTGATAGTTGAGACTTGAAACTTAAAAAAGACTTAGAATTGAGATATGGGAATTGAGACACGATGAATTAGAATTGATAAAAATGGGAAAAGGAAACTCGAAATGAGGACTTAAAAATTGAGAATGGGTAATTAAGAATTGAGAATTGGGAATTAAGAACTGAGGAGTTGAGAAATTACGATTGAGAATTGAGTACAGTTGAGTTTAGATTTGAGAACTAAAAAATCAAATATAAAGTGTTGAGAGAGTTGAGACATGACACTCAAATACTTAGAATTGAAAAACGAGGAATGAGAATTGAGAATCCAAAATTGAAAAGTCATGTTGAGGATTGAGAATTGAGAAAAATGGGAAAAGAGAACAGGGATCAGTATTTAAAAATTGACAATTGAATTGAGAATTGGGAATTTCGAACTGTCAAATTATAATTGAGAATTGAGCATAGTTGAGTTTAGAGTTGAGATTAGAAAAATCAGATATGAAGCGTTGAGAGAGTAGAAATTTGACACTCAAAAGACTTAGAATTGAGAAACAAGGAATGATAATTGTAAATCCAAAATTGATAGGTGAGGTTGAGGATTGAGAATTGAGAAAAATGGGAAAATAGAATTGGGAATGAGGATTTAAAAATTGGCAAATTGAATTGAGAATTGGGAATAAAGAACTGAGAAATGAGAAATGAATTAAGAAATTACAATTCAGAATTGAGCATAGTTGAGTTTATAGTTAAGAATTGAAAAATAAGATATGAAGAATTGAGAGAGTTGAGACTTGAAATTGAAGACTTAGAATTGAGAATTAAGAATCCAAACTTAGAAAATGCGGTTGAGGATTGAGAATTGAGAAAAATGGGAAAAGTGAATTGGGAATGAGTATTTAAAAATTGACGATTGGTAATTGAGAATTAAGAACAGAGAATGGAATTGTGAAATTACAAATGAGAATTATGCATAATTGAGTTTAGAATCGAGAATTGATAAATCAGATATAAAGAATTTATAGTTGAGACTTGAAACTTAAAAATGGAAAAATGGAGGATTTCAAAGTTGACAATTGGTAAATAAGAATTGAGAATTAAGAATTGGGAATTAGGAACTGGGAACACAATTGAGAAATAAGAAATGAGTTCAGAAATTACAAATGAGAATCGAGCATAGTTGAGTTTAGACTTGAGAATTGAAAAATCAGATATGAAGTGTTGAGAGAGTCGAGACTTGACACTTAGAATTTTAAAACGAGGAAGGAGAATTGAAAACCCAAAATTGAAAAGTGAGGTTGAGGATTGAGAATTGAGAAAAATGGGAAAAAATAATTGGGAATGAGAACTTAAAAAATTACTATTGAATTGAGAATTGTGAATTAAGAATGAGAAATGAGTTAAGAAATTACAATAGAGAATTGAGCATTGTTGAGTTTAGAGTTGATAATTGAAAAATTAGATATGAAGAGTTGTAAGAGTTGAGACTTGAAACTAAAGATTTAGAATTGAGATACAAGAATTGAGAAATGGGGAATGAGAATTGAGAATCCAAAATATAAAAATAAGGTCGAGGATTGCGATTGAGAAAAATGGGAAAAGTGGATTGGAAATGAGGATTTAAAAATTGACAATTGGTAATTGAGAATTAGGAATGAAGAACTAAGAACGAAATTGATAAAATACAATTGAGAATTGAGTCTCGTTGAGTTTAAGTTGAGAGTTGAAAAATCAGATATAAAGAGTTGATAGTTGAGACTCGAAACTAAAAAGACTTAGAATTGAGATATGGGAATTTAGACACGAGGAATTAGAATTAATAAAAATGAGAAAAGGGAACTCTGAATGTGGATTTAAAAATTGAGAATGGGTAATTAAGAATTGAAAATTGAGAATTCGAAATTGGGAATTGGGAATTAAAAAACTGCGGAGTTGAGAAATTACGATTGAGAATTGAGCATAGTTGAGTTTAGATTTGAGAACTGAAAAATCAGATATAAAGTGTTGAGAGATTTGAGACTTGACACTCAAATACTTAGAATTGAAAAACGAGAAATGAGAATTGAGAATCCAAAATTGAAAAGTCATGTTGACGATTGATAATTGAGAAAAATGGGAAAAGAGAATGGGGAATTAGTATTAAAAAATTGAGAATTGGGAATTGAGAACTGTCAAATTATAATTGAGAATTGAGCATAATTGAGATTAGAGTGGAGATTTGATAAATCATATATGAAGCGTTGAGAGAGTTGAAACTTGACACTTAAAGACTTAGAATTGAGATACAATGAATGATAATTATGAATCCAAAATTGATAAGTGAGGTTGAGGATTGAGAAAATGGGAAAAGAGAATTGGGAATGTGGATTTAAAAATTGACAATTGAATTGAGAATTAGGAATTTAGAACTGAGAAATGAGTAATGAATTGAGAAATTACAATTGAGAATTGAGCATAGTTGAGTTTGTAGTTGAGAATTGAAAAATCAGATATGAAGAATTGAGAGTTGGGAATTTAGAACTGAGAAATGAGTAATTAATTGAGAATTGAGCATAGTTGAGTTTGTAGTTGAGAATTGAAAAATCAGATATGAAGAATAAACAGAGTTGAGACTTGAAATTGAAGACTTAGAATTGAGAATTGAGCATCCAAAATTAAAAAATGAGGTTGAGGATTGAGAATTGAGAAAAATGTGAAAAATAAATTGGGAATGAGTATTTAAAAATTGACGATTGAGAATTGGTAATTGAGAATTGGGAATTGGGAATTGAGAGCTGAGAATGGAATTGTGAAATTACAAACGAGAATTATGCATAATTGAGTTTAGAATTGAGAATTGAAAAATCAGATATAAAGAATTTATAGTTGAAACTTGAAACTTAAAAATGGAAAAAAGGTGGATTTCAAAATTGACAATTGGTAAATAAGAATTGGGAATTGGGAATTAAGAACTGAGAACACAATTGAGAAATAAGAAATGAGTTGAGAAATTACAAATGAGAATTGAGTAGATTTGAATTTAGACTTGAGAATTGAAAAATCAGATATGAAGTGTTGAGAGAGTCAAGACTTGACACTTAGAATTTTGAAACGAGGACTGAGAATTGAAAAACAAAAATTGAAAAGTGAGGTTGATGATTGAGAATTGAGAAATATGGGAAAAAAGATTTGAGAATTTTGAATTAAGAATGAGAAAATACAATTAAGAATTGAGCATTGTTGAGTTTAGAGTTGAGAATTGAAAAATTAGATAAGAAGAGTTGTGAGAGTTGAACTTGAAACTAAAGACTAAGAATTGAGATACAAGAATTGAGAAATGGGGAATGAGAATTGAGAATCCAAAATTCAAAAATAAGGTCGATGATTGAGATTTAGAAAAATGGGAAAAGTTGTTTGGAAATGAAGATTTAAAAATTGACAATTGATAATTGAGAATTGGGCATTAAGAACTAAGAACGAAATTGAGAAAATACAATTGAGAATTAAGTCTAGTTGAGTTTAAGTTGAGAGTTGAAAAATCAGATATAATGAGTTGATAGTTGAGACTTGGAAAAAAAAAAACTTAGAATTGAGATATGGGAATTGAGATACGAGGAATTAGAATTGATAAAAATGGTAAAAGGGAACTCGGAATGAGGAATTAAAAATTGAGAACTCGTAATTAAGAATTGAGAATTGGGAATTGGAAATTGGGAATTAAGAACTGAGGAGTTAAGAAATCACAATTAAGAATTGAGCATAGTTGAGTTTACATTTTGAAAACTGAAAAATCTGATATAAAGTGTTGAGAGAGTTGAGACTTGACACTCAAATACTTAGATTTGAGAAACCGAGAATGAGAATTGAGAATCCAAAATTGAAAAGTGATGTTGAGGATTGAGAATTGAGAAAAATGGAAAAAGAGAATAGAGAATTAGTATTTAAAAATTGACATTTGAATTGATAATTGGGAATTAAGAATTGACAAATTACAATTGAGAATTGAGCATAGTTGGGTATAGAATTGAGAATTGAGAAATCAGATATGAAGTATTGAGAGAGTTGAAACTTGACACTTAAAGACTTAGAATTGAGAAATGAGGAATGAGAATTGAGAATCCAAAATTGAAAAGTAATGTTGAGGATTGAGAAATGAGAAAAATGGGAAAAGAGAATGGGGAATGAGTACTTAAAAATTGACAATTTAATTGAGAATTGAGAATTAAGAACAAAGAAATGAGAAACGAACTTGGAAATTACTATTGAGAATTGAGTTTAGAGTTGAGAATTGAAAAATCAGATATGAATAGTTGAGAGAGTTGAGACTTGAAAGTAAAGACTTAGAATTGAGAATCCCAAATTAAAAAATCAGGTTGAGGATAGGGAATTGAGAAAAATGGGTAAAGTGAATTGGGAATGAGTATTTAAAAATTGACAATTGGTAATTGAGAACTGAGAATTGCATTTAGAAATTACAATCAAAAATTGAGCATAATTGAGTTTAGAATTGAGAATTGATAAATAAGATATAAAGAGTTGATAGTTGAGACTTGAATCTTAAAAAGACTCAGAATTGAGATATGGGAATTGAGACACGAGGAATTAGAATTGATAAAAATGGGAAAAGGGAACTCGGAATGAGGATTTAAAAATTGAGAATTGGTAATTAAGAATTGGGAATTGAGAATTGGGAATAAAGAACTACGGAGTTAAGAAATAAGAAATGAGTTGAGAAATTACAATTAAGAATTGATCATAGTTGAGTTTACATTTGAGAACTGAAAAATCAGATATAAAGTGTTGAGTGGGTTGAGACTTGACACTCAAAGACTTAGAATTGAGAAACGAGGAATGAGAATTGTGAATCCAAAATTGAAAAGTGATATTGAGGATTGAGAATTGGGAAAATGGGAAAAGAGAATGGGTAATGAGTATTTAAAAATTGACAATTGAGCATAGTTGAGTTTAGAGTTGAGAATTGAAAAATCAGATATGAAGTGTTGAGAAAGTTGAGACTTGAAATTAAAGACTTACAATTGAGAATTCATAATCCAAAATTAAAAAGTGAGGTACAGGATTGAGAATTGAGAAAAATGGGAAAATTGAATTGCGAATGAGTATTTAAAAATTGACGATTGGTAATTGAGAATTTAGAATTGAAAATTGGGAATCGGGAATTAAAAACTGATAATGGAATTTAGAAATTACAATCAAGAATTAAGCATAATTGAGTTTAGAATTAAGAATTGAAAAATCAGATATAAAGAGTTTATAGTTGAGACTTGAAACTTAAAAAAGACTTAGAATTGAGATATGGGAATTGAGACACGAGGATTTAGAATTGATAAAAATGGGAAAAGTGAATTGAGAATGAGTATTTAAAAATTGAGGATTGGTAATTGAGAATTGAGAATTGAGAATTGGGAATTGGGAATTAAGAACTGAGAATGGAATTCAGAAATTACAATCAAGAATTGAGCATAATTGAGTTTAGAATTGAGAATTGAAAGATCAGATATAAAGAGTTGATAGTTGAGACTTGAAACATAAAAAGACTTAGAATTGAGATATGGGAATTGAGACACTAGGAATTAGAATTGATAAAAATGGGATAAGGGAACTGTGAATGAGGATTTAAAAACTGAGAATTGAGAATTGGAAATTGGGAATTGGGAATTAAGAACTGAGGAGTTGAGAAATTACAATTGAGAATTGAGCATAGTTGAATTTACATTTGAGAACTGAAAAATCAGATATAAAGTGTTGACAGGGGTGAGACTTAACACTCAAAGACTTAGAATTGAGAAACAAGGAATGAGAATTGAGAATCCAAAATTGAAAAGTATGTTGAGGATTGAGAATTGAGAAAAATGGGAAAAGAGAATAGGGAATTAGTATTTAAAAATTGACAATTGAATTGTGAATTGAGAATTAAAAACAGTCAAATTACAATTGAGAATTGAGCATAGTTGATTATAGATATAAGATTTGAAAAATCAGATATGTAGCGTTGAGAGAGTTGAAACTTGACAATTAAAGACTTAGAATTGAGAAACAAGGAATGATAATTGTGAATCCAAAATTGATAAGTGAGGTTGAGGATTGAGAATTGAAAAAAATGGAAAATTAGGATTGGTAATAAGGATTTAAAAATTGACAATTGAATTTAGGATTGGGAATTAAGAACTGAGAAATGAGAAATGAATTGAGAAATTACAATTGAGAATTGAAAAATCCAATATGAAGAGTTGAGAGAGTTGAGACTTGAAATTGAAGACTTAGAATTGAGAATTGAGAATCAAATATTAAAAAATGAGGTTGGGGATTGAGAATTGATAAAAATGGGAAAAGTGAATTGGGAATGAGTATTTAAAAATTGACGATTGGTAATTGAGAATTAAGAACTGAGAGTGGAATTGAGAAATTACGAACGAGAATTATGCATAATTGAGTTTAGAATTAAGAATTGAAAAATCAGATATAAAAAGTTGATAGTTGAGACTTGAAACTTAAAAATTAGTGTTGAGAGAGTCGAGACTTGACACTTAGAATTATGAAACGAGGAATGAGAATTGAAAATCCAAAATTGAAATGTGAGGTTGAGGTTGAGGATTGAGAATTGAGAAAAATGGGAAAAAGATTTGGGAATGAGAACTTAAAAACTTTACAATTGAATTGAGAATTGTGAATTAAGAATGAGAAACTACAATTGAGAATTGTGCATTGTTGAGTTTAGAGTTGAGAATTGAAAAATTAGATATGAAGAGTTGAGAGAGTTGAAACTTGAAATTAAAGACATAGAACTAAGAAGTGAGATTCCAAAATTAAAAAATGAAGTTGAGGATTGAGAATTGAGAAATATGGGAAAAGAGAATTGAGAATTGAGAATGAGTGTTTAAAAATTGACGATTGGTAATTGAGAATTGAGAATTGAGAATTCGGAATTTGGAATTAAGAAATAAGAATGGAATTTAGATATTACAATTGAGAATTGAGCATAATTGAACTTAGATTTGAGAATTGATGATATAAAGAGTTGATAGTTGGGACAAGAAACTTAAAAAGACTTAGAATTGAGATACGGGAATTGAGACACAAGGATTGAGAATTGTGAAAAATGGGAAAAGGGAACTGGGAATGAGGATTTGAAAATTAAGAATTGGTAATTAAGAATTGAGAATTGGGAATTAAGAATTGAAGAATTGAGAAATAATAAATGAGTTGAGAAATTACAATTGGGAATTGAGTATAGTCGAGTTTACATTTGAGAACTGAAAAATCAGATATGAAGTGTTGAGAGATTTGAGATTTGACACTCAAAGACTTAAAATTGAGAAACGAGGAATGATAATTGAGAATCCAAAATTGAAAAGTGAGGTTGAGGATTGAGAATTGAGAAAAATGGGAAAAGACAATGGGGAATGGGTATTTAAAAATTGACAATTCAATTGAGAATTGAGAATTAAGAACAGAGAAACGAGAAAAGAATTAAGAAATTACAATTGAGAATTGAGCATAGTTGAGTTTAGAGTTGAGAATTGAAAAATCAGATATGAATAGTTTAGAGAGTTGAGTCTTGAAATTAAAGACTTAGAATTGAGAATTGAGAATCCAAAATTAAAAAATGAGGTTGTGGATTTAGAATTGAGAAAATTGGGAAAAGTGAATTGAGAATGAGTATTTAAAAGTTGATGATTGGTAATTGAGAATTGGGAATTGGGAATTGGGAATTGGGAATTAAGAACTCAGGATTGAGAATTGATAAAAATGAGAAAAGGGAACTGGGAATGAGGATTTAGAAATTGAGAATTGGAAATTGGAAATTGGAAATTGGAAATTGGGAATTAAGAACTAAGGAGTTGAGATATAAGAAATGAGTTGAGTAATTACAATTAAGAATTGAGCATAGTCTAGTTTACATTTGAGAACTGAAAAATCAGATATAAAGTGTTGAGAGTGTTGAGACTTGACACTCAAATACTTAGAATTGCGAAACAAGGATTGAGAATTTAAAATCCAAAATTGAAAAGTGATGTTGAGGATTGATAATTGAGAAAAATGGGAAAAGAGAATGGGGAATTAGTATTTAAAAATTGACAATTGAATTTAGAATTGGGAATTAAGAACTGACAAATTACAATTGAAAATTGAGAATAGTTGAGTTTAGAGTTGAGAATTGAAAATCAAACATAAAGATTTGAAAGAGTTGAGACTTGAAATTTAAAGACTTAGAATTGAGATTCTAGAATGAGGATTTTAAAAATTTACAATTGGAAATTAAGAATTGATAATTGGAAATTGGGAATTAAAAATGATAACACAATTGCGACATGAGAAATTACAATTGAGAATTGAGCATAGTTGAGTTTAGAGCTGAGATTCGAAAAATTAGATATGAAGTGTTGATAGAGTTGAAACTTGAGACTTACAATTGAGAAAAGAGGAATGAGAATTGAGAATCCAAAATTGAAAATTGAGGTTGAGGATTGATAATTGAGAAAAATGGTAAAACAGAACGGAGATTTATTATTTAAAAATTGAGAATTGAATTTAGAATTGGGAATTAAGAACTGACGAATTACAATTGAGAATTGAGAATAGTTGAGTTTAGAGTTGAGAATTGAAAATCAAACATAAAGAGTTGAAAGAGTTGAGACTTGAAATTTAAAAACTTAGAATTGAGATTCTAGAATGAGGATTTTAAAAATTGACAATTGGTAATTAAGAATTGATAATTAGAAATTGGGAATTAAAAATGAGAACACAATTGCGACATGAGAAATTACAATTGAAAATTGAGCATAGTTAAGTTTAGAGTTGAGATTCGAAAAATTAGATAAGAAGTGTTGAGAGAGTTGAAACTTGACACTTACAATTGAGAAAAGAGGAATGAGAATTGAGAATCCAAAATTGAAAAGTGAGGTTGAGGATTGAGAATTGAGAAAAATAGGAAAAGAGAATTGGGAATGATGATTCAAAATTGAGAATTGGTTATTAAGAATTGGGAATTGAGAATTAAGAACTGAGAACGGAATTCAAAAACTGCAGTTGAGAATTTAAAATCAGATATGAAGTGTTGAGAGAGTTGAAAGTAGACACTTAAAAAGTTCGAATTGAGAAACAATGAATGAGAATTGAGAATCCAAAATTGAATAATGAGGTTGAGGATTGAGAATTTTTATAAAAAAAAATGAGAAAAGAGAATTGGGAATGAGGATTTAAAAATTGACAATTGAATTGAGAAATGGGAATTAAGAACAGAGAAATGGGAATTGAACTAAGAAATTACAATTGAGAATTGAGCATAGTTGAGTTTAGAGTTGAGAATTGAAAAATCAGATATGAATAGTTGAGAGAGTTGAGACTTGAAATTAAAGGCTTAGAATTGAGAATTGAGAATCCAAAATTAAAAAATAAGGTTGAGGTTTGAGAATTCAAAAAAATGGGAAAAGTGAATTGGGAATGAGTATTTAAAAATTGACAATTGGGAATTAAGAACTGAGAATGGAATTAAGAAATTACAATCAAGAATTGAGCATAATTCAGTTTAGAATTGAGAATTGAAAAATCAAATACAAAGAGTTGATAGTCGAGACTTGAAACTTAAAAAGACTTAGAATTGAGATATGGGAATTGAGACACGAGGAATTAGTAATTAAGAATTGAGAATTAAGAATTGGGAATTATGAACTAAAGAGTTGAGAAATAAGAAATGAGTTGAGAAATCACAATTAAGAATTGAGCATAGTTGAGTTTACATTTGAGAACTGAAAAATCAGATATAAAGTGTTGAGAGAGTTGAGACATGACAAATTACAATTGAGAATTGAGCATAGTTGAGTTTAGAGTTGAGAATTGAAAAATCAGATATAAAGTGTTGAGAAAGTTGAAACTTGATACTTAAACACTTAGAATTGAGAAACGAGGAATGAGAATTGAGAATCTAAAATTGAACAATGATGTTGAGGATTGAGAATTGAGAAAAATGGGAAAAGTAAATTAGGAGTGAGTATTTAAAAATTGGGAATTAAGAACTGAGAATGGAATTTAAAAATTACAATCAAGAATTGATCATAATTGAGTTTAAAATTGAGAATTAAAAAATCAGATATAAAGAATTGATGGTTGAGACTTGAAACTTAAAAAGACTTAAAATTGAGATATGAGAATTGAGAAAAATGGGAAAAGAGAACTAGGAATGAGGATTTAAAAATTGAGAATTGGGAATTAATAACTGAGAACGGAATTGATAAATTACAATTGAGAATTGAGCATAGTTGAGTTTAGAGTTGAGAATTGAAAAGTCAGATAAGAAGTGTTGAGAAAGTTGAAACTAGACACTTAAAGACTTAGAATTGAGAAACAAGGAATGAGAATTGAGAATTGAAAAAAAAAAAATGGGAAAAGAGAATTGGGAATGAGGGTTTAAAATTTGACAATTGAATTGAGAATTGGGAATTAAGAACAGAGAAATGAGAAATGAACTGAGAAATTACAATTGAGAATTGAGCATAGTTGATTTAGAGTTGAGAATTGAAAAATCAGAAATGAATAGTTGAGAGGGTTGAGACTTGAAATTAAAGAATTAGATTTGAAAACTGAGAATTGAGAATCCAAAATTAAAAAATGAGGTTGAGGATTGAAAATTCAGAAAAAAGTTAATAGTGAATTGGGGATGAGTATTTAAAAATTGAGAATTGAGAATTGGGAATTGGGAATTGGGAATAAAAAACTGAGAATGGAATTAAGAAATTACAATCAAGAATTGAGCATAATTGAGTTTATAATTGAGAATTGAAAAATCAGATATAAAGAGTTGATAGTTGAGACTTGAAACTTAAAAAGACTTGATAAAAATGGGAATTGAGACACGAGGAATCAGGATTGATAAAAATGGGAATTGAGACATGAGGAATCGGAATTGATAAAAATAGGAAAAGGGAATTGGTAATGAGAATTTAAAAATTGAGAATTGGGGATTAAGAATTGGGAATTAAGAACTAAGGAGTTGAGAAATTACAATTAAGAATTGAGTATAGTTGAGTTTACATTTGAGAACTCAAAAATCAGATATAAAGTGTTGAGAGGGTTGAAACTTGACACTCAAATACTTAGAATTGAGAAACGAGGAATGAGAATTGAGAATCCAAAATTTAAAAGTGATGTTGAGGATTTAGAATTGAGAAAAATGGGAAAAGAGAATGGGAAATTAGTATCAATTGAAGTGAGAATTGGGAATTAAGAACTGACAAATTACAATTGAGAATTGATCATAGTTGAATTTAGAGTTGAGAATTGAAAAATCAGATATGAAGTGTTGAGAGAGTTGAAACTTCACACTTAAACATTTAGAATTGAGAAACGAGGAATGAGAATTGAGAATCTAAAATTGAAAAGTGATGTTGAGGATTTAGAATTGAGAAAAATGGGAAAAGAGAATGGAGAATGAGTATTTAAAAATTAACTATTGAGCATAGTTGAGTTTAGAGTTGAAAATTGAAAAATTAGATATAAAGTGTTGAGAAAGTTGAAACTTGACACTAAAAGACTTCTAATTGAGAAACGAAGAGTGAGAATTGAGAATCCAAAATTGAAAAGTGATGTTGATGATGAGAATTGAGAAAAATGGAAAAAGACAACGGGGATGAGTATTTAAAAATTGATAATTGAATTGAGAATTAAGAATTAAGAACAGAAATGAGAAACGAATTGAGAATTGAGCATAGTTGAGTTTAGAGTTGAGAATTGAAAAATCAGATATGAATAGTTGAGAGTGTTGAGACTATAAATTAATGACATAGAATTGAGAATTGAGAATCCAAAATTTAAAAAATGAGGTTGAGTATTCAGAATTGAGAAAAATGGGAAAGTGAATTGGGAATGAGTATTTAAAAATTGACGATTGGTAATTGACAATTAGGAATTGGAAATTAAGAACTGAGAATGGAATTTAGAAATTACAATTAAGAATTGAGCATAATTGAGTTTGGAATTGAGAATTAAAAAATTAGACATAAAGAGTTGATAGTTGAGAATTGAAACTTAAAAAGACTTGGAATTGAGATATGGGAATTAAGACTCGAGGAATTAGAATTGATAAAAATGGGAAAAGGGAACTGGGAATGAGGATTTAAAAATTGAGAATTGGAAATCAGGAATTAAGAATTGAGGAGTTGAGAAATTACTATTGGGAATTTAGCATAGTTGAGTTTAGATTTGAGAACTGAAAAATTAGATCTAAAGTGTTGAGAGAGTTGAGACTCGACACTCAAATACTTATAATTGAGAAACGAGGAATAAGAATTGAGAATCCAAAATTGAAAAGTGATTTTGACGATTGAGAATTGAGAAAAATGGGAAAAGATAATTGGGAATTAGTAATTAAAAATTGACAATTGAATTAAGAATTTGGAATCAAGAACTGACAAATTACAATTGAGAATTGAAAAATCAGATATGAAGTGTTGAGAGAGTTGAAACTTGACAGTTAAAAACTTAGAATCGAGAAACAATGAATGAGAATTGTAAATCCAAAATTGATAAATGAGGTTCAGGATTTGAGAATTGAGAAAAATAGGAAAAGAGAATTGAGAATGAGGATTTAAAAATAGACAATTGAATTGAGATTTGGGAATTGAGAACTGAGAAATAGGAAATGAATTGAGAAATTACAATTGAGAATTGAGTGTAATTGAGTTTAGAGTTGAGAATTGAAAAATCAAATACGAAGAGTTGAGAGAGTTGAAACTTGATATTAAAGACATAGAATTGAGAATTGAGAATCCAAAATTAAAAAATGAGGTTGGGGATTGAGAATTGAGAAAAATGGGAAAAGTGAATTAGGAATGAGTATTTAAAAATTGACGATTGGTAATTGAGAATTGGAAATTGGGAATTCGTAATTAAGAACTGAGAATGGAATTAAGCATAATTGAGTTTAGAATTGAGAATTGAAAAATCAGATATAAAGAGTTTAAAGTTCAGACTTGAAACTTAAAAATGGAAAAAGGGAGTTACTAGTAAAGAGTATTTCAAAATTGACAATTGGTAAATAAGAATTGGGATTTAAGAACTGATAACACAATTGAGAAATAAGAAATGAGTTGAGAAATTACAAATGAGAATTGAGCATAGTTGAGTTTAGACTTGAGAATTGAATAATCAGATATGAAGTGTTGAGAGAGTCGAGATTTGACACTTAGAATTGAGAAACAAGGAATGAGAATTGAAAATCCAAAATTAAAAAGGGATGTTGATGATTGAGAATTGAATAAAATGAGAAAAAAGAATTGGGAATGAGAACTTAAAAATTTACAATTGAATTGAGAATTGTGAATTAAGAATGAGAAATGAGCTGAGAAATTACAATTGAGAATTGAGCATTGTTGAGTTTAGAGTTGAGAATTAAAAAATCAGATATGAAGAGTTGTGAAAGTTGACACTTGAAACTAAATACATAGAATTGAGAAACAGGAAATGAGAATTGAGAATCTAAATTTTAAAAATAAGGTCGAGGATTGAGATTGAGAATAATGGGAAAAGAGAATAACTCAATTAAAAGAAAACAAACAATCAAAGGTTTCGCATCCTAAGTATTCTATGTATCCCAAATCGATAACAAGATAACGGAAAATCAAAACAAATTAATATAACAAGTTCAAAAACCAATACGAATCAATTAAATTAATTTCTAAACTATCAAGAGTAATCAACAAAAATGAACCACAAAAGTTAAAGCCCGAAAACGGAATTTAAAGGATAACAGTAATGAGGATTTAAAAATTGACAGTTGGGAGTTGGGAATTGGGAATTGGGAATTGGGAATTGGGAATTAAGAACTGAGAACTGCGAACAGAATTGAGAAATTACAATTGAGAATTGAGCATAGTTGAGTTTAGAGTTGAGAATTGAAAATCAAACATAAAGAGTTGAAAGAGTTGAGACTTGAAAGTTAGAATTGAGATTCGGGAATGAGGATTTTAAAAATTGACAATTGGTAATTAAGAATTGATAATTGGAAATTGGGAATTAAAAAATGGGAACACATTTGCGACATGAGAATTTACAATTGAGAATTGAGCATAGTTGAGTTTAGAGTTGAGATTTGAAAATTTAGATATGAAGTGATGAGGGAGTTGAAATTTGACACTTATAATTGAGAAAAGAGGAATGAGAAGTGAGAATCCAAAATTGGAAAGTGAGGTTGAGGATTGAGAATTGAGAAAAATGGGAAAAGAGAATTGGGAATGACGATTTAAAAATTGACAATTGAATTGAAAATTGGGAATTAAGAACTAAGAAATGAGAAATGAGTAGAGAAATTATAATTAAGAATTGTTAATTGAGCATTGTTGAGTTTAGAGAGTTGAGAATTGAAAAATCGGATACAAATGGTTGAGAGAGTTGAGACATGAAACTAAATACTTAGAATTGTGAATCCAAATATTTTTTTAAAAAAAGTGAGGTTTAAGATTGAGAATTGAGAAAATTTGGAAAAGTGAATTGGAAGTGAGTATTTAAAAATTGACAATTGGTAATTGAGAATTGTTAATTGAGAGACTTGGGAATTGGGAATTAAGAACTGAGAAATTAAGAACGAAATTGAGAAATTACAACTGAGAATTGAGCATAGTTGAGATTAGAGTTGATAGTTAAAAAATCAAATACAAAAAGTTGAGAGAGTTGATACTTGAAACTTAAGACTTAGAATTGAGATACGAAGAATGAGAATTGAGAAAAATAGGAAAGGTAATTGGGAATGAGGATTTAAAAATTGACATTTGGTAATGAAGAATTGAGAATTGGGAATTAAGAACTGAGATGAGAAATTACAACTGAGAATTGAGCATTGTTGAGTTGACAGTTGAGAATTGAAAAATCAGATATAAAGTGTTGAGAGAGTTGAAACATAGACATTTAAAGACTTGGAATTGAGAAACAAGGAATGAGAATTGAGAATCCAAAATTGAAAAGTGAAGTTGAAGATTGACAATTGAGAAAAATGGGAAATGAGAATTGGGAATAAGGATTTAAAAATTCGGAATTAAGAAATGAGAAATAAATTGAGAAATTACAATTAAGAATTGAGCATAGTTGAGTATAGAGTTGATAATTGAAAAATCAGATATGAATAGTTGTGAGAGTTGAGATTTGAAATTAAAGACTTAGAATTGAGAATCCAAAATTAAAAAATGATATTGAGGATTGAAAATTGAGAAAAATGGGAAATGAGAATTGGGAATAAGGATTTAAAAATTCGGAATTGAGAAATGAGAAATGAGAAATAAATTGAGAAATTACAATTAAGAATTGAGCATAGTTGAGTATAGAGTTGATAATTGAAAAATCAAATATGAATAGTTGAGAGAGTTGAGATTTGAAATTAAAGACTTGTAATTGAGAATCCAAAATTAAAAAATGATGTTGAGGACTGAGAATGAAGAAAAATGAGAAAAGAGAATGGGGAATGAGTATTTAAAAATTGAGAATTGGGAATTATGAACTGAGAAATGAGAAATGAATTGAAAAAATACAATTGCGATTTGAGCATAGTTGAGTTTAGAGTTGAGAATTGAAAAATCATCTATGAAGAGCTGAAAGAGTTGAGACTTGAAATTAAAGACTTAGAATTGAGAAACAATGAATGAGAATTGAGAATCCAAATTTGAAAAGTAATGTTGAGGTTTGAGAATTGAGAAAAATGGGAATAGAGAATTGGGAATGAGGATTTGAAAATTGACTGAGAATTGGAAATTAAGAACTGAGAAATGAGAAATGAATCGAGAAATTACGATCGAGAATTGAGCATAGTTGAGTTTAAAGTTGAGAATTGTAAAATCAGATATGAAGAGTTGAAAGAGTTGAGACTTGAAAAATTAAAGACTTAGAATTGAGAATCCGAAATGAAAAAATGAGGTTGAGGATTGAGAGTTGAGAAAATTGGGAAAAGTAAATTGGGAGTGAGTATTTAAAAATTGAGAATTGGGAATTGGGAATTAAGAACTAAGAATGGAATTTAGAAATTACAATCAAGAATTGATCATAATTGAGTTTAAAATTGAGAATTAAAAAATCAAATATAAAGAGTTGATGGTTGAGAATTGAAACCTAAAAAGACTTAGAATTGAGATTCAAGAATTGAGAAAAATGGAAAAAGATAACTGGGAATGAGAATTTAAAAATTGAGAATTGGTTATTAAGAATTAGAAATTGGGAATTGGGAATTAAGAACTGAGAACGGAATTCATAAATTACAATTGAGAATTGAGCATAGTTGAGTTTAGAGTTGAGAATTGAAAAATCAGATATGAAGTGTTGAGATAGTTGAAACTAGACACTTAAAGACTTTGAATTGAGAAACTTAAAGACTTTGAATTGATGAGAATTGAGAATCCAAAATTGAATAGTGAGGTTGAGGATTGAGAATTGAAAAAAAAAAAATGGGAAAAGAGAATTGAGAATGGGTATTTAAAAATTGACAATTGAATTGAGAAATGGGAATTAAGAACTGAGAAATGAGAAATGAATTGAGAAATAAGCATAGTTGAGTGAATTGGGAATGAGTATTTAAAAATTGACAATTGGGAATTGGGAATTGGGAATTAAGAACTGAGAATGGAATTTAGAAATTACAATCAAGAATTACGCATAATTGAGTTTAGAATTGAGAATTGAAAAATCAGATATAAAGAGTTGATAGTTGAGACTTGAAACTTAAAAATACGTAGAATTGAGATATGGGAATTGAGACACGAGGAATTAGAATTGATAAAAATGGAAAAAGGGAACTGGAAATGAGGATTTAAAAATTGAGAATTGGTAATTAAGAATTGAAAATTAGGAATTGGGAATTAAGAACTAAGGAGTTGAGAAATAAGAAATGAGTTGAGAAATTACAATTAAGCATTGAGCATAGTTGAGTTTACATTTGAGAACTTAAAAATTAGATATAAAGTGTTGAGAGAGTTGAGACTTGACCCTCAAATACGTAGAATTGAGAAACCAAGAATGAGAATTGAGAATCCAAAATTGAAAATTAATATCGAGGATTGAAAATTGAGAAAAATGGGAAAAGAGAATGGGGAATTAGTATTTAAAAACTGACAATTGAATTGAGAATTGGAAATTAAGAACTGACAAATTACAATTGAGAATTGAAAAATCAGATATGAGGTGTTATGAGAGTTGAAACTTGACACTTAAAGACTTAGAACTGAGAAATAAGGAATGAGAAATGTGAATCCAAAATGGATAAGTGAGGTTGAGGATTGGGAATTGAGAAAAATGAGAAAAGAGAATTGGGAATGAGGATTTAAAAATTGACAATTGAATTGAGAATTCGGAATTAAGAAATGAGAAATAAGAAATGAATTGAGAAATTACAGTTGAGAATTGAGCATAGTTGAGAATTGAAAAATTAGATATGATGAGTTGAAAGAGTTGAGACTTGGAATTAAATACTTAGAATTGAGAATTGAGAATCCAAAATTAAAAAATGAGTTTAAGGATTGAGAATTGAGAAAAATGGGAAAAGTGAATTGGGAATGAGTATTTAAAAATTGACGATTGGTAATTGGGAATTGGGAATTAAGAACTGAGAATGGAATTGAGAAATTACAAACGAGAATTGAGCATAATTGAGTTTAGAATTGAGAATTGAAAAATCAGATATAAAGAGTTGATAGTTTAGACGTGAAACTTAAAAATGGAAAAGGGGGGTTGCTAGTAAAGAGGATTTCAAAATTGACAATTGGTAAATAAGAATTGAGAATTAAGAATTGGGAATTAAAAACTGAGAACACAATTGAGAAATAAGATATGAGTTGAGAAATTACAAATGAGAATTGAGCATAGTTGATTTTAGATTTGAGAATTGAAAAATCAGTTATGAAGTGTTGAGAGAGTCGAGACTTGACACTTAGAATTGAGAAATGAGGAATGAGGATTGAAAATCCAAAATTGAAAAGTGTGGTTGAGGATTGTGAATTGAGAAAAATGGGAAAAAAGAATTGGGAATGAGAACTTAAAAATTTACAATTGAATTGAGATTTGTGAATTGAGAATTGTGAATTAAGAATGAGAAATGAGTTGAGAAATTACATTTGATAATTGAGCATTGTTGAGAATTGAAAAATTAGATATGAAGAGTTGTGAGAGTTGAGACTTGAAACTAAAGACTTAGAATTGAGAAACGGGGAATGAGAATTGAGAATCCAAAATTTAAAAATAAGGTCGAGGATTGAGATTGAGAAAAATGGGAAAAGTGGATTGGGAATGAGGATTTAAAAATTGACAATTGAGAATTGAGAATTGAGAATTGGAAATTAAGAACTGAGAACGAAATTGAGAAAATACAATTGAGAATTAAGTCTAGTTGAGTTTAAGTTGAGAGTTGAAAAATCAAATTTAAAGAGTTGAGAGAGTTGAGACTTGAGACTTGAAACTTAAAGACTTAGAATTGAGATGCGGGAATTGAGACACGAGGCATGAGAATT
Organism: Forsythia viridissima; assembly: GCA_030279155.1. NCBI lineage: Eukaryota > Viridiplantae > Streptophyta > Magnoliopsida > Lamiales > Oleaceae > Forsythia > Forsythia viridissima. Next base: position 159,768 of record CM059033.1, read on the forward strand.
GAGAAAATGGGAAAAGAGAACTGGGAATGAGGATTTAAAAATCGAATATTGGCTCCCCTTTGTTTCGATCTTAAATTACTTAAGTGTTCCCGTATCAAACTCAATTAAAAGACACAAACAATCAAAGGTTTCGCATCCTAAGTATTCTATGTATCTCAAATCGATAACAAGATAACGGAATATCAAAAGAAATTAATATAACAAGTTCAAGAACCAATACAAATCAAGTAAATTAATTTCTAACTATCAAGAGTACATGATATTTAAGATGCAAAATATTTTATTTAATTAATCCAACAAAAATGAACCACGAAAGCTAAAGCCCTAAAACAGAATTAAAAGGATAACAATAATGAGGATTTAAAAATTGACAATTGAGAATTGGGAATTAATAATTATGAACTGAGAACATAATTGAGAAATTACAATTGAATATTGAACATAGTTGAGTTTAGAGTTGAGAATTGAAAATCAAACATAAAGAGTTTAAAGAGTTGGACTTAAAGACATAGAATTGAGATTCGGGAATGAGGATTTTAAAATTTGACAATTGGTAATTTAGAATTGATAATTGGAAATTGGGAATTAAAAATGAGAACACAATTGCAACGTGAGAAATTACAATTGAGAATTGAGCATAGTTGAGTTTAGAGTTAAGATTTGAAAAATTAGATATGAAGTGTTGAGAGAGTTGAAACTTGACACTTACAATTGAGAAAAGAGGAATGAGAATTGAGAATCTAGAATTGAAAAGTGAAGTTGGGGACTGAGAATTGAGAAAAATGGGAAAAGAGAATTGGTAATGACAATTTAAAAATTGACAAATTGAATTGAGAATTGGGAATTAAGAACTAAGAAATGAGAAATGAGTTGAGAAATTACGATTAAGAATTGATAATTGAGCATTGTTGAGTTTAGAGAGTTCAGGATTGAAAAATCAGATATAAAGAGTTGAGAGAGTTGAGACATGAAACTAAAGACTTAGAATTGAGATACAAGAATCGAGAAACGGGGAATGAGAATTGTGAATCCAAATTTTTTTTAAAAATTGAGGTTGATGATTGAGAATTGAGAAAATTTGGAAAAGTGAATTGGAAATGAGGATTTAAAAATTGACAATTGGTAATTGAGAATTGTAAATTAAGAGACTTGGGAATTGGGAATTAAGAACTGAGAAATTGAGAAATTACAATTGAGAATTGAGCATAGTTGAGTTTAGAGTTGAGACTTGAAACTTGAAACTTAAGATTTAGAATTGAGATACGAGGAATGAGAATTGAGAAAAATAGGAAAGGTAATTGGGAATGAGGATTTAAAAATTGACAATTGGTAATGAAGAATTGGGAATTAGGAATTAGGAACCGAGATGAGAAATTATAACTGAGAATTGAGCATTGTTGACTTGGAAATGAGAATTGAGAATCCAAAATTGAAAGTTGAAGTTGAGGATTGAGAATTGAGAAAAATGGGAAATGAGAATTGGGAATAAGGATTTAAAAATTGGTAATTAAGAACTGAATTATGAGAAATGAATTGAGAAATTACAATTTAGAATTGGGCATAGTTGAGTATGGAGTTGATAATTGAAAAATCAGATACGAATAGTTGAGATTTGAAATTAAAGACTTAGAAGTGCGAATCTAAAATAAAAAATGAGGTTGAGGATTGAGAATTGAGATAAATGGGAAAAGGGAACTGGGAATGAGGATTTAAAAATTGAGAATTGGTAATTAAGAATTGAGAATTGGAAATTGGAAATTGGGAATTTCTGAGGAATTGAGAAATAAGAAATGAGTTAAGAAATTACAATTGAGAATTTAGCATAGTTGAGTTTATATTTGAGAAATGAAAAATCAGATATGAAGTGTTGAGAGAGTTAGAATTGAGAAACGTGGAATGAGAATTGAGAATCCAAAATTGAAAAGTGATGTTGAAGATTGAGAATTGAGAAAAATGGGAAAAGAAAATGGGGAATGAGTATTTAAAAATTAAGAAATGAGAAATGAGAAATGAATTGAAAAAATACAATTGTGATTTGAGCATAGTTGAGTTTAGAGTTGAGAATTGAAAAATCGTCTATGAAGAGCTGAGAGAGTTGAGACTTGAATTTAAAGACTTAGAATTGAGAAACAAATAATGAGAATTGAAAAGTGAGATTGAGGATTGAGAACTGAGAAAAATGGGAATAGAGAATTGAGAATGAGAACTTAAAAATTGACTGAGAATTGGGAATTAAGAACTGAGAAATAAATCGAGAAATTACGATCGAGAATTGAGCATAGTTGAGTTTAGATATGAGAATTGTAAAATCAAATATGAAGAGTTAAGAGAGCTGAGACTTGAAATTAAAGACTTAGAATTGAGAATCCAAAATTAAAAAATGAGGTTGAGGATTGAGAATTGAGAAAAATGGGAAAAGTAAATTGGGAGTGAGTATTTAAAAATTGACGATTGAGAATTGGAAATTGGAAATTAAGAACTGAGAATAGAATTTAGAAATTTCAATCAAGAATTGATCATAATTGAGTTTAAAATTGAGAATTAAAAAATCAGATATAAAGAGTTGATGGTTGAGACTTGACACTTAAAAAGACTTAGAATTGAGATACGGGACAATGACACGAGAAATGAGAATTGAGAAAGATGGGATAGAGAACTGGGAATGAGGATTTAAAAATTGAGAATTGGTTATTAAGAATTGAGAATTAAGAACTGAGATAAGAAATTACAACTAAGAATTGAGCATAGTTGAGTTTACAATTAAGAATTGAAAAATTAGATATGAAGTGTTGAGAAAGTTGAAACTTGACACTTAAAGACTTAGAATTTAGAAACAGGGAATGAGAATGAAAATTGAGAATCTAAAATTGAAAAGTGGGGTTGAGGTTTGAGAATTGAGAAAAATGGGAAAAGAGAATTGGGAATGAGGGTTTAAAAATTGACAATCGAATTGAGAATTGGGAATTAAGAAATAAGAAATGAATTGAAAAATTACAATTGAGAATTGAGCATAATTGAGTTTAAATTTGATAATTGAAAAATCAGTTATGAAGAGGTGAGAGATCTTTAAAAATCAGATATGTTTACACACATTGGAAGAGTAGATAGAGATCTTTCAATGCTTGCCAAAGTCTCAAGTTTGGTTATTTTTTCCTATTTTCTTTCCACGACAACGTATAGAAAACAGGGGAAGGATGAAAAGCTTCTGCAGAGTGGTGTCCTGCATATACGGTGTAGACAAATCCTATGAACACAGGGGGTCAATGCAAAAAATGAGGCAGTTGGTGCTAGGGAAAAGAAGGCACAAATCAATCCTTGCCCTAATTCAAATGACTCAACCAATTCTCAAATTAACTATTGCCAAGGTAATTATTTGTGACACCCCAATAATTATAGGAAAAAAAGGGTCATTCATGTCCTTGTCTACCAAATTGGCTTTAGCTTTGGCTTTGGGTTTGTGCCTTTTGATTGCATTGTCCATAACAAGCAATCTACTTTTGAATCTTGCAAAATACAATATCCACCATATTCATCCCAATCTAGGAATGTAGATATATATAGAATGTCTTTTACATTTTGTCAATGATTGAGCCCACAATACTCTATGACCAAACTTCTCTATCGTGAGTGGGCCAAGGTTTATACTTCTCATCTCAATTCTTAATTCCCAATTCTCAATTCTTAATAACCAATTCTCAATTTTTATAACTTGGGGCAGAGATCAGGTGCCGTCACTTGTTGTCCTGCATTCATCATAAAATACAACAAATTTTTATACATTCCACTCAAGTAAAAATGTTGTATTCATTCATTATTAATACGTACAAACACTAAACTATGTAGCAGTCAAATTGTCTAATAAATAACGAAAGACTATTGTGGATTTTCTTTTGTTTGATGATTGAGGATTATTGGTGAGAATGATATTAGGGAGCTTTGGAAACTCACAAGACTACCAAATCCAACATATATAGGCTTTGGACCCTCGTTAACCTAGATTACAATTGACTAGTGATTCATAATTTGTTGCAAGATCAATGAAGGGGAATCCAACCACATCAACCTTGATCCAAGATTAAGACTGGAAGTTGGTTAACATGAATTGGGAATTTGTAAAAAAAAAAATATCAAGTAAATTTTAGATAAGCAACAATGCTTACAGATGAAAACAAATCTTACAATCCTTCCTTTCTTTCATTCCAACTCTTAGATATTCACATGTTATTCCAATTGCACATTTTGAAGAACACAAAAATTTCTTGGCAGAAAACAATGATAAACAAATCTAACTAATTGTTCAGCAAAAAAAATAAACATTGAATGTTTGTAAATATTTGAACTAATTGCAGTACTTCATTTCCTGTACAACTGAGAAAAGGATAAATTTCAACAAGAACATAAGGAAGATGCATACCTTGCTAGTAGCACCACTAACCCATTTCACTTCAATAGCCCCATCTTTATTCTGATCTTCACCATTATCATTAGCCATAAGATCAAATTCTTCCCCTCACACCAATGAAAAACGGGAAAAATGAAAAATTGAAAAACTAAAAAACACTAAAACAAATAGAAAAATGAGAACACGGAAAAAAAAAAATATATATATATATATATATATATATATACACACACACACACAATAAATTATAAATTACAAATGAAAACGAAAAATTAAATACTAAAACAAAACTGAAAAACCGGAAAAAGTGAAAAACGAAAAAAGAAAGGAAATGAAAAACTGAAAACGGAATTAAAAGAACGATAAATTCAAAATTAAAAGAAAAACAGAGAAAACATGAAAAATTGAAAAGGGGGAAATGAAATGAAAAACTGAAAACGGAATTAAAAGAACGATAAATTCAAAATTAAAAGAAAAACAGAGAAAACATGAAAAATTGAAAAGGGGGAAAATTACGGAATCACCAAAAAACCGAAAAAACAAGAAAGTAAATTAAAACAAAAACTGAAAGCAGAAATTGAAAAACTGAAAAACCAAAAAAAAAAACAAAAAAAGGAAAAAGAGATGGAAACACTGAAGCAAGAAAACGCCAAAAAATGGAAAAAAATGAATAAATAAATTAAAAATTAAAACAAAAGACTGAAAAAAGTAAAAACTGAAAAACTGAAAAGGGGGAAAAGCAATAAACGGAAAAAAGACTGAAGAATCAGGAAAAAACTAAACAAGCAGAAAAACAAAACAGAAAAAAAAACGAAAGATTATATAATAAATTATAAATTACCAATGAAAACGAAAAATTAAAGATTAAAACAATGACTGAAAAACCGGAAAAAGTGAAAAACGAAAAAAGAAATGAAATGACAAACTGAAATTAGGGAAAAGCAAAGAAGCACATGAAAACTGAACAAAGATGGAAGCGAGAAAATGAAAAATGAAAACACGAAAACCAATTTTCAACCTGTGTCGTGTGTGTCTATATATGAACATACCCCTCACCCAATTTTCCACCTCCCATATTTCATCTCCAATTGCTACGATGGGAACCACGGCGGCGGCATATGTTTTAATTGTGGTGGTAACGGACTTTCCAGTTCCCGGAAAATCCATGCATATTTTAGGGTTTTCTGTGAAGAAGAGGGGTTTGATAATTATTTTTGACCGTTGCATATCTCCATTATATAGACTACAGGAGGCGAGGGTGCTAGGTGTCTTGGCCGCCTAGTTTTCAAATTTTAATTTTAATTTTTAACTCATTTTTATTTTTGATTAAAAAAAGTATTTAGGATGGGGTATTACACTTCAAAAAAAAATTATATTCAATTATAGGGTAATTTACAATTTTGGTTCTAAACTTTCAAATCTTTAATTAATCTACCATAACCAATTTTTTTTAGCACCAGACATCATCAACCTTTCAATTTGTTGCAAATCACGTCCTACATACTTTGACGGATTTGCCCTCCTCTTTAAATAAACAAAAATATAAAAAGTTAAAAACAACAAAAAATAAATCCCATAACTTTTAAAAAAGTACAAAAGTTATGGGATTTATTTTTTGTTTATTTTTAATCTTTTTTTCTACTTTTGTTTATTTAAAGAGGAGTGCAAAACTGTCAAAATATATCAATGAAGACGTGATTTGTAACAAATTGAAAGTTTGGAGATACCTGATGCTAAAAATTAGTTAGGGATAGATTAGTTACATATTTGAAATGTTGGGGACCAAAATTACAAATTATCCTTAATTATATGAGTTAGACAAATCAAATTAACGTCAAATAGAATTTTAATTAAATTAAAATCTAAAACGAAACCAAAATGAGAATATTAACATAATACACTATATAAATAAAACTGAATTTGCAAAGTGCTTATCATAATCAGAGCTAATAAAAATAAATAAAACTAAAATATCATAATCCAGCTATATCATAATCAGAGGTAATAATCCACTATATAAATATCAAACTGAATTGTTAATAAATTAAAAAAAAAAAAAAGGCCAAGATTAAAATACATTAATAGCTTACCAAAATTCAACAATTCAAGAATATATGTTTAGACAATATTATTATTGGGAAAGAGAAAAGATAAATGAAGAAACAAATGGCGAAATGAATTAAAAAGAAAAATCAATTAAGTAGATCTACCGGTCAAAAATGGACACCGGTGGTTTGGCGATGGCGGGAGGCAGTGGTGGTGCCTACTCGATAGTAGGAGAAGATATATATTGAGAGGAGTGGGTGAGCAACAGCAGCAGTAGCAACCGGGAAGATTAGAAAAGAAATTGGGAAAGGAGTAACGATTAATGTTAGGGTTAGGATTTAAAGAGAATGAATTTGTTCTAATAGTTTTAGTAAACAAAAAGAAATAATTGCACGTTAGTGTTTGTGGTGTAATGGTTAAGACTTGGAAACATCTCTCACCAACCCGGGTTAGAGCCCACATTGCCCATCTTAACTTTTAGAAGTTGGACCTTTATATGTGATTTTTTAGTTTTAAAAAATCTAACCCACCTCAGACTCGCGACGGGGCAGATTTTTCTGTCCCATTCCCGTCCCTATTATCCCGATTGTCTGGGGCGGGTCGTGGGCCAAATTGCCATTCCTAAAGTGATAGTAGGGGTCCATAACATCAATTTCCACTACAACTCGCGAATATGGGTGCTAGATTTCAAAAGAAAATCTGCAATATCTGAGCAAACATGAATTGGTTTTTTTCAATGTATGGATTAGGGGCTTTCAACAAAATCTTTGGTAAAACAATTCTTTCTAAGCATTTAGAAATAAAATTGGTAGAGTAAATTTGATTGTGATTCTAGATCAGTAGATTTAGAGAGAACTCTGAAAATTTTTAAAAATATTAATAGAGAGATTTTGGGGTTTTTGATATAGGATGTTTTATAAATGAATGAAGTTATCATCCAGTATTGGGAATTAAAAAACAGTATTTATAGAATATAAAAAATTCAACGGTAAAATTGTAAATTAAGTTTAAAAAAACAAATATTGGGCGTAATTTACATAATTTTGTTCTTTTAAAGGAGTTATTAGGGACAAGCGAGATGGGAATAAATGTTGAATAGTATGGTATACTCTCCACATGATCCGTCTTGGCTCCATAGTTCGCATCATTCCTCGCAGTCCAAATAAACTATAGAATCAAAAGAATAATGATCGTGCAAATATGACCCTGTCTGAAAAACTGACCCGAGAACCGCCAATACTAAAATCGATACGATAGGTTGTAGAGGAATATGGAAGATCTCAGAAAAATGGTGCCAAACCTGGTCGGCAATAAGGCTGTCAATGAATAGATGCTGAATAATCTCAATGGCCGAGCAACACTGACACCATGAAGCCATATAACACCAATCCAACAAAAGAAAGAGACAATCGTCGGGATGTGAGAACTCCAAATCATGTTGTATACAGCCTGAATAGTATGTCCTATGCGAAGTAGTTGCCAAGCAGACTTGGTACAAAATCTACCATTTGATGTGTCCTTCTACATAATCTGATCATACACATCAACAGTGATAGAGATACTCCCTATCTGCTCAGCAATAGTATGTAGTACTAGCTGAAGAAGTTTGCCAATGTTCCATCCAGTATCATTAAATAAGTCTCTAACTTGGATAGAAGAGTGTGTCAAGTGTGCGTGCTGATCAGCTAATGTAGAATAGCCCATCCAACAGTCATGCCAAAAGAATATCTGCATACGCCCTAACTGCAAGGCAATGTGTGTCTCCGCCTATAGGTCTATGTGCTTCAGCCTCTTCCATATAGATAAAACATAGTAAGGAATAGTAGCCAGCAATGGATATGTACTCTAATAATAATTACTCAGTAAAAACTGAGCTCATAATGGCCGCTGAGACCTAAATAACCACTAGAGCTTTAGAGAGAATGTATCAACAAGATCCTGCAGTCTCCTAAAGCCCAGTCCACCCTCCTCAGTAGGAAGATAAAGGTATTTCCATATTCTCCAATGTAATCTGTATGCATGGTCTCTGGAGTCCAAAAGGAACCTAGCAAATGTGCCCTCTAACTTTTTCAAGACAGCCTTAGGAGGCTTCATAATCTGAATAAGATAGAGAGGAAGAGATGATAGCAATGATCGTATCAAACTAATCCACCCCCTAGGTGATAGGAAACTCGAGGCCTAGCAAGAAATCCTACTCCGAACTTTCTGGACTAAATCATCATACACGAAGATCTTTCTAGCTCCTTTAAATAAAGGAACACCAAGATAAGTTAAGGGCTCTTACTAATGATGAAACTATGTCAGATGCTCTAGCCTGTGTATCTGACTAGTAGAAGATCTTCTATGTAAGATAATCCCTCTCTTACCTCTATTCACCAACTATCCATAAGCTCTCTCGTAGTGCTTAATACACTAAAATACTTGTCTGACAGACTGCTTCTGGTCATTGGCAAATATAATCATATCATCTGCAAAAGACAAATGAGAGATAAGAGCATTACCCACATGTCTGTATGCCATCGAAGGAATCTGCTGATATTGCTAAATGCAAAATAGTCTCAGGAGACTCAAACACCTCTCCTGAAGCTGAAGTAATAAACCAGATCCTGGCTCGAATACATTGTTCCCACCACCATAGCAGACAAAGCTGGTAACTTCTCCAACACAGCTGGGTCCAACTCATCCTGACGGGATCCATTGTTGATACGTTTGGCCCAGCCACAAGGAGTAGGAATAAAGGTTCACGTCCCAGGAATAAAGGTCCACGTCCTACCTTGAGGAGATAAAGTGGTCTCTCCAGTTTTTCTAGGAAGAGTCATTCGACCTTGCTTGACCTTTTTGGAATCCAACGCGTCATCTTCATCTTTCATGGCCCTTTTTGGTACAACTTTCTCCCCTTCGTCATTGTCAATCCCTTTCCTTTTGTCTGGCCATCGGACATTTTTCAACTGAAGTAAGGATTTTTCATGAGAGAGGGAGGACGAAACATCCCCAGCTGTTTCCGACACCAACGGGACAGTGGCCACCAGCACAAACGTCGTACTTGGTATCGGAATTCGTAGAGAAATAGTCTTTTTCCCACCCACAACTCCTGCACCAGTTATTTTGAGCATTGGTATTTTGGAGAAGTAAAAACCAGCCATTGATGACAACAGTTGAGTTTCAAAATTATGGGAAGAAAAAAGAAGTGGAGTGAAACAATGAAAAGTTGTACAAATATATATATATATATATATATATATATATATATATATATATATATATATATATATATATGCGCAACACCTGATCCCAACCGTTAATGTAGACCCCAGAATGCAAACCGTTAGATAACGAACATATGTGAGGGGGATGCACTCTAGAAAACCCAAGGAATGCGTAAAGGCTGCATGACTTAAATGGGCATGGAGCCTTGCACCTTCCTTGCGTAATGATGACGCCATCAGCCTACATCACGTGCGAAAATGTTCACGGAGGCATCCTGATCAAGGAGCCTCGCTTATCTTGCGAAGGCATCCTAATCGAAGAGCCTCACATCGATGGCGAAGGCATCCTGATCAAAGAGCATCACATCGATGGCAAAGGCATCCTGATCAAAGAGCCTCGCTTATCTTGCGAAGGCATCTTGATTAAAGAGCCTCGCTTATCTTGCGAAGGCATCCTGATCAAAGGGCCTCGCATTGTTCCTGAATGGATTAAGTCAAAAAGCCTCACATAGTTCGCGAAGGTTTCCCGATTAGCAAGCCTCGACATAGTTCACGAAAGTATCTCCTAAGATTCGACGGGTGAACAAGTTAGACTACAGTTCAAGTAATTCATTTTATCATCAATAATAGAACAAACAGGGATAATCAAATCGGTTCTTTGTTTATTTATCAGAATCTGGATTACAAAATGAAAGGAAACGAACGTAAACATGATCTTACTACCCTGTCGCCTCTTTAGTGTTGGCACAAGAAGGGGTCCATAGCCTACCTAGTTAACATTTATTCTTCGTGCTGTGTGAGCTTCATCAAGCTTCGTCAGCAACATAAGTCTGACTTTACTATGATAAGGAGTCTCCCAAATATGATATCACTACGATGATATCATATGAGTTGATTTGGTGACTAATTAGGCTATACTGTTCAAAAAATGTTGTTGACACCTTTGGCAGATGGCTTGCTACCTCGTCATCCGAATCAGGATCATCGAAGCATCTATCATCGATGTCCATTGTGGAGGTATCGTTTGAGAACTTCTTGCTAAGGCTGTTAGGCTCAATTTCTTCAATGGTATCCAAAGCGCCCCACTGATCTGAAGTATGACTAGGACACTTGTATGGACATACTTGGTCGTCTGAGCATTGATTTTTAGTCCCATCCTTTACGAGATACTTAATTTGAATGCTGGAACTAATTAGGCAAGTGACAAGGAAATCTTCTTTGCATCTTTCACCGAGAGTTGTTACAGCCATTGGGATGGATTAACTGAATGCACATAAGTTATGGAGGCGTGAAAACTGAAATGAAAGACCCCTAGTGTTTATATAGGGACTGCATGGGAAACATAAAGCATTAAATAAGGCTATTAATAAATAGCTATTTAATGAGCATTTGGAACGCCACACACTACGCGCGGATTTCCACTTGCCTTGGAATTAATGATGTTGACCTTCCAAATTCCACAAAAATGCTGCGCCATTAATGCATGAAGGAATAATTCCTCAATTTCAGTCCCAACTCTTCACATCCAATGAAAAAGGAAAAACTACATGATTCATACTTTCATTAAAGGATGTCATCCTCGGTACCAAAGCCTCGTCATAAGTAATGAATTCTCCTGACTACATGTTCCTGTTATTCACAAGGAACAATGTAATTTTACACAAAAGAAGTAGTAGAAATAAATTTCATTGATAGTGTTTGAGCGATTACAAAGGCAAAAAGGCAAAAAAATGCAAGTCCTACTGCCCCGCTGCCTCTCCAGAGCTAGCTCATTGCGGGCCTTCTCCTAAGATAGGAGGAGTAGTTTGGGCTTCGCCCCCATCCTAATCTTCAACATCTACAAGACCCTTTTAGGCAAGAAGGTCGTCAGGATAATACCTAAGAAATGAAATGTCCCACTCTAGATGAGTCTCTCCAATCCTCTCAACTAATTGCTCATCGCCTGCTGTCATAAAGCGATTGGTGAGCTCCATATACTCAGGGGTGTTTTCAAAGTCATCCTTGTACACCATAACTGCCCTCGCCTCGATATTAGCATGCTCTACCTTGACCTTCTCCACCTCTTCATTGGCTTCGGCCAGCTGTTTATCCTTTTCAGCAACCATTGCCTTCAAGTTGCTGTTGGCTGTGGCAACGGCAGTTTCAGCCGCAAAGGCCTAATCCTCAGCCAATTTTTGGGATTCCTCAATGCGTTTCTGGGAGGCCTCAGCAGCCCTTTTCTGGTCCTGGGCCTACTTCAAACTCTCCTTGCAGCCTTCAACTCAATCTCATACTTGGCTTTCATATCAGCATCCTTGGCCACCACCATATCCAGCTTGAATTGAAGAGCTCTCTTATCCGACTCCAGTTGAGCCTTTTACAGGCTCATCGCCTTCAAATCTTCAGACAATTTCTTCGACTTAGTCTCTTCCTTGCTGAACTTGCCCTCGAAGCCTGCGCGGGTACTGTACACCTCCTTGGTCAAAACCAGCCCCCGGATTAAGTTCATCTCCGCCAGTTGAAGGAGTTTGCTCATAGAAGCCTCCTCAGTAGCTTTCTCCCACGTTTGGGTCTAGTACTTGTGGACACTCGCCACAATTATCGCAGGAGACGCGGAGAGCACCTTTATCACGGTAAGATCTAACTCATCGCGGCGGTAGGTGATTTGCACGTGACCTATTCAGCCAAAAGACGAGAAAGAATTCTTGGCATCTCCAGTCCCTTAAGTAGGATTCGGCAAGGCCTGGCGACTTTTCTCAACCCGCCTGGTCTTGCAGGCATCCTTCATGAGCCCCTCCCCAACCTCGTAAGCCTTCTTCTTCTAGCTAGCAACCTCGTCCGATGATTCGGTGACCCTCTTTCCCTTGTCTTTTGGAGGCATAGGAGATGGAAGCGGATGTGGAACAGAAAGAGTCTGCTCCAAAACTTGGACCATAGGTTCTTGAGGAAGTACCCTTTTTTAGAGGTACCATATCATGCACCTCCTACGATGAAGGCACTTCTTGCAACAGGGTACGTGTCGAGGCACTTGACTCGTCCGCACCATCGAAAAGGCAGAAAGTAGACACGTGCTTGAATCTGAACGCTGCTGCAACAATAGCCAGGGCTCAAAATGTTATGAATGGCTATTAACATAACTCATATACAATTCATGTCACGAGGCTTACCCATTAGTCCAAAATGAATCAGTAAGTTCTGATCCTTGAGCAAGTTGCTGAGGCTCCAGAAGTTGCTGTCAAGCGCGCGAACTTTCTCCCACTTCGACCTCAAATCTCTTTGGTCCCTCTTTGGGTTGGGCGGCTTTCCACAATCTGCAAAGATAAACAAAGCATTTAGTCAGGGATGAAGATCATAAATTACTCAAACAGTAAGGTATACCTAGTACTCCAAATTACCGAGGGATAGAAACATTGGAGAGGAGATCCTCCATTATAATTTCTCCATCCCTCCGGCGAAGAAGATCATCTCCTTCCAATTATGCACTTTATTTGGACTATCAGTCGCCGTCCCCTATTTTTGTCCCGGTCGAGAGGATATGTTGAACCAACCTACAAATCGACAAGGCCGGTAGATTGACTCAAATTCCATTGGGGATAAGTCCCTACCTGCCTCAACATCCCTCCACAACAAGAACATCGCCACCATCTGTCCCCAACCATTTGGTGTTATCTGACATGGGGCCAGATTCTAGTCTCATAGAACTTCGTGAAAAAAGGGGTTCATCGACAGGCGAAGACCTTATTCATCGCTAGTTCGTAAATGGCGACGAACCTTTCGGGCGGATCATTTGCCCGCTCTTCCGGGCTAGGGGTTTTGGACACCACTGAGGCTGGGACATCGTAATACAACCTGATGTCTTCCAAGTCAGCCTCCCTGATCCTCTAGCGAACCATAGAAACCTCAGTGGCCGAACGCCTCAGCTCATCGTCAAGTCGCTTGGCAATAGGGGCATCCCTTTTGTCTAATGACCCCCTCATTTTAGGGATCCCAGTACCACACTGTCTCTTTTCTGCTTTTGCATTTGACGATGCACCTAGGTTTTCTTCTCTCCCACTCGTAGATGCTGGAGAAGACAAGCAACAGTCTCTCATCGGTTAAAGATGAAGATGAAACTTCACCCATGATCTCGAGGTCAATACCGACGGCCAACTAATACTGAGAATCATCATGTTCGGATGACGTTGCTATTTTTTCTTGATTTCGAAAGAAGATATTTCTTTAATCACCGGAAAAGATGGCAGCAACAACAGCCAGAACGAGAAACCAAAAAATCACAAAGACGGTACACAAAATGAAACACAGCAAGCTCTACAAATTTACCTAACTAACACCATTGAAGTCTATAGTAGCTAGAAAATCCTTGAACTTCTCTGGTTCTCACCAGAACACTTAGCCAATTTCAAGAAAACGCAAAAGTGAAAGAAAATAAGTGGGAGGAAGCAACGGTTTATATAGACTAAGCCCCCCTCAATCCCCGCCGTCCAATTCAAAAGACACCATCTAAACCGTCCATCCAGCGAGCACGTGTCCAAGGTATGGCAAAAGTTGGAAAACAGAACCCTAGGCATTTAATGAAGCGAAAAGATGCCCACCACACCCGTCCCCAATCGTCCTTCACGCGCCAATAATATTAATGGTGCAGACACCCTGATTCATCATTGTCTGACCACTGTGGCATCTTTGATTGACAGTTTGGTCAGAACCACAACAACCACAGACACGTCACCTGAGGCCAAACCAATCAAAGCCCTCACCCGTCATAAATAATCAGGCTTCGAGTTGGAGGACTGTACTGTTTAGAATCATTCAACCATGCATATGCGAAGAACTCCACCAAACAATATCATTCAAGGTGAGGGCCCACCATAGAAGCTGACGCCTTCATCATAAAAAATAAAAAAATAAAAACTTCGTCAAAGTCCCACGCCTACCATGAATAATAGGCTTGAACTTAGGGGACTATTGTTACCACCAGATTTCGGTAAGGTCTCCACGTCAGCAAAGGCCCCATAAAGGCCCAGTAAATGCCTAAGTTAGGCCTCGCGAAGGCCTTTCGAATTTGCAAAAACTTCATGTACTTAGCGAGGGCCTCGTGAATACATTTGAAGGCCCTACAACACATTGGCACTCTTGAACCAAGTACAACGAAGCCCATAAGGGGCCTCGACATTCATGGCTGACCTTGGGAGCTTCGCCGGTAATCATGTCCGTCACAGATCCGCATGCATTGTAATATTTCAGAACGACTAGAGATATATTCAAAGAAAGATTGTATTAGATTGGTACACAGATTTTTACAAGAAAACCAAATATCAATCTCCTAAAGATTAGACAGCATGATAATGGGAATCGACCCAAATAAAGGATAAAATCGGGGAGATTGCATTAACAACCAGTTATCTTTATCCCATAAGAAATGAGGATCCAATCAAATATCTAATCGATTATTTTCCTAAATCAATTAGAACTCTGAAACTATAAATACAACATCTCTGGTTGTTCCAATGTAGCATTATTCTCACTCTTAAACTCTGCTCAAATTTATGCTTACTTGTCTCTCCCACACCAAAATATTATTCTCCGAATATTGTTATCTCTTGCATATACCGACAGTTGATTTGATCGTTGGAGTACCAACAATTGCCAAACCCTTTTTCTCCGGTGATCTTGATGCCTAACGGTCATCCTAGTGTGCAGGTAACATACAGACTGGTAGAGGATTGACTAGAGAACTGTTGATACGTGGATAGTACAGATTCTGATGTCAACAATATTGTTCCATTTGAGAGCAACTATCGAACGGTATTATATCTATAACATATATGTCTTGACTTCTCGTTATACACAAAGTTTTATGCTCTGGCTATAGTTGTTTGGTTATCGCAATGAATACATATAGCATGCATAGGCTTCGGCCATATAGAAATATCTTCTAAGAAGTTCCTAAGCCATTATGCTTCTTCTCCTGCTTTATCTAAAACAATAAACTCAGATTCTATAGTTAACCAAGCTATGCATGTTTGTTTAGAAGATTTCTAAGATATAACACCACTACCAAGAGTAAATACATAGCCATTAGTGGATTTAGATTTATCTGTATCTGATATCCATTTGGCGTCACTATATCATTTAACTACTGGAAGATATTTTTCATAATGTAATGAGTACTCTTTGGTACGTTTAAAGTAGTCCAACACTCTAAGTAATGCCTCCCAATGATCATTATTAGGGATACTTGTATATCGATTTAGCTTATTTACTGAGTAAGCTATGTTTGGTCTAGTATAATTTATCTAGTACATTAGGATTCCAATAATTTGTATTGACATGAATGTCACTTATGTCATATTTTTGCACAAGAAATCTCTAAGTGCTACTATTCATTGCATATTCGATTTAAGACCTAACTTAGTCTTTTTAGGAGGTAGAATAGCCACTTTTTGCTAAGCACCCCTACACTTTTAAGTATACGTAGGATGGCATTCTTTCTTTCCAAACTTCATAAGGTATCGAACCAATTTTCTTGTATGGTCCATGCCGTTGAATTTCTCCGATTACTCATGTTATGAGGCTGGCGGCATGACAAATTGATTGGACCCAGAAGTATGTCAAATCATTCCACCAGTATGGTTAGTACTATTCATTTTTATTTTTCAAAACATAATATAGAAAACACGATAAAAAATAGCATACATAAATTACATACCAAAAGTATACGGAAGACCTGTCTAAGATTATTGGTAAAATTGACGAGAACAATCGATAAAAACAGAAAACACAAATGTAGAAACGAAATGAAGCGAGGTATGCCATAGCAAATCTCTTTCTTAAAGACAGATTTCGTCCCCTGCAAGATATAACGCTTCTTCCAAAATCGGTATTGCACTATATCAACCTTGTTGACCGAACCAAAATATTGATTGTACTCTTCTCGGATAGAAAAATACGAACTTTAAGAAAGTTGCACAAAACTAAGTTGAACATAAATTTGCTTAGAAATTACGTAGACGGGATTTTGAAGAGGGGTAAGAATTTATAAATCAATAATTCAGAATTGATATAATGTGAAAAAATTGAATTTAGGGATCCCTATTTATAGGATTTGAAGTATATCTTTGAATGGGTGTGTGCCTCTTCATGAATTGGTGCACCATTTGGTCTAATTAATCTAAGTCCTTATATCGCACCATTTCATATTTTTATGCGATCTTATGGTTCAAATTAAATTTTGAATAAATACGTCTATTCATCATACATATTCACCAATTATGAATAAATATGTTAGTACATCATACACATTCACCAAATAAGTATTTTTTATTGGACTTTTTCAATTCATCCAAAATTAATTGTAATAATCAACATCATTAAATATATTTAACGATTCAACCCGATAAAATTCAATTAATTCCAACAATCAAAAAACTAAAACCAACAGTGTGCCTCTCACAGAGCTCTATTTCCCTATGCTCAAAAGTAAAAACTCAAAAAGTTGAGCACTCATTAAGCCTCAACAAAACTAAAAAGAGAAAATTTGTCAATGAACCGTTGCATACACCCACAATATTCAACAGAATAGCCCCTCTAATGGGGTCTAGTAACACGTAACCTAACAAGCCCAATCCAAAATTAACAGCTGTAAATCCAGTTTGATTTTGCCGCCCCTATTATCTTTAGAGAATTACAGATGTATCACACACGCTATTAGAATTGTGTGATATTCTTAGGGGCTGTTTGGTGAAGTCAATTATCCAATACTTTATAGCCAACTGGAATTGTAGTTTGTGTATGAAAATGATGAGTTCTTCCACAACTTTCTTATTCCTATTGTTTCGCTTTCATATTTATTTCATTTATTAAAATGCCCTTTTCAGTCACCATTCTTTGAGCACAACAGGACACATTGATGGAGTACTGGAATTCTTAATGGAATTCTTAATTAGGTTCTTTTTGTAGAGTCCTCTCAAATAAAGATTTAGTAGAAATGCGGTGGGGCTTGTAGTTCATTTTAGTTTATTTTGTTCGATATCCAAATTTTCACGATACTTCATGAGATCATTTGGTTTAATTTATGTCTATGAGTTTTGAGAAAAAATCATTCAAAAGTTTCAAAGTTTCAATTCAAATTTCACAATTCTGCTTTTTTTTTTTTTTGAAGTATACACTAAACAGTCATAATGTAAATGATAGGTAAATAAGATACAAATATTATTTATTTCATTAAATGTCATTCCTCACTATGTTAAAGAATAATAAACTCTCGATATTAAATAAAATGATTGAATTATAGTATGTTTTAGGCTACATTACACCACACATAAAATAATATCATTTAGACATGAATGATGGTTTATGTAAAAAACTTGTATTATTAACAAGCAAATCACATGGAGTATGTGAACAAGAAAATGAAAACAAATAATACAAACAAAATAAATACTTGGTTATCTATGGAAAATTCAATCGATTATAATAAACCTATATGCAAGTTGTATTAAGATAACACAATTTTTCGCTCTTTATTAACACAAGGAGGCTGCAATTTCTCAAACCGACCCAATCTATTTTCATCAAGTCTCGACTTGTAAGCAGATTTTTTGTATTCGAACCACGTAAACTCCCTGTATAAACTGTCTTCTCCTTTCATCAGTGAAGGCAATGGAGCTATCTTTTCACACAAAGGTGGTCCTCCAAAATAAATCATTGAAATCCTCGATTTTGAAGTGTTGGCAACAACTCTATGCCTTACACTCTTAAACATTCCATTAGTCATAACCTGCCCAAAAACACAAGAAAATGAAAAAATTAATGAAACCCCATAAAGCAAAATTCATAAATATTATAGTATGAGATACTAGAACTATATAAAAAAAAAGGTGAAAAGGAAAAAGGAAAATGTCGTTAAGCTTATAAAACTATCTGACATATAACGTAACAAGAAAGAAAAAAGGAGAGAAAAGAAGAAGAAAAGAGAGGATGAAATATATGTTTTCTTTGATTCAAAAATATTAGGGTTGTCGTTTAAAATGAAAAACCTAAATTCCTTTTTGTAGAACATAATCTTTAACTCCAATGAATTTCTAATCAATAACATTGAATAAAATAAAACACTTATCTGAATAAACTAAAACAAATCATATTTGATAAAATGAGAAAATCTAATCTAACTGAAAGTCTATATTTCCTACTTGTTTCAGAAATCTAATATAACTGAAAGTTTATATTTCCTACTCGTTTTGTCTAGAATAGACATTTAGTTATTTCTCATTATTTGTCTCCGGGTGGAAAGAACTCGACTCCTAAATCCAAGTGGCAGGCTAGCAAGTCTGAATCGAGACCATGGAATCTTTGGTGATTTAAGTATCCTCTGTTGGCGGATGACAATTCCACCTAACCAAATTTAACAGTACCAACTATCCTTAGAAACAACATACCGATCATCAAAAACCTCCACAATGACATCTATAGGAGTTTGTGTCACAATATGAGCTCGTGGCACTAGAGGAGCTTGCTGATTTGAGAAATAGATGAAGGCATTACTCGAGGCTCGAAAGTTCCTTGATATGGATATAAATATCCTATATTGAAAACAAGAATAATATTTAAATGCAGTGACAATTAGTTTCTTAATTTTTTTATGATTGGAAAGACCCAGGGAGCGAGCATAAAGTTTCTTAATAGCATGTTTAGGAAAACTTTCTAGAACCATAAGAACAATCACATAATCACCAACCTGAAAGTTTTTATGCCTACGATGTGCATCAACACCATTAATTAAAGAAATTTCTCCCGATTTCATCTTGCAAATCTCGAATATGATCTACAAAGGAATGTGCTGAAGCAACAAGCCAAAAATGATTAGGCATAGTATAAGGTCAATAGGTTCGCAAGGAGAAAAACCATTGACAATCTCAAAATGGCTCTTATTGTTGGGTTGTATGTGCACATAGTATAACTTTACTGTGATGAAATGACAATTTTATATTGAATAAAACTTTGGTTTGTAGTCATTTATTATTATTACATTTGTTTAATATTGAGTATGTAATAAAGTGCCAATGATTACTTGTGATAATATAAGTTGGATACTTGCGTTGAGAAGTATAGTGTGACACAACTTATATTTTGATCATCAATAAAATTGTTCACAACTAATGTATAAGGGTTGGCACCTTGTACCAGAAGTTTGTAGTTTGTAGTGTTGACTATTTAATCATTCGAGTTTGCGATTTGTCCTTATCGCAGAAATAAATTAATGGTGACACTAGTACACTTGAAATGTATTGAACGAACCACGTGTCAAATTTAATTATATAGCATGACCGTGCGAATAATTAAATTCCACTTGATCACCGAGTATTTCATCTAAATCTCTTGACAGGATTGTGTATATCTTTTCGTTAGTTTGATGGTTCTTTAGTTCACCAATGGGTGAGATCAATTTAGTTGATTAAATATCTCGGTGAGTTGGGAGTTTAAAAATGAGCGAAGTAGAGAACACGAATTCGTGTCGGGAATTGTCACCTTGAAAAATAGGTAGAGTGACAACTTAAGTATTTTCTGTTGAACGGTTATAAATCTAAGCTCAGTATTTAGCGATGGCTAAACTTCGACATCTGTGAATTAGTTTACAGGACCGTTGAAGAAAATGTAACTTAAAGTTAGTGAAAATAATTAGATGGGCAAAACGGTTATTTATGCTCATACCTAATTATCGGATCTCAGACAGGGATGAGTTATATATACGGTATGTCAGATGAAAGTATTACAACTTCTGTAATTTTATATATTCTGAGAGTGCAGTCTATTGTCTTTAGTGAAAAAAGCAAAAGACTAATAATTAGATTGAATGGTCTAGGGTCGATTAGACGGAATCTAATTATTGGAGCTTGGAAAATATATGTCCGATCATGTCCCTGTGGTAGCTCTATAAAGTTTTGGACTTAATCACAGTTACTATAAAAGTTTTGGACTTAATTGTAATTGTGATATAAGTTCAAGGATTACATGCGTAATTAAATCAATCCTAAACTAATTGGACTTGGATGCAATCAGGACTCTTGTCGTTATTTGCAATAAAAACGCTTGCCTTATTTATATCACATTGCTTGTGACATAAATTCATTCCAATTCGATCAATTAAGAAAAGAGAAGAAATTTAGCTTTTTGGTTTTCTAGATCTGACCAGTCCAGAAATTAGTTTTTGATTTAATAAAAAGGTGCCCACACGCCGGTGTAATCCAGACTTGGGAGAATACCATAGAAGGCTTGAACGTTGAGAGTACCAAGTTCGTGAATCAGTTCCAGATCAATATCGTTTATCGATTCAGGTATAATACTAATCCATTAGTATTTTAATTATAATAAATACGTGAACGCCTAGCAAAGATCCTGATTTCATTGAATTAAAGAAAATTTTTATTTTCTGGCTAATTCTCGTACCAGTTTCCAACACTTGCTTGTCAAACTATAAATAGAATTTTTATTTGTGAATTCGTTTTTAGGTAAGACAATATCCCAAATACTTGCCTAAACTACGGTTAACAACCTCAGTTTGACCATCCATTTAGGGTGAAAATCAAATGAATATTTAAGTATGGTTCCAACATTTTCCACCAATTTTTTTAAAAATAGCTAACAAATTTGGCTGACCCGCAGAATGAGTCAGCTCCTTGGGCTCCCTTTTTGGAGTACGCCCTTGGAGCTGCCCCTGAATGAGGAGGAAACTACACCATCCGGAATAGATTCCATTTTTCTTTCTTTTTAAGACTAAGGGATATCGCTCGGACCCCTTCCCCAAGGGTTCCTGCGGCAGCAGTTTTATCCCTACCAATATATCTAGCTAGATCTCTCCCATGCATGGATGGCAAAATACTCTGCCCACGACCAGTCACATCCCATTAGGTAGTCAGGACGGAGACGGGGATCATGGTCCCTGACCCAAATTCCTCAAACTTGCCACCTCCATGTAACTCCCAAACTAGAAATTTTCAAATAGATGTGCAAGGAATACAGAGTTTAATACTTCAAATAGGTAGCCATCTCGAATGATGAAGATAGCACGATCGCTAGAGAAATTATCTGTGAGGTCTTTATAGATAATGCCAAAAGCAGGACAAATAGATAAGCGTCCTTCAGGCGCTGAAAGCCAACCACGTTGTTAGACGAGACTACATAGACTTCACTCCTTGTCTCAAATTAATTCCAAATGATAGATTAATCTTCTTCCATGGAGGCTGTGATGAGGCTCCAACTGACCCGTGATGGTCAAGTAGGGTCCTTCGGCAAGCTTCTAGCCTTGTGTAGAACATACGTTTTGCCTTATGTAGCATCTACTTGGGATGGAGATATTTCTACGTGCAACAAATGCCTCATTCGTTGTTTTTTTTTTTTACATCGAATAAGGCTATATCTCCTTTTTCATGGACTCAGTGGAATGTAATAGCAAAAAAAAACCTTGAATGAACTTCCTATGAAGAATATATCTAGGCCATGAAAGCTACGAGCTTCAGTTAAAGTCATAGGTTCAAGCCATTCACAAATGGTCACCACCTTTTTCTTAAGATTTACGTACAGTTTCTCTATACGAATGGTTTGAAATACTAGCATAAGATGATGTAAATGTGTTTTTTTAGATGGACTATAGATGAGGATATCATCGAAATAGACAACTAGAAAGTTTCTCATTTAGGGTCGTAATACATGAGTCATAACCAGCATTAAAGTACGTTAGACATCCCAAAAGGCATGACTAACTACTCATATAAGCCATCTTGAGTCCTAAATGCAGTTTTCCATTCATCTCCTAGGTGAATTCAAATTTGATGGTACCCACTACACAAATCTATCTTGGAAAACAAAGTAGAACTGGCGAGCTCATCTAACACGTCCTCAAGTCTCATAAAGGAAAATGTATACTTTACGGTGATTTTGTTTATCGTTCAACTATCCACGTATATTCTCTATGATCTATCTTCCTTAGGAGTGAAGTAAAACATGCACATCACAGGGGCTAAGTCTATTACAAACGAACCCTTTAGCTATGAGGTCTTTAATTTGCCTATTCAATCATCTCTCTATAGGGGTCATTCTGTAGTGTAGACGGTTGGACAACTGTGATCCGAGTAATAAGTCAATTGCATACTGAATATCTCTCATAGGTGGTAATATATTTGGTAAATTTTAAAGAAATATATCAAAAAATTCCACCAAGAGGGGTGTAACCTCTAAAGTTTGGTCGACAATCACCAGTCACATCCATAGTGCTTGATATCATGATCATAGAGCCAAGAACGTCCTAACAAGAATGAGCTACATTCATGGGATGGACCTCACAATAGATATCCTCAAAGTAAATATCTAACTGGAGGAAAACGAGACATGTCTCTGTAAGAGGTAAAAAAGCCATGTCAACCCAAGCAACTTTGAACAAACGAAGATGGGGTTCAAGATGGAGACCAAACATAGCAATGAGAGTCTTATATGCGACATTCTTGGAACTACCTCCATCAATCACGTTTGCAAGATCTATTCTTGTCAAGGATGTAGGAAAATTGTCATTTGTTTCCACGTATCGGAGTCAGTAGTTGATGCAGATAAGATACATCGCATGACATGCACTACATTTTTCTCGTCCTCATAACTTTTAAGCTACCCATCCTCACAATCAAAATACTCGATTGGATCAAGTTTGACACAGTCATCACCCTCATGGTTCGAAGAAATATGGTCATGTTCTAACACGTGTATTGTGGACATTGAGAGGCGTAATGATCCATAGTGTAGCAATTTTGACACAAAAAATTGCAGGCACTTGAGGTGTGGCTAAAGAAGAAACAATGCTTCGCCTAGAAGTATTAGGAATGATGATCATGGCCTTACACCGTGGAGAACTAAAAGTACGAGGCTGAGGGTATTGAGACCCACCAGGAAAGGATTGGGACGTAGCTAGCAAGGATCCGTGGTTGGGCGAAGTGCACGTGTGAGATTATACAAGCGGGGATCGACTTCTAAGTCCTTATGGTATGCATCATCGACAGACTCGGGAGGTTTTAATGAGACTTCGTACTTGATCTCAGGTTTGAGACTGTTAATGAATCAAGTGGATGTAACATGAGGATTTTCATTAATGTCACAACGATATAACAAGTTCTCAAAATGAATCATATACTCAAAAATAATATAAGGAACGTGTCGATGGTTATAAAGAAACAATCTACCAACGGAGTCCTATGGTAAGTGCAGACATATTTTTCTTTTAGATTGCATTTCATTTCATCCCAAACAATAATATGGGCACCCAATCGCGCGAGGTGATTGGTGACGGATTGCTAGTAACATTTGACAGCCTATAGGAGCTTCATTTTAATAAAGTAAACACGTTGGGTGTTGCGCATGCCATACCACTCAAAGTATTTTTCGAGCGCATCAAGCCAATTGAGACTACGCCTCCATCGATTGTGGGGCATCAATTTTGACTTTTCGAGTGAGGTAGTTTCATCCTCAGGGTTGTATATATGGTGTAGAGGTGGGTGTTTGGAGGGCATGTCGTTGAATATACCTTTAGTTGTTTCATATAAAATTATTTCTGACAAAATGAAAAAATCTAATTTAATTGAATATTTATCTTTTCTATTTGTTTCGTATAGAATAGACCTTTAATTATTTTGTATTACTATTATTTTTCTTTTTTGATATGGCCCTGCTTATTTATTGGCTGACAGTGACTTCCAAAACATTCTTGTCGATGAATCAGTCAAGATTCATTACATGAGCCAAGAAGCATCCAACGTATAGGGCACACATACGAAAAATAATTAGAGTCAAAGCTAGTAAACTTCACATCGATGCCTATGGTTAAAGAAAAAATCTCTATTATGGGTCTGACTCTGACATAGACGTGTATATAATGGACATGGGCGATTAAACTAAGCCCAGATCAAATTTGTACATGTAAAAAAATGTTAAAAATCACATAATTTTTTATATTATATATAATAGCGCAGGCCAAAAATCTTTTTAGTCCCACCTTGACTCCGCTCTTGGTAGAACTTAAAAAGTTGAGGTTAAACAAAAAATTATATCTGTAAAAAGTGAAATTTCTTTTATTTTCAATATTAAAAGTGGTTATACATTTACCTGTAATGAGTCACCAACATTAATGAAGAATGAATTTTGATCAGGAGGGACTGAAATCCAATTGCCATCTTTCAATAAGACTTGAAGACCAGAAGTGTTGTTAGATCTCAGAACTGAAATGATTTGTGGGTCAGTATGTTCTCCAAAACCAATCAAATTTCTGCCCTTAAACTGATCATCAGGGCATGGAGGGTAATGATTCAGCCGGAAAATAGAGTCACTCTCTTCATCCATCACAAGCTTACTGAATATATTCCTTGGTTCAATCTTCAGCCCTTCAGCCAACATTTCAAGAATCTCACAAGCCATTTTCTTTACAGATGACACGTAGCCATTCACGATACAGCTTCAAAAACAGAAGAAAAACAGAACCAGTAAGAAAAAAGATACTGTTCTTTTTCAGTCCCGTCCATCCAATACTAGTGCGTACCAAACATTAGGTTTTTGTATAACTTACCCAAAACTCTCTTGAGATTCACCGAAAATGGATGTAAATTTCTGGTAATTGGAATCTGTGTTGGTTGTTAAGAGAATGTATTCAATCCAACCAACATCTCCATTGGAGCCAATTTTCTTGTTGCCATAGCCAAAAGGGTCAGGAGCAGTAAGGCCTGCTTTTTCTTTTTCAGAGAGCGGTAAAGAGAAGAAATGAATAGCTAGAGATTCCAATTTAGTTATGAATTCAGTAGGGACACCATGATTGATGACCTTAAAGAATCCGAATTCTCGGCAGGCCTTAACAAGAAGGCTGTTCGAGTCGGGCTTTGAGAGATCTATCAATGGAACACCATGAAATATTGTGTTGTTAACTAGAGACAAGTGTTCAATAACAGCTGGTTTGGACAATACAACCATTGGTGAAGGTTTCAAGGTTTTGAAATGATAAGAACGAGTTTGATGATAATGAAATTTGTGTTGTAGAGAGATATCAGATTGTTATATAATAGGATTTGTATGATCAATGAGCTGGAGTATACATGGCTTCAAATGCTGCTTCACTATTTATAGGGCTTTTTGGTGAGAGGTAAAGAGACAGAAAGATTTGTAAGCGAAAATAATTCTCATTTGCAGCTGTCAGTCTTCACCTTTTGCACTCATTTAAAAATCTCCCTGTAACCTTCATTTTTTGCAATGTTATCTTAACCTTAAAATTTATTTGTTGCCGTCGTCTCACCCTCAGATTCTGTCCAGAAAATGTTATCAAATCTTCATGAATCACTGATTTGTTGACTTATGGCAGAGGCTATTGAGACCAGTGTTCTAAAAGGCCCGCATATACGTTGTTTAGGCGCTCAATACGTTTGCAAACCGCATCGCACTGAGGGTATGCACGTAAAAATGCGGTCAACTCTTTTTGTTGGTCGTCTAAACGCGAATAGACGAGAATATGCAAGAATAAACGCGATTAGACGAGAATAAGCGTGCATAACACGCATTAGAACAAGCAAGCCTCTTTTCAAATTTATTTCCATATTGAACCAAAATAAACCTTTTTTAAATCTACAAAAGGTGCTAGAAATACTCAAGATAAAATAAGGGAGCCCGACGAAAATAATTTTGTATCGGATGACACGAAAGATGAGTTAGATGAAGAAGAAGAACTTGACTAATCCGATAAAATTTTGATTGAGTTATATGATATTAAAATTGGTCTTGCAATTTTGATTTTGAACCACGTTGAATGTGATATGTTCAATCATGATATGTGTTTAATATAAATCTAATTTTTCTTCACTGTTACAGCGTGCATCTAATTTTGAAAACTCGTGTATTTTTTATTTGTTTTTAATAAACTAGACATGTAATTTTGTAATCTAAATCAGTATATTTTAGGCTATGTTGTTAAAATTTAAAATTTGAGCATTAAAAAAAACGCATTTTGCTAAAAATGTGTTTTTTGACGCCTAGGCTTCGCATAGGCTATGTTAGGCTATGTTGTTAAAAAAATATTTTTTTGTGTGCCACATCAGCTAGATAGAATCCTTGTCAGCATGCATTGGAGAGGTTTTTTTATTACTTTGTCTATCTGTACTTATGAGGCACGTCTAAAAAAAATAGACAAAGTGCATTGGAGATGCTTTAAGTATTTCCACCATCCCATAAAAATAGTCTTACTTTCCTTATTCGTTTGTCCAAATTATATGTCATTTTCCTTGTTGATAGTATACTTAATTTTTTACTTTTCTAATATGTGTGAAAATAGAAGTAAGCATATTTTTATGTGGCGAATGGAGTATTATTTTATATGCATTACAATATTTACACGTGTTATCATCAATACCTACATTAAATCATTAATTCATTATCATATTTTATATGCATTACAACATTAACATTACATTGTCATTTGTGAGCAAAAAGTCGCTTCACTTATAGCAAACAATGTATTTGAAATTTATAAAAATAATCTCAACACGTAAATAACTAATAATTTCATCAACAAAATACTTATTTAATAAAGTATATGTTTACTTAGAGCATCTCCAACCAATTACATCTATTACTTTTTAGACGTGCCACATAAGTACAGATAGATGGAGTTACAAAAAACTCTCTCCAATACATGCTAACAAGGACTCTGTCTAACTAATCATGCACACCAAACAATAGACTCCGTCTAAATTTGAACGAACTTCTAGACGAAGTGACTCAGCATTTTATTTTTAAAAAGGTGAATGAGGAAAACAAAAAATAAAGACTCGCCAATGTTAAAAAAAAATTAATGCTATATAAGCGGTAATATTAATTTTAGACGGAACCCATTAGAAATAAATTTTTAATTTGACCATCTATTCAATAGACGTAGTACCATATGGACTGAAAGTCCATTTATTTTACCTGTCACATAGACTTCAATAAACTCCATCTAGAAGTCCGTTTAAATTTAGACTGAGTGACTCGTCAAATTTAAGTCAGCTCAACATTTTATTAAAATAAAAGTCAGACGAGAAAAATAAAAATTAAAGACCCACTAATTTAAAAAATTTAATGCCACATAAACAGTAATATTAATTTTAGACAGACCCATTAGAGATAAATTTTTAATTTGATCATCTATACAATAGATGTAGTGTCATATGGAGTGAAAGTCCGTCTATTTTACCTGCTACATAGACTTTAATAGACGGAATGCATTGAAAATGCTCTTAATAATCCCATTTCTCAAAAACAATCTCAATAATACAACAACTAATAACTTCATCAACAAAATACATAATGAAATCTCAAGTTTTTTAATCAGCAATTACTCGTCTAATTTTATGGGTTTGGGTCAACGAGATTTCTGGATTTTGACCGGTTCGATTTGCAAACTCATCCAATAGAGTGATCCGGACCAACTTGATGATTGGATCATCGAATTTCCAGTTAAACTGGTCAGACGGATCTAGATTTTAAAACACTGATTTAAGGGTGTCAATCACTCATACTCTTTTTTTCAAGGGTTCACGCCCTAGCAAATATAGGGTTGAACCAGGCTATCTGTATAAATTTTATCTTTCTTTAAAAAAAGCAAAATTTGTAAAAATAAACAAAATCTTAATAGGGTTGGTCCTTTTTTGTGAGCATTCTCAACTATGTGTATTAATTTGCAAGCCAGTAAGGATATGCAAAACACCACCCACTTTTCTTTGTATTAGTTAGGGGTGGCAAACAGATCCAGCTTTTACTAACTGAATCAACAGGCAACCCTTGCCGATTGACATACTTAATTACAATGAATATTGCTTTAGACTATATAGTTTTCGGATGTGTTAAAAAATCTATGTATTATTACTAGGTGCAAGTATGTTAGGATTCGTTTGGTTTGTAGATAAAATTGTTTATCTGGATAAAAGTTGTTCGGATAACATGTTTATCATTATCCTGTTTGGTTCAGCTAAATATAAGAAATTAAGAATGGACTATAAAAAAATCAGCTTTTCGTAATAAAGACAATTCTACCCTTATTCTTAATTAAATGAAAAAAAACTAAAAAAAAGTAGAGCAGTGATTATCATAGGATTTGGATGTCCAAAATTAGATTTGTTCTATATTATAAAGAGTTAGTTTGTCTTTTAAAAATAATTGAATGAATTCGTATCTGGATAAAAAAATTTGTCATCTTATTTCCGAAGATAAAGCTTCTCAGATAGTAATTATGTTCAAACAAAATAAGACAAATTTTATTTATTATCTTTAGTTATTTACCATATACCAAACGAACCTTTAGTGTATATACATATGAGCAATGACCATCACAGAAATCTATACATTAAATTTTAGACCAAGAGTTGCTCGTTGGCCTTATAATGTGTCTCCAAATATTTGGGTGCTTTTGACTACAAGTTTACCTCAATTCCTCTCGAGGACTTTCTCACTCATTATTAAAACTTCATGTGGAATTTTTACAAATAAGTAAACACGTCCAACATGAATAAATAAGATTTATTTATTGATGATTTTCTGTATCGTATTATTATGAAAAAAAAAAAAAAAAAAACCCTCAAGGTCATGCATGAAATAATGAGTTATGCATATAAATGAGTTTACTAGTGTATTAAAAACAAAAAAAAAAAACAAAAAAACAAAAAAACAAAAAAAAAAACCTCAAGGTCATGCATGAAATAATGAGTTATGCATATAAATGAGTTTACTAGTGTAAAATAAAAAAATAAATAAAAATAAAATAAAAAGGCCTCAAGGTCATGCATGAAATAATGAGTTTACTAGTGAATAATAAAGTTGGAATCTTTATTTTGTAAAGTGATTATTATGGTGCACGCAAGAGTACTGAATAGAGTTGAAGAACAAACTTAATATCTTTAATTTCATGAGTTGAGATCTTGTCTCTGCACTAAATTTTTTATACTTTAGCAAATGGAATTAATTTATGTTAACAAATGGGAAAACACCTTACACTACAAGTCATGACATCCACTTTCATTAAGGTAGGGGTAGAAAACTCATATTATGAACCACAACATCCAGAATTTTATTAGGTCTGGGTTAAATGAGTAGATACATAAAAAAAAAAAAAAAATATATATATATATATATATATATATATATATATATATCAAAATTATTTTGACTTTATTTTCTTCTGCTACATTTAGTCTTTAAGAAATAAACAGTCAATGATCAAAGGTTTGACAGAGTTGATCCAGAAGTTTAAAAATAACTTATTAATTATAAATTTTTATTTTTATCAATATACAATTAAATTATCATATCATCAACTAATATTCTTTACACTCAATATAGTCAAATTCGCTCATTCCCAAAAACAAATACCTACGTACACCACTCTTTCTCTCTCTAAAAAAGTAAAAGTACCCAACACCACTTTGTTTCTCTATCATCTGAAGAGCTCAACCAGAAAAATCAAAGAGAAATTCAAATAGCATCATTCCCAAAACACTATTTCTCTTTCTAAAAAAGTAAAGTATCCAACACCACTTGATTTCTCTATCATCTGAAGAGCTCAACCAAAAAAATCAAATAGAAATTCAAATAGCACCAAATCCCAATATGTAGTGTCCTAGCTAATTTCACTTCTTCACCATTCACCCCAACCCTTCCCTTCATTTTTTTGTTGTTCTACAATACCCAACAAGCTGCCCTTTCTTTTTAACTTTTTTTTGTTCTTTTGAGAAATTGGCACATTAAGATGAAGGAGATGATTCAGTGAATTTTATTTTATTTTATTTTTTAAAAAGTCACCGGTAAAAATTGTGAAAACTATGTTGATTTTTCACCTGTTTCTTTCTAAACAATTTTAACCAACCTGACTTGTTTTGAAAACATAGATTATTACATAATATGCCATTACAGAAGGTTCCTTGACGATAAATAAGTTGGACTCTTGCAATATGCCTTTATCATACTCGAAAAAAGTAGGTAGAAATCATGAACTCTCTTCAGTTTATCTTTACTCAATTATATTCTAGAAACTCTAGCTCAAGACTACACGAAGGAAATGGAATATTTGCTTAGAAATGAGCAAGTTTTAGTGTGACAAAATTTAAGTTGTACTCATTTATCACACATTCTAAGATTAATAATTTTGCGTTTCAAATTGTAGGATTATTACAATTAAGATGTTTTTTCAAAAATAACCACAATAAATAAACTATTTCTTAAAATACTATCATGTTTTTTTTATTCTAAAAATACTGTTTTTTTATTTTTGTAACACTAGTTGTTACATTTGTTACATTTGTTATTTTAGTTATAATAAATGTGTTACATTTGTTATTAACAAACATAACAAATGTAACAAGTGTTATAAAAATAAAAAACAGTATTTTTAGAATAAAAAAAATTAAATAGTATTTTTTAAATTATTTTATATTTTGTAGTATACGGTGAAATTATCATCAAGATAGAAACAATTTATGCTTATGCATATGCCACTATTAGCTATACTTTTAGTTAAAACTGGCAAATGGGTGGGCTGGGTTGGCAGCCAGCCCAATTCATCAGAGAAGGGCCACACATGAAACTGGATTAGGCCAGAACTGTCCAGTCCAATTTTTTATGGGCCAAAAATATGCTAGCACAGTCCAGCCTATTAGCCTAACTTAATCTTAATTTTCTTTTTTTTCCTTTTTTTTCTAAATAAATTTTTTATACAATCTAATACATTACATCAAATATAATCTTAGATAAATTTAGATTATATATTTTGAGATTTTTAAAAAGATTAATTTATAAAATTATGGCTCTTATGTATTAGTCAATAGATAAACGTCAATTTTTTTTCAAAATAATAATTTTTTTTTGTTAATTGTAAACTATTTGTAATACTTTTTTTAAAAAAATACAAATATTAAAAGCATGCTAGTCTTATTGCTTTGAGATATAAGCATGTTTGGCTTAAATTAAAACGCTTACTTATAAATAAATTTAAAATAAATAATTTACTTGTCATACCAAATATATTTTGGATTGAAAACTAAATTAAACTAAATTTTAATTAAATCTAAACAATTTTATGTTGAATTTTAGGATTTTTGGAATAATGTTTATTGGTGACTTAGGCTTAGATCATTTTAGATTGATATTATTTGGATTATGTATTGGAGCTATTCACAAAATGAGTGATTAGTGTTAAGGAGAAAAAAAAAAAATTTAAAATCGGGCCGACCCAACTAACCCGCGGGCTAGATGCTAGTTGGGCCAGGCCATATTTGCCTAGTTTTATTTGGGCCAGGGCCAGCCCAGCCCAAAAATGCGGGTTATATGGGCTGACCCGTGGGCTGGGGCCGATTTTGTCACCTCTACTTTTAGTCATGAACTATAGTTGGTTGGTTAAGACAATTGTCACATTATTACAATATGACGCACAATATTTTAATAGAATCTACTCTAATAGGACTATCTACCATTAACGTATAATTCTGAGTTGATTTGAACACATAACTCACAATCAATTCATTTTGACATATTGCCTAACTTTATTTTAGTTACTCCATCTTTCTTTCTTCGATTCATTCACTTTCCACTTTTTTTGGGAGCTCAAATTGTTAACCTATTTACTGGAGGATAAGAATTATGTCTCGTCTTCACTTCCTTTGATTTATTCTCCAATTTAACTTTTTTTATTCTAAAAATACTATTTTTATTTTTGTAACACTTGTTGTTACATTTATTATATCCATTAATAACAAATATAACACATTTATTATAACTAAAATAACAAATGTAACAACAAAAAAAAAACACAGTATTTTTAAAATAAAAAAATATGATAGTATTTTAAGAAATATTTTACTTATTGTGATTATTTCAGAAAAAAAAAAAAAAACCCCAGCTGGATATGGAAGCAGAGTTGGCCTTTCAAAATCTGCTCGGGAGGATTTTTTTCAGCGGTGGCTCTATTGACGTCGGATTGATTCTATCTGAGGAATCCGGGGAGGAGGGGGGGGGGGGGGGGTGTTCAGCTAATTATGGGGCCCAACAATATTTGAATAACTACCATCATCAACAATATTAGAAGACAATGCATGCATGCTATACTAAACTGGTATTAGACAGACCATAAATTCATCTGAAAACCACTTTTGCATCTTCGAGCAACTTTATACCGACACATCAATAGTCGGAAATGGAATAAACAAACACCTTTCATTCACTGGAATCATTTTTCTCTTTTACACCTATATAAAGAGAAGACATTTTCCTCTTTTTCGAGTTTTGGGGGGTTTTTTAGGGACAAAGGGAAAGATTGGGGTGGTTTGTTTGGAAAGGCGAGAATGGAACGAACGATTTCTCAATACCTTATCAAGAAGGCCTAATTCCATGCAACTCCTGGTGCACTTGTCCTACCTTGAGCCTCAGCCAGCGAAACATCCATTGCTAGCATCATCTGCTCCTCATAACTCTCGGGAACTATGGGGCCTGCAACAGGTTGGAAGGTGCACTCATTTTCATCTCCTCGGTGGATTGCATCAGGCCTTTCAGCATCATACAATTCATGAGAGCCTGCATAGCTGGTTCCAACTTCAGCCACCTCAGATCTATTTTCTCCCCATTCTCCAGCATCCCGGGTCATCGTCAGCTGGCTATCGGGTAATTCCACAATGGCATTCTCTGCAGGAAAATAATTTTCATATTCTTGCTCCTCCCTATTGGAAAACCTGCTACATCCAGGCATCATGCTGTTGGCATGCATGTGCCCACCATAGTTATTGGACTCTCCACTCAGTTGTTGACGCTCAGCAAGGGCTGCAATGGCGCATGCAAGACCACCAGAAGGAGATGATAATCCAGCCGCCGGGGCTATCGTTGCTGAGGTGCAACGATCTTCTATCATATATTCTTCTGATAGAGCTGCATCACTGTAGGGCAAATTTTGGGATTGGCCATTTTCCTATCACCACCACATTTGTACAACAAACAAGTAGGTCATTTGTATAACCAAAAAGTCGAAGGAGAAAATTAAAGATCAACCTAGCCAACAATCTTGTCATAGAAATATACAATACAAATATTGAGCATCATTTAATATTTATACTAATGTTCCAACGCTGGTCTGTAAAGTAAATATTTTCCCGTTCATTAATTTGCCCTAAAATTACATCGCAGAAGTATAAACACAAGTTAACTACAAAGATTGTCATCTGGAAAAAAGAAAATAAGAAAAATAGAAGCTTATCCTAAACCCAAAAGATACTCCTATATCTGGTGCACCCAATCTGGCTTAAACTGATCCAAAAATATCGTTGTTATTTGAACAAGTAAAAGTTCTGTCTTGTTCCGATTGGGGATAGCATTTCTCTTCTCCATGCCCATGGAGTTTTGAAAAATCCAAACACCTCAAAGATAAATAGAGAGGTAGGAATTTCTCAAACGAACGAAAGAAGCACTTTAAGGAATGAATATTGTTGGGGAAAATAGTTCACCAGATCTTTGATTCTTGCAAAAACAATTGACAGGGCTCAGATTAATACTGTCCAACTCCACAAAGGTAACACCAAGTTAAAAAGACAAACTAAGAAGAACCTATTTCACCAAAGAAAATAAAGGGAGGAAAGGGGCTGCAATTTTCACAAAAAAATCAATATAACAATGGCTGGCTGAAGCTTTCTGGTTTTGCTGCTGATTTTGTCTTTTTCACGTGTGTGGTATAATGGTTGTGATTAATGGTGATCCTTCTGCCCAAAACCAAGAGTATATATATAGTATAATATATATTATATATATGGTATAATATATATATTTATATATGGTAATAATATAATGACCCATATTATATTATACCCCCTTAATATATATATATATTCTCTAAACCTAGCCGTCCCACTTTAAACCGGGTCCAACACACTGGATCACTGAGCAACAACTCAAAGGTACATTAAAACTTCCAAGTGACCCACACACGTCCTTCATTAATTTGGGCTGACACAATTATGGAGTAGACTATACAATTATCTTTCAATCCTGAGCTCAAAGCCTATGAAGATATAACGGGTCTATTAATCATCACTGCCCCGGGTTTATTTGAGATCACAAAAATCCCAACAAATATTATTGACATTTTGAGACGAAATAATTCCTTTTCTATCAAAATATCCAATATTTCGAAATTCCACCGACTTCGATTTCTTACACTCGTTCAAAAATATCTATCATTCCCACTTGCTAGACAAATTATCAAACAATTGCCTTTGAAGATACTTGGTGAGATTATCTGCTAATTGTAGGTGACAACTGCAAATATGTCAACGTTTGATCCAGGTTTTTCATGATGAAGCAACCATCTTCTCAACATGTTTAGTTCCATCATATTGTACTTGATTTTGGGATATATTAGGCATTGTCTTGTTATCACTGTACAATTTCATTGATCTAATACTTCAAATCTTCATTCTTCAAGCTATCTTCGACCAAAAAAGCTCACAAATACCTCAAAATACAACTAGAAACTCTGCCGCAGGACTGCTCTTAGAAACCCCGGACATGTTCTAGTTCTCCATGTTACCAAGTTTCCACCTACAGTCACAAATTGCCAGATGTTGAGTTGAGCTTCTTTTGTTCACAGAACCATGGACATGTTCTAGTTCTTCAAGTTACCGAGTTTCCAACTACCGTCACAAATTGCTAGAAGTTGAGTTGAGATTCTTTTGTTCACAAAACCCAAATCAACTTTAGTATAGCTTCAGCTAGTAGACCGGAAGGCTAGCTAGTCTAATGCTAGGGTAGGGGATTCGATTCATCTCTATCAATGACTGAAAAAGGGCTAGAAATTCCAGGCTATACCCAAGCTGGCGGTTTAAATAAGGACTCAAAGTCCACTCTTTTTAGACATTCAACCCCTTTCTTGGAGTTACTTTAAAATATCTAAGAAATTTGAAAATAGCTTCTGGCCAAGTGCACGGACACGACATGATACGGACACGGCAACACGTGATTTTTATAAAATGTAGGACACGTCGAGGACACGTCGTTAAATTTTTTAAAATTTAAAATTTATAATTTTATATATTAGATCTTTAAATTTTCTTTGAAAGTATCCCTCGAGCATTAAAAATTTAAAAAATATACTCCCTCTTACTTCCATTTTTCACACAAATTAAGAAAATTTAATTATTATAGTTGGAAAAAAATCAATTTTACTTATATCTTTCCTAATATACCCCTTTATTAATATGATAGAAAAGTACATATTTGTTGATAACAAGACATATTAAATAGAGACATATTCTCAACAAAGAAAGTGGACTATAATTTGAGACAGATGAATAAAAAGTAAATCTATATTTTTGGGACAAAAGGAGTATAAAAAATAGGACACGACATGTGACTTGTCAGACCCATGTCAAGGAGTGTCAGTGTCCTACATGTTGGACATGGACACGCTGCCCTAGCGACACATGCATCATAGGCTTCAAGATGCTCTTCATTTGGAGAGTTCATAAATTCGTAACAATACTGACTACAAAAGCAACAACATCAAGTCGAGTATTAGACAATATTTACCAACCAACCACTAAAAACTTCCATTGTCCACCATAGTAGAATTAGTTGTTAAATCCAATTTCTGATTCAAATCAATAGCTTAGTATTGAAAAGTTCAAATTTCAACATTCTTTGTCTACTTAAGCAAATCCAAAGTGTACTTCCTTTATGATAGAAAGAATCCATTCATGGGGACCTAGAAATCTCCATAACTAAAAATACCTCAAGGAATCCAAGTTTTTATTTTAGAGTGCCTTAGCTACATAGCCTTTTAGTTTCTCCATTTCAGCATAAAATATGGAAAAGAATATCATCAACACAAATAATAAGAATAAACAGTTTCCATCACCTAAATGATCATAAAACATATTGTGATGTGCTTGACTTTGGGAGTAACCATGACCTCGAATGGAGTTGGTCAACCGATCCCAAACGAGTTTTAGGGACTACTATAGGCAATAGAGAGATCTAAGAAGTCAACGCACTTTGTCAGCCCCGTATATATTTATGCACCTAAATGGGAAGACCATCTCTGTTTACCATTTAAGATAGTAGATTATGAATTGTATTCATTTTCTCTATAGGAGCAAACATCTCTTGATAGCAATTCCATATGCTTTGTTAAGCCCTTTGACAAGTCTGGCCTTGTATCTTAATTGACCCATTTGCCATATGTTAAGCAGTAAACGCCAACTTACAGCTCGCATAATTCTTTCTTCAGCAAGTTGACAAGCTCCTGTATTTTCAAGGGCCTTAATCTCCTATAAGTACAACCTCTCTCTATTCAGCAACAACTAGAGCATTCTATACGAAGTTCAGAATTTCAACACTTAATAAAAACTATAAATGAAGGAGACAACTTGGATTCATAGTACAAGACCTAATTCCATTCTTAAGAGCATTATGAACATCCATATTCTTATATTGTTTTCTACAATAAACTCAAGAACTAGAGATGCATTATTAATACCTATAACTTCTACCCAAACTCGATGCTCACAGTTGGCAGTTTGTAGGGGTTAAGTATTCTATAATTAATGGTTTTGCTTTCTTCAACAGAGAAGTTCAGATTGAGGTTCAATGAGCAGTTCATCTCCCCATCATTGATTTCGCAATAGATAGTACTGAAAAACTAAGACATATAGGAGTACTAGTGGAACTTGGTGACGAACTTAGTAAAACACACTTCAATTGTAACACCCTAAATTTTCGCCGTTAAACTAGAATTTAAGACTTAATTGCACAAACACAAAAGTCTAGGGACAAAATTATAGGTTCACTCATAGTTGAGGACCTAACTACAATTATCAGAAATATATATATTTTTGTCCCATGAATAGTGTCGTGAACAGTAATCTTGTCTGTCAATGATTTGCTAAAAATAGATATGTTTAATGTCCTATTGCATATATATAGTAGATAAAATAGTTGATTAGATGTTAATGTGTATATGATTGTATATACACATATATGATTATGTGATTATCTTAAATCATGCATGAAATTTAAGGTAGGAATATATATATATAATTAATGTCTCATTGCATATATATGATAGTTAAAATAGTTTATTAGATATTAATGTGTATATGATTTTTTATACACATATATGATTGTGTGATTAGCTTATATATATATAATTAATGTCTCATTGCATATATATGATAGTTAAAATAGTTTATTAGATATTAATGTGTATATGATTTTTTATACACATATATGATTGTGTGAGATTTAAGGTACGGATATAAATATTTAATGCTCTCTTGCATATATATGATAAATAAAATAGTGATTAGATGCTAATACGTATATGATTATGTGATTAGCTTAAATTAGTCTTTAATCATGCATGTAATTTAAGATAAGAATTTATATTTCTCTAATAATACATACATGTAATATTAGAAAGTAATTAATGAAAATAAAAGTTTCCATAAACTTATTTTAAGTTTCAAGCAAAAGGTAAGTGTGCATTATATTTTATTGTGATTACTTCTTTCGAATGTTATTTCTACGACTATGTGCAAGGGAATTTGGTACCATCTAAGTTAGTCCAATTTTCGTGTCTCCCTATGAAGTATAATTTTCCATTGAAATATATATGTGAGAATTAATTACTCACACACAATTATTGAGATTTATCTCACAAGTATGACATTTTCTCCTTTCAAGAAATAAATGGTTCGAGACAGTCGACATGGAGATGGCTTATAGTTGCGGGAGTTTTTAATAATAAATTATGCTTATGGAGTCGGTGTTATTTTTTTATTTTTTTTAGGATTTAATTATTAAAAATATTTTCTCCTTCAAGCGAAATTATTGAATTTATTACGCTATTTGAAAAATTGGTCTTTTATGATAAATATTTTAATTATAGTTTATTTTGTTGCAATAACTTTATTTATACTTTGAATCCCTTCAAAGTAGTGTTAATTTACAAGTTAGTGGCATTCGGATCACTAAGGATTCGAGTCGTCACATCAATGCTCTACGATCAGGTTTGGAGTTATTATGATCATAAACATTAAATAAAGGCCATACACCCAAACATTTTAGAAGAAAGTGTGAAAATTTTTGTATTGGAAAATGTTTTGAAGAGGTTGTTTAACGGTGTTCAGATTTAAGAAACATAGTTGCCATCCAATTAATTCAATACTGAGGTGGTGAGGATAGCTTCACCCTAAAGGAGTAAATAGGACTGCCCATAAACATGATTACTCGGTACCTTCTAACATGGGCCTATACTTTCTCTCAACCTACGTGGCATAAACTCGGGTGCAGATCGGATATAGGTACATATCTATGAGTCAAATCATTTTTTCTTTGTTTCTAAAATTTAGGATGTTGGATACAGCTAAAAAAGGATCCAAAATTTGGACACGAGTGCATAGAACGTCTTAGAAACATAAATGTTTTTAATGTATTAAAAGTAAAGATATATGTAAATTAAATATTTAATTACATTGAAGTTTTAACAAAATAATATAAAATAAAATATATTTAATTTATCCATGTTCTTTCTCTCACAATTGAAAAACAAATAAAAAAACATAATGATAACAACAATAGATTTAATTTAATTTATTGAAGTCAATGATATTAAAAATTAAAAAAATTAATAATATATAATAAATAAATATTAATTGATAAGTATAATGACAATTGTTATCCAACTTCAACACAGTTGTAGCTAAAATAAATAATAATAAAAGCAGTTGTTAATACATGCCTAGAAAGAGCACATTTACTCTAAACATACAATTATTATGACTCATATCTGCCCGAAAAAAGAAAATTTTAAAATCTAGGAGCTTTACTCCCAAAATTATATTCAACAAAAAAGAAGCATGTTCCCAACGTTTTCTTCAATGGTCTCTGCTCCATAGACTAACCACTAAGAAGCATCGATATAAGTACGAAAGCGCGACTTTAGAAGCTTTTGTTTGGGCAGACTCCTCAGTTGAATAAGGCACATACCTCATTGCATATTACCATTATTATTTTTGAACTTCTTTTGGAACCCACCAAGTTTCGCATATTGATATTATAATATAATAAGTACAACGCACCACCACCTATAGTATATTAGTATTATAATAATAAGTGCAACACACCACCACCTACAAAAGAGAAATAAAAGAAACAATTTAAACTCCGTTCCAACATCCTATGAGATCGGCAACTTCAGAGCAACACCAAGTAACTCTCTCATGTCGTATCTTCTTTTGATTTAAAAGATCCAAGATGGCCATTTGTAATTTTGTATTATTAATTTTATTAGGCCAATAGGTCCAATTATCTTACATTAAGAGTCAATTTGGTCTAATTTATAAACTAGTTTATTTGACCAAAATGACTTATTTGATAAAAAAATAGTTTATTTGACCAAAAAATGTCTTAGTAACCTGATATTTTTTACTATTCTTTGTCAAATAAACTATTTCAGTCAGATAAACTAATTTATAAACTATACCAAACAAGCTCTAATTGATATTAAGTTAATGGATCCAATTGTCATCCATTAAACTGATATTAAGTAAAAGTTAAATTATATATTAAAAAATTTAAAAAAAAAAAAAAAAACACCCAAAAAGTTGGGGGGTCCAGGTCCCCCCGGAACCCTCCCCCCCCCCCACCCAACTCCGCCCCTGCCTTTGACATATTATTTAAAAAAACTATTTAAGGCTTAGGCCTTGAATCGTGCCTCACACGAGTCTTTCATAAAATGCCTTGAAACCCGTACCTTAAATGTCATTAGTGAGGTTTATGCCTTGACTTAGTGACGGTTATGCCATTTGTAAGGTGTTTGCTCGTTTCTCTTGCATTTTTCGGACATTTGAGTATTGGCTTGCCTATTTATTATAACCTAAAACACAGGTCCTTTTTAATTTCTTTTTTTTTTTCTTTTTTTTTTTTTTTTTGCGGCTCTACCCATATAGAAAGAAAAGAGTTAGGAGAAAACGTCATTGTAAGTGAAGGATGATGACAAAGAATGAGAAGAAACTTATAGTGAAGGGATGATAATGTTAATTTTATTCTCTTAAAGATCAAATTAGTGATGATATACGAAATTTCTAAGAAGACTCTACTTCTAGTAATAAATTACAATTTTGTTACGTGATTACTAATTTGAGAACTTTTTATTTTCTATTTTATATTTATTTGCAAGTTATACTTTTAATTTTGTTAATTAGTTTATGGATTTTTTAAAATAGCTTATGGTTTATTATGATCATATTTTTGTATTTTTATATTCTTTTAAATTATTTTATTATTTTGCCTCAAAGCTTACGACTTGCCTCACGAAGTAAAACGCCTCAATACCTGATTAAGATTTTTTAAACATTATAATTTTGTTACGTGATTACTAATTTGAGAAATTTTTATTTTCTATTTTATATTTATTTGCAAATTAGACTTTTAATTTTGTTAATTAGTTTTATGGATTTTTTTAAAATGGCTTATGGTTTATTATGACCATAGTTTTGTATTTTTATATTCTTTTCAATTATTTAATTATTCTAATTTCTACCTCGAGGCTTACAACTTGCCTCACAAAGTAGAATGTCTCAATAGCCAATTAATATTTTTTAAAAATTGACACAAATGAGCTCTAATAGCATGACATTAGAAGCTTATCCTAAACCCAAAAGATAGATTCCTAAAAGTCTGGTGCACCAAATATGACTAGGATTTAGAAAGATCTTCCATTTTTCTCCATGGTTTGGGATTATATTCAAGATGTTTAACACCTTGGCGGTCTATTTTGGATGCAAATACAAATGTGTTCAAACTTCAAACTTCGAAAGTTGCAAATTAGAGACAACATACAGTTCGTTATTCATTTTGTAAACTTTTTACTTGACATTTAGACATGCACGTCCAAGATTATTAAAATCAAATAGATTACCCAAGATAGTCTTCTTGATAGCTTAAAGGAAACAAAGTTTCTCACACTTCTGATAAGATAAATGTTTAATTGATCATATAAGTACCTGAATAGACTGCCAAATGGCTTCCATAACCATTATTTCCTCCAGATCTATGTCAAATACATCCTCCCTGCATTTAGACAGAACACCAGCAATTGAAAAAGTATGGCACCTAAACTATCTACTAAGAATCATAGGAACAGCTCTTGATAATCCACCAATTAACTGATAAACATTTCAAACACACAAAAAGAAAATTTCCAATATTCCAAGTGCATTACAATATGATATGGAACTTGTAGCAGATCACATCAAAACATTAAAAATCCAAATCATAATATAATGTTAACGTAATATATGACATAGAATTCAGTGTCAAAGAATTTCTGTATAACTGCTTTCAGCAGCCAATATAATTTATAACAAGAATATTCATCAACCCAAATTGTTGGAACAGCAAAGCATCTGCTTAAAGAATGATTCAAAGCAAAATGAATCCCCAATGTAAGGCTCAGTCATACATGCATGATTAACTAACACCTTTTGTTTGCTGGATTCAAAATATTATGTGCCACTTGAAATCAAAAAACAAAGTATCTACCATTAGACTCGAGGCTTAGGTATCGTCAGTAAAGAAGAATATTGTATCAAAGTGTTGGCAAATTCTTTCAGCATATATAAAATGCATTCATGCATGGTGCTTTAATTCGGGGCGGAGCCATGAATTTGGGCTTATGGGGGCACATGTTCATTAGTGGTGCTACATTATCGGGCTGGAATATTACGATGACATGTAGCACCTATACTAGTTGGCGACACAGCAGTAGCCGGAAGAAATAACGGCATTTGAAGAATACAATAAAACTACTTAATTTATGCAATAACTCTGTTATTTAAAAAAAGTAACAGAATTTGGATTAGCCGTATATAACAATAGAATAAAATAGTGAAAAAATGAAAAATAGAATCAACATTTTTTATTTTAAACAAAAATTAAGTTTGGATTAAACAAAACTTGAAAAATCAAAAAAAAAAAAAAATG
This sequence comes from Forsythia viridissima, assembly GCA_030279155.1. NCBI lineage: Eukaryota > Viridiplantae > Streptophyta > Magnoliopsida > Lamiales > Oleaceae > Forsythia > Forsythia viridissima. Next base: position 202,458 of record CM059033.1, read on the forward strand.
AAAATCTTAGTTACTCATGTGCATATAAATATAAAAATAAAGTAATCAAAATACAAAAAAATCTATTCCAGATAAGCGATAAGTAAAGAAAAAATAATATTATGTTCGAGTTAAGTAAAAAAATTAAAAAACTCAACCATTTCATGAGATTTGTACATAAAAAAAGAAAATGATATTTTGTTCTATTTTCATATTTTGAAATTGAAAATCAAGGAAACGTTAAAGTCAAAGATTAAGTTTGGTGTTAAGCGTATTGTATTGTCAACTTTACCTTTCGAAAAATTTGAGAAAATTATATTGAAATTTATAGAATTATGGAAAAAGAAAAAATATGCAAATGGAACAAAAGTTGGGGATTTAAAAATTATTTTTTAAGATTGGAGATTAATTGCACAAATTTCTCAAAAGAAAATTTTAACATAGTAGGGATCGAACCCAAATCCACCAAATAATGAAAAGGACGCTTTGTAACTAGGCTATAAACCATTATTTACATTAACGTAAATTTATGATTTTTATATTTGATGTGGGAGCAAATTTATAAAATTTAAATTTTTCTTAAAACAAAACCAAAATTTTGAAATCAAGAGTGGGACAGTGGGGCACTGTAAATCCGCCAGTGGCTCTAATAATGAATTTTCAGCATGTTACTCTAATTAATGAACTTTCCTGTGAATTCGCTTCTTTCTATGCCCCAAAATGTTAATTTTAACGGCCAAAATTAATCACTGAAAGAAAATTATTTTTATGGCATTAATTATAAAATGAGAACTTTTCCATGTTCTAATATATTTATAATTTAAAATAGTATGTCTATGCATATGCATATGTCTGATGTGTGGGTGTTTGTGTAAAGGAATTTGCTAACTTACTAAATAAATGTAATAGGACAACAATTACCCATTTTATGGGACATAAAATGTGCAAGCCATATTAATGACGATTACTTTATGAATTATGATTTATGATTTATGAACAAGTGAAAAGAAATTATAATCAAAGAATAGAGAACATGCAAATCTGCATTTTGCCAATCTGTTGTAAGCCTTAATATTCTAATCCCTCGCCTAGGAGTGGAAAATTGAAACAAGGGTTTCGGAGAGTAAGTTTTAGTCTAGATTACAAATAATTGGCATGGTTGCCATTCCCATCGACAAAGGAAAGATCAAAGGGAAAAAGTAAATTTTGAATTTGATGTCACGGGGCAGCCAACTATCTATGTTATTTTGAACTCTGTACGTAAACACGGATCAGTTTCAACATTAACATAGTGGCTTGACGGGTTGGGCCAACCGAGGTCTGATCCAATCCATTTCAACCCATATGTAAATGGAAGGATCAGTTACAACCCATTGTCTGATAACCAATATTCTACCCAGATCCAACGTAACCCACCCCTTTGCCAGCTCTACCTTAATATACATGTGTTTGAGATTAACAAATAAACAAAATAATAAAACAACATATTCGCAACTAATACTGGAAAAATTTTGCTTAAAATTATCACAAAATCACAGCACATTATGCAATCGCAGATTGTATGGTACATCAGGTTCCCAGTTATCTTTCAGTTTTCCTTTGGGTATACACTCTACGTGCCTTGTAGAGAGAGTTCCCCTTTAGTGTCTTAAACTATAGTGTCCTACCTTGTAGCTAAAACTGAAATTCCAAACCCTAACAAATTGGAATTTTGGTCACTTACACTTTTTCCTTTGTCTAATATTGACTTCCTCTGTTTCTTTTACATATGTGCCGAAGATAGTCTCAGTCTTGTATTATATTGCTTCATTTTATTCCTATTTTCTGAATATTAGAACTTTAGACTTCTTATTCTTTTTTATCATTCCAAGTTTTTTGAAATATTTGAACATCAAATTACGCAACTTGACATGGAGAGTAGAACACCTCACCGCAAGAAGATCAACGTTTGCCTTCTCGGAGCAAAATCAATGCTCCTATAGTAATGTTATTATAAATTAATCGATTACACTATTAAGGACAAAGTCTTGAAAAGTTTTATCGAAAGCAGTCACTGGTATTAAGTAGATCCTCTCAATTTATAAACAAACATTAAATCACCACTATCCAGCGTTAAGAAAATGAGCCATACCCCAACCACCTTATTTGTACTTCTCTTAATTTATACTCAATTAGTTTGGAACCTCTGCTTGATGAAACAAATTATGAAGCTGTGCAATTTGTCCACTAGTTGAATATCAAAAGCTATAAATATAATAGAAATCATCAGTCCCATAGAAACCCATCCCCCAAGCTTAGCTGCGAAATACATCCTATTCCCTTTCCAATCTCTTGTCTTCATCAAATATCTCTTAATATTCATTATCAAAGTTCAGCATATTATTTTGAAGGTTGAGTTAAAGCCTCAAGATTGCAAGCATAATACTACAACTAGTAAATTTCGTGTTCAACTTCAACATTGCTGTTAGCATGCAAGAATAACATACATGACTCGGCTGTAACAACTCTAGGAAAGCTACTACAAAAACCAGTTATAGTTTCTTCATATTAAAATATTTTTTAAGACCAATCAAAACAGGGTTAAAAAATTTCTTTTCAAGTCACTTTTTTTAAGGTTTATGACTCCGGCCAGTTGCCTAAAACCAAAACATCGTTTTTTCAACTACAAACATAAATGAATCAAGTAGTAAATACATGAAATTACACAGCAAATAAAATTGTCTACCTATTTTGCCTTGGGCGAGGAGGAGGTCTTATTGCTGGAGCAGCACACAACTCCTGAGAGGTAACAATTTCCTCGCCTTCTACAGCAGAACTAAAGGATGGTGCTGCAGATGGAAAGGAAAATAAGCGAAAATGCTCATATTCAGAGCAAGTGACAATGGGAAAATTGGGCTCATGTCAAATACCTGGTGTGGAGCAATAATCAACTTCACTTGGTCCTCTGATACTGCTGGAGGATCTGAGTTCTTTTCGTTTCAGCATCCTTTCCTCTTCATCTAGAATTTCTTGCTGCCTCATCCTTATTTTGGCTTCTATAAGTCGTTGTTCTTCCTATAAGCTTAAGTTATGAGAACAAAATGCTACGCAGCCAGACTGCCATTTGAAACCTCAAAAAAGGTAGTTCAATGATAAAACCAGAAAATTAAGTCTTACAATTTGCTCCAAACCTTTCTCCTCCTTTGTCTTAACACCTCGATACTCCACAGCATAATTTGAGGTTTTACAGAAGGGGCACCTTTATGGTTAAGGATAGCACAAAACTGAAAGATTGATAACATAAATCAGCAAAGCAAAACAAATTATAGATCAAAACATGCAAAGATACACACATATACAGACATAACCATCTTGCAAACTTTTTATTTCTCCTCTTGACGTAATTCTTGAGTTAGGCTTTACATCCCCACTTTGTATTCCATTTTATTATTAATATGCAGGTACGGGATAGTGCCAACACAAACCAACCCACCCACCCACCTACCCACCCCCAAACACACATTTAAGTTTGGGTAGGAGCCTAACAACTTCTACTTAGACTTAGAAGGTTTTATTTAAAAATAAATAAAAAATAAACAGACAAACTTCTTCATCAAAACAATTTATAAAGACAACTAATAGAAATCGAGGATACTGGGTTGGCCGGGTAGAATTTGGTGTCTTCATCTGCAAAAAGCATTCTGCCATGGAAACAACAAAAGAAACCTAAACATTTGAACCAAAATGTTCAAGGCTTTCATTATTTAGAACGACTGCAAGATTTATAACTAAATGCAAATACTAAATCCAATGACCATATACCTGTACAAATTCCTTTCATGCAACATCTCGACCGATTAAGACTTGGATAATACTGAAAACATCCAGAATAAAGGAAAATATTCAAGGGTGACATCACGTTAAAAAAGTATCCAGTACATATGGTGTATGCTCCATTCCTAAATCCTACCGCGTAATACTCCTTTCGTACTGTGACAAAAAGATGAACCGACCCAACCACCAATTACGATGCATATGAAAGCTGAACTAACATAATTCAATTAATATTCCACTCTGAATTACAAGCAGATATAAAGAACTCATTCCAATTTCTTCTTGAGCATAATTAGTAGCCTAACCATAATTTTGAAAAACAGTTCAATTTTATTCTCTTTCCAGTTAGCTAACTAATTCGTCGAGATAATTTCCTTTTCCATTCCTGAATTAGTCAGAAAACCCTAAATGCCCACTAAAATCATTCCAAAGAGAATACATTACTAAGCCCATGAAATCAACAGGTTTTTTCATGAACCAACTTTTACTTTTAGACAAGAAAATTATTTCGACGACACGGTAAAAGTTGGAAAAGTAAAAATTGAAGGCAAAGACAGAAAAACGGACTAAGAAGCAAATAGGACATTCTTCAAGATCACTGCCACATTCATCATCACCAGTGTAACAAGGTGCCAGCTTCGAGTCCAGAATGAGCTTCCTAAGCTTCTTGTGGTCCACATCTCTGTGCTCATACAACCCCTGAGGCCTAGTGTACTTCTCATCCACCACTTGCCTCCTACTCCCCAATTTATTCCCCATATCCACGAACCAATTTTTTCTTCCTTTAAAGAAACAGTCTTCACAAAAATAACAAGATTCCACTGCAAAAACATAACGTGCTTTTCACTGTCCTAGAATGAGAATGCCCATAATTTGCAGCAGAAACATTTGGAAACATATTGCAAAATGAAGAAACAAAAATCAAATTCATCAATTTTCAGAAAAACAAAGGAGGAGCACAGCCCGAGTGATTAAAATCAATTGGGATTCGAAGGAAAATGAACCTAGAATGAAATTTTGGGGAGAAAATATTCTCAGGAGTTTGAGAAACAATAAGTGGATTCAGTGTGTGAAGAGAGGAATGCAAGGAGAGGAGAGATCTCGATCAGAACGTTGTCCCTGTTGATTTCTATTTTTGTGCGCGTATCGAGCGATATACAGTTCAAAATAAAAAGGGTAACTTCTATCTCTCATCAATAAAATATCAGCAAAAATTTCAAACATAAATTTGTTTTAATTAGATTGCTCAACTTTAATTATTCTGTCATTTATTGTACTCCAATTTAAAATGTTAAATACTTATTTTTTCTATTATAAAACTTTTATAATAGTGCAGTGATAAATTTGCATATCATGCAGTAAACAAGTAGAAAATTTCTTGTGGTACGACGGTTACTTACGAAATTTTCATTAATCTTAAATAAAGCAAGTAGGAGTGTAGTAAATTTTGAAATTAAAATTGAAGTTTTGTAACTTAATTGAAATAAATTTAAATTTAGTAATCTAATTAAAATTTCTCTCAAAGTCCAGTGATTACCCAAATAAAAAATATTTACTATTTATTTTATTCGATTGTTTATAATAAAACAAAGATGACGATAGATTAGTGCATAATCCGATTCTGTCTTGTTTTGTTCGTTTGGTTTTACCATGCATCTTTCGGTGCGTGCTTGTTTCTACTTAAAGAAAAATAAAAATAAAAATCTGTATTTTTCTTTATGTTTCATACTTGTCTCAACTACTACTAAAAATATGTTTAGTCACCCAACTTGCTGTTGTATTCGTAAACAGTTATGTAATTTTTCTCTTATTATTAATCATCTCATTTTGTAAAATTCACCTAATTGGTCAATATCAATTTCTAACATAAATGAAGGACTTGCTTGCAAATAGTCACCTAATTGTTTCCTTCTTTAACCGTTATGTAACTTGACGTATAAAACTAACGAAAATGGAGGACGTGCACAACCGAAAAATGATATAATAATATAGTATATTAGCGCATGTTTGATAGTATTGAAATTATTAGTGAATGTGTGGATAAAAAATAAATTATAAGATATAGATTTTATGAAATGTGTAGATAAAAAATATGTTTGAACAATTGAAATTATAATTTAAGCATTTCCAAATATGTGCTTAAATTGATAAAAATTAGCACGTTCAAAGTAATAAAAATTAAAAGTCAAACTTTAACTTGTCTACATCATAAATTCTAAAATTCATTTAACTCGATTTTTATTTTTTCATATGAAGACTCGATCAATCATCGATTTAGTGTTGCAAAGTTGTCAAATTATCTTTTCATCGTACACATCTACTGTTTCATTGACTATATGCAATGGAAAGAGTTTTACGAAGTTAAGTGACTAAAATATACAAAAAAAAAGGTGTTCAACAATCATTTACTAAGAAGCATGTAAGTTGAGTAATCAAACAAGTTTTGAACCCATTATTATGTTCCATAAATATTTGAACATATTCTGGACGTATAGACAATATTAAAGGAATTTTTCTTTTATTAAAAAAGTAATTATAATCACACTACAAATTTTATTTGTTGTACTACAATTTAATTATACTTAAAATTTTCAATTTTTACTCATTGTAACACTCATGTCTCCAATTTTTCTTTGTCGTATTTTTATCCTTAATTGTTTACTAATTAACACACATTGTTTCTGATAACGGTTTTCATCAAAAAAAAAAAAAAAAAAAATTGTTGAGAGAGCATAAAAAGACTTATATGTACATCATATTTTAAAAAATACAATAAATACAAAAGTGCAATAAATTTTTTTCTCATTTCAAAACACTCAACAAAATATTTTAACAGAAACTATCATTAAAGATGAGATATGATAATTAATAGAAAGTTGAATAAAGGGATTCAACGAAAAAGGGGGGGAAAAAGTTATAGACATAAATACTACAATAAAAATTGTAATTTAAGCATTCTCAAATATGTGCTAAATAAAAATTGAAGACTTTAAATATAATTAAAATATAGTACAATGAAAAAGGTTGTTTTGTTAGGATGTGTTTGATTGGCTTAAATTTTTCATAGAAAATAAAAATTTTTCACCTATTTTCCAACTTGTTTGTTTGATTGCCAAAAATTTTCCATGGAATGAATTTTCCCACCTATTTTCCTTGTTGTGTTTGATTGCAACCTTTTTTTTTCATGAAATTTTTTTTCTCATTTTCCTAGTTTTGGCCACATTTTCCTTATTTTCAAGAAAAATATTTTCTTTGTAGGATAGGAGAATTTATTTTCAATAGAAAATTTGTTAACTTTTTCCAATTCATTTATTTTCTATGGAAAAGACGTTAACCTTTTCCAACCCATAATTTCTTGGTAATTCATTTCTATAGAAAATATTTTCTTTCCACCCAAATTTTTAACTTGCAATCAAACATAGCATTAATGTAATTTGAAACGAGTAAACAATTGAAATGGGAAGAATAATTGATCCCCGAAAGAATGGGAGAGGAAAAAGAAAACTCAACTGGTCACTGAGTTTAGAGGCAGATTTTCAATTTGGTCACTCAACTTTAATTTATTTCAAATTAGTCTTCTAACTTAAGTTTTGTTTCATTTTAATAACCATACTTTAATCTTTTCCAAAACTTTTAAGTATTGTTTCAATTTGGTCACTGTATTACTCTCTATTTTAAAAATTATTGTTATATTTGATGCGTCAAAGTTCAAACAACCATACATTTTTCCATATATGAGACTACTCTTTTGACAACTTCTTAGATTGATGTGATCAAAATGGACCAATTCTGAGTTGGAAGTAGATTAGCTTAGTGACCAATGTGAAAAAAAAAATTATAATTGGTTGACTAATGTGGAACAAACTAAAATAGATTGACCAATGTGAAATGAATTTTAAAGTTGAATGATTAATTTGGAACAAATTAAAGTTTAGTGACCAAATAGCAACCTACTTATAAGTTCAGTGACCCGTTAAGACTTTTTACCAAGATTATAAAAAATGCGAGGCGTTGCAATACAGTAAAATCAAATCTCAAATTTTACGAACCCGAGCGTACCTAGACTTTGCCTAGGCATAAGCTTTCCATCTTTTTCTGCCTTTTAAAACATACTTTTTATTAGGAAGAATTCGTACCAAATATAATTAATGTGTGTTGTGAAATGCCCAAACATTATCATATTATTTTATTGATGTAGTACTACTCTTTACTTTTTCTCACTTTTTGCCTCAACATTGGTATAATTGGACAAGACATGAATTGGGATGGTCAAACATAGTGCAATTGGGTTCCAATTAGATATGTCAATTCGGATAAGATTGGTCGGGTTGATTCGTTTCCAATAAAGTCCAATGACGACTGGTATTAAAAAAATTTGCACTATAGCAGGTTGTGAGTCGGGTCAACCTAACCTATAAAAATTAAACACTAGCTCGACTCACCTGTTGGCCCATCCGGTTCGAGCTCATGTGAGCCGCAGTTCGACCTGGTTTGGCCCGTATGAATATAAAATTATTTTTTTTGAAATTACTAAAAATTTAGTTACTTCTTATAATTTTAAAAAATTATGTATATATAAAAAATGTGTTAAATTACTAAATAAAAAATAAATAACAATGATAAATTCGCATTTGTTAATTTTTTAGTTCAATTTCTATTTTTTATATATATTTAAAAACTAAAACAACACGCATTTGTCACATCTTCATTTTAAACGGCTATCTGCTATTTTTTCTATTTTTAAATATCATTTCAAATATAAAATTTTGAATTTCCCATCTTTTAAAAAAAAGAATCAAAACAGGCCAACGATTAAAGACCGAACTGCCCAGGCCGTAAACAACCTGCGGTTCAACCTCCTCGACCCGTAAACAGCCCGTGGTTCTGTCTCCTAGGCCCATGAACGGCCCGCCCGGTTCACATGTCGGCCCGCAATTCTAGGTCAAGAGTCAAGACGGGTGGACCGATGCGGGTTTGGTCAGCCCGCCCATCTTGACACCTCTAGTTCCAATCATGACTAAATAATGCCTCTAGTATACGATGGGATAAATATTGAATAGTCGGGTGATTCAACTAATTTTTCAAAATGATCGTTGACCAATTTTACTCTGTAAATTATCAAATATAATATTGTCTTCTATTCCCTGCTTATAGCTATTTCAAACGATTTCAAATTCATATATCTATAGAAAAGATAGGATTTCAATGTTAGAATCTAACTCATTTCAATGTTAGAATCCAACTCATTTCAATGTTAGAATCCAACTCATTTCATTTGTGTAAGAAATCTCATTTCAAGTAAAAATTCATCCGTCTCTATCTTTTTCTTTTTACTTGCGGTAGAAATTGTGGATTTTGTAGTATAAATCATAAAAATATGTATAAATTTGAGCATGAATTGTAATTTTTACTTTAAATTTCTGTAAATTTGAATTCATTTGAAGCAGATTAATTAAAAAATCAGTTAAAATGTGTAAATTTGCGTCAATAGACTCATGATCTGTTAACACATGTTAATAAACCATGAATCTATTAACAAATTTTTGACATGTTAAAGTCAAAATTGGCATTAATAGACCCACATACCTGTTAACAGACATATTGGTCTGTTAATTTGGCCTTAACAGACCACATATCTGTTAACAGGCATGTACATGCATGTGGGTCTGTTAAGGGTCTGTTAACAATTTGGCCTTAACATGCTACAGGCCTGTGATCTGTTAAGGGTCTGTTTACATATGTTAGTAAGTAAAGGTATTTAGGTTTTTCTACTTAAAAAAAGTCATTTAAACTTATTTGATATAAGTTAAATTTTTCTGCGATTCGAAGCCATTTAATCGAGACAACCCTAGTATATGTATGATATATGTGTATGTGTGTGTGTGTGTGTGTGTGTGTGTGTGTAGAGACTCGCACACACCATGGTTTCTTCCATGTATTGAAATTGAAACCATCGATCAATCACATACTTTGATCTAGTTAATCCTGTTAAAATTAGATAAAAATTTCGCGATATATTTTACCACTAAACCCTGACCAAATTCTATTATTTAGGCTATTAAATTGAACTGATTTTGTAGCCAAATTCTATTATTCAAATGGACCATGCTAGTTGTATATACTCTCTTACACTCTCTTTTACACTTTCACACGTGTCAAATACTAGTTGGTTCAAATCATTATTTATTTAGCTAAATAAATAAAGTGACCCAATCATTTATTGACATGTATGAGGGTGTAAGTGAGTGTGTAAGTTTTGAGTGTACAAGTAGTATTTTCCTATTTAAATATGTTTTGTGTTTATTTAGAAGATAAAATTATGGTACATTAATGTTAGATGTAGCAAAATTGGGTTGGCCCTGGCCCAAATAAAACCGGACCAATATGGTCCGGCCCATCTAGCCCGCGGGCTAGTAAGCCGACCCGATTTTGAATTTTTTTTTTTTTTTTTTTTTTTTTATGCTTTTGCTCCCTAACACTAGTAACTTATTTTGTGAATAGCCTCAATACATAATTTAAATAATATCAATCTAAAATGATCTAAGTCTAGGCCATCAATAAACATTAGTCCAAAAATCCCAAAATCCAACATAAAATTGTTTAGATTTAATTTAAGTTTCAATTCAAAATATATTTGGTGTAACAAGTAAATTATTTATTTTAAATTTACTTATAAGTAATTTTTTAATTTAAGCTAAATATGCTTATATCTTAAAGCAATAAGACTATCGTGCTTTTAATATTTGTATTTTTTTTTAAAAAAAATGTCTACAAATAGTTTACAATTAACAAAAAAAAAAATTATTATTTTGAGAGAAAATTGACATTTATCTATTGACTAATACATAAGAGCCCCAATTTTATAAATTATACTCTTTAAAAATTTCAAAATATATAGTCTAAATTTATTTAAAATTATATTTGATGTAACGTATTAGATTATATAAAAAAAATTATTTAAAAAAAATGAAAAAAATAAAAAAATTAAGATCAAGTTGGGCCAATGATCTGGACAGGACTAGCATATTTCTGGCCTATATAAAACTGAGTTGGGCCAACCCAGTCCAATTTCATGTGTGACCCTACTCTGGCAGACTGAACTTGTCCAACCCAATCCATTAACCAGCTCTAATTAATGTTATTCGGTTGTTAGTTTTATATATATATATATATATAATTATAGAGTTTATTTCAATTTAATTAATTTATCTCGATATGATATTCTGAATGAATCAATAAAATTGGATTTGTGTTCTTTTTCCTCATGACTGAAAATATAATGGTCTCTCTTTTGTATTCACTTTGCCTTCTTGTAATAATTTTGATTTCCTTTTTATATAGAGAATCCGGACAGAGATTTGTTGGAAATTAGTTTATGAACGTTAGTTTTGATCAATTTTGGCTTATTGTTTAACTAGTATTTTTTAGTTAATTACGGGAGTTCGAATGCCAAACGTGTTTTACGTTGCGAATAGATTATTGTAGTATATTTAGTTGTTTGAAGTCAATTTCGAGTAAAAGAGAAATTAAAACTAAAAATGAGTCACTTACAACATAGGAAGTGTTGAAATTTGGAATTAGAATATGGTGGAATATTCAATTGGACGTGACATGTTGCAATTAATTTGATTTTATTAGATTGAATCATTAAATGTGGGGGCATTAAAATTAATTTTAAACAAATTTAAAAAATATTTAATTTGGGAGACATATGTCTAATGATCATGTTAGCACTTTTGCGGGGATGAAATCTGTATTAAGTAGATTTGCTACAGCATACATCGCACAATCTCTACTTCTACTTCATTTTGTATTGGGCCAGTCGAATTTTCGATAACAATCTTAAGACATTTTTTTTTTTACGTAATTTATTTATGTTATTTTATTTTCTTTATCATATTATATAAATTGTGGTTTTTTAATAAATGACTAGTATTGAGCATAATAGTGGAACAATTAGATACGAGAAGCTAGAGAAATTCAATGGCACAAACTTTAAGTGATGGCAATAGTAAATGATATGCTTATGAGTTATGGGTTTCTCTAAAACTTGTGGGAGAAGTAGTTATAACTTCTAATTTTATTTTGAATAGAGTTTCCGAAAAATGGTTCAATACCTTATGAAGTTTGGAAAGAAAGAAAGCCATCCTACAAATACTTAAAAGTTGGGGTGCTTAGCAAAAGTGAATTGTAACGACTACGGACTTTTTCCTACAGGCCTTTCGCCCAGGGGCTATTTCGTGTGCCGTTAACTTACATATTGTCCACTGGACTTGCCCAATTGGTACCAGCATTTACCATAAATACATTTTATGGTGGAAGTCAAAAGTTTGAATAACTGGAGACGCGAAATAAATCCAATTTTGGATGAAATTTCCAGTGGACAGTATGTAAGTTAACGACGCACAGAATAATTTTTGAGCAAAAGGCCTGTAGGGAAAATCTTTGGTCGTTACATGAATATTCCACCTTCTACAAAGATTAAGTTAAGTCTGCAACTTGCCAAATTGGTACAAGCATTCTACTTAAATTCTCCTTAAGGGAGGAGGTCAAGGATTCGAATCCATGTGGATGCAAAAGAAATCCAGTTTAGAGCCCAACCTCCAGTGGACAGTACGTAAATTAACGGCGCACGGAATAGCCCCGAACGAATGGCCTGCAGGAGAAAGTAGGTGATCGTTACATGAATATTCCACCTTCTACAAGGATTAAGTTAAGTCTAAAACTGATGATTGGATTTTTATCGGATGTGCAATAAATATTAGCGCTTAAAGATTTCTTATGCATAAATCTAACATAAGTGATATTCATGTTGATAAGTACAATTTTATACTTATCTGGGCTCACAAAAAGAGACGATTATGAGTTCGTTTAGTTGTCTTCAGTTTAATTGCATGTTGTTTTCTTATCAATTTAGGAAATAATCAAAGTCAAGTATCAATCGGATGAAAAGAGAGCAAAATGAAGACAATGGGACCTAATTGCTAAGAAAAGAGACTTTAGGGGCTTGACGTGAAATTATCAAGGCGAAAAATTCAAATTCAGCACAAAAACCACCCATGCGATCGCATGGAAGGATTTTGGTGCGATCGCAAGACCATTAAAAATTTTGCAGAACATAATTTGTACCAACCATGCGATCGCAAGGTTGGCAACCATGCGATCGCATGGGCATACGCAGTAAAATTTTGACAGAAACCTGATGGATTTAGAACTCTACCAGTCCAGATTAATTCAACTACCAAACACACGTCCTGGGGTCTTTAGAGAGCATTATAAAAGGCAGAATATAGATATTTCGCGGGGGACGAATTTTGGAGGAACAAGATACAAAACAAGAACGAAGATCAAGGCGCAGAATCAAAGATCATCGAGCCGAGATCACGGGTTTTATTTTACTTTTTGTTTTCCTTTCTCCGGACCATGATGAACTCAATCATTGCAAGAATTGAAGAAATCATGTCCGGCTAATTTACTTTATCTAGGATGAACGATGAAACCTCACATTTTTTATTAATTAGAAGTTTTTTTCTTTTTAGTAATTAATTGTCCGTGGATTGATTATTCTTTATTCAGTTTCTATATTATTTTAATGCTTGCGCACTATTAGAATATATTGTGATCTATATTGAAGTCGAGAGATTCAATATAGCTTTAGCACGTGGTATTGAATAACATAGGGTCCAATAATAGATAAAGATTACTATTATGCTTTATGAAATCCATTTAGGTGTTCTTGAGATTTTAATGCATGTGTTTATGCTCGAAGCTTAATTAGAGATAATTAGGTTCGCATAATATATAGAATTGATTGACCATCGAGAGAGGTTTTCGATTAATTTAGGAACGCCGATTTTCAATCTAAGGTAATTAAAAGCTAAAAAGTGATTAACAGATAATTGATTACAAAATGTGTCGATGGATTTGTGAATCCTAGTATTGGTAAACTTTAATTCGTTCTCATCTTTCAAAGTTGCTTATTGTTAATTTCAATTTAATTAAAATAGTTAATTTAGTTTAGAGTCATAAGAACAAAAATTGAATCTGTATTTATTTCCATTGTTAAAATTTAAGTTGTGAAATTAATTAGTTAAATTAGTATCTAGTACTCGTGGGTTCGACACTTTATTTATCACTATATTACTTGTCAACGATCCGTCCACTTGCGGGATTTAAATCGCACAACACATGTCAATATTATTATTGGGTTCAGAGATGCCAAATTCTTTGAAGAATTGTTTCCTAATAAAAGAGATATTATTGAAAATACTCAAAAGAGGACTCGTGACAATGCTTTTAAAAGCAATAAAGAATTTGAACTAATAAATAGTAAAAGAGAAATGGTTGCTAAATCTTTTATATCTTTTGTGATTGAGAACAATCCTTAAATATTTAAAGAGGCTATGAATAGTCCAGAATTTTCATTATAAAAGGAAGTTATAAATAGAAAAATTGAATCCATTCTCAAAGGAAGTTATAAATAGCCCAAAATTGTTTGCAAATAGTTTTTTAAAAGAAAGTTAAACCCATTAATTCAATAGACAAATATAAAGCTCGGCTTGTTGCCAGATATAGCTTACTCGGTAAGTAAGCTAAGTTGATATACAAATAACCCCAGTAATGAATATTTACTTGGAGTTTTGGGATACTCGAAACGGACAAGAGAGTATTCATTACATTATCAAAAATATTACCAGTAATTGAAGGATACAATTATGCCAATTGGATTTTAGATACGAATGAGTCAAAGTCAACTAGTATGTATGTATTTACTCTCGGTGGTGGCACTATATCTTAAAAACCTTCTAAGCAAACGTGTATAACTCGATCTATTATGGAATCTGAGTTTATTGCTTTAGATAGAGCATGAGAAAAAATGGAATAGTTAAGACATCTTTCTATATGGCCAAAGTCTGTACGTATGTATTCATTGCGATAACCAAGCAACAATAGCCAAGGATTGAAAATTTTGTATATAACGGTAAGTCAAGACATATTCGTACCATTCAGTAGTTTCTCTCAAATGGAACAATATCAATTGATTTTGTTATGTCAAAAGATAACTTAGCGGATCGGTTATCTAGAGAGTGAATAAACTGCGCATCAAGAGAAATAGGTTTAAAGCCTAAAATATTCTAATAAGTCAACATAATGGAAACCAAACCCGGCGACTGGAGATTCAACAAACTAGATTCAATAGAAAAACTAGTTATAAATGACTCGATGAGAATCACTTCGAAGTTTTTACTCCTTCCAATTTTTATAATGCATAAGTGCTGCCTAAAAAGATTGTTAAGGATAAGTTTTTCTTTTAATGATGATTATATCTTGTAATAGTACTAGTGGAGTATTGTAGGGTACTTTTTATAGAACATCACATATATTAGTGCAAACGTGGCCAATTCTTTAAAATTTTTACTTAGGTGAATTCTCTAAAACACTCGCAGAATTCAAGAAGTTTGGAGTCTAAATAATGAACACAATGGAGAACCAAGTTTGTTATAGGGAAGATAATGTGTTTGGTCTATTAATTAGCCATGTAAGTTCGATATATTCTTACTAAAAGCGAAAGCTACTTATCTTGATGCGTTATCTTTCAGATACTACTCTTCTTTTGTCTTTCTTGATTTGAGTCGATTTCTTTCAAAATTCAAAGGCTAATTAAAGTAAATAATATTTGAAGTTATCTTTTTGTTAATTTATTATTATTTTAATATAACATTCTCAAACTGAATAATTTTTAATTATTTTCCAATTTATCACTTGAAGATTATTATTATATTAATAATAAGAAAAATTTTAAAATATTTGAAACTAATTTTCCAATGTTTTCAATATTGTTTATATTAGAGTTAGGATTAAACTTGTTTCAATTATAAAATAAAAAGAACACACTCCAAAACGTGAGCTATATTTCTCTTTTTTATTCCTTCAACTCTCTTCAAAACTTCTCTCTCTCTCTCTCACTCTTCGTATTAACGTCAAAAGTGTCTTAACTTATGTTGGCCAAGAGGGGCGGAGCGAATGGGGGGTCCTGGGGAAGACAAAGACCCCCCAATTTAGAATTTTTTTTTTTAAATTTTTAAAATTTTTTTATTTACTAAATAAAGAAGGCCCAAAATGAATAATCTAAGTGATAATTTCACCATACACTATAAAATATAAAATAATATAAAAATATTATTTAACTTTTTTTATTCTAAAAATAATGTTTCTTATTTTGCAACACTTATGTTACATTTGTTATGTTTGTTATAATAAATGTAACAAAAAATGTTAAAAAAATTGAAAATAGTATTTTTATAATAAAAAAGTATGACAATATTTTAAGAAATATTTTATTTATTATGGTTATTTGTAAAAAGACTCTATAACATAAACAAAGATAAATAACATAAACAAAGAAACCCAAAAATAGATTCATATTTATCTTCTTCTACCATCGGACTTCACGTCTTCTGGTTTGTGAAATTCAAATCACGATTCACGCACGGCAGGCGGCATCAATCATGTCATCGAAGTTCTTCTATCAAATTGAAGAGTCAAATTACCATAAATAAAAATATTATATTGTCATAAAAATGAGCTCAGTAATCCCCGCGAAAGAGCTCACCACCACCACCACCACCACCACCACCACCACCACCAAACCAACCAACAAAATGTCTGGTTCTACCACTGTTGGCTAATCATAGATATCAAATTTTATTGTAGTATAAAATATGATTCAACAGTATAGTAAAAAATAATAATACTTTTTTATAAAATATATTTCAATTCAAAAAATCCATAGAATTTGATGTGGTTGTATCTAAATTTGAAAGTCGCTTTACCTGCCCAATTTTGAGTCTAGACAACAATAAAAATGCATCTTCTCCTTCTAAACGAGAAATTTCCATATGTAGTTACTAAACTTTCAATAAAATTTCGATTGGATCATTGAAACTTCTATTTAGTTTTAAATTCCACCTCCCAAATTGATAAAAATTGTCTAGCAGTCATACCACAACAGATTTTTCACATTTGTCATTGCATGGCATGCCAATTTAACACTATGTCACGCCATAAAAATGTTAAAAAAATAACATGCATTTTAACATTTTTGTTTAAAGAGATTGTCATAATCTTGTAATCTTCATTTTACTATTTTTGTTTCTAAGATATCACGTAGCACTTTATATATAAGATCAATAATGATATAGCTGACAACTAAGTAATTTTCGTCAGTATGAAGATGTTAGGTGACGAAATTTGAATTAAAATTTAGCGATTCAATTTATACAAACTAAGGTTTAGTGACTCAATTGAGATTTTGTTAAAAGTTAAATTATTATTTTGTTTATGGGCATTGAATAAATATATTTGACCAGTGTACAATATTGAATATTATTAATTGTTGACGTGTATGTATGCTGATCATAATTATGGTCATACGACTCCAACTTGAATGGGCATCTTCTTTTAAAGTTTTGTTGGGACCAATTTGGAAAGTACTATTTTGTCTTGTCCTCTCCACTTGCACAACAACCACAAAAAGTATAATCTTACCCTTTTCCTTGGACAATTAATTCAATAATCATTCATCAATCTTGACTATTTATTTTTGAATAAAATATATATAAGACCGATACTATTTGAATCTATATTTTTCTTATATTATATTGACAAGATTTAAAAACTTTTATTTAAAATTTTCTTTAAAATAAATAAATCTTAGAAAAAGAAAAAAGAATCTTTTGAACTCAAAATCAGACTGAATTACTAAACATATTTCTTTTTTTTTTAGTCATTTTAATTGTTTTTCTGTTCAAACTTCTTTCTCAACTTTTCCTAATCTTTTGATACAACTTCTCTGAATGTAATTGACTCTTCGAGTCGAATGCAATAATAATTCCATTAATAATTGTGATATAAGTAAGGCAAAATTGTAATGGAGGTCCCTAATCTTTTGGGATAAGTAAGTAACCTTCAAAATCTTCATATATTTGGTAGTGCTAAAATTATATTTTAAACGCTTATATTATAAGTTGTAGATAAATGTGTGGATAAAAATAAATTGTAAGTTGTGGATCCTATAAAATGTGTGGATAAAAAATATGTTTAACATTTTTTACCAGCTGAAATTACAATTTAAGCAGTGACAAACATATAGAAGGATTGCGTAAAACACATGTTCAACGTTTTGGAAGGTAAAAATGTCACCACACTTAGGACATGTTCGATATAGTTTTTTTGGGAAAAAAATGAGTTTTTTTTTTTTTGTGATTTATTGACTTTTCAAATTTTTTTGTAGTGTAAAAAAGTTAAAAAGTCAAAAATTGTAAACAAAAAAATGAGTTTTTTTGAAAAAAAATAGCTACCGAACATGTCCTTAATAAAAACAATAACGAAAAAAAAAAAGTAAGAAAAAAAGAAGCCCCTCATGACCACATCCATAATTTTTTCATATCAATGTTCTGTACATACCACTATATATTATATTTTACACATCGCTTACAAAATAAACCATAACAAATCATTATGTATATATCGTCAATCTAGAAACTGAGTAAATACCGTCCAACTTCACAAACCATGCACAAAGTTCCATTTTGAAACAGAATCGAACTCCCATAGCATTGATATAACTCAGTCTCGGGAAGCAGGTTATCTCTACAACTTTGTCACTATCTCGTGAGATGATAATTCTGAAATCATTGTTACGATTAACCTTCAATGCCATGTCATATATACAATGAACTCCATCATGGCAAATGGCTTTCACCTTGTTGCTGCAGTTCTAATGGACACTTCCATTTTTATTATTAGGAGTCAAGAAGTAATCCATGCTCTAAGAGCTCGGATAAAGCACTTCTCATTTTTTCGACTGACACAGGTTTTGGTACAACTCCATCCATCCCAGCCCTCAGGCAATTCTCCGTCATCAGTTTATCTCTGTTTCCCATTAATGCTACAATAAAAGGCCTACTAAAATGTTGTGAAAATTTTTCGTGTATCCTCACAGAAAGTTCATAACTGTCTATGCCTGGCAGGCTCACATCAAGGAACACCACCTTGTGTTCATGAATAAGAACTCTCAAACACTCGTCACCTGAACTGACGGTCAGTACCTCACATCCCAGGTGCATAAGGATCCCCTTTGTTACCATCCGACCAAGCCTAATTAAAAATAAATAAATAAAAGAAAATTAATATAAAGAACGAATCGTACAACTGGTAACACTTACTGAAACTGTTCACTTGAAAAATTTAAAAGACACAACATTTGAAGTAAGTAGAGAAAAGATTATAGAACAAGCATATGCAATGTCAGAGCATGTGCTGATGTGCATATGCCACGATATGCCAGAATATTACCCTCAAGCAATTAATTGCATTCAGAAAATAATATTTCGATAATTAACATGGATTATTGGTTTTATTACCGACCAAATTTCTTCACCGAAAATTTTGACCATAGTAATACGTATAAATGCGTCAAACACTAGGGCTTTGGCAACCTTTCCCAAGTCCAGACAGAAATAATATGTGAATCCCAACATTCATACAATTCTCGTCAAGCAAGCAGAATTCAGGGATGGAAAAAAACCCTTGCAAGACAAATAAAAGCTGAATGCATAACTAACCCATTCTCATCCATCAAGACGACTTTGAGCCCTAAAAATTTTGTTGGCACACGATTTTCTGGAACTTTGGGCACAAATGGGAGTATGGACTCATGTGAACGACCAGGAATTCCAAGTTTTACAACAAAAATAGCAGTTGATCCCTTGCCAAGACCTTCACTTTCAATCCAAATGTGCCCTTCCATGAGATTTACAAACCTGGTTCCACAAATATAGGGAAAGGAAAATAACATTAACAACTAAAAGAGCAATAATTTGTCAAATCTTCTTGTTGATATCCAGACAAGAATAAGTACAATGGCAAACACAACAGAGAAAATAGAATTCCAAAGGGTTGTTTAGCTCAGAAGAATAGCAAAATTGCAGAATATAAATTCAATAACCATGCCATTACCTCTTACTAATGGCAAGACCAAGCCCACTACCACTAGAATTTTTAGTACCCGATGATTGACTTTGTGCAAATTTGGTAAACAGGTTAGGAATTTCTTGGGGATTAATTCCTGATCCTGTATCTTTCACCTACACTACAGAAAAAGTAGCTATAACAATATCAAAAGAACAAACACAATAATTTGGTAGCAAAGTGATGAAAAGCTAACCTGGACATGCAAATAGAAGTGATTATCACTTGGTACTGGGAAAAAACCAGGGGCTCGAGGATCTCTTAGAGACTCTGATTTTGCAACAGAAGCAGAAATTGAGATACTACCCACTCTGGTGAACTTCACAGCATTACCAACTATATTTAAAAGAACTTGCATTAGCCGCTTTTCATCACCAATGGCGTGCTCTGGCATATCTGAAGAAAAACTCAATGTAACGAACAACTTTTTCACGGATGCTATAGGCCTTATCAAGTTAAGGGCCTGCAATAAGAAGCAGACATCTCTCTTGAATCAAATTAATCAATCAGGAAATAAGAAAACAAACCATACTCCATCCTTCTCATGTTGGTTCACACACTTCCTATTATTGAACAGATGATTTTTCTTAATCTTGTATCAACAGGTGGCTTGACAAACAACGTGAGATGGAGGGAGTAACTTGTTTCACCTTCACAGACTTATCTAGAACAGATCATAACTAACAAAACAAGTAATTACGCCTTATTTCAAGAAACTGGTCTCAGCTAGAGAGATCCTTTTTCATCAGTTGTCACTATATTGGATCCAAACAACATACTAACAGTAGAAAATCCTACCTCCCAGAAGAGCACATGAAGGCTCAAAGTTCTTATG
Source organism: Forsythia viridissima (assembly GCA_030279155.1). Classification (NCBI taxonomy): domain Eukaryota; kingdom Viridiplantae; phylum Streptophyta; class Magnoliopsida; order Lamiales; family Oleaceae; genus Forsythia; species Forsythia viridissima. The sequence goes on from CM059033.1 coordinate 223,117, forward strand.
TCAAGTTTAAAGCTCCCATCTTTAAGTCTTGAAAGATCCAAGACATCATTGATAAGTGTAGCTAAAAGACTGCTACTCCTCAGGATTGTTTCGACCATCAGACGTTGCTCAGGTGTCAGCTTAGTTTCCTGTAGTAAGGATGAGAGTGCAATTATTGCATGTACGGGAGTTCTCATTTCATGATTCATGACAGCCAAGAAATCATTATGAGCACGGACAGCTGTCTCTGCTTCTCTTCTTGCTAAATCAAGGGCAACATTCTGCTCCATGAGAAGATCTCTTGCCCTCATGGACTCTTCCAAAATTGCAGCATGTGAAAGAGCAACAGCCACCTGCTTCATAAGAAATATAAGGAACAGGAACCTCTATGTTTTAGTGAATTGAAACAGATTTTCCATTAAATGCAAAGAGTTGCATCCAAGGAATTAACTGTAAACAGTAAACACAACAAGGCAGCAAAAAACCAGACAACTTTCTATCTACGAAAAGAGGATGGAGAAGATTTATTAATCAAATAAGTCACTTGGACATGAGTATTTAAAAATTATGGTGATCCAAATAAGAGGGTAAAATAGGAAACATCCACATTATTACCTTCCAACTGTTATCACTATTTTTTAGATTACTTAGCTAATACTACATTGATATCATGACAGCATGATGAAGAGCCAACGCTTTGGACCATGCAGCAGGATAACAGGTTAACACAACGAAAGAACTAAATGCTAATGCCATTTCGAGTTTAGACAACGCTTCTAGCCTGGACAGTTGCATGAAGTAGAGGCATATGAAGTGGATCTCATTACATTTTACTGAAAGTATTATCCAATAACAAATCCAAATGACCTCCTATTGAGCTCTTTCCTTCTCTCTTCTTTAAATTGTGTAAAGGGCTACAAGCACAATGCAGTACTTATTAATAGAAGATTCACAGTGAGGTTAAGTAGATGTGACACAACTTCTTTCTGTTCTCGTCTTTCCTTCTCTCTTCTTTAAGCATTCAACACTTATACCTCCATGGAGCATAACAGCTCTGGAAGGGAGACTCGAATGACTTCTTTGCACCTATATGACCATGGATATTGAAAACGTAAATAATCAAGGATGGAGACCTCAGTACAGTATTGCTCCAATGCCTGCTGTCTCTCATTCTTTTTAGCTTATAACAACTATAATTCTGAGGATATTTTTCACAAATATAATAAAATAAATATCACAGTTGAATGTTTTGCTCAAACATAAAGATTTTAACAAAGTGAATATTAAAAAATACCATACTGGGGAATCTGGAAAGCAAAAAAATTCAACACTTATCGCATGTGCAACTAGAAAAAGAGACAAGAAGGATTTAGACCTGGTCAGCTACCACCTCAACGAGCTCTAGCTCGTGAACATGCCATTGCCTTGCACTATCTGAAGGAAGAACCAAAACCATCAAAGCATAGCGTTTGGTCATCAGTTCAGGCCAATCATTAATTTGGAAGTTGGAGAGATGCAGGAGTGGGACACGCACAGCAACCACCTCACCAGTCGTGTACTTTCCAGCAGGTCGAAGTCTAGCCACGGGAGAACTTGACGAGATTTTTACAGCTCGATTGGAACTGAACACTTGATTAATCACTGGAAGTTGTATAGGTACAATGAATCCCATTGGATATTGGTGGCGAAGAGTGTAGGAAAGTTGAAGCTCAAGTCCAGTATGCGTTGGCATCCACAATGCACACTCTTCCAAAGCCAATGTTCTTCCCAGCTCAATAAGTGTAGTCTTCAGTATAGTATGCCTATCAAGAGTGCTCCTGATTTCATGAGTTAGCATTCTAACATATCTGCCGGTTTCTTCCTGTGTACGAATCAAGCCCATTTCTCGATCTAGCTGTGCAGCCTTCTTTTTCAAATATAGCTCCCTCTTTTTAACACTTAATAAATCCGGGATGATATGTACTAGCATAAGGGCTGTTGCACATGACACAACAGCAGTCAAAATTTTTGCAGTAGTCATGACTACTGCCACAGTTCTTGAGTGCATAGTGAATGTCCATAAGCTGATTAGGTGCGTTGCTCCACAAAGCACTATAAATGAGCCAAACTGCACAAGAACCCATCTATATGGAAATACAGCAGATTTCTTAACAAAGTAGACCAACTCCAATGGGATGGAGAAATACGCCAATGCAATGAAGAAATCTGAGATATATTGATACTTCATCAACAATTCATCAGCTGGCCATTGTGGCTCAATGCAATGGCAGGCATCCATGCTAAATGAACCACTTCACCCCAACTCTTCCTTTGTCTACATACTTACGGCAAGAACTACAGAGCATATTTGTTAACTTTGGCCATACATGGTGTTATACCACAAGAGTGTGACGCACTGACGATAAGACAAATTTTTTTGTGAAAATCTAACCAAGTATCAAAAATGGAAAGATTATTCAAAAAGGAGAACTGTATTAAAAATCAATAATTTTGACCAAGTTCCCTAATAAATTGATGAATAAACTTTAACGACCAGTCTATATTCATTTTCTTTACTTAATAATCTAAGGCAAATAATCAAGCAAAAAGTTGAACACAACGAAAATATGCTTCATTTTCTGCAATCAAGACTTTCACATACTATGTATCGTTTTATGCACACATAATTCTATAAGTAAAACAGCATGTCAAAGTCTGAGAATACAATTGGTTGAAGTTTACTTCCCTTTGATTAATGTAAATGATCTACATCCACACGATTATATGAATTACTAGACCAGAAAAATACATCAATTACCCACAAAATTATATTAAGTACTTTAACAAGTTTAATAAAATTTAAACCTTCTTTCAATAAACTGTCACGGGCTTAACTGAAACGGAGCTCAACAAAACCAAAAAACCAAACCCTCGAACCGCTAAATAAATAAGGAATCCCAGAAAACCAATTAGTGAAATCAAATCAAATAAGTAAATAATCCAACAACAGAACAAAAGTTCAAATAAATTTTATTTGAACTGAAACTGAAATTAGCCCATAAAATCCAGCAAGATTTTTCTTAGGAAAATAAACCTTGAGATATAAAAATCAGAGAATCATTTAATTTCTAAACAATGAAATTGGAAAGAAAAAAAAAAAATCAACTGAATTTGAAGAGGTTAACTTACCCAAAAATTTAATGATCTGGGAAGTTCCCTATTTGTTCCTCAGATATATTCAAGAGTATAAAAGAATGATATCAGCTGAACCAATTTTAAGTCATCGAGTGTCGTCCAGGTGTGCAGAAAATATTAGGATCTGCGGGACAACTGGTTGGACCTTTAACAGACTCTTTTGAGAAGTTTGGGCCCTTCAAAAAAATATAGTATTGTGGAAGTTCTTAACATTTGCGACAACATTTGTAGTTTCTGTCGAAGGTGATGAATTTGGCTCAAATTGTGGCTACGGGGCTGGCTGGCTGGCTGGCTGACTTCCTTAATACTTCTAAGGCTTTGTTTGGTATTGCTGTGCTTTTAAGAGAATTAGTTTCTGCTGTGCTGCAGAAAAAATCAGCTGTGGGAAGAATTAGATAAGTGTTTGGTAAACTTTTGTTTCAAAATTGCTGTATGTTTCAAAATCAGCATTTAGCGTTTGGTAAACAAAAATGATTTATTGCTGTAACGGTGAGAGCCTATTGGAACATAATTTTGAAGTTTGACATTCTAAAATAGAAAGCATCTTATGTTTGATACTTAGTATATTATCAATTTTTTTGGTTTCTTTTAATTTTTAATTAAAAAATTAAAGTATCGGATCCATTTTTACTTTTTTCAATGATTAATAATCTAATTACAAATTTTTTTAATTAAAATTAAAGATATTTTTGTCTTTTTCATTAAATAAGGACTCAATTGCGCACCAAAATATATAGATTAGAGATTGTTGCGCCAAAAAAACAAAGTTAATGACCATTTCCATACTAAGGTAAAGGTTAGGGACAATTTGTGCCAATTGAAATAAAGAAAAAAAATGTAACTTGACAATTTTAGCTCCACTAATAAAAACAAACGAAGTGATAGGGACCATTTGCGCACCTAATGGATAGGTATTTAACGGATTTTTAACGGAATCCGTAAAAAATGACCAATTGCGCACCTAAAAGGATAGGTTATGGACCATTCCGCCAAAAATAAAAGGTTATGGACCATTTGCGTATTAATGTCATACGTTAGGGGACCATTTACGCCAATTTTTCGAAAGATAATTAGTGGATTTTTCTTTTCTTGCTTGGATTTTGATAAGTTTTTCTTGGTCTCTTCATCTCACTCAGGGGCGGACCCTTTAAGGATCCGCCCACAGGATTTTTTTTCACATCCCAATATTTTTGGTTTTTTTCCCAGCCCAAAATGCAAGCCCAGATACAATTAATCGTAAATAATATAATCAAACCCATAAAACTCATTAGTCATTACCTTCTCCTACGCTGAGAGTCTCACTGTGATAGTGTGCGACTGCGCCTGCGATTCCAAGGCCCAACTCGGCAACTCCCAAGTTCCACTTTTGCTCTTGGATTATTGGTATCGACATTTCCTCTTTGATTATTGGATATTAAGTGAGTTTCGCACTTTTGCTTGTTTTGTTCTAGATTATGATATAATATTTTTATGATGTATTAATTATTATCTGCTAGATTTTTGTAATTTTTCAATCTTTTCTTAAAAGATAATTAGTGGGTTTTTCTTTTCTTGCTTGGATTTTGATGGGTTTCTCTTGGTCTCTTCATCTCACACACACACACACACACACTCTCTCTCTCTCTCTCTCTCTCACGCTCACACACCCAAAGAAAAACACATTGACTAATCCCTTAATAGATTATAGATGTATATACTCTAATAAATATGTATGAAATGATTAATATATATACATACCTTATGTTTACAGTTTAGTCTGTTGATTGGGTATAGAGTATTAGAGTGATTGCAGATTTGCAGTAATATCTTTCAATAGTCTAGTCTCTTACAGATGACAGAACCTACGCACACACAAATGGAAAATGAGCTCTTTGTAACTGGTATATTTCTTGTATATGATGTTGTTATAGGAATTTTTGACTAGTTAATTTTTATGGTCCTGGCCTTTTCGAATTCCCAATTTTGTTTCGCAATTAATGGTCTTCTTTTTTGCTTTGTAACTGGTATATTTCTTGATTGTTTATACAAATTTTGTTTGATTTGTAGGAAGATGTGTTAAAATATTTAAACAAACATCTCAAATTTCTATTGAAGAAAATATTGAAACAAAGAAATCACGCATTGAGGAAATTTTTTTATAAGCAAATGTCAAGGCAAATAAAGTAAATGAAGCAAAGAGCGCAAGTATTAATGAAACAGATTGTCAATAAAATATTGAGGTAAATAGAGCAAATTGATGTTACACAACTTCCTACGGATCCTGGATTAAGAACTCCAATAATAGATTACAATGCTAATCTTCGAGATCAAATAAGAAGAGCATACTTGCAAAGAGGTCCGTGTCAGCCTTAAAGTCATGTGTTTCCACGTCAAAAATCAAGGCGATTCATTCCTACTTAGTTCAATGAATAAGATTCGTTTGAATGCATCAATTGATTGTGTTAGACTTCTTTTACGGCAAGGACTTGCTTTTCGTGATCATGATGAGTATGAAGACTTAAACAATCAAGGTAACTTTCTTGAACAATTGAAGTTTCTAACTAATTATAATGAGGGGATTAAATGTGTCACTTTGAAAAATACTCCAAAAAATCACAAACTTACATCACCAAAAATTCAGAAGGATATTTGTAAGTGCTGCAACTGTTGAAACAATTGATGTATCAAAGCACTTATTTTGAAAGAGAATCGAAGTGCCTTTTATATTCATTATTTTGCTCACCAACTTCAGTTGGCTCTTGTAGCTGTAGAAAAGAAGCACAAGAAAGTCCAATCACTCTTTAATTTGTTTTCTAGTGTGGTAAATATTGTTGGAGTTTCTTCTAAACGTTGTGATATTCTTCGAGCGAAACAAGAAGCCATAATTTCTAAGCATTCATTAATGGTGAGATTTCAAGAGTACGTGGTCTTAATCAACAAAGCACTATTACACATTTTGGTGATATACGTTTGGGATCGCATTATTGTACTTTGATTAGTTTAATTTTGATGTTCTTACCTATAATTGATGTCATTGAAATGATTTCTGTTGATGGATCAACACGTGAACAAAATACGAGGCATATAATTTATTGGGCTTAATGCAATCATTTGAGTTTGTATTTAATCTACATCTACTGAGAACCATCTTAGGGATTTCAAATGAATTGTCTAAGGCATTACAAAGAAAAAATCATGATATTGTAAATGCCATGATTTTAGTGACAGTGTGCAAAAAAAGACTCCAAGATATGAGGGAAAATTAGTGGGATTCTTTTTTGGATGAAGTAGTTTCTTTTTGTCAAAAGCATAATATTGATGTTCCCGATATGGATTGTGTGTTTATACGCTCAGGTCGCTTACGGGGTAATACTGAAGAAATGACAAATTGTCATCGCTTCCGTGTGAATTCATTCTATGCTGTCATTGATATGTAACTTCAAGAGTTGAATGATCGTTTTTCTAAGGTAAGTACAGAGTTACTTCTTTGTTTAGCATGTTTATGCCCCGATGATTAATTCTCTGCTTTTGACAATGAGAAATTAATTCATCTTGCTATGTATTATCATGAAGATTTTTCAAAAGTGCAACTCATGGCACTTGATTATCAGTTTCGAAACCATATTGTTGATATGTGCTCTAGTAAGGAGTTTGGAGAATTGCAGGGACTTAGTGAACTTGCACTAAAATTGGTTGTGACGAAAAAAAATAAAGTTTACCCATTAGTTTATATGCTTGTAACTTTGGGATTAACTATTCCGGTTGCTATTGCTACAGTTGAAAGAGTATTTTTTGTTATGAACATTATGAAGAATCGACTGCGTAATCGAATCAGAGACAAATGATAATTTAGTTATGTATGTTGAAAAAGATGTATTTAATGAAATTGATAATGAAACTATTATACCGCGTTTTCAAAGTATAAGAAGCCGTAAGGAACAATTGTAAAAGAAAGTACTACATTTTGATTTTTGAATATTATCATTGTTGTCTTATTTGAAATTATTTTTTATATAATATTGTATCGCCTACACTGAACTAGAATTCTAGGTCCACCCCCTGTTTAAAATAACTTTCTTTTTTTATAATATTATAAAAAAATAAAGTTATTTATTTTGATGATAACGTAAAAGTTAATTTAAAAAAATTACTTAAAAGTAAGTTGTCTAAATATGTTTGCAGACAAAAAGTAAATTTATTTATAAATATAAATTAAATAAGTAATTTTTTAAAATAATAATTTTTTTGATTAAATTTAAAAGCAAGTTACTTATTTTGATACAAACATAAGATTTACTTTTTTAAAAATAATTTTAAGTTAAAAAGTAGGAAAAAAGTAGGGATGTGATTTATAATTAAATAAAAAGTTGGAGATGTGTGATGTTATAAAAATTGGTTGAGAGAAGATTAGTAAATATTGAAAAGGTTGGTGACGAAAATTGTAAATCTCCCATAAAAGTATTTGAAGTTTTTTTTTTTTTTTTTTTTTTTTTTTTTTTAACTATAAAATAAAAGTTTAAATTTTAAATAATGTAATTACTTAATAATAAAATTAATAATTTTATTTAACACGTTTTTTAATGATTATGAGCTTAACTTTTAGTTATTTCACAAATTTGTAAACCATTCAAAATAATTTATGTATATTGTCAATTTGATCAATAAATTCTTAATTCAAAAAAAGTAACTTATTAGTTTTTTTTAACATTTTATAAAATAAAGGCACAGGACTCATTTACAAAGATTAGGAATTTAACTGAAATTTTCATTATTAAAACTAAGGACATATTGATATTTTTTATCAAATAAGGACCAATTGCGCACCAAAACATATATGTTAAAGATGTTTGTGTCAAAAAAGAAAAGTGGAGAACTATTTCCACATAAATGTTAGGGACCATCTACGCTATATTTCCTATTTCTTACCCAAAAAAAAAAAAAACATGTGTTATATTTGATACATTTATTGCATTTGAAATTTAAAATGTTGAAAATTAATTGTGAAATTTTAATATAAAATCAATTATGTGGCAAAATTATCATGCAATTATACTACATTTTGGATGGGCCTGGGCTGATTAGCTTGCAGGTTGTGGCCCAACAGAAAGGGATTGAATCAATTTAAGGAACTAGAGATGGTAAAAATATCCGATCCGTCCCGAATCCGATAAATACTCAATCCGAATGGAACAAAAAATACCTGATCCGCGAGTCGGCGGGGCGGATCGGGGTAGATATCCGTGATCTGCTGCAGATCTCGGGGCGGATCGGATCATGGTCGCCCCTTCCCGCCCCGTATTTTAAAAAAAATGGGGGTTAAATTGTAACAAGATCAAAAATTTGGAGGAATGGCTGAAATTGCAATTTCAAGTATCTTAATTTTATACCTAAACCTAGGTGAATTGGTTGCAATCCCGTTATCAACTTCATTTGGGCATATGCACAAATTAAATCCGTTTTCTGATTTTCTTCATTTCAATTCCAGTTGTCCGACTCCACGACTCCACCGACAGCCACTGTTTCGCCCATCGAGTGCTTCGTCACTTCGTCGCCGCTGCTTGGTCACTTCGAGTTCTCCGCTGCTTCGCCTCTTCGAGTTCGCTGCTGCTTCGTCACTTCCTTTAGTGTTAGTTTTCTGATTTTTCATTTTTCAGTTTTCTGATTTTTCATGTTTCAGTGTTCTGATTTTTCATTTTTCAGTTTTTTGATTTTTGATTTTCCAGTGTTAATTTTTTTTGTATTGTGCTCCAAATCTGTAAGCAATAAGCATTGACGTTTATTTGAACTCAAGCCATACATCTTTGTCAAAATTGAGTGCAGAAGAAATCAAATGTTGAATTATTTATTGGTAAAGCAAGAATCAAGATGAGAAAAGGGAAGAAAATCATAAATAAATACATCTTTTGGAACGTGCATCATCAATGCAAAATTGTACTGAAATGCAAAAGAAAAATGACAGTAAATTAGTAAATTACACAGAATTTGCACTGAAATATGAAATTTTCTGTATTGCAAAATGCACACTGAAATATCAATCCTTTGGAATACTAGAGAATATTGGAATATTAGAATATTTTTTGACTGCAAAAAAAAAAAAAAAAAGATCAGTATACAGATCAGGGCACTGACCCGCCCCAAAAAATTGCAGATCGCGGGACGGATTTGGATCACCTACAATTATTGCGGGGTGGATTTGGATCAGGCCGATCCGTCCCGATCCACCCCATTGCCATCACTATAAGGAACTGTCCAAAAATTGTGAGTAATTCAACCTTAGACCGTATTCAAGAATGTTAGGCAACATGAGGCTAGCTAATTGCACAATGGATCACAAAGATGACACGGTCTCCAACTTATGTGGAGCGGAACCTCTACACTTGAGACATAGGTGTAAACCTTTTTTATTTAAAGTTCACAAAACTAGACATATGTACATAAAAATTGACTATAAATGAGTTAAGGATGACAATGTGGTGGGGGTGTCCCAATGACCTGTCATTACTCTATTTATTTTTAATTACAAATTAAAACAAATAAACAACATAAAAAAGTGCAATATAAATGTTTTAGTATAGTGGTTAAGTTGTGTAATTTTGTATTTTATACTCTAGTTCGAATCTCATTTCCAACAATTTGTCATTTAGAGTTTGATTTTATGTTTTTTGAAAGTAAAAAATAAATCATTAAGGGCCGTGTCCACTGCGCTCCAGACCCGCCACAGGGCAGCCAAAAAATTGGATGGTGGCATGGCACGGGATGGGACGGGGTGGGACGGGGTAGGGCGGGGCATAGGTTTCGAGTTAAATTGTCATCCATATGATGAGCCAATAAAGTGTGAGATCTGAATTCAAATTTATCTTTTTTATTCTTTAGCTTCTAATCTTCTTAACATGTTCTTCTAAGTTCGTATTTTGGTTTAGTTCAAAATTGTAATGAGGTGTGAAGATTTTATTGAGAGACGAATAAAAATAAAAGAATGGATATTGACTCACCTCGTAATATGTTGTGATTAATGATCAATGAGATAAGCACTTATTAGGTTGCGAATTATATATGCTTAAAACGGATAACAATGAATTAAGATAACTTAATCTTTACAAAAGGATTTTGTTGATAATGTTGAATATTTCGGACCTTTCAAATTTGGTTTCCTTCTTTATGCCTTTAAAAGTAATTTTTGACTCATATATTAATACATTCTAACGCCATGGATTACAACTTTATTATCATAAAGTCATTAAACAATCAAGGAAAATAAGTGGTATGCTACAAAAATAAGGCCCATTAAAGCTAGGCAAATATGTTAGGTAAGCTTGACTTTTAGCTTCAATGAGAGTGAAACTTGTAACTATTTTTAAATACACACCTGTTTATTTGGTGGAGTTTAAAAGTAATTTTTTAATTAATTTAAAAAAAAAATATAGGAAATGTGTAAATTAAAAATTAATAAAAATTATAAATTCTATAAAATATGTAGTTAAAAAAAGAATTTAAAAAATCATAACAAACATGAATTAAATAGAATTTAACGGATTAGACCAAAACTGACTAATCATCCTTCTTCTCTCTCCCAATCCATCTCCTTATAGTAATGATACATAATCTCCTAGCTTACTCGCATAAGACACATATAATCTACTCCTTTCCATATAATTACGATCACACCCATTAAATCTCAAACGTCTGGTTAAAATTCTAAACTAGTTGTTTTAAAGTCTAACTAGCCTTTTGATATTCTATGGTTTATTCACTTATTTTACAGTCCAACATTTTCAATACTCTTAAATTTTTTCTTTGTAGATGTCAAGATTTATCCCCCAATAATGGTCTCAAACAATCTTAATACCTACGAAGAGGGGCGGGGCTTTGTCCCCCGGTTGTAACTCCAAAGCAAGAATTAGAATAATGAGAAAACAATTCTAGAGAGAATTTATTTAAAAGAAACAAATTATGAAAGTACTAAAAGAATGTTATTAAAATTTACCTTGAATGTAATTAATTTTTTATATATGTACTTACCAGGGACACGTGGTGGAAGATCCACAATGGGTGGAGGGACACATGTCGCAAGATCTTGAGTGTTTGGCGGGACGTGACGAAATGGAGTGTGAGGCTCCTTTTGAGACGAGAGGATCGCTCGAGACCATCTTTAGGAAGAAATTGGGTCGAATGTGACCGAGGTGGGCCCATCCCGCTTTCATGGGGTTCTCTCGATGGAGGCATCCAAACTTCTTACAAATGGGCAGTGAATTGGTTAACTCTAACGTTTTGATGAATTTTAATAACGACCTGCTATTTATGATTGACAGGAGGTGGGCCCATCCCGCTTTCATGGGGTTCTCTCGATGGAGGCATCCAAACTTCTTATAAATGGGCAGTGAATTGATTAATTCTAACGTTTTGATGAATTTTAACGACCTGTTATTTATGATTGACAAGAGCTTCGAACGTCAATAGATAGAGCCAATCAAGGATGTGTACCGTATTCATGAGGATGTGATTGATAATGGGGGATTGAAAATTGTGTTATAAATAGTAAAGGTAATCCATCTTTCAGTTTAGCTTGCAGATTCTTATATTTCCAATTCCAAAGGACCTTCGATATGCACATCACATGGAGGAGAGTTATGGGAGCCATGAGATTATCCCAACGACTAAGTTTGGAAAGGAAAATGATTATGAAAGTGATCATGAGATCATAAAATTTCTTAAATTTGTTGGATTAGTTTATTTTATTTTTGTTTTTCTCATTAGTTCAAGGTAAGTCGTATGTTCCTTTCTAAAGCTTTATATTTTCTAATTTATTAGTTTTTTTTTTTTTCTCATCATTAGTTTGAGACCCCGTCATATGTTTCTCTCTAAAGTTTGTAACTTTTACTTTATCGTTTTTTAGTATGAATAAATATTTCATCTTTATGTTAGTTTGATTTTTTTGAAAAAATAAAATTATACAGTAAATTATATAAAAAAAAATATATGTATCTTATCAAACATCACGTTTTATAAAAAACTCTCTCGTAGAAGTTAATTTCACGAGATGAAATGCATTGATCCCTAATTAAAAATACTAGTTACTTAATTAATTATTACTAATCTAAAAAAGAAAGTAAATCGTTATTTTGCCAAAGTAAAATTTAATCTGGTGCTGTACTACTACTAGTGCAACTAAAGCACGCCACGCAACGCAACGCAACCCAACCCAACCAAGTGTATTTTGTTTTTATTCTAGTTGACTTAATGGATTACGATCATTAAAGTTTCCAATAATAATGTTATAAAATATCCCTAATCATAAATTACAGATAATTAAGCCCCCATTAACTTGGTAAATTAAAAGTGGAAAAGGGTTGAAAAAGTTCAATTATTGGTGTCCATCATGTTTAATCTAGTCCACCTGTCATAATATTTTTTGACATACATCAAAGTGTTCAAAAGAATATAATATCTTTTACATATTCACTCAATTTGTCAACCTACACTAGAATAATGATCTAACTTGTGTGTTTTTATTAATTGTAACCTCCTTTCCACGCCGAGATTTTATGTGTTCACTTCGTCTAATTCATTGTAACATCTTAATTATGTCAGTTATATATAAAATACACAATTAAAAAGAAGAAAAGAAAAAAAAAAAAAACCAATTTTTGTTCTAAGAGCTTGTTTGACAGGGATTAAAATCAGTTTTTGGTTTTGACCAACCTGCAAGCCACCTGACACATGAAATGAGATAGGAATTAAATGACTAAAATAACTCTGTAGATGTATAAATTAGCCGCAACATTTAACCATAGGAAGGAGTAATTTGAATGTTTGTTGTGAATTTTTTTTTTTGTAGATGTACAAATGTCAGCTGCAACAATTGACCGAAGGTGGATCTCTTGGGATAAAAATTGTTGACTAACTAAAAAACACTCTTTTCGATCCTGTCAAATAAGCTCTAAATTAATTGATAAATAACAGTTTGTCAAACCTAAATGTTATATAGATAAAAATTACAACTGTCAAATTATTTCTCTGTTTGTAAATTTAACAAATTATGTTTTAATAACATAATCATAAATAAATCTCATTTTACTAACATAAAGGAAGTCCCTGAAATAGCATTAGTTAAAGAGTGGTGCAACTGTAGTCGGTAGTCAAATTGTGCTGTTTTCTTGAAGCATGTAGCCTGCCTTTACACATACACATTAAAAATGACTAGTTTAATCTTATTCAAGGGTCTCTCTCTATCTAGCCGTTGACAGTTTTTTATCCGTTTATGTCGGTTTGCTATGTATTCTTTAATAAATTTGGAATATGTACAACAGTACAAGAATGATTAGTGGGGCAAAATATAAGGAATTGAATTTTTTTTTTTTCTTTTACGTACATGAAATGAATAATAAATTTGTTTGAAAAAAAAATGAGAAAATTTGTAACATTATTTATTACATTATTACATGTGACATCCCAAGTCCTCGGCATCCAGTATATAGTCAAAAGAAGTCCATTGAGGGCTTCGCCACTCATGACAATTCTGTTCCTTTCGTCAATGGCCCTTGTACCCCCCACAAAATCTTCTAAGCAATATGATATTTTGAAACCATCAAGAGATATTTTCAAGAGAGATTTTGTTTGATTGTTATACAGACTCCCACAAGGAAACTTTATCTCAATCTAATAAAACTTTATTTCAAGAGAGATATGTGACTTGAGGATTTTTTTTAGAAAAAAAAATTATAAGTCTAGTGTTCTAGTTGTTTTTCTTGTTCTCTTTGTGCGTTGTTCAAAGAATAGAAATTAGTGGGAGCGGTAAAATTAGTGTATTATTTTTCTTAAGATATAGTTAGAGAATTTGAGTGAGTGAAATTTTATACGATTGTAATAATTTTTCATAAAGTAGTAGTTTTGACAGTCCATAAATATTTTTCTATCTTTTATATTTTTTTGTTTCGTTTTTTTTTTTTTAAATAACAATCTTTTGAATAATAGAAGAATTGTACTCAATTTCCAACATTGATGCGAGTCATTATTGATTGAATTGTTTCTATGCCATGTATTTGGATAGTGATTGATAAAGATGAGTAAATGTTGATTGGTTCTTTTATTCGATGTGTATGCACTTTAATTGTTCGATTTGATATATTTTGCGTGTTTGATTATCTTATACAGTTATCTTATCCAAAATCAATACAAAAATTCAATAGTTAAAATTAGTAATGTTTGAAAAACTTCAACCATAATTTTCTACTTTATTTTTGAGTCAATGCAAATTCAATTTGCTAATAATTAAATTAATAAAATTTTATTCAAATTAACCTCGATGAACAAATATACTAAAACTGATAGCAACTTTGGAGACTCATTTATAATATAAATTCGAAATGAAACAATATAATCTTTGAATAAACTCATTTTTAAGCTTATAAGTTGTAGGTAATATGAAATGTGTACATAATAAATAGATAATAAGCTTTAGGTCATACCAAATATGTGAATAAAAAATATGCTTGACTAGTTTAAAAAACTTAAATTATAATTTAAATTTAGCCAAACACAGTACATAATCAATTTTGAATAACTCGATTACTTGATGAAAAATAGCACTGCTGAGATTAACTACTAAGAAGTGAAGCATTGTGATATATTGAAGTTTCACTGTTTCAGAGAAAACACACACACACACACACACACACACACACACACATATATATATATATATATATATATATATATATATATATATATATATATGTCAAGACATTTTAGAGGGTGAATATGATGCACATCACAAGCACGGATTGCCTTTTATCCGTTCTTTATGCTTTGTTTGATTTTGTTTAAAATTTTATTAAATAATCGTAATTAAAGTTAACAATTAATTTTAACCACACATTTTATGGGACACACAACTTTTATCAACTTTTTAATCACACACTCCATGAACTTTGATCAAAATTTACAAAAAAAATTAGATTTTTAGTAGAATCAAACAGCACTTTATTGTCTTTTATTTAATTTCTAATTAACATGAGAGTATTTTAAGCATTAACAGTCTGTAAATATTTTCTTATTTCGTTGTAATTTATTGTGATTGCTTGAGATGGACCACTATATTATTACCAAAGTCATTTAATGTGAATGCAGTTCAAGTTATTGACCTGAATCAATAATTTGTATAGTGCTTCCAGTGATTTGTAAAGTTTTTTTGTCTCTTTAGACTTTAATCAAAATATTGGGTTTATCTGTGTTTAAGTTGACACCCCCACTTTGCCACTTTACCAACCCTAAATCATTTTTTAATCCGTTAAAAATTAAAAAAACCTTCCACGTCAATTGTTTTACAAAGTAGATTCTTTGACTTTCATGGGGGAAAAAAAATGCATGTGTAATACGTGAAGTGATAATATTTATGGGAAAACAAAATTATTACTCAACCCTTAATGAATTTGACGCTTTTTTTTTTTTTTTGCATTTTGAAGCAACGGTTTGAATATTAGTAATATGTTTGTAAGTCGTAGAAAGATTATTCAATTATTTTCTAGCAATTTAATTTAATATTTTGTTGATATATATATGTTGTTCACACTAATATGCATTTTTAGATGTGGGTAATTTGGAGAGAAAGGAACCGAGTGCTTCATTGAGCAAAGCCACGGCCAGTCAGTATTTTATTAGAATTAGCAGATCATTCTTTCTAGCACACAATGTAGTTGGTGGATTAGTTGGGTAATGGCCATTTTGGGATGGGTGCAATTATTTGAGATTATTCAGGCTTAGTTATGGTTGTCGGTGACACAATGACACTTCGTCACTTAATTCTTTGAAATGAATGTATTTTTCATTTGGAGTTGTGGAGTGTGGTTGACTCAAGACAGATCAAAGTTTGTGTTCGAAATTTAATTTTGCTTAGAATAAATAGAAATAGATACTTTGTTATATGAAGTGGAGGATTGTTCCTATCGTTTTGTTCTCAAAAATAGGAATAATGTGGCTTGTGCACTCGCCTCATTTGCTTAATTGAATGCATGATTGATTGTATTTCTTGATGAGGCATTTGACAAGCATGTTGAACTAAAAAATGTATCGTATTACTTCAAAATATTTATATAGCAAGGAAACAAAATACAGATGTCTAGCACATTGTCGACATTTGAACAGTGTGCTAAATATTCTCTATTTAATATTTTATAATTTATCTTCATCGAAATATGTGCTAATTAGCATCATTTATTTATTTATTTTATAATTTATTTATATCCTCTTTCTTGTCCAGAATTTTCTCAATCTATAATCCTATTGGAGATGCTTTTCTCTCCATCTTCCATTTTACTTGTCATATATACAATAATTCACATGCTTTTTCACATTTTATTTGTCATATATACAACAATTTACATTTTACTTGTCATTAATTTGAAAAATAAATTTGACTCCTACATAACATGTGACACTAACAGTTGAATTAACACATCTATTACAGATATTCTTGATTAACTTCTGACACTAATAGATATTCTTACCTAACATGCTAATATTTTTGTTGGAGAAATAAATTTGATTCATGGTCTAATTTAATAGCCACGTGGCTTCTAAGCGGGT
Source organism: Forsythia viridissima (assembly GCA_030279155.1). NCBI lineage: Eukaryota > Viridiplantae > Streptophyta > Magnoliopsida > Lamiales > Oleaceae > Forsythia > Forsythia viridissima. The sequence continues at coordinate 239,830 of CM059033.1, forward strand.
ACAACGCGGGATTTTGACAGGATCGATCAATCCAAACTGTTACACCCAACCTCGTCATATTTTTTCGAATATCTTGCAAAAGGTAAAAAGGTCCCAAATCGAAGTTTGACTTCATTAGTCTCAATTTTTCACTAATCTCAACTTTTACTTTTTATGTATGCAAACACGTGTTCACATCTTATATTTTAGAAAAGGACCTCGATGCCCAAATTTTGGTCTATATATTCTCCCCCCCTTTCACCTCTCTCATCAAAATTCACTCTTACCAAAATAGGTTGCTGCCATGGCTTCTGCACCCACTTCAAATTCATGGGTTAAGCCCAAATTCTACACACCATCATCACTAGGTGCTTCAAACTCCTTGTTATTCAACATAAGATGCTCTCTACAAACACAAGTACTCCATTTGCCAAAGCAATCCTCAACAGCAACAACAATATATCAAACTCCAGCTCCTATTCCTAATATTTCCACCACGCTCATTATCAGAAAAGATGAGCCTCAATGTCAATGGAACTTAATTCAAAGAGTAGCAGCAATGGCCTTGGATGCAGTGGAGACTGCATTGACAGCACATGAACTGGAACACCCTTTGCCCAAAACAGCAGACCCCAGAATACAGATTGCTGGCAACTTCTCTCCGGTCACTGAACACCCCGTTTGTCACAAACTACCGGTCTACGGGAAAATCCCGGCTTCCATTCGAGGCGTGTATGTGCGAAATGGGGCCAATCCACTCTTCGAGCCCCTTGCCGGTCACCACTTCTTTGATGGGGACGGCATGATACACTCTGTGAAATTCAATAACGGATCAGCAAGTTATGCTTGCCGGTTCACTGAGACACAAAGACTTGTCCAAGAACGAGCCTTATCTCGCCCGGTATTTCCTAAAGCCATTGGTGAACTACATGGTCATTCAGGCATAGCTAGACTGTTACTGTTCTATGCTCGTGGGCTTTGTGGACTTGTTGATCATAGCCAAGGCACTGGAGTGGCCAACGCAGGCTTGGTCTACTTCAATAATCGCTTACTAGCCATGTCTGAAGATGATTTGCCTTACCATGTACGCGTGACACCCTCTGGTGACCTGAAAACTGTGGAAAGATACAATTTCAATGGCCAGCTGAAGTCCACCATGATAGCTCACCCCAAGCTTGATCCGGTTTCTGGTGAGCTCTTTGCATTGAGCTACGATGTTATCCAGAAGCCTTACTTGAAATACTTCAGGTTTTCTAAACATGGGGAGAAATCAGATGACATAGAAATCCCGGTCACAGAGCCAACTATGATGCATGATTTTGCAATAACAGAGAGGTTTGTGATTGTACCTGATCAACAAGTGGTATTCAGGATGTCGGAAATGATCCAAGGAGGCTCACCAGTGGTTTATGAGAAGGACAAAGTGTCTAGGTTTGGCGTGTTGGACAAGTACTCGAAGGATGTGTCGGATATGAAGTGGGTGGAAGTGCCTGATTGCTTCTGCTTTCATCTTTGGAATGCTTGGGAAGACACTGAAAATAATGAAATTGTCATAATTGGATCATGTATGACTCCACCTGACTCCATTTTCAATGAATGTGAAGAGAGCTTGAAGAGTATTTTATCCGAAATTCGATTAAATTTGAGGACAGGCAAGTCTACAAGGAGGCCTATCATATCAGAGGAAGACCAGGTGAACTTAGAGGCAGGAATGGTGAATAGAAACAAGCTTGGGAGAAAAACCCGGTACGCATACTTGGCCATTGCTGAGCCATGGCCTAAAGTGTCTGGTTTTGCTAAAGTTAACCTTTTATCTGGTGAAATCAACAAGTATTTTTATGGTGATGAAAAATACGGTGGGGAGCCTCTGTTTCTACCTAGAGACCACAACAGTGAAGCAGAGGACGACGGATATATTCTAGCATTTGTGCACGACGAAAAAGAATGGAAATCAGAGCTACACATTGTTAATGCTATGACTACGGAATTAGAGGCCATAGTGAAGTTGCCATCAAGAGTTCCATATGGTTTTCATGGCACATTCATAAACGCCAAAGACTTGGCCAACCAGGCCTGAATTCGAATATTTTTTGGATTCTTACAGTGGAGATTTAGCAGAGGGATGGTTTGAGATACGTCCCCGGAATCTTCTACTACTGAAATGAAGAGGACTAGACAATATAATTAAGGGATCAGCTTGTAGCTTTTGCATGTAGGTAGAATCGAAGCTCAGCTGGTCTTCTTTTTGCATACTATTAATATTAATATATACTGTAATTCTGTTTACTCCTCTGTTTTTTGTATACATATGAAAATTCAACATTTGGGATATTTTTATTGGGAAAATTCAAAGTGCTAATGCAAAAAGTGTTGAGTTGGAATTATGTCGGATATGCCGACAAGCAGTCAGATATAATTAATAATAAATGAAAGAAGATGTAATTTGTGGCAGCCAATTATTTGGCATTTTGAAATAATTTAGAATAGTCGATCAGTCAATTTACGGGATTTGGTTATGTAGCAAACGAAAATGACAATACACAAATCAAATTTCGTAGATATATTCATGTAGTGAAGAAACGGAAGATTTAAATTGATAATTTAAATTGTTATTTGTTGGTTGGGATGTAGACAAGCGGAAGAGCAGCCATTCTTTGCCCTTTTTCCTGGGGAATTAATTTTATTCTTTGCCTTTTTGCTGGGGAATTAATTTTGTTCATCAGTTTTAAGAAAGAAGAGACATGGTCACATGAACAAACACCGAACTACTCCTACGTTTTACCACTAATTTTTCTGAACTTTAATTTACAAAATCAATTTTCTTCCATTAAAAAATAAAGGCACGTGAAAAATGAAAATTTTTTATTCTCTTGATTTTCATTTGTAATTCTTTGTTTGGGTACTTGAATTTTGTTAATGTACAATTCAATCTATATTCTCTCGGGACCTTTCAAATTAATGATTTAGAAAAACCTAAGAAATAAAAATGCATGTGTTATTGACAAATTGTTGATTGTACAAAATACTGATTTGAATTAAAATCTATATAAGAAATCTTTATTTTTTTCATTCAACCGTACATGAGAATTTCATCTCACACAATTCTAAGTAACTATAAAAATGGAAAAAAAAATATGGCTCCTTAATCTCTAAAATACTTGTTCAAGACATCCTATAACTAGAAAGTGCATAAAAATAAATAAAATCATGCGTCTTGCCTTGTTAGGAATGTCAAACAAATAATAGAATACAATATAATCGCAACGTAAGAAAGTAAGACACATCTTCCATCTAAACCAGTCGTGATACACACACCTCTTCTCAGATCCACGCGCAACAGCTTCAAAGATTACTACTGAAAAAAATTGAAATCAGACTATTAGTAAAAAAAAAAATTGCACTTCAAAACTAGAATGCTACTTATATGAGTATATCGGCCCATGCCTTTTTATGATAAAGAAATATGATTATGAAACAAATTGACAAACAAAAGCATGTATCAAAATCAAACTGGTCATATAAGTATTATCCTAATTTATGTTGATCCTCTTGAGAACAATTAGTTGCCCCACTAAATATTTACAATTTCATTTATGCCCTTATAATTAACACTAGTTCACAGGATGTGTGTTGCATGTATGATAATTTAAATAAGTAGATGCACTTATTTGTTTGAAATTTATTAGTATTTTTCTAAATGGATAGATAATAGCATATTTATATGTTATAAAATATATAACAAATGATTGAACTCATAATATGTAGTTGGACCATGTTGAATTGAAACAACATTACTGGGAAATTCATGCTTCACAATATCACTAATTTGCACTCACTGAATTAATATATAGACTAGGACATAGATGTTAAAGAAGAGTGTTGATACATGTAGCTAGTGACAAAAATTTCGTCACATCAAAAAAGGAAGTCAAAATACACAAAAGTTCTAGAATGTTAGCAAAAAAAATTATTGAAAGCGGCTATGTAGAGTAAAATGTGGAGCTTCAGATACGATCTTGTGTCACTGTAGTTTCTTCTCTGTCTACATGTCCACGTTTGTCTATTTTCTTCTTGGTTGTAATGGGTGTATCTTATGATTGAAAAATGGACCTATTTGCTGGTGATGGAGTCAATAGACAGGTATGAGAAAGCTGTTGGTTTTTATCCTCGTGTGTTGGAGCCCTCCTTGTCTTGGATGTTTTTTTTCCCTCCAGTTATCTTTTGCTCAGAATCAGAGATGAATAACACTTCATATTTGCCTTCTGGTGAATGCAGTTCTTTCTGTATAGCTTTGATATAGAAGATTTTCTACTCATCCAGCATCAAACGTATTATATCAACAATCGTATCTTGGTTCTTTTAAGTAAAATTATCCATGTTATTGGTAATTGTAAATGTTCAAAACTTATAATGCACATAAAAGAAGTTTAAAATTTAATATTAGCATTTTTGTGTGTTCCATCAATGGTGTTGCATTACATTGCAAGAAATAATCGGTCGGATTTTCAAATTTAATTTAGAGAGCCTATTGGAACATCTCAAATTTCTATTGAAGAAAATATTGAAACAAAGAAATCACACATTGAGGAAATTCTTTTATAAGCAAATGTCAAGGCAAATGAAGTAAATGAAGCAAAGAGCGCAAGTATTAATGAAACAGATTGTCAATAAAATATTGAGGTAAATAGAGCAAATTGATGTTACACAACTTCCTACGGATCCTGGATTAAGAACTCCAATAATAGATTACAATGCTAATCTTCGAGATCAAATAAGAAGAACATACTTGCAAAGAGGTCCGTGTCAGCCTTGAAGTCGTGTGTTTCCACGTCATAAATCAAGGCGATTCATTCCTACTTGGTTCAATGAATATGATTCGTTTGAATGCATCAATTGATTGTGTTAGACTTCTTTTACGGCAAGGACTTACTTTTCTTGGTCATGATGAGTATGAAGACTCAAACAATCAAGGTAACTTTCTTGAACAATTGAAGTTTCTAGCTAATTATAATAAGGGGATTAAATGTGTCACTTTGAAAAATACTCCAAAAAATCACAAACTTATATCACCAAAAATTTAGAAGGATATTTGTAAGTGCTGCAACTGTTGAAACAATTGATGTTATTATCAAAGATATTGGTGATACATTCTTCTCAATTCTAATTAATGAATCTCAAGATATCTCAATGAAGGAGCAAATGTCTAATGTTTTGCGTTATGTGAATAAGTTGGGACATGTAGTAGAACGTTTTATTGGAATTGAACGTGTTTATAATACTATAGATAAATTATTTTCAAGATATGGGTTGAGTATATCTAGATTGCAATGACAGAGTTATATGGAGCCTGTAATATGCAAGGTGAATTCAATGGTCTCAAAGCACTTATTTTGAAAGAGAATCGAAGTACCTTTTGTATTCATTATTTTGCTCACCAACTTCAGTTGGCTCTTGTAGCTATAGAAAAAAAGCACAAGAAAGTCCAAACACTCTTTAATTTGGTTTCTAGTGTGGTAAATATTGTTGTAGCTTCTTCTAAACGTTGTGATATTCTTCGAGCGAAACAAGAAGTCATAATTTCTGAAGCATTCATTAATGGTGAGATTTCAAGAGAACGTGGTCTTAATCAACAAAACACTATTACACGTTTTGGTGATATACGTTTGGGATCGCATTATCGTACTTTGATTAGTTTAATTTTGATATTCTCACCTATAATTGATGTAATGAAATGATTTCTGTTGATGGATCAACACGTGAACAAAATGAGAGGCATATAATTTATTGGGCTTAATGCAATCATTTGAGTTTGTATTTAATCTACATCTACTGAGAACCATCATAGGGATTTCAAATGAATTGTCTAAGGCATTACAAAGAAAAAATCATGATATTGTAAATGCCATGATTTTAATGACAGTGTGCAAAGAAAGACTCCAAGATCTGAGTAAAAATTAGTGGGATTCTTTTTTGGATGAAGTAGTTTCTTTTTGTCAAAAGTATAATATTGATGTTCCGATATGGATAGTGTGTTTATTCGCCCAAGTCGCTTACGGCGTAATACTGAAGAAATGACAAATTGTCATCGCTTCCGTGTGGATTCATTCTATGCTGTCATTGATATGTAACTTCAAGAGTTGAATGATCGTTTTTCTAAGGTAAGTACAGAGTTACTTCTTTGTTTGGCGTGTTTATGCCCCGATGATTAATTCTCTGCTTTTAACAATGAGAAATTAATTCATCTTGCTATGTATTATCATGAAGATTTTTCAAAAGTGCAACTCATGGCACTTGATTATCAGTTTCGAAACTATATTGTTGGTATGTGCTCTAGCAAGGAGTTTGGAGAATTGCAGGAACTTAATGAACTTGCACTAAAATTGGTTGTGACGAAAAAAATAAAATTTATCCATTAGTTTATATGCTTGTAACTTTGGGATTAACTATTCCGGTTGCTACTGCTACAGTTGAAATAGTATTTTCTGTTATGAACATCATGAAGAATCGACTGCGTAATCGAATTAGAGACGAATGATAATTTAGTAATGTATGTTGAAAAAGATGTATTTAATGAAATTGATAATGAGACTATTATACGATATTTTCAAAGTATGAGAAGTCGTAAGGAACAATTGTAAAAGAAAGTACTACATTTTGATTTGAATATTATTATTGTTGTCTTATTTGATATTATTTTTTATGTAATATTGTATCGCCTACACTGAACTATAATCCTAGGTCCGCCCCCTGTTTAAAATAACTTTCTTTTTTTATAATATTATAAAAAATAAAGTTATTTATTTTGATGATAACGTAAAAGTTACTTTAAAAAAATTACTTAAAATTATAAAAAATAAAGTTATTTATTTTTATGATAACGTAAAAGTTACTTTAAAAAAATTACTTAAAAGTAAGTTGTCTAAATATGTTTGCAGACAAAAAGTAAATTTATTTATAAATAGAAATTAAATAAGTAATTTTTTAAAATAATAATTTTTTTGATTAAATTTAAAAGTAAGTTACTTATTTTGATACAAACATAAGATTTACTTTTTTAAAAATAATTTTTAAGTTAAAAAGTAGGAAGAAAGTAGTTATCTTAAAATGTTTTGTAGACAACAAGTTACTTAATAGTAACTTTACTCTTTTTAAGCTTAGCCAAAAATATTCTTATAGATTTTTTATTTTTAATACTTATAAGTTAATGTAATACAGTATAGCACCAAAGCAATATTAGAACAATATATTCTAATCCAGCTTAATACAATCCCTCTTAATTTTATCCTTTTTAATCCTATTATTTTTAATCATATCCCTTCTAATTGTACCAAACAAATTGAATCCAAAAGAACCGAAATAAATTATGCTAAAAATGAATGAAATGTATTTTGTGAAAAATCCCTCAAAAGAATGTTTTCAATTAGAAGCAAGGGTAACCAAAAAAAAAAAAAAAAAAAGATCATAAAGCATATTTTCTTTTGAAATGTTCACTCTTAACGATCTAGACTTTCTAAAAAGTTGGTGGACTTTTTTGCATTTTTTAGCTTTCTTTTATTTTGGTTTATTTAGAGGGGGGCGGGGATTCATCATTTTCTATCAATAGGGATGTGATTTGTAATTAAATAAAAAGTTGGAGATGTGTGATGTTATAAAAATTGGTTGAGAGAAGATTAGTAAATATTGAAAAGGTTGGTGACGAAAATTGTAAATCTCCCATAAAAGTATTTGAAGTTTTTTTTTTTTTTTTTGTTATAACTATAAAATAAAAGTTTAAATTTTAAATAATATAATTACTTAATAATAAAATTAATAATTTTATTTAACACGTTTTTTAATGATTATGAGCTTAACTTTTAGTTATTTCACAAATTTGTAAAGCATTCAAAATAATTTATGTATATTGTCAATTTGATCAATAAATTCTTAATTCAAAAAAAATAACTCATTAGTTTTTTTTAACATTTTATAAAATAAAGGCACAGGACTCATTTACAAAGATTAGGAATTTAACTGAAATTTTCATTATTAAAACTAAGGACATATTGATATTTTTTATCAAATAAGGACCAATTGCGCAACAAAACATATATGTTAAAGATGTTTGTGTCAAAAAAGAAAAGTGGAGAACTATTTCCACATAAATGTTAGGGACCATCTACGCTATATTTCCTATTTCTTACCCAAAAAAAAAAACGTGTTATATTTGATACATTTATTGCATTTGAAATTTAAAATATTGAAAAGTAATTGTGAAATTTTAATATAATATCAATTATGTGGCAAAATTATCATGCACTTATACTACATTTTGGATGGGCCTGGGCTGATTAGCTTGCAAGTTGTGGCCCAACAGAAAGGGATTGAATCAATTTAAGGAACTAGAGATGGTAAAAATATCCGATCCGTCCCGAATCCGATAGATACTCGATCCGAATGGAGCAAAAAATACCTGATCCGCGAGTCGACGGGGCGGATCGGGACAGATATCCGTAATCTGCTGCAGATCTCGGGGCAGATCGGATCATGGTCGCCCCGCCCCGCCCCGTATTTTAAAAAAAATGGGGGTTAAATTGTAACAAGATCAAAAATTTGGAGGAATGGCTGAAATTGCAATTTCAAGTATCTTAATTTTATACCTAAACCTAGGTGAATTGTTTGAAATCCCGTTATCAACTTCATTTGGGCAGATACACAAATTGAATCAATTTTCTGATTTTCTTCATTTCCATTCCAGTTCTCCGACTCCACGACTCCACCGACAGCCGTTGTTTCGCCCATCGAGTGCTTCGTCACTTCGCCACCGCTGCTTGGCCACTTCGCCGCTGTTGCTTGGTCACTTCGAGTTCTCCGCTGCTTGGTCACTTCCTTTAGTGTTAGTTTTCTAATTTTTCATTTTTCAGTTTTCTGATTTTTCATGTTGTTCTGATTTTTCATTTTTCAGTTTTTTGATTTTTGATTTTCCAGTGTTAATTTTTTTTGCATTGTGCTCCAAATCTGTAAGCAATAAGCATTGACGTTTATTTGAACTCAAGCCAGACATCTTTGTCAAATTGAGTGCAGAAGAAAGCAAATGTTGAATTATTTTTTGGTAAAGCAAGAATCAAGATGAGAGAAAGGAAGAAAACCAGAAATAAACACATCTTTTGGAACGTGCATCATCAATGCAAAATTGTACTGAAATGCAAAAGACAAATGACAGTAAATTAGTAAATTACACAAAATTTGCACTGAAATATGAAATTTTATGTATTGCAAAATGCACACTGAAATATCAATCCATTGGAATACTAGAGAATATTGGAATATTTTATGACTGCAAAAAAAAAATAAAAAACGGATTAGGGCACTGATCCGTCCCGACCCGCCCCGAAAAATTGCAGATCGCAGGACGGATTTGGATCACCTACAATTATTACGGGGAAAATTTGGATCAGGCCGATCCGTCCCGATCCACCCCATTGCCATCACTATAAGGAATTGCCCAAAAGTTGTGAGTAATTCAATCTTAGACCGTATTCAAGAATGTTGAGCAACATGAGGCTAGCTAATTGCACAATGGATCACAAAGATGACTCGGTCTCCGACTCATGTGTAGCGGAACCTCTACATTTGAGACATAGGTGTAAACCTTTTTTATTTAAAGTTCACAAAACTAGACATATGTACATAAAGATTGACTATAAATGAGTTAAGAATGACAATGTGGTGGGGGTGTCCCAATGACCTGTCATTACTCTATTTATTTTTAATTACAAATTAAAACAAATAAACAACATAAAAAAGTGCAATATAAGTGTTTTAGTATTGTGTTAAGTTGTGTAATTTTGTATTTTATACTCTAGTTCGAATCTCATTTCCAACAATTTGTCATTTAGAGTTTGATTTTATGTTTTTTGAAAGTAAAAAATAAATTATTAAAGGCTGTGTCCACTGTGCTCCGGACCCGCCACGGCGCTGCCAAAAAATTGGATGGTGGCACGGCACATGGCGGGACGAGGTAGGGCGGGGCACAGATTTCGAAATAAATTGTCATCCATATAATGAGCCAATAAAGTGTATGATCTCAATTCAGATTGATCTTTTTTTATTCTTTAGCTTCTAATATTCTTAACCTGTTCTTTTAAATTCGTATTTTGGTTTAGTTTAAAATTGTAATAAGGTATGAAGATTTTATTGAGAGAAGAATAAAAATAAAAGAATGGATATAGACTCACCTCGTAATATGTTGTGATTAATGATCAATGAGATAAGCACTTATTAGGTTGCGAATTATATATGCTTAAAACGGATAACAATGAATTAAGATATCTTAATCTTTACAAAAGGATTTTGTTGATAATGTTGAATATTTCGGACCTTTCAAATTTGGTTTCCTTCTTTATGCCTTTAAAAGTAATTTTTGACTCATATATTAATACATTCTAACGCCATGATTACAACTTCTATCTATTCTATACTATACTATAAGAGTGAATAAGGTTACTATTCATAAGCCGTCGTCCGAGCCGCCTAAGCCGTTTTTAAAAGATCCAATCCACTGGCACTGTTCATAAGAAATTGTCTTCCAAAAGGACGGCATTTCCTCCCTCTCTGTCATCAGAATTTTTTTTTTCTTTCCTTCTCCACACCGTTCACGCCTTCCCAGATGACAAGTGACAACCCTCTCTACTGTAGTACACCGCGCCGTCTGGGCTGCTGTCTCCTCTTTCTACCGATCATTGTACTGTCCACAGTTTTTCGACCAACTATTTTTCCCGGCTTCCTGTCCTCCTTTTTCTTCCATGTCCTCCGCCTTATCTGCATTCAAAAATCGTCGTCTTCGCGATAATGTGGCGAGAATTTCAGATTGTTTCCGATTTGGGTGATTTTGGCGTCAGTCGAGGCTTTGTTCTAGGGTTTTTGTTCGATTGCTGTTGGTCTAGGCTCGGATCTGGTTCTAGGTTTTTTTTTGCAAGAATCAACACTTTAATCTGCACTCCAATCAATCCAAATCCAGAGCTGTTTGTTGCTTTAGTGCAGGCTGTCGCCGTCACCCATTTTTCTGCGATTCTGCTCCCTCATAATTTTTATTGCTTCATTTAAATTTCATAGTGAGTGCAGGTAATGTGGCTGATTCTTGGTATTTTCGTCTTGTTGATCGTGTAAATATCCATTTTATTATGTTGTTATTTATCTGTTGCAGAAAATAGTACCCTTTCCCAATTTTTCTTTCCTAATTGCCATTTACGTGTTGCTTATCAGTTAGCATTATCTCTCGGGTCTTTTACTTGCCTGAAAATTACTTTTGGTGATGCAGCTTTGTAACTTGACAAAATATTTAAGGTCATAGGTGAGAAGGTTCTTTAGTCATCCTCTATTTCAAATTTGTTCTGGAAATAATTGTTGATGATTGATTGTGGTATTAGGTCATCTCACATAAGAGAAGTGGCCTACGCTTGTGAACCTTCCACACTGGCAGTCTGATTTACAACACATTCAAGGCCACAAGTAGTAAGTTATATTCAGCTTATTCCATGTTTATGATTTTAGGCTGTGCAACATTCTTTGATCTTGTGAAATACCGGGAAAGTCTGAAAATTAATTTGTTTTTTCTTAGGGGCTTGGTTCCCCAGTCTTTGATAAACTCGAAGCAGGGCTTGCCAAACCCGTTATGTTAATACCTGCAACTAATGGATTTGAGGTTGGCAGTGGATTTGCAGGTGCAAAAACTTACTTGATTCTAATCTATAATTATATTTGATTAACAGCTAATAAATTTAGTTATGACTTTGTATAAGTCACTGATACATATCTACCGGATCTAATTTCTTTTCATGGAAATTCGTCAGGTATATTTATGACCTGTAGTGAGAATAATGATGAGTTCTATATGGATGAGCATGGAAATATCAGGACAAAAACCAACCGGTCTGGTGGGATATGGTATTCACTTTATTAATAAATGAATTGGATATTCTATCAATGAATATAGGTATGGCATGCCTTAGGTTCTCCGTATATGGCATATTCAGGTTTTGCATTTGTTGGGCACTTTGGCCCTTAAAAGTTCCAAGAAATCCTTGAATTCATTTCTATTAAGTTTTAGTGATTTAATTGGCCTCAAATTAATTGTCTTGGTGTTTGATGAATTGCACTACCGCATTTGACTAAATTTTCAATCAAGTTATTTATTAAATTGCTCGAATCGCCATTTTGGCTCTTTGATTATATCTCACTTGAAGAAGGAAAAAAAAATGGTCGAGGTATCTTTTTAACTACAATTTCAATTTAATGACGCTCTTGAATTTTACTTGTTGCAATAGATACTCAGAGATTATTTTTTTATAATGATGCTTATGACTAACAGATGCCGAAGAATACTATGATACACTCCAATGTTTAAGCTTTAGTTTTCTTCTCAAGGTTTATCTTAGTGACTTTCACCATTTTCTTTTTCTAGAGAATTTTATTGATTAATTGATAAGTTCTTATGGTAGAAATAAAATTTCGTTTAGTTTTCAATGCGGGTCATCTTTTGTATTAGAAGAACAATTTTTGAAATTGTTCTTTAGTCAATAATCTTTGAAGGGAAAAATAAATCTAGAAAAGTAGAGAAAATGTTTGACGGGTTGTTGAAAAGCAAGTTCTACTCCAATGGTAAGAACGATTATTATGGAAATAAAGCAAGTTTTATTTCTTCCTTTTTTTTCCTTCTTCTTTTTAGATTGTTTTAATATAATAGTGGGTTATTTTTCTTTGTTTTTTTGGGGTTAATTTTTGATTTTGTTTGAATAGCAAATTGGCGATCAAGATGACAAATACTCGGATTGAGATTATACGCAAGAAGAGAAATGCAATGAAGAATTATTTGTGGAATGATATTGTTGATCTGCTTAAAAATGGATTAGATATTAATGCCTATGGCAGGGTGAGTGTATTTCATTTCTTCATTTTTTATATCAATTTTCTTGAATATTAATTTATTTTTACATTCACGTTCATGAATTTATGCTCCGAATTAATATGTATTTGTCCAATATAGTTGTTCATGCCTGATTACTTGAAACATTTGCAATCATTTAATTTTTGGGATTCTGATTGATGACAACTCTAAAGCTAGAATCTTATAAGAATTTGATAAAGAGGAACAAATAACTCAATTAGATGGATGCAAGAACCTTAATTCTTTCTTGAATTATTATTTTTCAACGGTGTTCTTATCAAATAAGGGCTTTAGGAGTTGTTCATGGATATTTACTTTGTTGAAAAGACCAATGTACAATTTTTTTAGGCATTTGATTGCTAAAAATCTCTTTTGCTAATGAACACACGACACATGAATTCTTGTTATTCTGGGTTCGGGTTGTGTAATGCAGCTTCCTTTTGTTTACTCGTGATATTTACGACTACTAACTGAAATGGTATAAAGTTATTGCCAGAGCATCCGATTATTAAATAGTGAAAAGTATTTTGTGAGTGGATAAAGCTTATAATCTCATATATATGGGGGGGTATAGCCCTCACAGCTTCCTTTGTACGTGAATCCTGTTTGATCCAAAAAGTTCAATCCAAATCATCGATCCCTTTGGTAGTACCAAAATGAAACATTCTCTCTTGCCGGACTTGCGCACCCACCTATTTTTGAACCTAAAATTTGCTAGATTTAATTTTATTTTGACACTTGTTTTCTGTTTTCTTTAACATTAAGATGTGCACTTGATATTATTGTTGTGACTCTTAGTCCCATTTTTTTTTATGTGAAAACAGGCGGAATGACTTCTAATTGAGTTGAACCAATCTAGCTGTTATGATTTGATTGCGCAATTTTCTGTTTTTATCTTGAGTCATCTTGCAGCCATGTCTAAACAGAGGTATTAAACACATTCGCTATTTAACTGTGACAGGTATATACCAAGCAATTACTTTCCGTAGTTTCCCTCTTTGTTTTCCATGCTCTATAAATGCATAGTTCTCTAAATATCATGCATTCACATACAAAAACAAGTGCTAGATATCGCTAAAAATCAATTTCTTATCATGTATTCTGTCATTAGGCTTGTGAATATATTGTGTCATTAGAAATCAATTTCTTATCATGTATTGAATAACTGATACTGTTTTGGGGTTTCTTTTACCAAGTGTAGTATGATGTCGTTTTGCTCGATTTGAAGAAACCTAAACGCTTCTCTTCTCCTCACACACCATCGTTCTTCTTCGTGATTTTTTTTTGCAATTTTTGTCGTTTTTCAACTCAAGAACTACAGAATAGCCATCCCTATCTCTTTTCCGAAGATCTGGATCGTAGAATCGCACGATTTTAGTTGTGAATTTTGTTCTTTGGTGTATTTTAGAACATTTGTATTTTTTTCTCATTTGGTCCAACCGAGGGGTATGTGTCGTTTTGCATTACATTTTGTTGTATTTTGTTTGTCATTTTGCACTTTTCGGGTGTGTCGTCGATTTCTACGTACTTTTTTCCAATTTTTGAATTTTTTGGGTGAATGTACACCTCTGGTTCTCACTTGCTTTTCTACGCAAATCGGCAGTGATGCCCCAGTTTTGATGACCCATTTCTCTCTCTTGCTATTTGAACATAACTTATATAGATACAAGAACAATATATAATAAATAGTGATTCTTTTATTTATTTTTTTGAATATTTGAAGGTAAGGGATTTTATTCACGCGGCTTTGAATGCCCCAAAATATGGGTATTTTTCTCATAAATGAGGGTCAGTTGGAGTGCTTGACAGAAGCATTAAGTTCATTTAACTCGAAGGAAATTATTTATTCTTTAATTAATTTTACATTTTTTAAAAATAATTATGGGTTATTTTCTATTAGGTTCCGTATGTTTGGATGAAATTTCTCTATATTATTTCTGGGGTTCAAAATTGTTAAAACAGGTGTGCTGATTATGTGTGAAATTAACTCCTTGATGATACCTGGTAGTAGAGTGGATAAGACTATTGTTGGAGCAAGGTACTAAGTTCCAAATGTATGACACGAAAGATTGTAAATTTACACGAACAATCTTCGTCTCACTCGTCATAAATATAGAGGATTGTAAATGTACGACACGAAAGATTGACTCAATCTCCCTTTTTTCTTTTATATCTTTCCCTTTAATCTCTCTGCTTGTAATTCTCCACATATCCTACCTCCCACACATTTCTAAGAATAAGTGTGAAGATGTGCATATTGGACCAATAGTTGGCATGTAGCAGCATTCTTGAAATGTGGTATTCATAGAATCTGAGCAGATTATTTGCAAAGTTAGATGAAGAGCAAACTGCTGAAAATGTAGGATTCAGAATACACATTATTAAAGGATGAAATTTACAAGTATTAAAGGTTCACAGCACTTGGTTTATAACCAGATTTTTGTCTTCCAGCAATACACATTATTTCTTGCCAGTTCATGTCCTAAGCTGAGATTTATCATCATCATCATCATTTTATTGAGCTGGTAGTCTAACATTGCCTCAGTAGATTCTCCACCCGAGTTAACGTTCCATGTCATTCTTGTACTCCGATAAAGTCTGAAGTTTAAGATAAATAATATACTAACAATTTGCAGATTACATTAAAAGTTTGCAGATTAATTTGGAGAAAATGAAGCAGAAGAAGAATTGGTTGACTGGAGAGGGAAAGTGCAGTAGTTCAACAATGGGAGGGTTGAAATCACCAGACGTTGAGATTCATGTAATGGGTTCAGCTATGGAGGTTGCTTTAGTAACTGGATTGGATTGTCAATTCATGTTCACTGAAATTATCCGTATGTTTCGTGAAGAAGGTGCTGAAGTAGTCAATGCCAGTTTTTCTATCCAAGATAATACAGTTTTCCACACAATACATTCAAAGGTATATATATAAATATAGCAATTAAAATGTTTACGCCTTATTTTTGTTGAAGATAAGATTTAAATGAGACCGAATTAACCCTTTTTCTTCAACTCTTTCTTTGATACTTAAGCTTGGAGAGACGTCTGCACCAGAAGATGAAGCTGCAAGGATATCCGAGAGGCTAAAGAAGTTTGTGTATAGTAGTGTTAGTTAATCCAAATTTTCCAGTTTCTGCTTAATAAGAGATCTCAGAATATCAGATGAGCAATTACTTAAAACTTCTTCATGGTGATGATTCAAGTTATATTTGCTTACTCGTATGTATAAATCACTTGATCAGTTCTAAGCATACGCGCTTCTTTTCTTCAATTAATCCTTTTAGAGTCCATCGTAAACATCCATGACTATTGCAATTGCCTGTCCGTGTAATGTAAATGCCCTAATTAGATGGGGACTATTTGATTAGCCAGGTAACGTGCATTTAGATTTTGCTAATTATCTCCCAACTTCTGCAATATTAATTATTAAAGTCTGTTTCTTCTGCAGCAACTGAATGAGAATAAATCTCACCACAAAATAAGAAGGCTAAATGGCATTGACGGTACTTTAGTAATCAATAAAGAGAGGTGCTTGTATATGGAGTTCCACTTTTCCAAATCTCATAGATTCTTTTATTTGTAGTCTCTACTCTCTAGAAATGCGTACATACTACTTATTTGATCAGCACAGGTTTATTGGAAATTAATCTCAAAAGTATTAATTGAATAATTAGCCTGCAATGTTTTGAATCTTGAAGAAGAACATGAGTCCACTGCACATATTATTGGTTCTTAGGATTCCATCTTAAAAGATTCACATTATTAATTGAGTAGTAGTTCAAACCGTTATATATGTGTTTGAGTAATTCTATCTAGCACCCTGGTACTTAACACCAATTTAGATGTCACTGAAGTTGATATATATTTTTATTCATTAGACAATATGGCAGTGGTACTACTGTCCTTCGAACTTTGTTACAATTAAGAAGATATCATGTAACAAAAGAGATTCT
This sequence comes from Forsythia viridissima, assembly GCA_030279155.1. Classification (NCBI taxonomy): domain Eukaryota; kingdom Viridiplantae; phylum Streptophyta; class Magnoliopsida; order Lamiales; family Oleaceae; genus Forsythia; species Forsythia viridissima. The sequence goes on from CM059033.1 coordinate 256,684, forward strand.
TATTTAAATAAATGGTCCTTCGAACTTGGAACGAGCATGAAAAAATTGACGATACTTTTCAGTGACGATAACGATATAAAAGAGCTCAATTAACAATATAGGATTTAATCAATGCACACAATTTGTTCACTTAGATTAACAAAAGATAATGTTCTTTTTTCTTTAATTATATGTATTGTTTAACACTTCAACTAGATATATGATTTATGGACTAGAGGATAATGATGTTATTCTCATAATATTTATTGTCATTATATTTCAATATTTAAACTTAATGAACACACATGTTTAAATAGTGAGACTAAATACGATTGATAAATATATGCCACTCTACCACGTGCAACGCACGGGCGCCCACTAGTTATTATCATAAAGTCATTAAACAATCAAGGAAAATAAGTGGTATGCTACAAAAATAAGGCCCATTAAAGCTAGGCAAATATGTTAGGTTAGCTTGACTTTTAGCTTCAATGAGAGGCCCATTAAAGCTAGGCAAATATGTTAGGTTAGCTTGACTTTTAGCTTCAATGAGAGTGAAACTTGTAACTATTTTTAAATACACACCTGTTTATTTGGTGGAGTTTAAAAGTAATTTTTTAGTTAATTTTTAAAAAAAAAAATTAGGAAATGTGTAAATTAAAAATTAATAAAAATTATAAATTCTATAAAATATGTAGTTAAAAAAAGAATTTAAAAAATCATAACAAACATGAATTAAATAGAATTTAACCGATTAGACCAAAACTGACTAATCATCCTTCTTCTCTCTCAATCCATCTCCTTATAGTAATGATACATAATCTCCTAGCTTACTCGCATAAGACACATATAATCTACTCCTTTCCATATAATTACGATCACACCCATTAAATCTCAAACATATGGTTAAAATTCTAAACTAGTTGTTTTAAAGTCTAACTAGCCTTTTGATATTCTATGGTTTATTCACTTATTTTACAGTCCAACCTTTTCAATACTACTAAATTTTTTCTTTGTAGATGTCAAGATTTATCCCCCAGTAATGGTCTCAAACAATCTTAATACCTATGAAGACGGGCGGGGCTCTGTCCCCCGGTTGTAACTCCAAAGCAAGAATTAGAATAGTGAAAAAACAATTCTAGAGAGAATTTATTTAAAAACAAGTTATGAAAGTACTAAAAGAATGTTATTAAAATTTACCTTGAATGTAATGAATTTTTTATATATGTACTTACCAGGGACATGTGGTGGAAGATCCACAATGGGTGGAGGGACACACGTCGCAAGATCTTGAGCGTTTGGTGGGACGTGACGAAATGGAGTGTGAGGCTCCTTTTGAGACAAGAGGATCGTTCGAGACCATCTTTAGGAAGAAATCGGGTCGAATGTGACCGAGGTAGGCCCTTCCCGCTTTCATGGGGTTCTATCGATGGAGGCATCCAAGCTTCTTACAAATGGACAGTGAATTGATTAATTCTAACATTTTGATGAACTTTAATGACCTGCTATTTATGATTGACAGGAGTTTCGATCGTCAATAGATAGAGCCAATCGAGGATGTGATTGATAATGGGGGATTGAAAATTGTGTTATAAATAGTAAAGGTAATCCATCTTTCAGTTTAGCTTGCAGATTCTTATATTTCCAATTGCAAAGGACCTTCTATATGCACATCACATGGAGGAGAATTAAGGGAGCCATGAGATTATCCCAACGACTAAGTTTGGAAAGGAAAATGATTATGAAAGTGATCATGAGATCATAAAATTTCTTAAATTTGTTGGATTAGTTTATTTTATTTTTGTTTTTCTCATTAGTTCAAGGTAAGTCGTATGTTCCTTTCTAAAGCTTTATGTTTTCTAATTTATTAGTTTTTTTTTTCTCATCATTAGTTTGAGACCCCGTCATATGTTTCTCTCTAAAGTTTGTAACTTTTACTTTATCGTTTTTTAGTATGAATAAATATTTCATCTTTATAGTAGTTTGATTTTTTTGAAAAAATAAAATTATACAGTAAATTATAGAAAAAAAATATACGTATCTTATCAAACATCACGTTTTATAAAAAAACTCTCTCGTAGAAGTTAATTTCATGAGATGAAATGCATTATTAGAATTCTATTTACAGTATAATACTATGTAGTAGGATACCATACATGTAATATTCTTATTCTAGGTAGAACTCTTTTTCTTATATTCCTTTTTTTATTAGGTTTCTATTAGTCATCCATTAGTATATATATATCTTGTATCCCATTCATTATTTATATTACATCAATATACAGAGAGAATAATTTCTCCACATATATTTTCTCTCATATTTTACATTTTAATGTTTAATATATAAACACCTTTTCATTGTAAACATAAACAATTACGTTTTTTGCGAGATTAATCAAAGAAAGGATATCACTTTCTTTCGAGTTCTTAATTGAACTAATCTAAACTTATCAAAAAATTCACATTTCTTTGTGTCGTTTATAACTCTGGTTCGTTAATTCAAGAATTCATCGGGTCAAGTTCTTGCAGCTAGATTTTAGCTTTCTTGGGGTTCAGATCAAATCTTTTGCGGGTTCCGGGATTTAATCCTTCGCCTTTGATTAATCTCGCAAAAAACGTAATTGTTTATGTTTACAATGAAAAGGTATTTATATAATAAACATTGAAAGAAACCTAATCTAATTCGGAATTAATTTAAAACTAATTAAAAATAAGAGTTCTAAATGAAATAGGAAACTAAAACTTGCCAAAATCTAGATTTCTCCGAAAACGTGCCTTGCGATCGCATAGGCTTAATGCGTGCGATCGCATAGTTTGTCGCCATGAAGTTCTACCTTTGAAAAGCCCTCTTTGCGATCGCATAGGCTTAATGCGTGCGATCGCATGATTCTTATTCAACAGTTCGTGGAAACATACTAATGATGAGCTCCTTTCCAGATACCAGAAAAGTCCACGCTATTTTAATGCAACATGAAAGGCAAGTTGAGGTTACAAAAGATCGTGAAGGGCAACATTCAATCAATTGGGAGAAGTCAAGCAATTTGGGGTCGAACAGGAAAGATAACAATCGGTCGAACCGGTCGACCGTTTCATCTAACCGGTCGACCGCTTCAACAGAAACTGGTCAGAAACGATGCACCCACTGTGGGATGATTGGCCACATCATTGATACCTGCTATTTCATCCATGGCTTCCCTCTAGGACACAAGTTTCATGGGAAGGACGTGAAGCCACGAAATAAACGCTTCACAAACACTACTACCACTTCTACACTTGACCCAAAGGAAGGCAAAACGCTCACAACCAAGGAATATGAACAGATCATGACACTTCTAAACAAACAAGTCGGGTAATGACAAGTCTTATGTTAACACCTCAGGTATCAATCTCTCTACTACCCCTTTGAGTAATTCATGGATTATTGATAGCGGGACCACTGATCATGTGACGAAGAATGGGATTCTTGAGAATAAATTCATGCAAAAACACAAAACTGTGCAACTACCGAATGGGGGTCATGCTCCTATTAAATCTATTGGTGCAGTTAAATTTGAAAATAATATGACTGTTGATGATGTGCTTTATGTTCCCAATTTCAAAGTAAATCTATTATCTATTAGTAAACTTACTCAAGGGTTAGGTTGCTATGTGACATTTTTCCCTAATTTTTGTGTCATGAAGGATTTGACGACGAAGAAGACAATTGGCTTAGGAAGGCAGAGTAACGGTCTATATTACCTTTCACAAAAACTACAAATACATCACACTACCATGTGGATCAACCAATTTATGGCATAGACGTCTTGGACACCCTTCAGTTTCGCCTCTTCAATTCTTAGCACAAAGTACCTTAGATATCAGTTTTGATTTTCAAGATATTTGTGATGTTTGTCATTTAGCAAAACAATCTAGACTCCCTTTTAAAGTTAGTCAAATTTCTAGCAATAAACCTTTTGATTTGATTCATTGTGATATTTAGGGACCTTATAGAATTTATTCTTATTCTGGTGCGAGATATTTCCTTACGATTGTTGATGACTTTTCTCGTTATACTTAGGTACACCTCATGCGTCAAAAATCTGAAACTCAAAGCATAATTAAAAATTTCTTTGCTTGGGTTAAAACTCAACACAGCTTGACTATAAAAACCTTGAGGTCTGACAATGGCCAAGAGTTATTATCTTTGCAAACATTCTTAAATGAAAATGGTACAATTTTCCATAGATCATGCCCTTATACCCCTCAACAAAATAGAATGGTCGAGAGAAAATACCGACACCTCCTTAATGTGACTTGTGCCATTAGATTTCAAGCCAATCTTCTATTAAAATTTTGGGGAGAACATATTAAAACAGCTTGTTACCTCATCAACTGAATACCTTCGCCATTACTTTCACACAAAACACCATACGAAAGATTACACAAGAAACCACCGCCTTATTTCCATTTACGTGTCTATGGTTGCCTATGTTTTGCCACCAACCTCAAACCCAGCCATAAATTTGATACACGAGCCAAACGGTGTGTGTTTCTTGGATATTTCTCAGGACAAAAAGCATACACTTTATGTGACCTAACTGACAAAAAGCTAGTAGTATCTTGAGACGTCGTGTTCCATGAAAATATATTTCCATACATTTTCCAACAACATGATGAAACTAACTCCATCCCATTGCCACAATCTATGCCTCTAAATGTTGAAACACCACATTTTACAAACCCTGAGGACCAACACATAGTAGAAACGGATAACTTGCCTGAAAATCCCGAACTATCATCCGGACCAACCGGTTGACCAGTTCACTCATCCGTTTCAACAGAGAGTCCAGCCAGCCGATCCACCGATCGACCGGTTCCCTCTTCCAGTTCAAAAGAGAGCTTAAACGGTCGACCGTCTTCACCTATCGGTCGACCGGTTGAGCAGTCTCCTACCACCACTGATCCACCTACCTTTTCTCACCCTCCAGATGACCAACTTCGACGATCCACAAGATCAATTCAAACCCCATTTCACCTGAAAGATTATATCAATCATATTCTGCCTACTCAAGCCGGGTCTCTTCCAGTTAAATCCAGCACTCGACATCCTATATCAAGGTATGTATCATATAGTAACCTTTTTTCTATTCATCGTACTTTTACATATAATATTTCTCATATCATTGAGCCAGCTACATATGAGGCAGCATGTCAAGATCCCAAATGAGTTGCTGCTATGAATGATGAAATTCGTGCCTTGGAAGAAAACAATACTTGGTCACTTGTACCACTTCCTCCAAGTTCTCATCCTATTGGTTGTAAGTGGGTGTTCAAAATTAAATTTCATTCTGACGGTACAGTTGAACGTTACAAAGCACGGTTGGTGGCAAAGGGGTTTACACAACGAGAAGAGATTGAATATAATGAAACTTTCGCTCCAGTTGCAAAGTTAACTACAGTCAGATGCTTGCTTGCTATCGCCTCTATTCGTGATTGGACACTTCATCAGATGGATGTACACAATGCCTTTCTTCATGGTGATCTTGATGAAGAAGTCTATATGACTCCCCCTCCTGGATTTTGTCGACAGGGGGAGACACCAGTTGTATGTCGACTTCATAAATCTTTATATGGATTGAAACAGGCATTTTGTTCTTGGTTTCAAAAATTTGTATCTGCTATTATTCAGTTTGGGTTCAAACAGTCACATGTAGATTACTCACTCTTTACAAAGGTCAACGATAATTCATTTACGGCAGTTCTGTTATATGTGGATGATATGATTGTCACATGAAACAATAGATAATCAATCTCTACTACAAAAACATTCCTTGCGTCCCAATTCAAGTTGAAGGACCTTGGCACATTAAAATACTTTCTTGAAATAGAAATTGCTCGCTCAAGATCGAAGATTTCAATAAACCAAAGGAAGTATACTCTTGACATTTTTCAAGAAGCCGGATTACTTGGATTAAAACCTACAGCATTTCCTATGGAGCAGTCATTGAAATTTAATTTGACTGATGGAAAGTTATTGAAAGATCCCACATACTATCGACGGTTGGTAGGAAAGCTCATTTATCTCACTATTACCAGACCAGAAATCTCATATTCAGTCAATACACTCAGTCAATTTATGCAAACACCTAGACAACCCCATCTTGATGCAGTTCACCGATTACTCCGATACTTAAAAGGAGCACCAGGACGAGGATTATATTTCCCATCAAGTGAGAAATTGCATCTAGCAGGATTTTGTGATGCAGATTGGGCTGGAGATATTACTATACGACGGTCAGTTACAGGATATTGTGTGTTCTTGAGAAAAGCACTTATATCAAGGAAAAGCAAGAAACAAACGACTGTGTCCAACTCTTCAGCAGAAGCTGAGTATAGGGCAATGGCTTCCATTACATGTGAGCTTATATGGTTGAGACAATTACTGGTAGATTTATGTGTAGATCACCCACAAGCAGCAATATTATATTGTGATAATCAAGCAGCAATATTATATTGTGATAATCAATGCATATTGCTGCTAATCCAGTATATCATGAAAAAACAAAACACATTGAAATAGATTGTCATATTGTTCGTGAACGAATTGATAAGGGAGGGATCAAGACTACCTATGTTCCAAGCAACAATCAGATTGCGGATTTATTTACTAAAGTATTTGGCAAGGAGGCATTTCACAATTTCACTCACAAGTTGGACACTTTTGACATACATGCTCCAACTTGAGGGGGAGTATTAGAATTCTATTTACAGTAGAATACCATGTAGTTGGATACCATACATGTAATATTCATATTCTAGGTAGAACTATTTTTTTTATATTCCTTTTCTTATTATGTTTCTATTAGTCATCCATTAGTATATATATATATATATATATCTTGTACCTCATTCATTATTTACATTACATCAATATACAGAGAGAATAATTTCTCCACATATATTTTCTCTCATATTTTACATGCATTAATCCCTAATTAAAATACTAGTTACTTAATTAATTATTACTAATCTAAAAAAGAAAGTAAATCATTATTTTGCCAAAGTAAAATTTAATCTGGTGCTATACTACTAGTGCATTTTGTTTTTATTCTAGTTGACTTAGAGCATGTTCGGTAGAGTTTTTTCTTCAAAAAATCTATTTTTTTGTCTATAATTTTTGACTTTTCAACTTTTTTTACAATACAAAAAAATCAAAAAGTCAAAAAGTAACCAAAAAATTTTATTTTTTTCCCAAAAAAAACTCTACCGAACAAACCTTTAATGAATTACGATCATTGAAGTTTCCAATAATAATGTTATAAAATATCCCTAATCATAAATTACAGATATTTAAGCCCCCCATTAACTTGGTAAATTAAAAGTGGAAAAGGGTTGAAAAAGTTCAATTATTGGTGTCCATCATGTTTAATCTAGTCCACCTGTCATAATATTTTTTGACATACATCAAAGTGTTCAAAAGAATATAATATCTTTTACATATTCACTCAATTAGTCAATTTGTCAACCTACACTAAAAACGTGATGTAACTTGTGTAGCATTAGTTAAAGAGAGGTGCAATTCTTGAGGCATGTAGCCTGCCTCACACACATTAAAAATGGCTAGTTTAATCTTATTCAAGGGTCTCTCTCTATCTAGCCGTTGACAGTTTTTTATCCGTTTATGTCGGTTTGCTATGTATTCTTTAATAAATTTGGAATATGTACAACAGTACAAGAATGATTAGTGGGGCAAAATATAAGGAATTGAATTTTTTTTTTCCTTTTACGTAGATAAAATGAATAATAAATTTGTTTGAAAAAAAAAAAAAAAAGAATGAGAAAATTTGTAACATTATTTATTACTTTATTCAAATCATGATTATTAAAACTGAAATGACGATGAAAAAATTATTTGTAATACATTAATTCAGAATTAACATTTCAAATTTTTTAAAATTTTAAATTAATTAATAATTATATATATAACATTCTTATCATTTTACGTCTGCTCTTCAACAATATTTTCACAACATAGATAAGTATTGACACTTATTTAATTTTTGTTTATTACTTATATTTATACTGTTTTCATTTACATAGTCAAATTATGCACACCTAACAAAAAGAAAACATGCACAAAGAATATTGTTTACAATAGAGCTATTACTCCAACAAACGTACAATATTATGTAGTTAATCATTAGATTCTCTCACAATAAAATTGTTAATTATTAATTTTATTTTTTTGTAAAATACAGTCTTGGAGATCCTTATTAATATATTATTAATCTCATAAGATTTGATATCAATAGTACGTCAATCAACAAAGCTCAAATCACCAAAATATTTTTATTAAGTTCAAGTTACTATTAGTATTATCACCATATAAAACTCATATCTGATTGCAATTATACTTCTATGAATATAAATAAAATATCAATATTATTCATTATAACATCGAACAATACAATACATCATATTATCAGGAACCATGTTGTTTTATCTTTATTACAATTGCAACTTTAACATTTTAATTATTAAAAAATAAAAAATTTAAAAAAAATAAAAAATAAAAAATTGATAATATTATTATAAAAACACATGCAACGCACACGTGTCTATTGTTCATTCTTTATGGTTCTTTTTGCAACTTATTGTAAAACTAACTTTGATTTATAGGGAGGTAGGTTTAAAAACTCTAAAATAATAGAAAAGCTTAACATGTAGTTTCATTGATGCCCATACATAATAATTTCCACCTATTCTTGGATTTGAATAAATGACTACGCCCGTTTGAGATTGAATTTGGAGTCTAATTTCTGATTTTCAAACAATTAGAAGTTGATTTTGGTATTTGACAAATTTTTTAAAAGTGATTATAAAATAATATGACTTACCTGGCAGCAGATTTTGATAAGAAGCAAAATGACAACTTTTCAGATTCTATTTTTAATTTTTTCATTTATATATTATTAAAATACTCATTTTACCCTTAATTAATTAAATTAATTCATTTAATATCTTAGGTTTTTTTGCACTATATGACTATGCTTTTATTTTTTAGTTTTATAAAATTTGAAATTTATTAGGTATTTATTATTTTGAAATTTGAAATATGAAATAATTTGAAATTTGAAATAATAATAGTGAATGCATTGTCTTATTAAAAAATATTTAACAATATTACGTATTACTGTAAAAAGAAAAAAAAAATTTTATCACTCGTGATAATAATAATAATAATACAAAATAACATTATTATAATCAATGTCATTTTTAGTAATTTAATACCGTTATAGTAATAAATCACTTTTGTTTACCAAACATTCAAATGCTGCTTTTGAAACATACAACAAATTTGAAACAAGAGTTTACTAAACACTTATATGATTCTTCCAACAACTAATTCTTTCTGTAGCACAGCATAAGCTGATTCTCTTAGAAGCACAGTAATATCAAACCAAGCCCACAACCGATTGAAAAAAATAATCTAACCACTTAACCACTTAAGTAGGCCAATTATTATCCAAAAGACAAATTTAGAGGCCTTAGGCAAATATATTTTTTTTGACAGAGATATTTGAAAAATAATAATAATACATTAAAGCATATGATCGCCGACAAAAATTTTGGTTGATGATCGCTAAAGGTATTATTGTATGTGATCTACAAAAATCAATGTTTGTTGGTGATTTCAGGTAGAATTATGATTTGACAGAAATGAATGGTTGTTGGCAATTCCCAACAGAATTATCGACACTAATGTCATCGGTTATTATTAATGCATCATTGTTAGCGATTATCAATGATGATATTGTCAATGATGTCGTTGGTAATCATTGACGTTGCTAGAGTCGTTGATCACCGATAGAGAAGTTGTTGTCGTCATCAACAAAAGTTTATTATTTTTTTCTAAAAAATTTATTGACAAAGTATTACGTCGATAAGTTAGGATATCTTTTTTTTTTTTTTTTTTTTTTTTTATAATATCAATGTCAGATAAATTCTTTTTCTAAGATTTTTTTTTTTTTTTTTTGTAAATGATCAGAGATGGAAAACTCCTTTTCTAATCTCAAATTATTATTTTGCATATAGACTTTTACCATCAGAATTTATGTTGGTAATTTAAATTTATGAAGATAAGTGTTTTTAATTATCACATAAAGAAAAATCTAACTTTCAAAATTTGATGGTAAAACTATTTAGAAATAAATTTCCTATAATTTGGGTGCTGATAAGTACAATTTTATACTTATCTGGGCTCACAAAAATGGACGATTATCAGTACTCTTAGTTGTTTTCAGTTTAATTGTATGCTATTCTCTTCTTAATTAGGAAAATAATCAAATTCAAGTATCACTCGGATGAAAAGAGAGCAAAATGAAGAAAATGAGACTTAATTACTAAAAAAAGAGACTTAAGGGGCTTGACGTGCAATTATCAAGGAGGAAAATTCAAATTCAGCACCAAATCAACCATGCGATCGCATGGCACAAATTTGCTGCGATCGCAAGAAGAACAAAAAATATGCAGAATGCTCCTCATGAATACCATGCGATCGCATGGGCCAAACGCAGCATAAATTTATAGTTTCCTGATAGAATTGAAACACTATCAAGCATATATTGATCCAACTTCCTCAACCACGTTTTGGAGGGCGGGGAGAAGAGTATAAAAGGCGGGGAATAGACATCTCGCGGGGGACGAATTTTGGGGAGAACAAGATACAAAGCAAGAGACGAAGATCAAGGCACGGAATCGAAGATCATCGAGCCGAGATCACGGGTTTTATTTTACTTTTTGTTTTTCTTTCTCCAGATCATGATGAACTCAATTATTACAATAATTGACGAAATCATGTCCGGCTAATTTACTTTATCTAGAATGAACGGTGAAACCTCGCGTTTTTAATTAATTATAAGTTTTTCCTTTTTAGTAATTAATTGTCCGTGGGTTGATTATTCTTTATTCAGTTTTTATATTATTTTAATGCTTGATCACCATTAGAATATATTGATATTTATATTGAAGTCAAGAGATTCAATATAGATTTAGCACGTGGTATTGAATAACATAGGGTCCAATAATAGATAGAGATTACTATTATGCTTTATGAAATCCATGTAAGTGTTCTTGAGATTTTAATGCATGTGTTTATGTTCGAAGCTTAATTAGAGATAATTAGGTTCGCATAACATATAGAATTGATTGACCATCGAGAGAGGCTTTCGATTAATTTAGAAACGCCGATTTTCAATCTAAGGTAATTAAAAGCTAAAAAGTGATTAACAGATAATTGAGTATAAAACGTGTCGGTGGATTTGTGAATCCTAGTGTTGGTAAAATTTAATTCGTTCTTATCTTTCAAAGTTGCTTATTGTTATTTTCAATTTAATTAAAATAGTTGAATTAGTTTAGAGTCACACATCAAAATTAAATCTGTGTTTCGTTTTATTGTTAGAATTTGAAGTATAAATTAATTGGTTGAATTGATATCTGGTCATCGTGGGTTCGACACTCTATTTGTTACTATATTACTTGTCAATGATCCGTCCACTTGCGGAATTATAATCGCGCAACAAATGCCTTACCTAAATGTGTGACCTTGGGCGACTACCTCATTTGTCTAAAAGTTGAGTCGGCTCTATCTAAAAATAACCAAATAAAATCTATCATATGTTGATGAATTATAAATTCGATTCCTTGCTAAAGTATTTTGACCATGTCAACTTGTGTTTGATTTATCAACACGTTACAAACTCGAGCTATGTGAATAACAATATCTTGTGTAATATATAGTTGATAAATAGTCAAATAAACCAAATTTTGTACATATTTTCGCCTTACAAAAATTGAAAAAAACAATAGTTTGCACGTTTCATGCATAATCATTTATTCATTTTCGTTACCACCCAAATTTGGCGAAAATCCCACGTCAGCAAGAGAGTCCCGGCGTAGGCCGGCCCTTGTCCTTATTACACGTGGCAGCCCAAGTCCTCAACATCCAGTACCTAGTCAAAAGAAGTCCATTGAGAGCTTCACCATTCAAGACAAGCCTGTTCTTTTCGTCAATGGCCCTCGTACCCCACGAAATCCTCTAAGCAATATGATATTTTAGAACCATCGAAGAGAGATTTTCAAGAGAGATTTTGTTTGATTGTCATACAGACTCCCACAAGAAAACTCTATCTCAATCTAATAAATCAGCAATGTAATCTTAGAGATTGAGAAGGATTAAGATATAATTTTGGAAGATCACTGGTAGATTGGATCCAACCTTATCCTCATAAGGAATGATGATTCAATCAAATAATTAATTGATTGCTTCCCAAAATCATTTATAACCCTCTATCTATAAATACTAGACTCATGTTCATTCTAAGGTATGCAATATTCTTTACTCTAAACTCTGTTCAAATCTCTGACTGCTTGTCTCTCCCATAATAATATATTTTTTTATATTTTGTAACTGGCAGTTGACTTGATCGTGGGAGTTCCAACGATCGCCGGCTTATTTTTCTCCAGTGATCTTAGTGTTTAATGATTGTCTAAGTGTGCAAGTAACATACAAGCTAACAAATGATTAATTAGAGATATATTAACACGTGCATAATATAGATTTCGAGCTTAACAATTTCATATATATAGCCCGTGATAACAAATTTTCAATAAGCATTACAAATTCCGATAGCGAATAATGATATGTATTATAAAATAAAATCATGATTGATTGAATTGTCTGAAGTAAGTTGTTCGGTCTTCTCAAGTTCTTAGTGTTGGAATATTTTCTCAAAATTAAAAGATGCACCAATTGTTGAAAATGAAAATATATGATATGATATGATATTATATTTGGTGACTAAAATTAAACAAGTTTTCAAATCTTCGATACCTTGATAGTTGAAACTTGGAAGAAAATTAGGTCATACGTTAACTATAAATTGACGTGTTTTTCTTCTCCTTTGTGTATGTGACTTGAGGATTTTTTTTAGGAAAAAAATTGTAAGACTAGTGTTCTAGTTGTTTTTCTTGTTCTCTTTGTCCATTTTTCAAAGAATAGAAATTAGTGGGTGCAGTAAAGTTATGATATTATTTTTCTTAAGATATACTTGGAGAATTTGAGTGAGTGAAATTTTATATAATTGTAATAATTTTTCATAAAATAGAAGTTTTGACAGTTTATAAATCTTTCTTTATCTTTTATATTTTTTCTGTTTCGTTATTTTTTTTTAAATAAGAATCTTGTGAATAATAGAAGAATTGGTCTTAATTTCCAACATTTATGCAGGTCTTTATTGATTGAATTGTTTCTATGCCATGGATTTGGATACTTATTGATAAAGATGAGTAAATGTTGATTGGTTCTTTTATTCGATGTGTAGTGCACTTTAATTGTTTGATTTGACATATTTTGCGTGTTTGATTATCTTATATAGTTATCTTATCCAAAATCAATACAAAAATTCAATAGTTAAAATTAGTAATGTTTGAAAAACTTCAACCATAATTTTCAACTTTATTTTTGATTCAATGCAAATTCAGGTCATGTTCGGTATATATATCTTTTTTTAAAAATTTATTTTTTGTCTACAATTTTTGATTTTTCAACTATTTTTACACTACAAAAAAATTTGAAAAGTCAAAAAGTAACTAAAAAAACCAAATCTTTCCCAAAAAAAACTTTACCGAACAAGTCTTCAATTTGCTAACCAGAAGCTATATTATAAAATATACATTATAAAAACACTAAAATTTGGCTAATAATTAAATTAATTAAATTAATTAAATTTTATTCAAATTAACCTCGATGAACAAATATACTAAAACTGATAGCAACTTTGGAAACTCATTTATAATATAAATTCGAAATGAAACAATATAATCTTTGAATAAACTCATTTTTAAGCTTATAAGTTGTAGGTAATATGAAATGTGTGTATAATAAGTAGATAATAAGCTTTCGGTCATACCAAATGTACGTGAATAAAAAGTACGCTTGACCAATTTAATAAACTTAAATTATAATTTAAATTTAGCCAAACACATTACATAGTCAATTTCGAATAGTCAATTTCGAATAACTCAATTACTTCATGAAAAATAGCACTGCTGAGATTAGCTACTAAGAAATGAAGCGTTGTGATATAACGAAGTGTCAGAAAACACACACACACACATATATATATTGTCAAGACATTTTAGAGGGTGAATATGATGCACATCACAAGCACGGATTGCCTTTTATTCGTTCTTTATGCTTTATTTGATTTTGTTTAAAATTTTACTAAATAATTGTAGTTAAAGTTAACAATTAATTTTAACCGTACATTTTATGGAACAAACAACTTTTATCAATTTTTTAATTATGCGTTATATGAACTTTTATCAAAATTTACAAAAAAATCAGATTTTTAGCATAATCAAACAGCACTTTATTGTCTTTTATTTAATTTCTAATTAACATGAGAGTATTTTAAGCATTAACAGTCTGTAAATATTTTCTTATTTCGTTGTAATTTATTGTGATTGCTTGAGATGAACCACTATATTATTACCAAAGTCATTTAATGTGAATGCAGTTGAAATTATTGACCTGAATCAATAATTTGTATAGTGCTTCCAGTGATTTGTAAAGTTTTTTGTTTCTTTAGACTTTAATCAAAATATTGGGTTTATCTGCGTTTAATCACTTTGCCACTTTACCAACCCTAAGGCTGTGTTTGATTTCTTTTATTTTTTATGGAAAATGAAAATTTTTCATCAATTTTCCAACTTTGGTCTGTTTGATTGACAAAATTTTCCATGGAAAAGGCATTTTCTCACCTATTTTCCATCTTTCATTTGATTGCAATTTTTGTTTTTCCATGGAATTTTTTTTTTTCATGTTTTCCACTTTTTGCCATATTTTCTTTGTTTTCAAGGAAAATATTTTCTTTGTGGGATAGGAGAATTTATTTTCCATGAAACATTTTCCAATCCAAATTTTCTTGGTAATTCATTTCCATGACAAATATTTTCTTTTCACCCAAATTTTCCACTTGCAATCAAACACAGCCTAAATTATTTTTTAATCCGTTATTTTCTAGCAATTTAATTTAATATTTTGTTGATATATATATGTTGTTCACACTAATATGCATTTTTAGATGTGGGTAATTTGGAGAGAAAGGAACCGAGTGCTTCATTGAGCAAAGCCACGGCCAGTCAGTATTTTATTAGAATTAGCAGATCATTCTTTCTAGCACACAATGTAGTTGGTGGATCAGTTGGGTAATGGCCATTTTGGGATGGGTGCAATTATTTGAGATTATTCAAGCTTAGTTATGGTTGTCGGTGACACAGTGACACTTCGTCACTTAATTCTTTGAAATGAATGTGTTTTTCATTTGGAGTTGTGGAGTGTGGTTGACTCAAGACAGATCAAAGTTTGTGTTCGAAATTTAATTTTGCTTAGAATAAATAGAAATAGATACTTTGTTATATGAAGTAGAAGATTGTTCCTATCGTTTTGTTCTCAAAAATAGGAATAATATGGCTTATGCACTCAGCGTCATTTGCTTAAATGAATGCAAGATTGATTGTATTCCTCGATAAGGCATTTGACAAGTATGTTGAACTATTTGGCGTGACTTTGATTTAGGTTAAGAATTACGATGCTTAAGAGCATCTTCAATGGGCTAGTGGATTGCACTAAAAAATGTATCACGTTACCTCAAAATATTTATATAGCAAAGAAATAAAATAGATGATGTCTTGCACATTGTCTACATTTGAACAATGTGCTAAATATTCTCTATTTAATATTTTATAATTTATCTTCATCGAAATATGTGCTAAGCATCATCTATTTATTTTTTTTTATAATTTATTTATATCCTCTTTCTTATACACGTGGACCACAATTTTCTCAATCTATAATCCTATTGGAGATGTTTTTCTCTACATCTTCCATTTTACTTGTCATATATACAACAATTCCCATTGTTATATTAGATATGTTCTAATAGCATTCGTATTGGATGTGTTAACTTTAGCTAGCTAAACACACCACATAGACAATAAAGTTACGGTTAACTAACACATTTACATGTTAGTTTATTTAATGTTTGATGAATTAACTTCACCGGCGGTCACTGAAGTTTCAGCAAAATTACAAAACAGTCATTGAAGTTATAAAGTTTCAGTATCGATCACTGAAGTTTACTAATAGGTTTACTAACGGTCACTTTGTTAAATTTTCAGCGTAAATTAATGACGTGTCACTGTTAAATATCCACGTGACACATCATTGATCGACATTTGATAAAAATTGATACTACATAGATTTAATGTACTAATAATAATAAATTCAAACCACAAATAATGCATCTAAAACATGAAGACCTACTTGCAATTTTTAGATAACATCTAAATCAGATCTCAAAAGCTCTTGTGAAGAGACGGGTCAAGCCATGGCTCGGTTCGTCCACAAAAGGTCGGCTCAGATCGGCCGATGGCTCGCGAGCCATGAATTTTTATTTTTTAGTTTCAAAGTTTAAAAAAATTTATGATAAAAAATTAGGATCCACGAGCTAGCTCGTGGATTTCATCTCGGCCCGACCCAGGTCTATAACGGGCCGGGCCTGCGGGCGGCCCAACCCTTTTGCTATCCCTACCAAAACCGTTTGCACAACCCAATTTTACCAATTTGGGGGATGGGGTGGGAATTAGGGTTTGGGGTCGTTTTTGGGGAAAAATTGGATTGTGCAAATGTTTGGGATCTGATTTAGATATTGTCCAAAAATTATAGCTCAGTCCTCATACTTATGTTTATTATTTGTGATCCGAATTTATTGTTATTAGTACATTAAGTCCACGTGGCATCAATTTTTTCTAAATGTCGACCGATTGTGTGTTGCATGGACACTTAACGATGACACGTCTTCAATTACGCTGAAAATTTAACTGAGTGGCCGTTGGTGTCAGTAACTGACACTGAAATTTTGTAACTTTAGTGACCGTTTTGTAATTTCACTGAAACTTCAATAACCGCAAGAGAAATTAACCCAATGTTTGACTATCACATTGGTGTTGAACTAGTCAAATTTAGCTATATAATAATTATTATTTTTTGTGATAAATGAGGTAACGACTATATGAAATTGAAACAAAAAATAAATAAATATATAAGAAAAAAACAATTAAATATCTTTAGCTAACATATTAACACATTAATTTGAAAAATAAATTTGATTCCTACATAACATGTGACACTAACTGTTGAATTAACACGTCTATTGTAGATATTCTTGATTAACTTCTGACACTATAGATATTCTTACCTAACATGCTAATATCTTTGTTGGAGAAATAAATTTGAATCATGGTCTAATTTAACGGCCACGTGGCTCCTAAGAGGGTACAACGCGGGATTTTGACAAGTTACACCCAACCTCGCCATATTTTTTCGAATATCTTGCAAAAGGTAAAAAGGTACCAAATTGAAGTTTGATTTCATTAGTCTCAATTTTTCACTGATCTCAACTTTTACTTGTTATGTATGCAAACACGTGTTCTCATCTTATATTTTAGAAATGGACCTCAATGCCCAAATTTTGGTCTATATATTCTCTCCCCCTCTCACCTCTCTCATCAAAATTCATTCTTACCAAAATAGGTTGCTGCCATGGCTTCTGCACCCACTTCAAATTCATGGGTTAAGCCCAAATTCTATACACCATCATCACTAGGTACTTCAAACTCCTTGTTATTCAACATAAGATGCTCTCTACAAACACAAGCACTCCATTTGCCAAAGCAATCCTCAACAGCAACAACAATATATCAAACTCCAGCTCCTATTCCTAATATTTCCACCACGCTCATTATCAGAAAAGATGAGCCTCAATGTCAATGGAACTTAATTCAAAGAGTAGCAGCAATGGCCTTGGATGCAGTGGAGACTGCATTGACAGCACATGAACTGGAACACCCTTTGCCCAAAACAGCAGACCCCAGAATACAGATTGCTGGCAACTTCTCTCCGGTCACTGAACACCCCGTTTGTCACAAACTACCGGTCTACGGGAAAATCCCGGCTTCCATTCAAGGCGTGTATTTGCGAAATGGGGCCAATCCACTCTTCGAGCCCCTTTCCGGTCACCACTTCTTTGATGGGGACGGCATGATACACTCTGTGAAATTCAATAACGGATCAGCAAGTTATGCTTGCCGGTTCACTGAGACACAAAGACTTGTCCAAGAACGAGCCTTATCTCGCCCGGTATTTCCTAAAGCCATTGGTGAACTACATGGTCATTCAGGCATAGCTAGACTGTTATTGTTCTATGCTCGTGGGCTTTGTGGACTTGTTGATCATAGCCAAGGCACTGGAGTGGCCAACGCAGGCTTGGTCTACTTCAATAATCGCTTACTAGCCATGTCTGAAGATGATTTGCCTTACAATGTACGCGTGACACCCTCTGGTGACCTGAAAACTGTGGAAAGATACAATTTCAATGGCCAGCTGAAGTCCACCATGATAGCTCACCCCAAGCTTGATCCGGTTTCTGGTGAGCTCTTTGCATTGAGCTACGATGTTATCCAGAAGCCTTACTTGAAATACTTCAGGTTTTCTAAACATGGGGAGAAATCAGATGACATAGAAATCCCGGTCACAGAGCCAACTATGATGCATGATTTTGCAATAACAGAGAGGTTTGTGATTGTACCTGATCAACAAGTGGTATTCAGGATGTCGGAAATGTTCCAAGGCGGCTCACCAGTGGTTTATGAGAAGGACAAAGTGTCTAGGTTTGGTGTGTTGGACAAGTACTCGAAGGATGTGTCGGATATGAAGTGGGTGGAAGTGCCTGATTGCTTCTGCTTTCATCTTTGGAATGCCTGGGAAGACACTGAAAATGATGAAATTGTCATAATTGGATCATGTATGACTCCACCTGACTCCATTTTCAATGAATGTGAAGAGAGCTTGAAGAGTATTTTATCCGAAATTCGATTAAATTTGAGGACAGGCAAGTCTACAAGGAGGCCTATCATATCAGAGGAGGACCAGGTGAACTTAGAGGCAGGAATGGTGAATAGAAACAAGCTTGGGAGAAAAACCCGGTACGCATACTTGGCCATTGCTGAGCCATGGCCTAAAGTGTCTGGTTTTGCTAAAGTTAACCTTTTATCTGGTGAAATCAACAAGTATTTTTATGGTGATGAAAAATACGGTGGGGAGCCTCTGTTTCTACCTAGAGACCACAACAGTGAAGCAGAGGACGACGGATATATTCTGGCATTTGTGCACGACGAAAAAGAATGGAAATCAGAGCTACACATTGTTAATGCTATGACTACGGAATTAGAGGCCATAGTGAAGTTGCCGTCAAGAGTTCCATATGGTTTTCATGGCACATTCATAAACGCCAAAGACTTGGCCAACCAGGCCTGAATTCGAGTGTTTTTTGGATTCTTACAGTGGAGATTTAGCAGAGGGATGGTTTGAGATACTGATGCGAACCTGCTAAGAATTAAATTTCGGAACCCACAAAAGATTTGATGTGAACCCCAAGAAAGCTAAAATCTGGTCGCAAGAACTTGATCCAACGATTTCTTGAATCAAAGAACCATTGTTATGAAAACGCCACAAAGGTTTGCGAAATTTTTGATAAGTTTTAGGATTTGTTCAATTAAGAACACGGAAGAAAGTGAATCCTCACTTTAATTAATCTCTCAAAATACTAAACTCTGATGTTTACAATAAAAGGTGTTTATATAGTATACATTGAAAGAATCCTAATCTAATTCAGAATTAATTAAAATTAATTAAAATTAAGAATTCTAAACGAAAAAGGAAACTAAAACTTGCCAAAATTCGGATTCCTCCGAAAATCATGCATTGCGATCGCATATGCATGACCCTTGCCATCTCATGGTTTGACTCCAAAACATTCTGCTTTTGAAAAGCCACTCTTGCGATCTCAGCCTTCTATAACCATGCGATCGCATGGTTGTTTCTTCTGACTTTCTGCGCTGATTTCCTCTAAACTTCGTTCCACGCTTATTTTGGTCATCCAATGTTCCATTAGCCTCTGATATACCTCCAATATGGTCATTAGCTTGAGTCCAATGTAACAAAGGTCCATGGCTTATCTGGATCGCATCAGATACGTCCCCGAAATCTTCTACTACTGAAATGAAGAGGACTAGACAGTATAATTAAGGGATCAGCTTGTAGCTTTTGCATGTAGGTAGCTTTTGCATGTAGGTAGAATCGAAGCTCAGCTGGTCTTCTTTTTGCATACTATTAATATTAATATATACTGTAATTCTGTTTACTCCTCTGTTTTTTGTATACATATGAAAATTCAACATTTGGCATATTTTTATTGGGAAAATTCAAGTGCTAATGCAAAAAGTGTTGAGTTGAAATTATGTCGGATATGCCGACAAGCAGGCAGATATAAGTAATAACAAATGAATGAAGATGTAATTTGTGGCAGCCAATTATTTGGCATTTTTGAAATGATTTAGAATAGTCGATCAGTCAATTTACTGGATTTGGTTAATGTACCTAGTACCAAACGAAAATGACAATACACATAATAACTCAATCAAACGGAAGATTTAAATTGATAATTAAAATTGTTATTTGTTGGTTGGGATTAGAGGTGTCAAGACGGATCGGTCGGCCGAACCTGCATCGACCCACCCATCTCGATCCGGAATCGTGGGCCAGCCCGTGAACCGAGCGGGCTGTTCACGGGCCGAGGAGGCCAACCCGCGGACCGTCTTGTGAACCGCTTTGATTTAAAATATATATATATATATATATATATATATATATATATATAGGTAGAAAATTCAAACTTTCATATTTGAAATAATATTTAAAAAAATAAAAAAACAAATGGCAGAGAGTTGTTTAAAGTGAAAGATGTGACATATGTGTGATGTTTTAGTCTTTAAATACATAAATAAAAAATAAAAATTGAATTAAAAAATTAACAAATGTGAATTTATCATTGTTATTTATTTTTTATTTAGTAATTTAACACATTTTTTGTTATATATGTAAACATTTTTTTTTTTGAATTACAATAATTAACTAAATTTTTTTAGTAATTTAAAAAAAAAATTAATTTTTTATTCATACGGGTCGAACTGCGGCCCACATGGGCTCGACTCGGATGGGCCAACAGGTGGGCCGGGTTCGTGTTCAATTTTTGTGGGCTGGGTTGACCCGGTCCTCAACCCGTCATGGCGCGGACTTTTTCTAATGCGGGCCGTTATCGGGTCGACCCGCCTGACCCGAATTGACACCTCTAGTTGGGATGTAGACAAGCGGAAGAGCAACCATTCTTTAAGAAAGAAGAGACATGGTCACATGAACAAACACCGAACTACTCCTACGTTTTACCTCTAATTTTTCTAAACTTTAATTTACAAAATCAATTTTCTTCCATAAAAAAATAAAGGCACGTGAAAAATGAAAATTTTTTATTCTCTTGATTTTCATTTGTAATTCTTTGTTTGGGTACTTGAATTTTGTTAATGTACAATTCAATCTATATTCTCTCGGGACCTTTCAAATTAATGATTTAGAAAAACCTAAGAAATAAAAATGCACGTGTTATTAACAAATTGTTGATTGTACAAAATACTGATTTGAATTAAAATCTGTATAAGAAATCTTTATTTTTTTCACTCAACCGTATATGAGAATTTCATCTCACACAATTCTAAGTAACTATAAAAATGGAAAAAATATGGCTCCTTCATCTCTAAAATGTGTATAAGACATCCTATAACTAGAAAGTCCATAAAAATAAATAAAATCATGCTTCTTGCCTTGTTAGGAATGTCAAACAAATAATACAATACAATATCATCACAACGTATGAAACTAAGACACATCTTCCATCTAAACCAATCGTGATACACACACCTCTTCTCAGATCCATGCGCAGCAGGTTTAAAGACTACTACTGAAAAAAATTTGAAATCGGACTACTAGTTAAAAAAAAAAAAAAAATTGCACTTCAAAACTAGAATGCTACTTATATGAGTATATCCGCCCATGCCTTTTTATGATAAAGAAATATGATTATGAAACAAATTGACAAACAAAAGCATGTATCAAAATCAAAGTGGTCATATAAGTATTATCCTAATTTATGTTGATCCTCTTGAGAACAATTAGTTGCCCCACTAAATATTTACAATTTCATTTATGCCCTTATAATTAACACTAGTTCACAGGATGTGTGTTGCATGTATGATAATTTAAATAAGTAGATGCACTTATTTGTTTGAAATTTATTAGTATTTTTCTAAATGGATAGATAATAGCATATTTATATGTTATAAAATATATAACAAATGATTGAACTCATAATATGTAGTTGGACCATGTTGAATTGAAACAACATTACTGGGAAATTCATGCTTCACAATATCACTAATTTGCACTCACTGAATTAATATATAGATTAGGACATAGATGTTAAAGAAGAGTGTAGATACATGTAGTTAGTGCCAAAAATTTCGCCACATCAAAAAAGGAAGTCAAAATACACAAGTTCTAGAATGTTAGCAAAAAAATTATTGAAAACGGCTATGTAGAGTAAAATGTGGAGTTTCAGATACAATCTTGTGTCACTATAGTTTCTTCTCTGTCTTCATGTCCACGTTTGTCTATTTTCTTCTTGGTTGCAATGGGTGTATCTTGTGATTGAAAAATGGACCTCTTTGCTGGTGATGGAGTCAATAGACAGGTATGAGAAAGCTATTGGTTTTCATCCTCGTGTGCTGGAGCCCTCCTTGTCTTGGGTTTTTTTTTCCCCTCCAATTATGTTTTGCTCAGAATCAGAGATTAATAACACTTCATATTTGCATTCTGGTGAATGCAGTTCTTTCTGTATAGCTTTGATATAGAAGATTTTCTACTCATCCAGCATCAAACGTATTATATCAACAATCGTATCTAGATTCTTTTAAGTAAAATTATCCATGTTATTGGTAATTGTAAATGTTCAAAACTTATAATGCACATAAAAGAAGTTTAAAATTTATTAGTACCATTTTTGTGTGTTCCATCAATGCTGTTGCATTACATTGCAAGAAATAATCGGTCGGATTTCCAATAGCCGAAGTATTGATATGTCCACTTGAATCCAACATGAATTTAACAATTTAACAATGCTATAAAATAATTTATGTGGTATAATAGATAAATATAAATGTAAGATATACTTAAATGTGAAGAGATAATGTAATAATGTATCTTATTTGATAGATTTATAAAAATCAGGCTTTATATTATTTTGGAAATGGTTTTGAAGTGTTGCATTTGCAGAAGACACACTCATGTACCAAAATGATTGGTTGAGTACTAATGATAAATATTTTTCTCTTCCTTCGAGCACGACTGCGACAGTGGTGGAGACCTGCAAAAGATGGAGGGGTTTTTTTCCCCTTGTTCACTCCGGTATGATAATCAGTATATGATTAAAATATTTGTGCAAAATAGCAATATGGAGTGTATAAGAGTTGTGTGTTCTGTTTTTACCTGGGGGTTGGTCTTTATTTATAGAGATGTCCTGCAGTTATAGATGACAGGCATCCCTTCATTTCTCTCATTTAATGACAGGTGTCCCTTTATTTTCCTTATTTGATGACGGGTGTCCATTCATCTCCTCATTATTAAGAATTAATGAGGGATGTTTCATCTTCTCAATTGCTGGTGTTTCATCTTTTCAATTGTCGATGGTAACTGTCATTTTATGGGTCTCCTGTCTGGCTTGCCTAATGACAGTTGGGTCATTGTTATCTATCTGTCAGATATGAACTTATGATACCAATAGACAGACGAGTTGGTGAGGAAGGCAGGCCAGGACGTGCCACTATTGACAGACAACATATATCAGCTATCATTATTTCTATCATCAAGTACTTTGAAAGATGCCATTGCTTTGATCTAAAAAAATCGTTTCTGATGGAAAGATAACATATCAGTAAGTTTGTTATTGATTTCTTTGCATAATTGAAAAATGAACAATAACGTCACTATTTTTTAATAGTTGGACAAATTTGAATTCGATATAATCTTAAAGTTTAGTAACTTACCACACTTTGTAGTTCTCAAATGCTTCTGATTTCTGTAAACTTGCTTTCATTTGGAGCACTGAGTTTGGAAGGTGTTAAACTCAGGTAATGCTTCTCTGCGATGATTTCATCAATTGCTTCAGCATTTGTGTAGGCCCTAGAATAACATTTTATAAAAAAATAAGTTAGTGTATAGTATTGAAATAGAAGAAAATGATGTCCACATGTATCTTACCAGTATTTGAGAGTTTATCATATCATAATAATAAGAAATACAATGAAGAATAAAAATTTTGTGAACTGGTTACCAAGATTTGAAGTCTTCAACAATTTGGAATGAACCATTAATGAATAAGAAACTATTTCCTTTGTTGACAGATACACCTGCAATGTCAAGTCTTTGAAATATATGCATGTGGTTACTTGATGGTTCTTGATGGTTCACAAAAGAAGAAGTGTAGTAAATATTTTGTATTACTATTAAAGGATGACACTTTTAGGTGTTTTGCAATAATAACTGGTTTCTTTGCTAGATTTTCAGATATATAGGTGCATTTCTTATCGACGAAGGCTTTCCACATTGTTAGTAAAATAGTGTCTAACCTATAATGCATCAGATTTAGTTAAGAATAATGATCTATACTGTATGGTATGTTATGTATAAGAATGGATTGAAAATAAAATATGTGGGAAATAGAGTTATACTTTTTGTTTATATGAATTACATCTTGTACTTGACATTCTGTTCTTTGACGTGTTTGAAGAATTATCTGAGATCTTACATAAATAACTGTTACGTTTTAGCTTTGATTGTTGAACGAAGAACATAAAACAAGAATAATAATAGAAAGTAAAAACGCCAAGTTTTTGTGTCCCGAAGGACCCGGGTTCGCCCAACCGTCGGCTACTTTCCGTTGAAGCTCCACAACGTGGATACGGCTTCATGCATTTCAAGATCTTTCAAGAAAACAGAGTTTCAGAGGTTACAAGAGTTCAACACCAAGAAATACTCTAACCCTAGTTTTACAGACCGAGCATCAATCCACGATTGATCTCAAATATACACACAGATGAGTTTATCTTTCACACATGAAGGATCATCTACATATCTACAGTGTGATTTCACAGAGAAATCACCAAAGAAACAAAAGGGTAGAATACAGAACTCGGAGAGACGGAGAGAAGAAGAAGAAAGGTTTTTTTTCGTCTTAGAGAAGATTAGGGCTCAGATACTTCTGTCAACAGTGCCAGAGCATTTCCTTTATAGTCTAGGTGAACGGTTCTAATTGAAACCACAGAATCAAGGGCCCAGATGAAAAGGAGCTTACTCTAAGTATAAGGCGTGAAAAACCAAGAATGCAACTTTAGTCAAATTGTATTTTGATCAACAATTTACAATAACCATTGCAGCAATAGTTGTAAGTATATGTATTTTAAAAATAATATAATGAGCTTCAATGAAATTATGAAATAAACAAAGTTTAAGGATTACAAATACTCACTTATATCTACATCAGAATCCATGTATTTTGGAAGATCTTCAAAGTCAGTAAAGTTGTATGTAGACATTAATAGATTATTGTTGTTTTCTTCAATGAGTTGTATTCTTGTTATTCTTGGTATTGTCCATTGCACATCTACTGATTTTGCTTTATAGTTTGAACTTGTGATTTTGACTAATGCATTTGATACCACGTAAGTTTTCCCCAATATTAATTTGTCTTGAAATACAGTGATGTTTTGATCGTATAATGTTGCTTGAACTGTAAATTCCTGGTCGAGAAGTGAAATAATTGATTTAAATCTTATATAGTATTTTGATGTTGTAATAATAATAAATGTTGAGGAATAGAATATACAAATGTAAGAAGAAGTTGGGAAGTTGAACTACATATTTTACGGGATCTATAACTTTTATCAACTTTTCAAGCATACATTTCACTAACTTTTTTCAAAATCTCCTAAAAACCTAATTTTAAACTCCACCAAACAAGCACTTAAATAAGACTCAATTCCATGCCATGTTCTCTTTATCTCTACCTCATTCCTTTTCCCAAAATTGTGCCCTCTTGTATTCTCACTGTATCCTCCTTGTTACCCTTTTCTTTCCTCTGCGTTCCCTTGTTGCCCCCTTTCCCTTTCATTTTCCCATTCCTCCTACATCACATGAGGATCGTGTGTCAACTTATCGAAGATTTAGATAATTTCAATCATTAAAATGTGACAATTGATTCTGTAACTAAACCAATTTGCTGGTTTTTAAAAGCTAGAGACCGACTTGTTGTTCAAGCACTAGGTTGAAAACCAATAGTGTAATTATCCTTTTTTTTCCCCTTCTATAAGTCCTTAACAAATTTCATTTTTTTTTTTTGAAAAAACTGCAGCTGTCGTCTCCAAGTTACACATTCTTTTGCACTTCTATTCCAATGTTTCATTTTTTAACCACTGGGATCCTTTCTATTATAAATTGTTGTCAAATTGTCACTAGCAGCTCTTGACCCTTCAATGTTGGAATGATTGTTATCTTGAATTACTTTGTTGAAAACTTGGAGGGGCAATGTATCAAGTGAAGCCTGCCCATGGACTCAAACTTTTAGACTCAACTTGTGAAATATGACTCCGGACTTTTGGGTCTACGAGTTGAGTCGGTATGGCTCGTTGCCTAAAAGTGTAACTCGACTCGGCTCGACTCGACTCGTGGATTAGACTGTTAGCCAATTGATTTTTTTAAACTTAAAATTTCCTGAAAATTATAAATAAAAAAGTTTTATTGTTTGTATGACAAATTACAAATACAATGTGACGAAGTTAAAATAAAATAAAATTATTAAAATAAAATAAAATTATTACAACAGATACAATACTCCTCCCATCCCATAGAAATAGACTTCTATTTTCACACAGATTAAATTTTTTTAATTATTATTAGAACAATAAATTTTACTTACGTTTTTTTTTTATATTCCTATATTAATATAGTGGTAGTTCATATTTATTGATAACAAGACATATTAAATACGAACATTTTAGAAAATTAAAAAAAATTAATTATACTATTATTAATAATAATAAATAAATTTGACTATAATCACCGACCGTATGTAGGTTTTCTTCATCACTGACTGTAGGGAAGTTTATTATGTTACAAAAAAAAAATACTTCTTTGTCCATCACTACGTCTTCATCCTCTCAAACAAAAATTCACATATCTCTCTTAATTACTCAATTTCTCCATATTATTCTCTATATTTATCAAAATCAAACTCCCCTCAAACAAAACTCTCTCTCTCTCATTCTTCTCAACTACTCAATCCTTTAAAATTCTCTACGGTCGGATTCCATCGCAAAGTAAAGCAGTATACTAGTAAGGGACAAAAAATAATAGTATGTATATCACTACGTCTTTATTCCTTTCAAACCAAAATTCATATCTCTATCTCAATTTCTCAATTTCTCCATATTTTTCAAAATCAAACTCACTTCAAACAAAACTCTCCATCTCTCAATCTTCAAGCGATTCTTCTCAACCCCTCTATCCATTAAAATCCTCCACTATGGTCAGATTCCACTGTAAAAAAAAACAGTATACTAGTTTAGACATACCTTATTTTTATAGGACATGTGAGTAATCACCGATCGTAGTGAGGTTTACTCTACTATAAGCACAAAAAAAAAATACTTCTTTATCCGCCACTACATTTTCATCATCTCAAACCAAAACTCATATCTCTCTATCAATTTCACTATTTCTTCATATATTTCTCCACATTTACGCAAGGTTCTAAAATGCGTAATGCGTGACGACGCGGCGAGGTGAAGCATCAAGAATTGTAGGCCTAAGCGCGCCTATGCGAAACCTAGGCGTCAAAATGCGTTTTCGAATTTTAATTTTTTTTAATGCTCAAATTTTATATTTTAATAACATAGTCTAGAATATACTAATTTAGATTACAAAATTACATGCCTAGTTTTCAAAAAATACAAAAAATACATGAGTTTTCAAAATTAGATGCACGCTGTAACAATGAAGAAAATTAGATTTATATTAAGGCACATATCACATTCAACGTGATTCAAAATCAAAATTGCAGGTCTAATTTTAATATCATAGTCTACAATTAGATTACAAAATAAAAGCCCAACATAATAGTTTTCAAAAGTTAGTAAATTTTAACTACCACAAACATAAACACAAATTACTCAATAATTTTCTACAATTTTATTACATACCAACATAGCTTAAATTTTGTCTAACTCTTTATTGAATTCTAAGTCAGGCTCTTCTTCTTCATTTAACTCATCTTCCGTGCCATCTGATACAAAATTATTTTCGTCGGGTTCTCTTATTTTATCTTGAGCATTTCTAGTATCTCTTGTAGATTTAAAAAATGTTTATTTTGGCTCAATTTGAAAATAAATTTAAAAAGAAGCTTACTTGCTCTAATGCGTATTATGCGTGATTATTCGCGCTTATTTTCGTTTAATCATGTTTATTCTCGCATATTCTCGTTTATTCGCGTCTAGGCGGTCAACAAAAAGAGTTGACCGCATTTTAACGCGCATACCCTCAATACGATGCGTTTTGCAAACGCATTGAGTTTAGGCGCGCCTAGGCGAGGCCGCGGGCCTTTTAGAACACTGCATTTACGAAAACTTTTACAAAAAGAGAGAGAGAGAGAAAAAAAAAAAAAAAAAAAGAAAAGAAAAGAACGAAGCATTTATGGCCGTTTCGACTAGGCGCTTTCTTCCTCCTCCCCTGGATCTTGCTGTTTCCCTATAACCACCCAAAAACCGAATGTACAAGCAATCTTTATTGTTTTCCTTGAATGTAAATTGTCAAACGACTCAAACCCAATTTTACACTGTTCCCAATACTCTTAACCATAGAGGCTAGAGCCCCCACCCATTTTTTCCCATTGAACTTCTCCTTGCCTACCATTAACATTTTGGGTCTGGGAGTGTATCTCAACAATGGCTGATCGGAATAGGAAATGGATGACAGAAGAGTTGGTAACCTACGCTTATATTCTCCTCTATATCGCTCTTTCCAGTGGCCAGATCTTCTTCAACAAGGTACCGGTTTCTCTTTCCATGTATAGATATATCTTCATATAAGGATATTTTTTGGAAATATAAGAACATTGTACAAGTATGATATGTGTGGTTTGCTAATTGTTTTCTAGACATGGCTTTTTCTTTTGGTTTCCAGTGTTTAGGAGATTGTATGATGCGATTTTTTGTAGACGTGGAAAAGTTAGTTTCATTAACTTTTTTTACACATCGCCGATGAAAAATGCGTGGAATTGCAATGGGCTGAAAATTGAAAATTTAGACAGGCCATGCTTTTGGGTTTATCTTGATTTTGTGGGCATTAAAATGTAAATTTTTTACACTTACAAGTCAAAAAGGTACATTTTTCTTCAAATTCTTCGATGAATGGAAAAAAAATGGTTGGAATTTGTGTTAAGCTGTGAAGCCTAATTTGTTAGGCTATGCGGAGCTGAGCGTGGATCGACCTTCACAGTGAGGTCGACGTAGGGGTTGGAAGGGAGCAGGCACTCCCCTTCGGGGGCTCGGTTAGCACCCCCGAAAGGTTTACGGTATTTGTATTTGCTTAAGTAATGGTGTTTTTTGAGATTTTGCCTTCATAATTAACTTGTCCTAGTATTTTATTATGAATATGAACTTTCATTTGGTTGCCTTAGAGTTTGATTATAATTAGGGAATCTTGCGTTACAATTTCATTATAACTAGGTAACTTTTATTAGGTTGTTATGTTATAGACTAATCTCTTTTAAGCAAAGATCATCATTCATTGTAGTGAAAATATTGCAGCGGCTAAAGACAGGATGTAATTTCACATTGAGGCTAACTTGTATAAATCTTTGTATTCTTTATTTTTCGCTTTTTTATTTATTACTCCAATCCTATTAATTTGAAAAATTGTTTTGATTCAAGATAAAAATTTCTAAAATGATGTTTAAAGGGAAAATTGCACAGTTTACAATTTAAAAACTAGATTACGGTAAGTAGGCTAATTAAAAAAAAAAAAATTGAGCCAAAATTTTTGGGCCCTAAATGGTTGGGGGGTCGGGGTCCTAGGCGGTTGCCTAACCGCCTAACCGCCTAGGGCCCGGGCCGGGCCATTAACTGCATGCTGAGATAGCGTAAATGGATTATGTCGGTCTAAGTAGCTTGTGTGAGCGAATTGGAAGAAGGAGAATCTTATGAAAAAGGCTCCTTCCTCGTAGTTGTTTTCTTGATCAATATGGACCTCGTGTTAGTTTGCTTTGCCTCTTCAGCAGCATTTGGATATAAACATGTACATCATTTCTACTGTAGTTGGAAGATTGAATGGTGTTCGAGAATCTAAGACATTTACTAACCAACAATGTTCAAGGCTTACCAGCGACATGACACTTTGGTGCTTGAAGGTGTTGTGAAAAGTGAGCAAGGGTTCCTGCGATCTTATGAACACAGGCGGTTAAAGAAGCTGTTCAGGGTCTAGAATTAGATTACTGACTTAGAATATTCTTAGGCAGAAAGTTACATACCTTGCATGCAATAGTTAAAATGAGTGGATGAGCATGTTACCCTTAGGTAGAAAGTTACATACCCTGCATACAATAGGTAAAAAGAGTGGGAGAGCATGTGAAAGAATTAGGGGTACAAATTATGATATATGGGAAAGGAAAAGCATAGAAATGGAGTAGGAACTACTACTGAACTAGTTCTAAAAAATGTGGTAGAAGTTAACTAGGTTCAGGATAGAACAATATTAATTAGACTTCTTTTAGGCGAATAGTTAGTTAGTGTTATTATCACGTATGCTCCACAAAAAGGATTAGCCTATTAGATAAGACAACCAAACAACAGGTTTTGGAAGACATGAAAGGATTGTTTCAGACAATCACTAGTTAAGATAATATTTTTGTTGGGGGGATTTGAACGGACATGTGAGGTAAATGTAACTTAGGATACACGAAAAAGTACATGAAAATTTTGGATTTGGAGATTGAAATGTAGGTACCACTACTTTGGACTTTAGTTTGATACACGATCTAGTGTTAGCAAATACACGATTCAAAAAGAGAAACACACACTTTATAACTTCTAGTTACGTGCATGAGTTTAGTTAAACAGATTTAGCCTTACTGGGAAGATGGATAGGTCCCATATGCAAGGATTGTAAGTGAGAGTTCTACTATGACATAGGCTGGTGGTTCTTGATATTGTTAATAAGAAATGGAAAAGAATTGCCAAGGAGGTGAGATTTCATAAAACAAGATGGTGGAACCTACAAGGTGAAAATAAGTGAATTTTAATTATAGAGATTCGAATGTAGGAAAATGGGATATAAAAGGAGATAGTAACTGATGTAGAATGAGATGGCTAGTTTGATTAGAAACATAGCAAGGGAAGTTTTAGGAAAACCTAAGGGTAGAAAATCAACTAAAATGGAGCCATGGTGGTGAGATGAAAAGTTCTAAATGGTAGTTAAAAATTCAAAAGAATGTTAAAGGAGCTTAGCAAAAGATAAATATGCGGTGGCTTTTGAAAGGTCTAATTTAGCTGAATGAAAAGCCTAGAGGGTGATTTGAAAGTCCTATGTTAGAAGAATATTAGAAGTTGAATAGCTATCTTGGAACCAATTAAGGAGATAAAGTTATTTATAAAATAGATTAGTGAAGGAAAAAATGGAGTACAGATCTAAACCAAATCAAGTGTACAAGAGATGAGAACCAAAGAATTTTGTCTCATAACAATGAGTTACATAAAGATTGAGGTATTATTTCGACAAGCTATTTAATGAAAGACACATTGTTTAAAAAGGCTTAATCGGGTAGTGAGATGTTTTTCTTCTGTGAGGCTAAGTGTAAGCCTCGTGGCACTTTGAGGACTAACTCTCAAGATAGACTAATAAGTAATTCAAAAAAATATAGAAGTACAAAAATATGCTCACAATAAATCGCATACCATCTTAAAAAAATCCATAATAAAAAAAATTAAGAATATTAAAAGATTTACTTGCAAATAAACATAAAAATAAATCAATAAAAGAAAGTAAAATAGCCTAAAAAGCTAAGGGCAATAATAGAATGTCCTGAAAATGTAAGATAAATGAGCAAACATCTTAGTCGTCTTGATGCTTAGCCTTGATGCGTAAGCCTTACTAAGTCACTTAAGTCGAGGTGTAAGCCTCACAAATATCACTTAAGGGGCAGGATTCGAGGTATTTTATGAAAGTCTCAAGTGAGGTGGAATTTTAGGCGTAAGCCTCAAATAGTATTTTTAAACAGACATAATGTGAGATATTGGGGATTCGTCGAACTCCAATATATATAGGAAGGAAAAATTGAAAAAGACATAATGCATAGGATTAGAAAGGGTTGCATAAATCCCTCTTGCAAGTGAAGTTGCAAAGGTTTAGTAGCAAATGACGTGTGACACAAGACCTACAATATGTAACTTGACTCTGTTCTTTCTTTTATAATTTCTTGATGTTATGTTGTGTTTTTTGTTTTCTTTTAAGTTAAAGAAAAAAAAAGAAGAAATTTTTGAATAGTTGGTTAGTAGTTTCATTTGGTTTAGACATTTAGTTATAGCTTTTGAAGTTGGGGGGTCCCAAATAGGGGTGGGCTGGGAAGGGCTCTCGGGGGTTCGAGGGCAACGTCCCCGAATTTTTTTTTTCCCTCTCAAACCACAATTACTGAACTTATTCTTATAAGAATTTAATATTTTTTTATAAGTCATAGTATTTAAAAAACTTACAAGAAGTCATTGTATAAAAATAGAATTTATATCTATTTTATCTAAAATTAAGCTATGTAGTTGATGAACACAAATTTAAGCCCTTTTAATAGTGTTATATATAATTATTATTTGAATACGATATGTATTAACAAGTAAATACATTTATTAATTTTGTATTATCATTTGAGGAATAGACCAATCATTTGTAATTTTGTATTATTAATTTTATTACGTCAATAGATCCAATTGTCTTATATTAAGAGTCAGTTTAGTCTAATTTATGAACTAGTTTATTTGACCAAAATGACTTATTTGATAAAAAAATAATTTATATTACCAAAAAATTTGCCTTAATAGCATGATATTTTTAACTATTCTTTGTCAAATAAACTATTTCGGTCAAATAAACTAATTTATAAACTATATCAAACAAGCTCTAATTGATATTGAGTAAATGGATCCAATTGTCATCCATTAAACTTACATTAAGTAAAAGTTAAATTATATATTAAAAAATTAAAAAACTACAAAAAAAAAAAAAAAAACCACCCAAAAAGTTGGGCCCCCCCCCCCCCCCCCCCCAACTCCGCCCCTGGTTCTAGCTGGGGATTAATGGTCTTGTTATGTGACCACTATTTTGTTAAATTATCATCTGCTACTTTGTTGGTACATTTTAAGTTTCGAGTTACGATTAGACTTTCAATTTTTTTGAAATGTTTTATTATGAAATTTTCAGATGGTTTATTATGAGTATAATTTTGTATGTAGATTTTTGAATTATTTTACTAGTTTATGTTGAGGATGTGAGATTTACACTTCGCCCTACAGAGGAAAAACACCTCATATACACAATTTAACTTTTTTTAAACACTTATATATGTGCTCGTATGTGTGTGTAAGGGAGAGAGAGTGGTAGAGGAGGTTGCACTTGCTATGGACCTTTCCACATACATTTTAGGTCTCCACGTCCTTCTCATCGTCTAATGTCTTAACTGATGCTTTTGCTGGCAGGTCAGCTTTTGTAGTTATCTGATTTTCTATTGTTGTTATCTTCCTCTTCTTTTTTCCATAGGAAAATGTTGAAAATCTGTTACCAAAATTACAAAAGAAGATATCTTTGTAGCTTTTCTAGTTTTTTGCAATTTAGTGAGATACTAGCATATTTTGCTTCACCTCTGATCTTTTCTCCTCCTCGTTGGGATCCAATAAATATCTCTGGAAATGCAGTGGGTTTTGTCCTCAAAGGAAATAAACTTCCCATATCCGCTTGGTTTGACGCTGTTTCACATGGTCTTCTCCTCTGTATTGTGTTTCATGCTTACCAAAGTTTTGAAGGTAATACTTTTCTTAAGTAATGAAAGGGTTCTTCATCATTTGGTTTTTGCTTGTTCTTTGTATTTTTTCTGCAAAATGTAATATTCTTTTTATTTCATTATAGATTATGAAAGTTGAGGAAGGAATGACTATGGACATGTGAGTATTCTCCTTTCTGATGTTTTGAGGTTGTCTTCTTGGTGAGGTTTAGTTTACATATTATTTATCCTTTCTCAAGCAGCAAACTTATGCAATAGCTTTCTACACATATTTATTTTTGGGTGAGATGAAGCTTGTACAGCTAGATAGTTGATGCAGTTTTAGTTAATGGGTTGCATCTCCTTGGTACGTTCAAATGGCAGCACAAATGGCATTATGCAGTTCTCTTCAGTGGCTTGTGTCTCCTTGGTACATTCAAATGGCATTATGCAGTTTCCATTAATGTGCTGCATCTCCTCAGTACTTTCAAATGGCATTACAAAAATAAATAAGAATTAATATATAAGTAAGCAAACAAGCAAGTAAATAAAAAATAGAAAGAAAAATATGAGGAATTAGTAGAAAATAATGTAAACAATAAAGTGTTGTGGCCTTAGCTGCATAGACAACTCATGGATTTGGCATTTTGTTGTTTTCCTCTCATCCCTTTAAGCATTTTCCCTTTGTTTGCTCCACATTAAGTTGTAGTCCAATATTTATTTTCTTAAAATCTGACAATTGCTAAACCATCTCACTAATTATTTGGGTTTTGAAAATAC
Source organism: Forsythia viridissima (assembly GCA_030279155.1). Taxonomy (NCBI): domain Eukaryota; kingdom Viridiplantae; phylum Streptophyta; class Magnoliopsida; order Lamiales; family Oleaceae; genus Forsythia; species Forsythia viridissima. Next base: position 291,561 of record CM059033.1, read on the forward strand.
AGATATATATATTCAGTCATCCCAATTGGTGCAACGTTTGCTATGACACTTTGGCTTGGAAACACTGCTTACCTCTATATATCTGTTGCATTTGCTCAAATGTTGAAAGCAATCAGTGAGTATCACTAGTCGTTTAACTGATCGATGCCTTATGCTTTTGTTGTGCCATGGAAGTGTCAGTTTTTTAAGTTGCTGTCAAATTCATTTGCATACGTTGCACAGTATATGTTTTATTGGTGGTAACATATTGGTCTTGGAAACACCTAACAGTATCTGCCTTATAATCTATGTCATGGGCTGAAGATACTGATTTCTCAATCTGGTGACATCTTCAGTGCCAGTTGCTGTTTTCGTTCTTGGTGTGGCAGCTGGACTTGAAATGATGAGCTGCAGGATGCTTCTTATTATGTCAGCGATCAGTTTCGGTGTACTTGTAGCTTCTTATGGGGAGATAAATATAAGCTGGATCGGTGTTGTTTACCAAATGGGAGGTGTCGTTGGAGAAGCTTTGAGGCTTATATTTATGGAGATTCTAGTAAAACAGAAGGGTATCAAATTAAACCCCATTTCGGTGATGTACTATGTTAGCCCCTGCAGGCATGTATATTATCCTTCGAAGTATTGGGCATATTATACGTGCATTGGACCATTTTGAACTTTAATACTGTCAGCTTGGTTATAATTTTTAGATTTGCTATGCAGTGCTCTCTGCCTCTTAATTCCATGGATCTTTTTGGAGAAGCCAAAGATGGATGAACAGGGGACATGGAGCTTCAAACCTCTTGTTCTTATACTTAATTCTCTTTGTACCTTTGCCCTCAATCTCTCAGTTTTTCTCGTGATCTCACATACAAGTGCTTTGACCATTCGTGTGGCTGGTGTCGTCAAGGATTGGGTGGTTGTCCTACTATCAGCCCTTCTTTTTGCAGATACAAAGTTGACGCTTATCAATTTATTTGGTTATGCCATTGGTAAGTATTCTGTATTTAAGTTACATGCAGATTGTTCTCACTTGCAAACAGCCACGTGTGTATGCCATTATTGTCGACTATTTTCTGAATAAATTGGCTATGGTGCAATAGAATAGCACTCGTGCTGTAGCTATCATATACTTGATCTTTACAAGTGTTAACAATGCTGTGTTAAGATTTTACAAGTTGTTTTGCATTGTTATCTTTATTGTAAGGACAAGTGTCGAATCCACCATAAGCTTGTTTTGGAGGGGATAATGGTTAAATACTGTTGTTATCTGCCAGATAGACAAAAATATTTGGAGTTGTTTCATTTTCTTTGCAATAATCTGCTATTTTTGTGCTTAACAAAGTGAATTTTTTTCTTGACTTCAGAAATGAAACTGTCGAATTCTTATGCAGCTATTGCAGGAGTAGCAGCATACAATAACACCAAGCTGAAAAAGGAAGCATCACGAGCCACCCCGAATGAGGCTGTGTACTCCGTACATTTAGTTTCATCTTCAACGTCAAACGATTAAATGCGAACAGCAGTCTGACAAGTTATTCTGAGGTTTGCACCCAAAATTTTCTTGTTCAAGTTCTGTTTTTTGCTAGTCGGGGATTTTTTGGCCTCCCGAATGATACGTTAGATAAGAGAATTGAGGTACCACATTTTCTATTAAAGAAGCCACAGCAGTTGTAAGCAATGTGTAAAGTTGAGTTTACAACCTCGATTTTACTTGGAAAGGTTGGACAAAACATCACAAACGTTCATAACTGAAATACAAGCATTTTTAAGATTTTTTTTACCCTAAAGAACCTATTGAAATTTATTTAGAAAAAGCATGGATATTAAAGAAAAAGTGGATTTTTTTTTAGATGTATTAATATTATTAAGGATGTTTATTATTGTGCAATCACAAGTGTGAGAACTGGCATGTGTAGGGGTCGAAAATTATCTTACGATCACTACCTTTGCATAAAAATGTCTCAGAATTACCCCTTTTTTTTGTACTTTACTATTGAACAACTATAGGAATATATAGAATGCAATTTCAATTATAGTAGGAACACAAATGATCGTTGAGTCATATTAGAGAATCATTTTGTGTCAAGGAGTTAGAGGGTGGGAATCATTTTGAGTCAATGAGTTATTGTTTTGTGCAATTAGGTTTCTGTTAACAAGAATGTAGAATTTGAAAACTCCTCACTGTGAGAGTTAGATCAAGCCCGTACATCTTATTAGAGTTGATTGTATGATATAATCAAATTATGGGAAATGATCTCCTCCCCATGGTGGGGAGGAGATATAAAGGTGTCATGTGACCATTGGACAAGTGATTGACATTTATGTCAATTATTTTTCTTTTATCTAATAGTCACAGGATACGTGTCATGTGGTCTTTATAAGGCTTCTCCATGGTGGGGAGGAGATCATTATCCATCAAATTATATCTACTGTGTCATCTTCCTACTAAGTGTAACCATACGTTTTTTTATACACTGTAGGCTCTCAATAGTAGTTGATTCTGTCATTTTAGGAGTATGATGTGTTAAAGGTAAGGTATTAGAACTTGAGTTTAAATAAGCAATTTGATCTGACTAAAATTGAAACGAGCACACAGATTTTAAAATTAGTATTCCCAAACGAGTTGCTATCTTGCAGGCATGTCAAAGGTAAATCCCACTTCAAATAATAATGAAATAAATATACAACATATAAAGATTTGAGATACTGCTTTTAATAATATTGAACTTTTAAAATAGAAATGACAAGTCTTAATATGCTAATATAGGTCTAAAACCTATTTTAGGTATATTCAATTCATAGACAAAATCTCCATTTACATAATTAAATGCATTATCTATATAATTCCGTGCCATAGAGTTAGGAGCTAATGCCATATTTGCAGTGGATCGAGTCCTAGTTTAGTTGTTTATGGCGCAAGTTTCGAACTTCATGCTGCTAGCACTTTTTGAGAAGATCGGAACTTTCATGCGCACATCAAAAGATTTTGAAGACTTTTATTGTCCTATCAATGATTCAATATGTGTACTTATAAGTACTTATTAGTTGATTTAATATTATTTTCATTTACACATTTCGTAACACCACAATTTTTATTTATTTTTATTCACACATTTAATAGAACTCATTGCTTATAATCTTTAAAGTTCTTTGTCAAATCATATACTTCCAAACAAAAACTTGTGTATGATTCTAATGAAAATTAAAAACTAAAAATTATGTAACAACTCGTGAAAATGATACATAAATTATATCTATAAGAAATCAAATATAAATTGAAATATGATGACCACCGGGACGATTGTCATGGAAGGAAAACAAAGATTAAAAGGATCTATTTGCACCAAAATTGATAGTTTGCTCCTAAAACTTCTAACTCACATTGGTTAGGTTTGTTAACCAACTCTAATTCTCTTCACTTCTAAACTCATGTTAAACTCCCTTTACTACAAAATAGAAGGGGGGGGGGGGGGGGGGGGGGGGAATTGCTGCAATCTATCGTCATTTCTCCTATTTTAAAGCCTAGATGATTTCCATATAAAGAATTTCTTAGTTACAAACATAAAAATCCTCAATTGATCTTGAGTTGACTACCAAAATTGCAAGTCTGCAATTCACTTTTTAGATAACTCAAATAATATAAAGATACTTAAGACAACGCAAGACAAGTTAATGAGTTAAGATTTGTGGTTCTTATTTAAAGTTTGACAATTCAAGACGTATTTTTAAGGTGTTAAAATTTGAATGATGACACTGTGAAACGGTCGCAAACCTCTTTAGCTTGAGATTAGGTCAATCTTGTTGGAGACGAGCATAATTGTTAGTGCTTATATGTATTTTATAAATTGATTAAATATTTTTTTTTATCTATATTTTTCGTACAAACTTTGTATCCACACATTCAATAGGACCCACTACTTACAATTTACAAAAAAAACTTTATCAAAAATACTCGACTAGTGGCTTAGAGCATCTCCAATGCAACAATATCTACTATGTATATGTGGCAAAAGACATTGACATTATATCAAAAAACTTCTCCAATGCCACAATGTTCATTGTGCAAATGTGGCAAATTATTATTAGCTTTTTAGAAAAAAGAAAGAAAGAGAAATGTATTGATTAGATGAAGATTATTAAATTAGTAATAGACATTGTTCTTAATAGACATTGTCAAGAACAATGTCTAGAATTAGACATTGTGCTAGATACTTTCTATCATTAATTGTGACACATAAGTACTTTTTGAGCATTTGTCAAAAAAAGTACTAGACATTGTGCCTTGATATTGTTGCATTGGAGATGCTCTTATGCGGGATACTAGAAAGTATTTTTGCTTTTTGTCTATAGTCAAACAATGTTCATCAGATTGAATTAATTACAACAAGTGTGTTTCTCAACTTTTTAACCTACTAAACACGTAGATAAGATGGACACTATATGATTATTAGAGATGGCAATAGTCTGAGTCGGACCGACTCGGTCTTTGCCAAGAAGGCCCCAGCTTAGCCTTTAAAGAGATGGGCTCCACCCGTCCAAAAAAAGAAGCCCGGTCTAGCCCTTGGCTCGTGGGCCACACAGGCTGGTCCACAGGCCACACCACGTGAAATTTTTATAAGCTAATCAAGAACATATTTCGTATAATTTTTTATAAACTTTTTTTTTTCAAACTCTTTTTCCATAACATATTTTATGAAATTTACAATTTTTGTTAACCACACATTTCACCATTTTTTTTTCAAATATTTATTAAAAAACTATTTTTAAATTCTACCAAAAATTATTTTTATCAACACATTTCGTAAAAAATACAATTTTTATGTAGACATAATTGTCTATACTTATAATTTACAAAATATTTTTATCTAGGCATAAGAGTCGTTACTTTTAATTCACAAAATATATTACCAATAGTGACCTGGCCTCCGGGGAAATGAAAACCACGGTAATAAAACGCCTTGTTAACCCCAAAAGGAAACAGCTGAACGGGGAGTTGGTGGATTTTTCCTCCGCTTCCACACTATCTCTCGCGTAATTTTCCCTTTTCCTCTTCAATCCTCAGAGTCAGTCCCTCCCTATTAAATCATACGTCAAAATTAAAATACTCAAAAATTAGTTTAAACCCACAAAACTCCAAAACCCGCACTTCCTCCCCCCACCGCTTCCCTTGAGAAAGAAAAAAAAAGAAACCCAAATTAACATCCAGAAGATTCAATTCGATGCGATCTTGTTGGTCGGTGCCGGCCAATGGTGCCGCGGAGGAATTTTTCCGTTGATGAGAATGGTGCAGATGACGTGGCAGCGTAGCTTGCTCAAGAGGAAGTCGCCCTTAGGGCTCAAAAACCTCGGCAACAGCTGCTACCTCAATTCGGTGCTCCAGTGCCTCACCTATACCCCTCCCCTTGCCAATTTCTGCCTCAAATTCCTCCATTCCTCCAACTGTAAGCCTCCAATTATATTTTCATTTCTATTTACTTGTTCACCTTAATCAATTACTCAATTCACTATATATACAAATATTTCCCTCTCGCCTCTATATGCTGTGTGTGTATATATATATATTTCTTCATGGATTTTAGCTAATCATATGCATACACGTGGTTGTATTGAATGGATGTTCTTAACTAGATAGTTAGTTAATCTTTAATAATTAGTTTTGGTTCTCCTGAAACTAATTTCATTTCACGGCCCAGAAATGATAGGTCTGATAGGAAATAGTTGATCAAATATGAAAAGAATTGCTTTATAATATTTTGATGAGTACCCTTTGGAAGCCTCCCTCTTCTCGAATGCACCACAACTTTTATTAGCTTAAGTGAACTCCTTGAATCTGCAATTTTGATTAACTTTTTCTTTATAAAACCCATCTTGATACTTAATCGCAAAACACACCTCTTCCTGATTTAAATTGTAGGTTCAATACATGTTGAGGCTTATGATTATACACATTTGATGAGGACTTTCTTCATCATGTGAGTTCATTGAATTGTTGTAAGCAAATTCGGCACGAGGTAAAATCAAGTCCCATATCTTAACATGACATCCAACAATATGCCTTAACAAACTACCAAGGATCTTATTCACCATTTATATTTGACCACCCATTTGTAGGTGACAAGTACTACAATGCTTCAATTTTGCTCCTGACTTCGTCTAAAAAGAAATGCTAAAAGTGTCTCACAAACTTTACATCTTGATCCATATTATGGTTTCGGAACTCGATACATGCATAACTTTCTTGAAAAATAACTCAACCTCAGGCGATACATCTACTGTCCTAGAACAAGGAATGAACGAGAATCATAGCCTCACTCAGTCTTTGGTAGAACGAAGCAAGTCCAAACAAGATGAAACAACGACGAAGCAATTAGCAACAGTGTATACAAACCAATATCTTGCGAATGGCTTTCATTCAGGCCCACAACGTTTCATTAGCTTCTCAACATTTCCTGCCATTTTATTGTTCTTCCCACTGAGGCTAAAGTCTTGTTGCTACCAAAATGTCCTCCTGAACAACTGCTATGGAATTCATTGATAATTTGATTTCTCAAAACCCTCCTGTGTGCCTAATTGATTACCTCTGAATAAATAACCATCAACCACACAAGGAATATTGGTTTTTTGTCGAAGCTTTTGGTACATTTTTGATTACCTTGCCACAATAATGTCCCCCTTGATACTAATTCTTAAACAACTCAAATCCTATGTAATCAGTAAGTAACTATGTTTGCTAAATGCATCAGTAAGCCATTAGGCTTCAATGAGAAATGCATTACTGGAAAAAACAATTTCATTTGACATGCTTTGCATTGAGTGTGAATGCAAATAGTGAAATCCTCACGATCGGAATAGACAAAAATCCCAATGAAACTAGTGTTACCGGTGGGGAAGAGCTCGGATCAAGGCATTAAATTCCAGGTCATGCATTGATTGGCAATAATGTTTCACTAAAGAAGCCACAGGTGGCAACAACTATAACTAAAAAAGTCACAGATCTTGCATCTTGACTTGGGACAACTCCTATCCGTACATGAGATGTGTCAGGCTCCACCACAAAGATTTTGTCAAAATCTGTTAGTACTAGTTGGTGCTTTTTGCCAATTGATTTTCTAATCCGCCGAGCTCAGGATTGACTAAAATAATCAACTGAGCTCAAACCCTTAATTTCTTTTTCCTATTAATTCCTAGTTACTGGGAAAAAATTAGGAGTTGGGTAGCTAATATAAATGCCAATTTACAGGCTAAACCCATTCCTGACGAATAAAGACTCAAGTATAGTAAGAATAAGAATACTGGTCTGAGAAGATTTGAAAATAAGTTAGCTGTTCATCAAGTAGCTTGAGCATGCTGGATGTATTGGTTTTCTAACTTAATAAAGCATGTGTAAGGATTATATTATCTCTAGAAAGATGCCTTATACCAGCAATTTGCTTTATACATAGTTAGAATAATTTACAAGAAAAATGTAACTGTGTATTTCTTTTTGTGTAAGTAGTAAACTATAGTTTCAGCACCTTATTAGCAACTGTGTTGAAAAATAAACCTGTTAAATATATACCTGAAAATAAATGTAAGAAATAAGTAACCTTCAGAACTGTTGGGAAGCGTTATTGTTTATGTTTTTGTTTTTGACATATGGTCTTGTATGTTGAAAAAAACGAATGCATTTTTTGGCCCTGTTTTTATAAATGTTTTAAGAAAACAAAAGGGTGAACAATGCCAAAACAAAAAACAGGTGTTTGTTTATCAGTGTTTCTGGTAAAAAATAAATAAAACGATTCTATGATGTTCTTGAAAATGTGATGACCGAGTATGTCTTCCATTTTTGACATATGCATCCAAGTATCATAGAAGTACTATGCTGGGCAATTTATTTATTTTTTCTCAAAACCTCCCCACACTATTCTGATTTTCAAAAAGACTCCCAAACATTCTCTTAATCTCTGAATAAACTTTAGGTGATATACGATAACTTAGTAACATATAAAAGTATGTACATTTTCTGTTTTCTATGACTCTATACATGTTGGAGTGTTGACGCTCTTCTGTATCTATACAGACAGTTTATTATGTGCCCATTATTTTTATAGGTGATGTGGGGGCATCGAAGGAGAAGAAGAGTGAGTGCCCGTTTTGCATATTAGAAAAACGGATTGTACGCTCTTTGAGCATTGAAGCAGCATTAGATACGCCTTTAAAAATCAACAGCTGTTTGAGGATATTTGCAGAGCATTTTAGGGTGGGAAGACAAGAGGATGCACATGAATTTTTGCGCTATGTGATTGATGCTTGTCATAGTACGTGTTTGAGGTTGAAGAAGTTACAGCAACAGAGGAGGAAGGGTGGGGTTGAGAATGGAGGAAACTGTAATGGGAGTGGCAATACCGTGGTTAAGGAGATATTTGGTGGGGCTCTGCAAAGCCAAGTGAAGTGTTTATCGTGTGGGGCAGAGTCAAATAAGGTGGATGACATTATGGACATTAGTCTTGATGTTTTGCAAAGTGGATCACTTAAAGAGGCTTTACAAAGGTTTTTTCAGCCTGAGGTCCTGGATGGAAACAATAAATACAAGTGTGACAAGTAAGCATTTCAAACTCTCTTTACCAAACCATGCATATGTATGTATGCACACGCATATATCCACAAACATGTACCCACGCTCACCTGCGTGTGAACACATGCACATTGTGTTATCCACACATACATGCATCTATGTGTTCACACATAAATACTACACAATTCAAATGCAAAGCATCCCCACCTAAGCACTCACACACGTACACCTATGCTCACATAGTGTTCTTTATGCATCCAAATATTTGAAAGTTTTGCTTATGTATGCGGATGGAAAACTTATGCTTGTTTAGTTGTAAGAAATTGGTGGCAGCAAGGAAGCAAATGTCCATTCTTCAGGCACCAAATGTGCTTGTAATCCAATTCAAGGTGTGGCTACCATTGAATTATATTTTGTTTATACTCTGATTTTAGATGCTCGTAATATCTGATAAATGTTATGTTCTGGGATTTTTGCAGAGATTTGAGGGCTTGTTCGGTGGGAAGATAGATAAGCCCATTGCTTTTGAGGAGACTCTAGTGCTTTCAAGTTACATGTGCAAAGCAACCCAGGTATGTTGTGCAATGATTGGTGATGTCATATAGTTCTTAATTAAATTGGTTGTCTTTCTACCGCCAAGAGAAACATAGATAAAAACATAATCTCACACAGATAGATACAGACCCCATCTCAGCGCCCTTATCCACATGTTTTATTCTACTCCCACCTGGGAGAAACCAAATTATATCTCTCATCCTCATGTCCAAGCCCCTCCCAATCTCAAGACATGGCTCTCTCCTTCTACACCTCAAACTGATCTATTGAAGACCTTGCACTTTCCCTACACTCTGTAGTCGGCTTGCTGCTTGCTTCAACTCTGATAACTCCTAGCATGTGTTAAAACAATGTTGTGATTTCTTGCATGTGCCTTTAGAAGTTCTTCCTAATGGCTCTCAAAGCAGTTTTTTAACTGGTTTTCTCACATCCTTGTCTTGTTATTTTGTACTTCATATTGTGTTTTACACTTTAAATTTTCTGAGGCAAGCCTAGTGAAGCAAAAATGGATTTCTTTACTCAGAATAAGTTGCTATAAAACTATAATTGTCCCGCAATCTGCTCTCCATGTTGCTGTTAAATTTACATTGTTAAACCATCGAGGAGTAGTGTTTTCTGTCCAACCTCTAAATTGCTGCATCTAGGTGTATTAGAATTTTCATGTGCCATATTCAGCGATCTAGAAATATATCTTTTTTGGAAATCTGAATGCATTTGATCTGATTGTCACATACTTTGCACTGCAAGTAATTGAAAATTTAAAGCAAGATATGGTTAATGGTGATTTTAAAGAATTTAATCTGGATTGCATTCCTTATCATATTATGCGTGATAATATGACTGTTAGTTGGAATTCAACGTACGGTTTAGCTTTTATACTTAACTGTAGATTATATTTTGGTTGTGCAGGATCCACATCCGGAGTACAATCTATTTGGCACCATCGTACATTCAGGCTTTTCACCCGATTCTGGGCACTATTATGCATATATCAAGGTCTTGTCCTGCTCATCGAAGTTAATTAAATTGTGTATTTCTTCATGTAAGTTCACATCAAATAGCAACACTGTCAAGGGCTGATTTCAGTTTCCTATTCCAGGATGCATTGGGCCATTGGTACTGCTGCAATGATTCTTACGTCTCACTCACTACGTTGAGGGAGGTCTTGTCAGAAAAGGTCTATATCCTTTTCTTCTCTCGTACAAAACAGAGGCCACGATCTGCCAACACAGATTTGGTAGCTAATGGATTAATGCCGCATGAGTCCAATGGCAGTAATACAACCGAGATCCAAAAGTCAGGTTATTTAGAGAAACCAGTGGGTACAGAACAATTCTCTGATTGTCATACTGAGGCAAATAATTCTACCAAATCCATCGAGACCAATGGCCATAACACATCCATAGTCCAAAAGTCAGGCTGTTCGGTGAAGCCAACCAGTATGAAACAAGATTACGACCACAATTCCATGACAAATAATTCGATCTCATCTATGGCCGATAAAGGGCATTCTAGTCCAGAAAGAAAGCTCAGTGTATCTGAGAAATCGAGTATCAAAAAGATCCCTGCCACAGGGAATATGAAAATTGTTGTTCATAAGAGAGAATACAATGGAAAAACTGGCAATGCTGCACAGTCATTTACTTTGATGGAGAAAGATAAAAAGGTGGTGTCCTTAACTGAGAGGAATGGTGTGAGCAAAAGTAAGTCAATAGCATCAGTTCATGTCGACAAGAATGGATCCTTTCCCATGGCAGACAGCAATGGAAATATTAGGAGTGTGGCACATGATACCTTAGATGGAGGTCTATGTAGAGTTAATGGGACAAAAACCACGCTGGAATCTGCGAGAACTCTGGATTTCCAGGATTTGCAGAATGGTTGTAGCGGGAACCCTTCTAATAACACCAGATTGAAGAGGAAAAAACAGGGTGATCTGTGCATTTTGTTGGCCAAAGATGCTCAATCATGTGCAGAAGTGGAAGCATTCAAGGCTGTGTATGTTACTTCTCTTTCTGAAGCTTTTAATTTGTTTCCCCACATATGCACATGTTTGTGGATTTTATCTAGGGAATGATTGAAAATTGGACATATTTTTTAACTTCATTTACTCCAGAAGTCATTTAATATGGCATCTGATTATATCTATCTTTTGACATATATCTGAAAAGAGTGTTGCTTTAGCCAGCATGCTAATTCTACTATTAATGCATTTTTGTATTACTGTATTTGTGGACCAGCTGATCTAGGGGTGCAGAGTGAAACAGTTCTCTCCTTACAAAAGAAGTCTTGGCATCTTTTAAGATTTGAACACCCTTGTCGAATAGCAACTTGCTTTGCGATCGTTCAATACCAACTATCTTTATGTTATGGAAATTTTGTGTTTTTTCTCGTCATAATTAATCATTTGTTTGTAGTGAACAATACCATCTCATATAATCTTGTGAGACATGGAAATCCTTTCTTTTATATTCTCTTCTTGTGGCCATGATTCTTTTATTGAAGCTTTTGGTTTGTTACCCAATATAAGTTTGTCACCCAACCTTCCACTGCAGTCCGCTGGTGTGAAGTTCATCCTGGAACACTGGGATTCATTTTCCTTTTTCAACTCTTATGAAAAGTTAGCATATCTCTGGTTGTCTTTTGTGTGTCTTAATTTGAAAAGGTTTTTATATATCCATACAAAGTGAAGAAGGTTACAGCTTTATTTTGTGCCTTGATTTTGGAAGACTTTGCTTCTTGCTACTAGTACTGATAATATTTCAAATGGACATTGCTCATGTTATGTTTTAACAAAATGGTTACTAATTATTCTTTTGGTATCCCTCAGAATTGGGAAAGAAGCTTCCTTATTTCTGCAATCATGTGGTTGGTCTGATGAAGTTTATAAATTCATGCATTCGAGCAAAAAGTTCTGTGCACAAGAAGCTGGCAGTGAGACATTAAATGACCATGACAAGAAGTAAGTTTTTGCATCTCTGTCTTAGCTATTCAAAATATATGACCGTTTATCTTTGGAGTTTACGTTCATTTTCTGTGCAAAGTGGCATTTGATGTATTGCGCCTTAGTATAATTGTTCCGGTTATCGATTATCATGGACATAGTAATATATTGGTAACAACTCTTCTCAATCCTCGTAGTCCCAAATCATAGGTTATTGGACATTTTTTATGTAGTTTGAAATTATTGATCAAACAGAAAAATCATCGTTTAGTTGAGATTATTGACACAAGTGATCAGCATAGTCGCCTGATATTAGTTTTTTGAATTTATAAATTCTTCATATTGACTAACATCACATGGGAAGTGATTCGGTCTGTCAGCCTTGTGACCAGGTGTCATGAAATGTGAATTATTAGATTCCTGGTAACCTATTAACAAGTACTTTTTGTATAATGACAGTTCATGGAATACCTGCTGTTGCTTCTTAAAAATTTATGTTCTGCACTTTCAGTATTTTTTTTCCATGCAGGTTTGTTATTGTTGCTTCTCTACATCTGTGGTCTAATTTGCCAAGAAGCTTAGAAATAATTTTTCTTGTCAGTTGTATCTACAAATCGTGAATATTCTCGAGTGAAGATTATTTAGTTTACTAAAGATTGTTGAATGGTAGTAGATTGCTTTATGCTTGACAGTTGTCTCTTACTACTTGAGGTGATGCAGAACTAGAACGAGAAAGTGAAAGAAGAGAGAGAAGGAGAAGAAGAGAAGAAAGCGATAGATTAAGAGAGAAATGGAGAAGATATAGAAAGAGCAAACAAGAAGAAGAAGAAGATAATTTGGGGAGGAAGATCTCAATATAATCAATTTACAATAATTAATAGTCTAATCAAATTGAAATCCAATGCCCCTTCCCATTTTAGAGAGGAACTTAAACTCAAAGGGGCTTCTAATAAACTTTTAACTTTATCAAAATATCAATACTAATTTAATCTTATTTTTGTAAGATACATATCTAATCACAGTAGTCTCCGACTACGTTTCTTATTCTTTAAAATCCCCATCATTTCTCAGTCACTTGCTGAGAGAACTTGTTTCCGATGAACTATACCTTAAAAGAAATTTCTAAGGGGGAGATGTTTCTAGCGCACCAAGCATCGACATTGACCACTTGATGGCAACACGGTGCACACATTCGTAAAATATCATTGAGAACTATAGAAAGGCTGCAACACGAGGTACTAGAATAGCTGGCATGCAGGAACAAATGAATGCAACATCAAAAGCTTGAATGTGCCTCGATAAGTAACAATTCTGCTATAATGAAAATATGAATCTTGTTCAAGTGATGGCCACTAAAAGAGATAAGCATGGATGACGCTCAGGAGAAGTACGCACTACAACATAGTAACCCTCTGCTCTATGTCGGTTATGTGCATCAAGAATAAGTTCATAGTTTTTCATTATTTAAAGTAACTCTTGTTTTAATCTTAGCATGAAAATTATAAATATGATCAACTAAGTTTTGAGCTCAAGCAGTCTTTAATAGCCGGCACAGCAACGTATATCCAAATTTGCATATAATATGGATCGTGTCTTATGTTACTCATGTTTTGATGACAAACTGATTTGATGGCTTAGATGTTGTTACCCATGATATTGATCTAATTCAAGATCATCAAGAGGCAATTTGTTCATTGGGTTTATAGATAAAAGATTTATCATCTATATGGCATTAAATCCCGAATATTACGAAGTTAAAGAGAATGAGGAGATTGTAGAAAGTAAGTATTCGTGCATTTATTGCTACTGCACTTTTCATTCTAGTCTCTCCCTCTTTTCTACTTATCATTTTTGTGAAGACAATTGGTCAAAATGTTCCACCTTGATCCGAGAAGCGCGTGCAAGCCGTATGAGAAGCTCATGAAGTCAAGTTATCTGACCTTTTAGAAACCTAGATTCATTTTGAACAAATTTGATCAATTTTAAACCCAAGTTAGAACCATTTTCCATTTGGGAGTATGACTCAATGGATCCATCTTTGGGAACTCAAACTTGGCTGTGTGTCCCAGAACGAGAACACAACTAAAAGATCCCCCAAGCATTTGACATCTAACTAATCGTGCCTATATTGCCCCACTTGAATAGCATCTTAGCTTTGAATAATTTAATGGAGCAAGCCCACCCTTATACCATAGTGTCCACTCTTCTCCCTAGTGGAGGAATCGTAGTTTCTACAATCAGAGAGATGTGGCATGATGTCCTTATCTTTCTCTCCTCTTCATTCATGATAAATGAGCTAAGGGCCCAACACGCTGCTACCGGAGACAGATATCACTGGAGGAAAGAAGAGGAGAATGCTCTATTGGGTATTTTCCTTAATGATTGTTTTGGTAACTAGCAGTCAGAAAGAAGGTGGTGAAAAGACAATAAATTAGAAGACCCAAGAAGAATTAGAAGAAAACTTGGCATAATTTTACAATTGCAAGGAAAACTCAAGAATTCTATTAGATACCAATGGAAGAGAAGGCACAACACGACCTTTGTACCCTCGTTTAAGCGGTTGAGATTTAACATCATGGATCCAACAAACATTTGGTGTGAAGTTCCAGATCATTCACATCGAGTAGAATGACATAACATTAATTACTCTTAGAATCACATGCCTTGGAAGTCAAAAGTCGTTGGCATATAAAATACTGTTGGATCATATGAAGTCTCCATGTTTGGATCTGTATGGATATAAAACCTTCTGTTGTAATAGTATTCTTGATGATGAATTGATTTGATAGCTTTGTTTTATGATATTAATTCGATTTTGCGATCATCAAGAAGCAATTCGTTTTTGGAATGTAGAGACCAAAGATTTATCATCTATATAGAATTAATGTTGTTAAATTCTGAGTTATTGTGAAGTAAAAATACTTAGGAGACTATGGAAGTGAAATTTATGAATTTATAGCTCATATATTTTGGTTCTAGTTTCTACATCGTTTCAGCTGCATTCACATAAAAAACCACTCCAAATATTCCACTTTGGTTTGAGAATGGTGTAAAATCCCTACAACAAGCCCATGAAGTCAAAATCATCCAACTCTTTTTGAAGGGTAGATTTAGTTTGAACAAATCTGATCAATTTCAAAAGCTTCTTCTACTTTCTCAATGATTTTTGGAGTTATCAATTTCCCTTCCCATTATTACTTGAATGATATTTAGATCATGGAGAGGTGAAAAAAACTAATTATTACGAAGTAAATATTGTTGCATTTATTGTTAATGTAGTATTCGTTCTAGTTCCTATCGCTTTTCTACGTGTTAATTACGTAAAAAATTCGAGTCAATATGTTTCATCTTGATCCATGAAGGGAGTAGCACCCGTAAAAGCCCATGAAGTTATAATCCTCCTATGCCTCGTTCACTTCTAACAAATTTGATCAATATTAAGTTAACCATCTCATACCTAGAACCTAAATCTTTTGCCTAGCTATACTAGCTATACCATGTTAACCATCTTACTTAAAAGCTTAAGGGGTTAGAGAATGATCACATATATTCGTTTAATTTGCGTCTTCAACACTAAATCATTGAGACGAAATCCATTCGTTGAATATATAGGCGAAATATTTATCATTTGTAGGAAATTATTTCTTGAATTATTGCGAAGTACCATTGAGATTCTCGAAATAAAGAATCTTGCACTTATTGCTATTACACTATTCATTGTAGTTCCTACTCCTTTACTACTTACCATTACGTGAAAATTCCCCCCTTGATGCAACAAGGGTGTAAAAGCCATTCGAGAAGCCCATGAAGTCAAAATATTGGAACTTTTAATAAACCTAGCTTTACTTTGAAAAGTTTGATCAATTTAAAAGTTTCTTATAATTTCTCGATTGCTTAGAAAGAGATGAATTTCCCTTTGCTTGAATGCTTGAATGATAATGTTATTCATGATATTACGTTGATTAGATCATCGAGAGGTTCATTGATTGTATTTATATGCAAAAGATTTACCATCTGATTAAATCTGGAGTAAATTGCAAAATAAAAAAACAATGAGAATATTCTTGCATTTGTTGCTACTTCACTGTTCATTTTAGATCGTACAGTGCTTCTGCTCATCATTACTTAAAAAGTCTCTCAAAATGTTCCACGTTTATCCAAGAAGGGTATAAAAGCCGTACTAGAAGGCCATAAAGTCAAAATTATCATACTTGTAAGAAACGTAGATTCACTTTGAACAAGAATGAATGAGTACTCGGGACCCAATGACTAACAATCTGAACTGGACCCGTAGTATCCGACCAGTTACAAGACCTATTATCCAAAGAGGAATCCTTCTTGTTATTTTAAAAAGTCTCTCAAAATGTTCCACCTTTATCCAAGAAGGGTGTAAAAGCCGTATTAGAAGGCCACAAAGTCAAAATTATCATTGTTTTAAGAAACGTAGTTTAACTTTGAACAAATTTGATCTATTAAAATCTTCTTATAATTTATCAGTGACTTTTGGAGTCATCATTTTTCCTTTTAATGCTTTATCAACCTTAGAAGTCATCAAAATTTCCATTTTTAACTTTCTTGCTTGTTTCATATTTTATCTGTTTGAAGAAACATATTAAAGGGTGCTTGGCATCTCTCCTATTAAAGGGTGCTTGGCATCTCTCCTATTTTCATTCAACTCGTCTTTTTTCCTTCCATGAATTCGTCCCTGAAATTCAAATCATCATTGTGGACCAATTTACAATCTGGTACTTGCCTTTTTTCATAAATTTTAATGATGAATTTACATATGTATTTTTTATTTCCAAGATGCTGTGCTTGTATTTTTCTCCTAGATGTTGTGTCGTTATGTTCAATTCACGATGTGCCTGTATTTGTTCCATGCTTAGCTTTTCGAAACACATAACCAATCTGATTGTGTGTCGTTTATCACGGTGAAGGTAATAATTATTTATCATAGTGAAAAAAAGGAGAGAAGATAATTGTTGATTCGGCCATCAATATTTTGCAGTTTGAATTACCTTTCATATCACTTCTCAATGATTAAGAGACGTGTAGTTTGTCACCCCGGATACCATTGGTGATGGAGTTTATACTGTTATTGCCAGATGTAATATTCTTAGATAAAATTAATTTGGTCTCATTAGTTCATGATTGAATTACACGGTGTATTTTCCTGCAAATCTTTCTATTCTCTTTCCTCTACTTTATCCAAATTGGAAACTCCAACTCATGTACATAGTGTGACTGCAGGAGGCTGTTGATTTCAAGTGCGAAACCTAAGTTTATTTCAAAAATTCCTGAGTCGCTGAAGGCCAACCTAATTGAGCGTCTCAAATCTTTTAGTGAAGATCATCAATCTCCCAGATCTTAAGCAAACAGGTATGATATGCAGTTCTCATGTTCAAGCTTTAAATTATTTGAAATTTATCAGCCAAATAACTTAAAATGTTGCTAATTGCTCCAACGTTAGTAGATGTTTCTTCGAGTTTTTGACAAGTATTAAATCTATTGTTCTCAAAATATGTTTATTATTTGAGATTACTTGTAAGGATTAATAACGATTAGTTTTGCAGTTTCCGGACAGATGATGGGACTGGTGTTCTGTGCTGTGTATGTAGATATATTGGTGGTGATGATATAAGCGTTGTAGCAGCATCAAAACCTCGGACCTTTGCTGTTGTAATTTCCTGTGGTGGTAGCTAATCGGCCAGTGAAAATTGGGATCAAAGAGTTCAGTTTAAAACTGGCCAAAAGTTTTCTCCTTGAGGTGGCGCAGTTGGCGTTGATAGAGCGAAGAAGAATATTATCAATTTACTGGCCAAAAGTTTTCTCCTGGAGGTGGCGCAGTTGGCGTTGATAGAGCGAAGAAGAATATTATCAATTTTGTACTACATTCATTTCTACAGTCGCCCAATCTGATGCATTACGATTTTCCCATTAAAAATGCAGTCGGAGAGAATTATAATATATTCTGTTGATATTTAGTATTTACTGTTGCAGAATGAGGATGTTAATATTTGCAATCTATTAAGTTGAGGGAGCTTTTAGGCCTTGGATTAATTGTTTTGTTGTTGGCGTGACTTTTTAGTTTGGACTCTGCGTGTGTTTTTATGCCCCTTAAATTATGCTCATCTTAAATTTTTTTTAAAAATCAAATTGGACTAACGATTTTCATGCTTTCACGTGATACTGTTTTAAGAGAAGTTACTTTTCTTATTTGGCATTTCATTCACTATTCAATTTTTATAACTTCTAAGATGAGATTGAATTTGAGAATGTTATTTTCTCTTAATTTCTGTTATTAACTCTTAAATATAAGTGTTACCATTTATGTTTCGTGACAAGTAAAGGGTTTTTGTACTTGAATATTGAAGAATGATGTATTTTAAATTATGCAATTAAGCACTCTGTTTAGTAGTATATTGGCAGCTCATTTTGTAATTTTTGTTCATCTTGATGCAGTTGATCGAATGTGAATTAGTTTTCGGAAGCAATTTTTTGTTCATTTTGAACCTCATATTTGCAGTTAATTACATATGAAAATTATTGTATTTGATATGCTGGACTGAAAAGGATTACTGGAGGTGGATAACACAGTATGACGTATGAGACTTGCCATATTTTACCTGTGGTAACCAAAATATGTTTGCTTGAATGGGTTTTACATAAATTGCAATTGTTACGCACTGAGGTTCATTTAAGCTTATAATATTGTGTCTTACGTATACCTGTATTCTCGAACCTGCTAATTGAAAGTATAGAAGTGGCACGCCTGGAAACATGTAGCCCCCCACCCCCTGGAAATGCCTGGAAAATTCTTTAACGAATTATAAGCTTTCGAGAATAATCTTTCTTTTAACTTCTCTAACTTATCCTCTTTTCATTGTTATCTATAAAAGGCCAGCTACCAACATGCTAGTACTAGGTATTCATTTGTGGTTGTAACAAAAATGGGTGATGAAGTGATTCTTCTAGACCTTTGGAGTAGTCCCTTTGCAATGAGGGTAAGAATAGCCTTAAAAGAAAAGGGCATTGATTATGAATCTAGAGAAGAAGACTTGAGTAACAAGAGCCCACTTCTCCTCAAGATGAACCCAGTTCATAAACAAGTCCCTGTTTTGATACATAATGGGAAGCCGGTATCTGAGTCTTTCATAATTGTTCAATATATAGATGATATGTGGAAGGACATTGCTCCTCTCCTGCCTTCTCATCCTTATGAACGAGCTCGTGCAAGGTTTTGGGCCGACTATGTTGACAAAAAGGTACGTCTTGTTAAATACATACAACGCAAACTAAGGTATTCTGTGTAAAGCACTTTTTCATAAACTTGATTTTGAATTGTGTACAGATATATGGCACTGGAAAGTTAGTTTGGGCGACTGAGGGTGAAGTTCAAGAAGTAGCAAAGAAAGAACTAATTGAGTGCTTCAAAATGATGGAATCAGAGCTAGGAGAGAAGTCTTATTTTGGGGGAAACACCTTTGGTCTTGTAGATGTTGCACTTATACCATTCTACAGCTGGTTTTATGCATTGGAAACTTGTGGTAACTTGAGCTTGATTGATGAATGCCCTAAACTTGTGGCATGGGCTAAAAGGTGCATGCAAAGGGAGAGTGTATCCAAGTCTTTGCCTGATCAGTACAAGATTTATCAGCACCTTTTGGACCTCAAAAAGAAGCTTGAAGCACAAAACAAAGTGTAGACTTTCCTTTAGTTATAGTCCGTTTGGGATTCCTATGTAATTCGATCTTCATAATTAGCTCCCTTTGTTGTTATGCTTTTCAGGCTTGTGTTAGTTTTGATACAACTGCACTATACGTCAATATTGTATTGTATCGTTTGCTGGTTTTTAATGTTTAAAGAAGAATAAGGCTTTCTTTTTCTTAACTTATTTAATAATGGGCATCGAACAAGCGCTTAATTTGAAAGCTTGAAATTTTACTTATGGTTGAAGTGCTACTTACATTCAAGAAGATAAATTTTAGTTGAAGTCTATCTTCAACTGAGATAATTATTTTTAACGGAGAAGAGATTGACTTTAAGAATTAATTGTTGACTTTAAAATTTAGAGTGATCAAGATATTTTACAATCTATGAAGTATTTATAGGAAAACTAAGGTCAATACTATTTTAGATATTTTATCTAGACATGTGTTGTTTTATTATTGATGAGGTTGTTATTAATAATTGATTCTTGTTTGATTTTGTTTTTCACTTTTAAAGGTTTCAAATTACGTGGTAATGGGTCTTTCATCGCGCGCCAAAAAAGAATATTTTGTTGTTCCCTTATTTGGAGCAAGAAATATGATTCACCAACATTTCTTTAGTTTTGTATGAGATTTAGATAACTTCTTCTAGGCGAACAAGTTCGCCATCTTTTCCACCTCAATTCAAAATTTTGAATTTCCATCACGAGTTGGCCAAAAATACTTCATTCTCGAGATTGGTTAGAGGTCATGGACTCGGTTCTAGAGTCTAAAATACAATTTTTAATTGATAATTTTGCTATATACTTGATTTTATATTAAAATTTTATAATTATTTTATAATATTTTAAATTTTAAATATAACAAACATTCTTTATAAGAAATGTAAGAATTGAAACAAATATAAAAAAAAAGTGTTATAAAAATAAAGAGTATTATTTCAATTAATTTAGTTAAGACTAGGGCTGTGCATGCGCGGGGTACCACCCTTGTAGCCAAACTATGGTAGACAAAGTGTATTTAAGACGAAAGAAGTAAAACTATAAAAGTGAGTCGTATAATTAATTAATGCTGTATTTAAGAAAATATAAAACAATAATATGGACCACCTTAATTAATTAATGGTTGGCACGTTAAAAATTAATCTCGCAACTTGGAGAATCTTTTTATCTCAATGTTTATGGTCGGTACAAGGTGAGCTGTAATTTAAGAGGCTCTGCGTTGAAATTAAGCAAGCAATTGCATTAACACATTTAATTATCTTTATATTAATTATTATTTGATATTCAAATTAAAAGTCAAACCCTTCTCCTACTCCCAATTCTATAACACAAGTTCTCATACTCCCCTCCGTCCCTAAAATACATAATTATTTTGTGGCATATTTAATAGCGTTGATATCGTACATTGATCTACCTACCGTAACAAATGAATCTTTTCTTGTCTTCATTTGCAACTTGTACAATTCTCTAAGGTTGTGTTTGATTGGAAGTGGAAAATTTGGGTGGAAAGAAAATATTTTCCATGGAAATGAATTACCAAGAAAATTTGGATTGGAAAATGTTAATAAATTTTCCATGGAAAATAAATTCCCCTATCCCACCAAGAAAATATTTTCCTTGAAAACAAGGAAAATATGGCCAAAATTGAAAAACATGGAAAATATTTTCCATGGAAAATCAAAAGTTTTAATCAAACAAAAGATGGAAAATAAGTGGATGAAAAATTTTGCCAATCAAACATACCAAAGCTGGAAATTTTTTATTTTCCATGGAAAATCATACGAATCAAACACACCCTAATGATAAAAAAAAAATTTGATCAAAATTGATGTACTTTAACCTCCTGTATACTTTACAAGCTTTTACACGTACGAGATACAAAGATCAAAAAGTACTCGAAGCACATTTCCTAACTTTGTTATCAACACAAGCATAATAATTGTGATTACAATTGAAATTACAGTTGGAGGACCCTTTAATTCTCATCAAATTACTAATCTTCTTCCACAAGCAACGCCTCCTCCTCCTCCTCCTCGGAGACATAACTCCACTCACCGCCGCCTTACATGACTTGCTCCTCTTTATGGCCAGCCCACGTAAATCCGGTGGACGGTATGTACGGATCAACGGCCATTGAACTCCGTTAAAGAATGGATGACGTTTAATATCCGTTGCACCCCTTGAGCACCCTAGCCTCTTCCTGGGATCCTTCACCAATAATTTCTGTATCAAATCTCTAGCCTCCGCCATCCCAGACTTGTCCTTGTCTTCTTCAGTCACGTTGAAACTTACCCCTCTTCTTGAAGTTATATTTTGCAGAGTGCACTCTTTCGTCCTCCCCTTAAACGGCGTCTTACCATACAATAACTCGTACATTAGAACTCCAAATGCCCACCAGTCTACACCATTACCGTGACCGTTTCCGCTAATTAACTCCGGCGCCAAGTACTCATGGGTTCCGACGCACGATCTTGAAAATGCATCCGTCGGCTCGGCTATGAATTCTGTAATTCTTTCCACCCGTTGCCGGCGCCGGTCACTAAAACAAGAATATTTTCTGCTGGATACCACCTTAATATTTGTACGATTTTCCAATTTTGGTGAAACATCAGTGTCGAAACACAAATCGAAATCCGTCAACATAATGTGACCATCTTCACATATTAATATGTTTTCTGGTTTGAGATCACGGTAAACAATACCCTGTGCATGTAAATATTCCAGTGCTAAAAGAACTTCGGCGGCGTAGAATCTGACTGCTTGAAGAGGTAATCGGTTGCTAGGTTGCTTGTGGAGCAAGGAATGGAGATCACCGTTGGGACAGTAGTCTATGAGAAGACAAGTGTAATGGGATACCTCTAAGTGGGCATAGAGCGTTGGAAGAAATGGATGATCGAGGGAGGATAGAATTTGGGCTTCAGTTTGGACATGGGAAAGTTTCTTAGACGTTAAGTAATCTCGATCGATGACTTTAAGAGCGAAATTGGCATGGTCATAGTCGCGGAGGCGGCAAAGGAAGACGCGGCCGAGGTTCCCGGAGCCGACAAGACGGAGGAGCTTGAGGTGGCGGAGATGGAGTGCTCCGTCAGAGGATAATGTCATGGCAGCCTTAATTGCTGTCCAGTTGGGATTATCATGGCGGCGATGAGGGCGGAGGTGGATATTAGGAATAGTAATGGATGAGGCGGCGGATGTGGAAGTGGAGGAAAGGCGGGATTCATTGATACTTAGAGTAAGACTGCTTCTAGCAAGGCTGCTACGGGCGCTGAGAGTATTCGGGTCGTTGGTGGTGGTTGTGGTGGTGGTGGAGGAGGAGGCGCAGCTTGTAAAGCTGAGGTCTAGGTCTGAATCTGGTGTATGGTAAATGGTGTTTTGTTGATCCATTGTATCTGAATTTTGGCCTTCCCTTAACATAATTTCTTACATTATATATACGTAGAGGTAGGGGTAGGGGTAGGGGTAGGGGTAGGGGTAGGGTAGGGACATATAATATAATTAATATTAATAACGTGATTGGTTGATCCAAAACTGGAAAAAAAGGAGTGTTGTATGTTAGGTGTTACTAATAAGGTTGACAAAATCTAGGTGTATAAATAAAAAGAAGACACGCAAAATTAATAATAATCGATTTTATCCTTTAAGTTCTAATCTTTTCGAGTAGTTAAGTTTTATTTTTTATTTTCACATTTTTACTTTTTCTCAAAGTAAAAGTAAATTTTACTATAAAATTGTATCGTGTAAATTTGTATTTGATTTTAATTTGAGTATGAATAAAAGCATAAAAAAAAGGTTGAAAAAAAGCAATGGATAGATGGGAGAAATGGTAAAGCCGCGTTATTATCTTGGGAGAAGTGAAATTAATTAATTAAAAATAATATTGTGGCGGTCGGTTTTAGTTGAAAATTTAAGTTAATTAATGTCACTTTTTCGCAATTATTGTTGTAATAACTAATAAACAAACAAACAATGACTTGCAATTATTTTAAAACTCTTTTCGTGAATACTTTATTCATAACTAATAAAAAAGAGCCATGAGGAGCGCTTTGTTGTAATTTTTGTTTTTCTTTTCTTTTCTTTTTGTTTTAATTTGAAAAAAGTAAATTGATCATTTTAAGTAATTTTTGATCATTTAACAGTCAAACTAATAATTTTTTTAACAGAAGGACTTGGCTCGCAAGTTTTTTTAAAGGTTAAGGACCCGAACGTTAGAAATGAAAGGTTTATGACTCCATCGTCACAAATTCAAAGGTTCGAGACTTCCAGTGCTATTTACCCTTTTTCAATCTATCAATTTTTAACTGAGTTTCTTATGTGAATTCAACTTATAGTAATTTTTAATATGTTCAACATCAATTGAGATTTCTTTGACATAGAAAATTTTATAAAAGTTAGTCGGGAGACCCCTTAAGCGTCGTGAATGATTAATCTTTAATTTTTTACATGAAAATGAATAAAGAATATTAGAGTTATTGTTACTGATCAAATGCTTATAATATATATTGTTTCACCTAGGGGCGGAGTTGGGGGGGGGGGGGGGGGTCCCAGGGGGGACTTGGACCCCCCAACTTTTTGTGGATGTATTTTTTTTTTTTTTTTTTAAGTTTTTAAAATTTTTAATATATAATTTAACTTTTACTTAATATCATTTTAACATATGACAATTGGATCCATTGACCCAATATCAATTAGAGCTTGTTTGGTATAGTTAAAAAAATAGTTTATTTGACCGAAATGGTTTATTTGACAAAGAATAGTAAAATATATCATGTTACTAAGGCAAATTTTTTGGTCAAATAAACTATTTTTTAATCAAATAAATTAATTCATAAATTAGACAAACTGACTCTTAATGTAAGACGGTTGGACTTATTGGCCTAATAAAATTAATAATACAAAATTACAAATGATTGGCCCATTCCTCAAATGATAATACAAAATTAATAAAGGTATTTGCTTGTTAATACATATCGTGTTCAAATAATAATTGTATATAACACTATCATAAGGGTTTAAATTTGTGTCCATGAACTACATAGCTTAATTTTAGATAAAATAGATATAGATTCTATTTTTGTGCAATAACTTCTTATAAGTTTTTTAAATACTATGACTTATAAAAAAATATTAGATTCTCATATGAGATAAGTTCGGTAATTGTGGTTTGAGGGAAAAAAAAAATTCGTGCTGCCCCTGAACCCACGAAAGCCCTCCCCGGCCCACTCCTATTTAGGACCCCCCAACTTCAAAAGTCTGGCTTCGCCACTGGTTTCACCTGATTACAACTTAGTTATTAAACTTTTGTTTGTTTCAATTTAATTACTCCATAGAGACGTATATGTTTGGTAGTGTTGAAATTATTTTTTAAATACTTATATTATAAGTTATGGGGTGAATATGTGGATAAAAAGTGGATTGCAAGTTGTAGATCCTATGAAATGTGTAAATAAAAAGTATATTTGACTAATTTAACCAACTTAAATTATAATTTAAGTACCACCAAATAAACATGTGCTATGTTTGAGAATGCTTTTTTTAGTTTATCATAACTTTTATTTATTTTTTATTTATATATATTTATTAATTCTTAGGATCTACTGATTATAATTTAAAAAAAAAAAAAAAACAAGCACTAAAATTTTGAAAGAAGTAGACCCTGCAATTTCACGTTGTTCTATGAGTATTTGACAAGAACAACACAAAGTACAAATTAAAATAAGATGGTGACATGACATTGTTTGAACTTTTTGACGTATAATTGAGCATTGAATTTCCCATTTGACTTTAGACGAAATCGTACTCCATTTTGGGAACTCCTCCTTTCTTATCAACTTTCAACAAGATCGAGTTTTTTATTTTTATTACTCCACTCTTTTATTTGATCCTTCTACATATCAATTTATTTAACAAATAATTATAATTTTTAATTTTATCTAATTTAATAATATAAATATATTAAAATTTTTATTGAGATGTTTTTGAATATGAGTATAAAGATTTTAAAATTTCTAATACATCAGATATAATGGTAGGTAGAATGGTTGCCTTCTTCTATAATGCAAAATTTGATGATTGAGTGTATGTTTGATAGTATTTAAATTATTTTTTAAGTGTTTATATTATAAGTTGTTGGTGAATGTGTGGATAAAAAGTAGATTGTAAATTATAGGTCTTATAAAATGTATTGATAAAAAAATGTGTTTGACCAACTGAAATTATAATTTAAGCACTACTAAACATGTGCTGAGTTGAATCGTATCTCATCTCAAGTGATGTCGATATGCCTAAAATGACTATGTGAACTAAGGCTGTATTTGATAGCACAAGATTTTCTATGAAAAAAATATTTTTTCTACATATTTTCCAACTGATATGTTTGATTGTACAATATTTTCTCACCTATTTTTCAAAGTGTGTTTGATTGCAACTTTTTTTTTCTTCATGTAAAACATTTTCTCATTTTCTTTGTTTTGGCCAAAGTTCCCTATTTTCAAGGAAAATATTTTCTTAAAAGAGAATGGGGTTTTACTTTTCATGGAAAATTTGTCTTATTTTTCAATTAATAATTTCTTGGCAATTCAATTCCATGAAATTCATTTTCTTTTCACCCAAATTTCTTGTTTGCAATCAAACACACCCTAAATAATAAATTTTCTAAAATTAGTAATAGCTAATTTGTGATATATGTTTAGATAAATAATATCACACACACACAAATATATATATGTATATAGTATTTAATTTTACAAACTAATTATTTGTAATTACAATTAAATATCAAATTACCAAATTGGATATTGTGATATTTTTTTGAAATATTGTAATGATTAATATATTATATTAATTTTATGGAGATTTTGACTCAAATTGAAGTAATAAAAGAAAAAGGGTAATAAAGAATATTGTACAATCTTGCGGGAGTGCGATTCATATTGAACGTTTTAATTTTGAATGGGGAGAGACTGAGAGGACGAGAAAAATAATATATTGTGAGGTTTTGTGAGTTATTAAAGTCTTCTTCTCATGTGGTTATCGAAGATTTACTGAACCTAATTTAATTTGTATTTTTCTCTTTTTAACTCGTTTTTTATATTTTTTCTCTACTATTCATTTAATGAGATTTTTCCCCAACAAACTTAACATTCTATGCTATGTATGAAAATTAATCGCTTTAGGATCAAGGATAAAGCGTATTTGAAAATATCTTTGGACATATCATTTGTAAATAAGAAAGGTATGTTGTTATAAAGGGTGCACGAACCCTGGTCAACTTGGGCATATCCCGCGATTTACCTCCACCCATCACTGAGGGGCCGGGGATGGGTGGTCCAGGACATAGTCTGGTCTAACTGGGATACCTGGGTATAAAAAAAAAAAAAAAAAAAAAGGTATGTATGTTGTGATAAAATCATTTTTAACTAAAAGTTTTTTTTCCTTTTCTTTTCTTGATGAACCTTAATTGTTTTTATTATTATTTTATTACGTCAGCAGACTTCGCCTTCTAAATAGAAGTAAAATCATTATAGAACTCCACCCTTCTTGTTTAAATAATTAATTGTAGATAAATTTGAACTCTAAATGCAATTAAAAAATAATTTTAAAACCTTCTTGTTTATGTAATTAATTGTAGATCAAAGTCAATAAATGGGGGTGGTGGATTCACATTATAGGCCCATTTATAACTGCCATGGTCTCTGGGACCCACAAGGAACGTTAGACGATGCTGTCTGCAACGTGGTCAACATCGGGCCTATAATGTCGCTTCTAACGTCGACTCAAAATTAATTGTCTGATCAAAAACTATATATTAATGCGAAATTCGTTAAAATGGCTTCTGCTCACAAATAATTCATCAATAACTCTTACCAAGCGAGTTAATGCATAATAATTCAGGAAAAAAAAAACAGATTGGCCTTCCATATTCACGTGACCACTGGGCTGCACTCCAAAGATAAAGTCAGTAAAATGTGCATCTAAATATCCAAAAAAAAAAAAAAAAGAAACAGTGTAGGGTATTGTATACAAGTGCTTTCCAAGGGGATGTGCCTGTGGATTGAAAATTGTTATCCTATTCGTTTCTAGATCTTGGATGAGAATGACTTGTTGCAATGCAAATATCTTGCAAGATCTCTTCATACCTTGTTTTGAAGTGATAAAAATTTGTACACCTATCTAAATCATTTAACAATGACTTTTGAATACTACTTTGAAGTATTTTGAGTCAATTATTATTCATTGTAATATCTTTGTGTGTTTTATAGTGAAATTCTAGAGTTTGAGACACAATGATTAAATGAAAAGAAAAAACGAGAATGTGTCGATGTTTTGAACTAAAAAAAAACAAAAGAATTGATGTGTGGGCTTAGATTAATTGGAGCAAGGACGCATAATTAGACTAAGTGTTCTTGCTTGAGCAAGAATTTCTTTACTAAAGCGGAAAAGGTCAGTGGTGAGGAATTTTTTAGATAAATAGTCTTGCTTAAGTAGAGGTTTCGTAGCTTGAACAAGAAAAATTTAACAGAGTTGTAGGTATTTCACACTTAGGCAAGGGACGAAAATCAGAATTCAGTAGTTTAGCTGATGTGCGAATTTTTAAGAGTACAAATGGTACTCTTGGCATGAAATTAAGACCTAACATCCATACCTATGTATATTAAACACATTGAACTTCAAAGGAGAGATTCTTGGAGAGAAAAGCAACATACAAATGCAATTCTACTTCATGGGTTTGAAGAAAATCAAAGAAGAAGAAGACGACGACAAATGGTGGAAAATTTAAGTTCATGTTGGAAGACTCTAGAATTATCATTTTTTTCTTCTTTTTTCTAGAATGCTAGTGATATCGTTCTACACTTTTAT
The DNA here is from genome assembly GCA_030279155.1 of Forsythia viridissima. Classification (NCBI taxonomy): domain Eukaryota; kingdom Viridiplantae; phylum Streptophyta; class Magnoliopsida; order Lamiales; family Oleaceae; genus Forsythia; species Forsythia viridissima. Next base: position 320,163 of record CM059033.1, read on the forward strand.
GTGTTTATAATTCGAATATAGGTGATTAATTTTCATATAGCTAGAACCATGATATAAACTTTTTTGAAGCTTTAATTCTATAATTTCATTTTGGACTCCAAATTCATATTGTGTTTTATTATTTATTATTGAATTTATTACTTTCTTATTATTTCGCCAATTTTAAGATTGTTTTGAGAATCATATAGAAACAGGTGAACTACGTATTCTATCTCAAATAACATTAATTTCGATTAAAGACAGAAAAAATACCATTATTTTCTATGCAATTGTTATGTGATATTTGAATCTTTTAAATGTATTTTTAATTAATTCATAACTTTTATAGAAATATAAGAAGTTAATAAATATCAAAGGAAACATTTCAAACAAATAAAGAAATTCTATTAATGTAGTCAAAAAATCCAAATCAACCCAAGAAATTCATTTAGTATCCAATTTTAACTGCATTTAATAAAATTTAAAGGATGTGTTTGATTTTGATTAAAATCATATTTTTTATTAAAAGTCGATAAAAATTGATTAAATGTGTGGTTGAAAAGTTGTAAAAATTATGGATTCATAAAATAAGTGGTTAAAATTAATTGTTACTTTTTAACAAAATTTTAATTGATAACAATCAAACTCTAAATTAACCTCCATCTAACAGTAACAGATGATGTCCATGATGCTCTAGCTCATCAACCAACATTTCCAGAAGCTTACAATCTCCTCTTTTCAATGTACCATTATGCACAATGAGTGTAGACACGGGTCCTTTACATTTATCGAGACTAGCTTCAATCACTGTTCCCTTAGCATTCCCATGTGGGTTGGCCTTCAGTTCTTGCAACTTGAGAGGAAACCAGAACCCAAACTTTAGAATACATGGAGGATAAATAATATAAAGAAGATACCCAGAAAGATTATAAGATCAGTTGATATGTCGGAATCTTCAATATTATTTAATCCCAAAGTGTTTAGTTGATGGGTTGGGGGAAGTGAGAATGTCAAAATGTGTTGATACAAAGTGAATGCGAGACCAATTTAGAATAAGACGTGCCTTAAATACCATCTAGATCCTCTATGTTTATTTATGCCAACAAGACGTCATTACATGAGTTATGAATTCATAAAAAAAAGAGAAACCCAGGCACAGTAACCAATAAGAGGCTAGGGATCAAATACATTTTGTAGCCAAAGAGGAAAATAAAAGCTACCTCAGCAACAAGCATGACAGATTGACAGTTTCCAGCAAATCATCTACATTCTCCCCTTTAAGAGCACTTATCTGTTTTTAGATAATGGAAATAACTGAAAATTGATACAAAGCAAAATCCAAACATAAAATGAGAACTGCAAGATAGCTGTAATCATACAAGTGGAAGAAAGATCTTGCATGCATGACTCGATCTGGATTGGCTCCATCCATATTGATCTGGAAGGATGGGTAAAATGAATCAAAACAACAATTTTCAGTCAACAAGTGACAGCATCTAAAATACCTTATTTATGGAAATAACAATTGGCACACCAGCTGCTGTGGCATGAGCAATGGCCTCGCTCGTTTGAGGTTGGATCCCATCATCAGCTGCTACTACAATGCCAGCAATGTCTGTCACTCTAGTCCGACTAGCTCTAATTGCTACAAATGCCTACGGAAATGGATTGCATAGTTGATGTAACAAATCCTCCTACATCTATATATAAAAATGCTGGTTTACCAAGAATATGCAAGAAAAGAACTTCAAATTGTTGAATATTAATTAGTACTTATATAGCAAGTTAACTAGTTAAGTTATTATCTGAACTGACCTCCTGACACATTCATCAATGCATGTATGATAAATAGAACAGGAGAGACAAACTACAGCAATAGAACCTTAAGATAGAAACAGGACCAACTAATGACCTCATGTCCAGGAGTATCAAGAAAAACATAATGTTTGGTGCTTGTCGTCAATAGATAGTTGAACCTTGTATGCCCCAATTCCTTGTGTAATCCCACCGGCTTCAGACGCTGCCACCTAAAATATAAACCAGTTAAAATTCAGTTTCTAATGCCACTAGATCTACTAAATGAAACTGCATGCAGACAGGAAGTTCCAATGGTCATCACATAATTAACAAATGACATAGATGAACATCACATCGATTGAAAAACTTAAGCTTCCAAACATACCTTGCTCTTGCGTATGTAATCCAGAAGTGTTGATATCCAAAATAACATTGAAGCTTAGGTTTGTTATTTCATTTTATAACATTTTTCTGGTCAAGTTTACTCCTCCGCGCATTTTGGTGGATTTGAAATTATTTTCTAAGTACTTACAAATTGTGGATTTTATTGGCACGGAATAAATTATTGGCACCTTGCACAAATGATGCATAGGTTTCCTAATGTACGGTTTCGACACTCGTGCAAGCATAATGCTTTGAAATTTGTTGTTCACGGTTTTGAAACCTAACATACTCCATAAATTTACACTGTTTTTTTGTGCGTTTTAATTATGATTATTATTTTTAAAATTCTATTCCGATAAGGGGTGGAGCCAGGATATACTAAAAGGATAAGCTGAGGGAGGGGGACCCCCCTTACGGGGTTCGGGAGCAGATACCTCGATTTTTTTTCTCAAACCACAATTATTTAACCCTTTTTTATAAAAATATAATGTTTTTTCATAAGTCATAGTCTTTTAAAAGTGTTGACGTCTGAACCTGGACCAGTCCACGTGTCAACAGATCTTCAGTCACTCCTCTGCCAGCTCATATGTTACCTGCACACTAGGACGACCGTTAGGCACCAAGATTTCCGGAGAAAAGGGGTCCGGCGATCGGTGGCACTCCGACGATCAAGTCAACTGCCGGTATATGAGAAATACACGGGGGCGGGAACAAAAGAGGGGTGTGGGAGAGACAAGCAGGCAGAGATTTGAGCAGAGTTTAGGGTGTGATTCTTAAGCGTAAAAAGTGCATACCTTGGAACAACCGGAGACGTTGTATTTATAGCGCAAGAATCCTAATTGATTTGGAAGACAAATCAATTAGGTCCCCAATCGGATTCTCCTTCCTTATGTGATAAAGATCCTTTCTTATCCATGCAATCTTCGAGATCATCTTCCTTCTTTGAGTTTATCACGCTACATGATTTTAGGAGATTACGATCCGGTTTTCTTGTGAGGATTCATGCACCAAATCAACGCGATCTTTCTTTAATTACTTCTCTGGTTGCCCCGGCATATCGAGTTGCTCGCTGGATACGAATGATGTGAGGCCTGACGATGCCCTATGGTTCGCATGAGGGCGCTGAGGCCCTCCACATGACTCGCGAATTTTTGGCTGCCGAAGGCCCAAGCGCGTGACGGGCCATTCCAAGGCCCTAGCAGGGCCCAGATAGGGTTCTTGACAGAGTGCGAACTATGCCCTTACTGGGCCTAGATGGGACTGTGCTGACGTGGCGGCCATATCGTAATCGTGTGGTAACAAAAAGGTTACAAGAAGTCATTATACAAAAATATTCAAGATCTAAACTAGTTAAAGAAAGTTGTGCCCGACAATCTTTTACAATTACGAATTCTTTTATAAAAGAATCTATATCTATTTTATTAACAAAATCTCTCTCAACAAAAATTGTTATGTAGTCGATGCACAAAAATTATTTTATAATATATTTTATATCAATTTTATCTAAAACTAAGCTATGTAGTCGATGCACAAAATATTTAAAACTCTTTAATAGTGGAACGAGATTATTACATCCAATTTAGAAAATAAAATAATATTTCAACACCAAATAGTGGAAGGTAAAACAAATTAAAAAATTCAAGCTCACTTTCGAATTTTGAACTTTCTAAAATTTGAATTTCAAATTTGAACTTTCTAAAATTTGAATTTCAAATTTGAACTTTCTAATACTTACATGAAATGTAAATAATTGTTTGTTTTATTAAACCTGGATGCACAATTGAGAGTAAAACAATTCTTTTTCTATGAGAAAATTTTCATCAATAAGCCAATTTATGTTAATATTAATAAAAAAACTGTTACATATTTTATATTACAAGATTACTGGATGAGACTGCCTTTTTTTCTTTTATTTTATTTTTTAATTTCAAATCTAATTAACTATAATCAACAAACCATATTTATATTCAGTTTATCATATTAATTAAGATTCTATATTTGACTAAAAATCATAATCAATCATAATCTTTTCAACATCTCTCTTCCATTAAAATAAATTGCAATTCGTCTTGGTTAACTTAGGGTTGGTAAAAAACCCCGCCCCGCCCCGCCCCGCCCCGCCCCTAATGGGGCGGGGGCGGGATCATGGTACCCGCATTGCATTCTCTGAACCACTCTGAATGTTTTTATTTTATTTTATTTTTATGTTTTAAAATTTAAATTGTATGTAAAAAAATAAAAAATAAAATAATATAATTAATTAATTAATTAAGCGGGACGATAAATGAGAATTTTTCTATATCCGCCCCGACCCCGACCCGCACCCGCACCCGCACCCGCACCCGCACCCGCATTGCTTTCCAAAAATTCCCGACGGGGCATGTATGGGAATGGTCGCTCCGCACCATTGCCATCCCTAGGACAACTGCAATTCGTCTTCTTCCTACAAAATTATTTACAACAAATTATCACCCAAAAATCGTAACAAATTAACACACATGATAACATCAAATCAGATTTATAACATTCATTGCAACATATTAATAGCCAATTTAACATCACTACAAATTTTGTAATATTCTTTGCAATTAATGTTTTTAACATTCAAATCTACATATTTGTAATATTCAATAAATCATATGATGTTAATATTTATATAAAAACACATGATAACATTGAATCAGATTTGTAACATTCAAATCAACATATGAAAACATATTAACACGCATGATAATATCAAACCAGTTTGTAGCATTCATTGAAACAGATTGATAGCCAATTTAACATCACTACAAATTTTGTAACATCCATTACAATTGAAATTTCACAATTTCCACTACATGTGTTTCATAGACATGAGGTTGGTTAATCTTATTGGAATTACAACTTTGGACTATCTTGTTTGAAATAGGTTTGTCTACATTTTTATTTTTCTGCGAATCCTTCGAAGCAAACGAACCCATTCGCTGGCAAGTTCCTTTTCTCGTAGTTTGATTCTTTTGAAGGAGTGGGCGTGTCAAGAGAAATGAATTTATGTCTGGAATATAATGCAGGGTTCTTCACAAAATCAAGCGACTCCTTTTTTGCAGCCGACTGAGTCAGCCTGTGAGTTGGTGTATCCATGTCCGGCGATTAAAATTTCTACAAGTTGGTGGCTAGTCTTTCATTTAATGATAGAACCCTAGAGATTTTGGGGATTACATGATACGATTGTCGGTAATTTGGGTAAAACATATGGGATGAAGAGGGTTTGTGATGGAACTATTGAAGACTCTCACTCTCTCTCTCTCTCTTCGCGAAATTTATAGGATTAACATATTTTGTTTCTTTTTTGTAAATATTATAATATATTAAAATATATATAAATATTCAAATAATATCCAGTATTTTTAGAATAATTACATTACAAAAGTAAATTTAACAATATATTGTATATACATAGTAATGGGTGTAATTTTCTCTTTTCTATGATTGAAAATAAATTCTTTTGAGTTGGTTGGTGAAATTTGGGCTTTATTTCTTTTTTATTTTCAAATTGGGCTAAAATTTTGGGCATAAATCACTTTAAAACTCACAATCATAGCGTGCTTTCCAAGGTGTAGAAATTATTTCGAGAGAAACTTCAAGTAGATAAGGTTTAATGAATTTATAAGTAACTTGAATTTGTCATTTGATTGCAAATCTCTAAAATGGTTTAGTAGCTACTTATGGTAATGAGATGTGAGCTTTCGTGATACTTGCCACATCTTTTTCCATTACTTCTATGACATGCACATTTCAATATATTTGTTATGTTGTAACATAAGTAAATTGTACACTGTTTAATTAAACAAAATATATTTAAAAAAAATTCATGAAATGTTATCGTTAGCAACTTTAGCGCAATTCATGGTAGATTCGACAACTTTTATGTATGTTGCACGACTACGGGCATGGTGATAATTTCCCAAATATGGTAGATGCATAAGCGGTAAGCCTGAAGAATCGCGTCTTTATTTTATTTTAAACAACGCTGTTTTATAAGCGCGACTCTAATTCATAAATTTGGACTGTACCAGGATGGGGATGTTTTGACCATGGACCAGCGTCCAGTGAACGCGCTTAGCATCACTTCATGAATTTAGAGAGAGGTTGGAACATATCTACAATACATCTAGGTGAGAGTTAACAGTTGAGAGAGAGAGCGCAAGCAAGACGAACTTCTAGAGAGCGGAAAAAATCATGAAGGACGAGGCTATAAGCTCCTCGGGCGGCCCGTTATTACCTCCCGGATCTTCTTCTCCGCCTCATACCCCCACCCCTGCTGCCAGGTGAAACTACTCATTTACCCTCGCTCCATTTCTCTCATTTTGAGTGTACTGTGGGTTTAATTTGGGCTTGTACTTTGATGTGATCTATTAATGCCTAGATTTATTGTGTGTTTTGTATATGGAATAATGTGGTTTGTTTGGTTGTACAGGAAGTGGAATATTGTCGAGAATTTTCATTATTTGACCTGTAAAAATATTGGCTTTCTTGGGGATTTTGTTTATTTGGATAAGTGGGTATTCGTTTCTTTTGATAGCTAAATATGATGTTAGTGCTGACCGAGGCACGGGAGCTAGAATTCATATATTATTGTTTTAGGGTTTTGTATTTATAATAGGGCGTTTGATTGAAAGTATGAGTTTGGTACCTGCTCCTCCTCCTCATCCACAAGTCCCCAACACTACACCCGCTCCTCTGCAACAAATGCCTTTCCACGTGCTGAAGTATAACTTTAGATTTATTCATTTGTGCCTTTTTCACCTTCAATTAATGCCTTTCATGTATTCTTCTCATTTTACTTTCTTCTCTTGTTCGAGGAAGTGAATTTTGTCCTCTCGTTTACATGAAATAAGGAAGGTATATTTTATTGATTTCCCTGTTCTTTTGATGTTGTCTGATATTGCATCCTGGTGTTTCTGGTTTAGGGGTGTTGGGGCCTTGGGGATGGGGCAGGGAGCGGTGTTGAAGTGGCAGATGGTGGGGAAGAAGATGCATTTTTATTTTTTCTGTTCTTTCACTTTATTTTTTTATTAAATAATTAAGTGTTTACCCCTTTACCAATGAGAAAATAAGACGTGCAACTCGCATTATATTAAATGGTATTTTGGACAACGCGGACAATGGGTTGGGGACCTCCACTTAACAATACTTCACATTCACTAGTAAAGTTGTTCACCCTTACAAAATCAAATTTTCAGACATGAAGTGTATAAAGATGGTAAAATTGCCATGATGTAATAGAAGTTGAAAATTGGCTGCATCTTCTTAAAGATCTTTTTCTTCTGCTCTTTAATCAGTTCTGCTGGGGCTTCGTCTCCTGCTGTTCCTTCAAATGCTACCAGCACAGACTGGTTTGGTCAAGGGATGAATTCTAAAGGGGGTTCTCTTTCTCGCATTGGTTCACAACCCATGGGGACCTCATTGAGCACTAGTGCAGTTGGTTCTACTATTGGATCACCACGGCCTTCATGTAGACCCTGGGAAAGGGGTGATTTACTGAAGCGGCTGTCAACGTTTAAACCTGAAAATTGGTTTGGGAAGCCTAAGGTTTGGACTTCTTCCTCTGTTGGTTGTATTTGATTTATTTTTTACTTCTGTTGCAATCTTTTCCTAAGCCCTTTTACGCAAATATTTTCAATTATTGTCTGATATATTAATTTTTTGGGTTTTCCTTCATTTCAATTTGAGATCATTTCCTCATTTGCTATTATGAATTCTATCCATCTACAGATCGAATCATGGGATCAGCTTCTTTAAATATAAAATACTAAATCTCCCCTATTGGGAATTGGATCCACTTGGGACAAACTTTATCACTTCACTAACTTTTAGTTTTATTACAAATAAATGAGTCAGTTCATGATTGAAGGTCTAAATGATGTGGCCGTCTATATTTGGAGCAAGCATCTGTGGTCAGTCTGATTTCTTAAGATGGGGAAGCGTACTATGGGAAAAAGTATTACTGCCTACGTCTACTATTGAATGACTTGGTTTGCCTTTTGATCAAATTGATACCTTTTAGAGCCATACTTATGTGTATTTTGTTCTTTCTTTGGCTTAAATTTTTTTCCCCAACCGGTAGTGTCTTATGGGAATTTTTGTACCATGTAAATTTTTATCAAAAATTAAATAGATTAATAAGAAACTTACGCCGAGAGAAACCATCTATATGATTGCAAAGTTAAATCAAGTGATTTAATGGGAGAAGCGTGGTAGTATTGAGATCTTGAAATGGAAGAATAGATGATGCAAGTAGGGAAGGATATACAACATAATATGAGTCTCTGGAAGCTGGAATCTTCAGATGGTAAAAGCTGACTGCGGTGACAGATGTGATGGTGTCTTTTTTTCCAACTGAAACAAAGTTTAGATAAGGTTGACGATCGGTCTTGGGAATAAGAGGCATACTGACTTTAATAGTCGCTCTTCGCAAGTTGTCATGCTGATTTGCATTTGTAAGCAACATTTCTGGTATAGGTCAGTGGGGGCTGGGGAGCAAATTTGGTCAAAAGATGGTAGCTTGACATCAATGCCCCATGGAGATACACATGGAAAGATATCACTTAAAGAACTTGTGAAAGCCAGTATGGACCGTTGTTGGTGCCATGGCATAATAGCATACTTTAATTTTCTTTTCCTATTACATTTTCAATTATAATATAGCTTTCCTTTGTCTAAGGCCTGGATGCAGATTATGTTCACAAACATGCCAGTCGTTTTATTTTTTTAATATATTTTTATCCCTTTTTGTGCAATGCTTGATCCAGGTTGCAAGTTCACTGGCATGCGCTAGAAGAGGCTGGGTGAATGTGGACCTTGATAAAATTGAATGCGAATCTTGTGGTGTGAATCTCAAATTTATTTCTTCAACTACTTGGACTTCTTCTGAAGGTGAGTCTTAATTTTGTTAATTAGGCTTCTACCCATATTCTCTATCGCAATTCTCATTTTATTTAGTGTGCAAATGCTTAAATGGAATCTTAAGATTTAGGTCTTTCTTGAAGTTTAGTGCCAAGTAAAATTCATGTAAAAAAATTACTTATTAGTAAAAGTTCATGTATAAGTATAAAGGTTACTTATAAGTAAAAAATATCTCCAATAAGAAATTTAGTTACTAAGTAAAAAAAAATTTACTATAAGTAAAAATTCACTTATGAGTAAAAAAATACTTATAAATAAAAATATTGTTAAATTTTTTTATGTTTTTCAATACTAGTACACTTTTCTAATACAGTGTCGCAGCAAATGCCTTATTAAAACAATACACTATAATCTACCTTAATTCAATCCCCCATAATCCTAGCCCTCTTAATTCAATACGGTGTACCAAATGTTCCCTTAGTTTTCTATTATCAAGAATTTTGTTGCTACAGTCCTCCGAAATTGTGAACTTATCACGACCGTAAGGAGTTTTCTCCGCTAGGGAAAGAAAAAAGCATGTCTGTGTGTCACTACGTCTTCAATTTTATCTCTTTCAAAATTTTCTGTTCAATCATCTTCAACGGATCACCAAATTTGCTCATCTTCTCGATCTATCTCCCTCAATCGATTATCTTCCTTCACCTATTATGTCCAAAATCTGTTCACTGCCTCAATCCATTATTGAGCCTACGGTCGGATTACACCGTAAAAGAAACGGTATACTAGTTTTATTGCTCTAGTGATCTCAAAAGGATAAAACAAGAAAGCTTTTGTATTTCATATATCCTCGTTCATTTATTTTCTTTTTGGAATTTCCGTTGAACACAACATTCGTTCCATTCAATTCGACGGAGTTGAGCTAGGTCACTTACCTCATCAAATACAGAACTTTTTGTTGTTCTTGCTCACTCATAGCTTTCACTCTTGTGTATTGATTATCTTTGGTAGCTGATAGTGCTGGGGAGAAATTTGCCAAGAAACTTGATGAAGGACATGAAGTTAGCTGTCCGTGGATAGGAAACAGCTGTGCAGAAAGCTTGGTTCAGTTCCCTCCTACTCCACCATCAGCACTGATTGGTGGTTATAAGGATCGCTGTGATGGACTGCTCCAGTTTCCCACCCTTCCCATTGTGGCTGCTTCTGCAATTGAGCAAATGCAGGCTTCTCGTGGCCCAGAAATTGACCGCTTTTTAGCTCAGTCTCAGTTTGCTAGCGGTGAATCTTTCTTTAAGCAAGAGATTATATCAGGAAATGAGCATTCAAGAGATAATGTCTTCTTCATATACTCTCGTGTAATACTTACTGGTGTTTTGATACTTTTGACATGTTTATAACCTCCTTGGATATTAGACCCTTGACTAAAACTTCCTTACAATTATAGGCTCAGAAGCTGATAAGCCTGTGTGGATGGGAACCAAGATGGCTTCCAGATGTTCAAGATTGTGAAGAGCATTCTGCTCAATCAGCTAGGAATGGATGCTCTACCGGTCCTTCAAAATATCGTGGTCCGCCTCGTGATCCTGGCCATGGAAAAAAAGCATCGTCTGCTTCAAAAAAAAAGGGTTACTACGTAAATGAAGTTATGGTTCCCAAGTCAAAAGGTGTATCTAGGTCGCCTTTGTTGGATTGTAGTTTATGTGGAGCCACAGTGAGAATCTGGGACTTCCTCATTGTTGCACGTCCTGCCTGTTTTGCTCCCAATACTAGTGATGTTCCCGAAACTAGCAAGAAGATGGCATTGACACGTGGAGTAAGTGCGGCAAGTGGTATCAATGGATGGGTAGCTGCAGATGGTACTGAAAAGGAGCAGGCTGAGGACCGTGATGAGGCTGCAACAGATGAAGGGAAGTCATTGTCTAACATCGGTGTGGATCTAAATCTTACATTATCAGCTGGGTTATCTTCTTCACGGTTGCACATGAATGTCATGTCCGAAGAATACCAAGATGTGCATAGAAGAAGAGATACACTAATCGGGCACCCTTCTAGCAGCGAGGTTGGTGATCGTGCAACTTCATATGAATCACGTGGTCCTAGTTCTCGCAAGCGAAACTTAGATGAAGGTGGAAGCACAGTTGACAGGTCACCATTACTCATGCAACAGACAGACAGCATCGAAGGAACTGTAATTGATCGTGACGGTGATGAAGTTGATGATAGTAGAGAATATTGTGCTGGCCCTTCAAAACGTGTCCGTGACTCTGATGTTTTTGAATCCAAACCTTCTTCAAATCGTAAATATTCTTCCGGTGCCGGTCCTAGCCAGTCATTTGGTTTTGACTTTGGAATAGATGCTCAAAGAGATGAATTTTATTACCAGGGACGTGAACAAGTTATTGGTAACCATTCAGCTAGAGATTTAACACGCGTTTCCTCCGTTATTGCAATGGACACTGTTTGTCATGGTGCAGATAACGATTCCATGGAAAGTGTTGAAAATTATCCCGGAGACTTTGATGATGTTCATTTACCTTCTAATTCGACATTCAAAAATACAGATCTCAACGAGACATCTGAATTGAACTACAGTAATCAGGCACAGCAGAGTACTTGTCCGGCAGCTTTTAGAAGTGCTGGTGAAATTGGTATCAGTAGTACAAATGATGAAGAGGTATTCAATGCAGATACTGCAACTGCTCATGGGATGGATGGCCCTAGCTTCGGAATTAGCGGAGGAAGTGTTGGAATGGGTGCTAGCCATGAAGCTGAAATTCATGGGACTGATGCTTCTGTCCACAGAGCTGATAGTGTGGTTGGTGATGTGGAGCAAATTGCTGAAATAACTGAGAACCAAGGGCAGACAAGTGAATTTGCTCCAGATCCAGGACTAATGGGTGATTTTGTCCCTGAAGAAATAGATAGAGAGGATCCTCATGGTGATAGTCAAGATATGATGTCTCGATCTGTTAGAAGGGCAGATTGTGGCTCAAAAATTGTGGGTTCAGCCAAAGCAGAATCTTTTGAAAGTGGAGAGAGGACTAGTAACATGCTCTCAACACCACATGAGAATAGTCCTCATCCTTCACTTTCTTGCAATGCCATTTTGTGTTCTGGATATGAAGCATCCAGAGAAGAAGTTACTCAGACCGCCAAAGATCTGACTGCTGAAGAATGTGTCGAGTTGGGCTGTTTGGTTGCCAATGGGACAGGTAAAGTTGTTTGTCTTTTCAACTTTCGTGATACATCAGTTTCTCCCTCTTTCTTTCTCATTCAATCCCCCCTCCCCCCTCCGAATGAAAAGAAAAGCAACATATGCACAGCCCCTTCATACACGAAGAAAGCACGTACATATAGAAGACAACAAGATCTGAGTTTTTCTTTCAAGGAAGATGAATTTTTTTGAACCACCACTGGAAGATTCACACAGGAAACTTTAAACGCACAGTAGGTTTCTTTTGTTTTCTTTCTCGGTTTGTCTGGGTTGGTTTCTTTGGGTTGAATATCTGGGGCACAGAATATCTCCTTCTTTCTTTCTCTCTCTCTCTCATTGAATCCCCCCCCTCCACCCCCCTAATGAAAAGAAAAGCAACACACGTACAGCCCCTTCATACATGATGAAAGCAAGTACATATGATATAGAAGACAACAATATCTGAATTTTTCTTTAGAGGAAGATGAATTTTTGAACCACCACTGGAAGATTCACACAGGAAACTTTAAACACACAGTAGGTTTCTTTTGTTTTCTTTCTTGGTTTGTCTGGGCTGGTCTTTGGGTTGAATATCTGGGGCACAGAAGTATAAAATTATAATAAATATTTTTATTGCCTTCTTAAGTTTCATCCTCAGCTGGTACATGGTGCATCACTCTTTTTACCGCTGCTTCTTAATTCTACACCTATGAAAAAGTAATAACTATGAATTCCTTAACAACATTTGAAATGAGTTGGCAGTTAATGGATTTAATTGACTGCCACAGACAAGAATTAATGTGGTAATTACTTGTAATATATTGTCTACTAGATCAAATTGCTCGCCAGTGGCATGGTGCTACTTATATAATTATGAAAAGGACGTCCATATTTATAAAGCCTACTCCATTCTTCTCAAAATAGTGAGGTAAGTCGATTTCATTAAGGAATGGAAAGGGTAACTCGTAGGCTGTATTAGTGGGCCTTTTCAATTAGCAGTACCACACTGGTGGCAATATGCCATTGTAGATTAATACACAAGTCAAAACACCTTGTACTTGTCTTTTGTCAGAGGCAGACTATTGAATTGATGGATTGCTCGTCCAATTTTAGTTTGTAATTAAATAAGTTCAAAATTTCAAGTTAGAAAGTTTATCTGACTAGTGCGAAGCATGTATGTTTCTTAGAAAAGACGCAATAACCACTATAGAGCTCAGATTGAATAGAGAGCTTCAAGAAAAATAAGTCAACAGTTCTAGCAATTTAAAAGATTTGATCATTTATTGAATATTTTCTGTCAATTAGCTGAAAGTGCCAACCTATATTATTGATATCTGAGGACCTGTAAATTTACAACTTGATCATTAAAATCACTTCTTGGAGTTTAAAAGTTTTTATACTGGCAAATTGATTTCTTTTAGCTGCTCTTGTCTCTAGAATTGACCAGGCAAGTGGTAACGAGTCTTAGTTTTCATTTCAACTTGTTCTGATGTTTGTTTGATAAAGATTTTTGTAGATTATAAGTAATGGGTCCTATAGAATGTGTGGATAAAAATTGTGGGTCCTATGAAATGTGAGGATAAAAATAATCTTACATCAGTTTATAAGCATTTATAAGCAATGACAAACATACTCCTAGTGACTTCTGTATGGGCATGGTCCCATAAAGAATTATTTCTTAAGCTCTCATGTCCAATTCAATCTTATGTTTATCTCTTTTTATCGGTTGGTGAACAAGATTATACTTTCCAAAGAAAAATGTGAGGGGTGAAGTTACATCAATACACAATTTGCCCTGGCATGCTCAATATTGAGCTTCTCATATATAACTTCGTAATTTGTATTGATGCAATCTGTGTATCTATGGACACATGTATTTAGATATGAGGTACAAACATATACATGGTTTATGCTTGTACATATGGAAGCAAGGCTTCTATAGAAACCAACTCATGTCCCAATCTGCAAGAGAATAATAAGCCTCTTCTTTGTTTCTTTGCTCCTGCACTGCATTGTCCACTCTTTATTTGTAGGATATTACAATAATATTTATTTCAATTGTTTTCAAATGCACTACCATAAGTATTATATATAGTTTTCTCTTAACCTTTCCTCCAATAAATTCTCTTTTCATCAGGCTTGGTTTTTGTGTTGGTTATCATGCATGAATTATCTGATTAGCATTTCAGATTTATGCCCAACTCATTTCAGCTCGATGACTATTTGAATTGAATGCGCAAAAGGTTTACACGAGCTCAAACAAATTAAATAGTTGGTGTGCTGGACATAGTATGACGTTCTCTTGATTTCCAGAAATTTCACCACACTTAGTGTGTTTACACAATATTAGCATATCGTGGACATAGTCGCTACTGAGACTCCACGAATTGTGGTCTTTTTCAATTTCAAATTCTTGGATGTAGTTCACACCTAACCATATGCATCGGTTGGTCATATTCTGGACTATCCTATCGTTAACTTAGAACCTGTATGACATGAATATGAGTTGGATCACTGGCTATCATATTTATGAGCAGATATACAAGGATATGCTATGGTTATATGAAATGTTTTGCATTAAAATTACATATTTGAGGTGAAAATCATAAGCACTGATCTTATTTCTACTCTCTGGCTTCATTCTGCTGCAAAATGCCATGATCACCAGATCAGGATGTATATTGATTGCATTGCTGCGGTTTATCCAAGATAAGCTGTAGCATTTTTAGTTGCTGCCCTCATTATCTGGCTTCTTCTGGATTCAATACAATTAGAAAAGGAAAAAAATTATCGAAGTAGAAATGATTTTCCAATTTTCTCTTTTCATTTTGATTTCTCCTCTGTAACTCTTTCATCATATTTTTCTGTGTTATTGGATTTACTTTTGTGGTTCAGTACACTGTTGACTAGATTTCTTGAATATGGATCATTGTTCAGGGCCTCCCCATGGAGAAAGCAACTATGAAGAGACAGTTGAATTCGATCCAATTAAGCACCATAATCACTTCTGTCCTTGGGTAAATGGAAATGTTGCTGCAGCAGGCTGTACTAGTAGTACTAGCGGCTCTGGTTCCAGTGCTGGTACTCTAGCACTTTGTGGTTGGCAGCTGACATTAGATGCTCTGGATGCTTTCCATTCATCCGGACAGGTCCCAATCCAAACCATGGAATCCGAATCAGCTGCTTCCATGTACAAGGTTTGTGAACATTAATCTTTGATGTATGAGATGAGATGCCATGTTGGTTCCTGTATCTGTTTTTCCTACTGCTGTCTTCTTTGTTCTTGTTCTGCTCGCGGTTACAATTGTTTTGTCAATTTTTTCTGTTATGTTTATCTTTAACTAATACAGACTAAATGATAGATTTTGTGGATGTAACAAATGCTTTGAAGGTATAAGTTTCTTTTTTGCACAGTTTGATTATTTAATCAGACTACTGATAAGAAAAGAGAAATGGATTAGGAAGCACAGTTACGGATATATCTGATACAATATGCATATGGAGATTTGTCAACTCTTTCGAAATTTTAAATATATGATGTCTGGTATACGTCAATTGATAAATATATAGAAGTGTGTTGCACACACACACACGCAATTGCGTGTGTGTGTATTACTGATTTTGACTTTTTTTTTTTTCCCCCAACGGCATCACAAAATATAACATATGTTTAACCATAATTTTTGAAACTGTTTTCCGTGTAATAGATCAAGTGCACATCTACAAACAAGGTTATTTCAGAACTTGCATAATACTTATCTAATTATATGTTTGAGACCTAGAATGACAAACATTAACTAAAAAAATAGACAAACAGTTGTGATTGTGATTTTAATTACTTTACTATAAAAATTAAATTCAATCTTACTCGTTTAAAATTGTGTTGAATCCAGATTATTGATAAAAAGCTTTGTAGATATAATGTTGCTAGTTTTGTAAAGAGAATATTTATACATATCGTATCCTGGCAATATCAGATCTATATCTGACATCCATGCTATACCAGACACACCTAGAATTTAAAATAATTTCATTTTTTTTCACTCATCTTCATTTAACTGACAGGGTAGCCTGTGCATCAGGTGCTCGAAGTATTTTCAAAAAGATTTTTCTTAAATTTGTTATCTTCAAAAAAGTTATTATGTTGCTGTTATGTATCATGTATGTAATGACAACAAACTTTTGTATGGTGCTTTTTATTTGTCTAAAGGATATGGTACTTCATATCAAAGTTCTCATTTTTAAAATCCGTAACTATCAACATATTAGGATTTTGGACCCTGTTTAAATTTTTTTTGAACTTCCACAATTGCCCTTCAGTCAGATCTGTGAAACTCTGAAACTTTGAACTGACTTGACGTGCTTGCAGGATGACCATAAAATTCCAACTCCAGGTCGGAAACTCTTGGCACGCCATTCATTCAACAAAAGCCATGGGCAGAGATGAATGTGAAAATTACGTCCGAGTTATGGAAAACAGGTACGCCTTCACTACTTTAGAACCTGTGTTATAGTAATCCATGACAAACTGAAGTTTTACCATTTTTCTAGTTGGGCATGTTTGAAAAGGTTCAACCAGGTGCCAAGGCATTTTAACTTTGTGAGATGAGGTGTAAGCATCGAGGCGGTTTAAAGCTGTGAGCCTCAAGACAAACAAGTCAAATAATTCAAAAGAATATAAGCATGAAAATATGCTCATACATAATAAACCGTAAACGATCTTGAAAATTTGTAATAAAATGATATTATAAGTCTAACTTCCAAACAAGGCACATAAAGGAAAAGAAATAACCCATAAAACATTCTAGACTATTAAAAAGAGCCCAAAAAGTTGAGGGTAGTAATAGAAAGCTTAGAAAAGGCAAGACAAAATAGTGCACAACTCATCCACCCTGAGGCTTATCCTCAAGGTGTTAGCCTCAGTTAGTTAAGGTGTAAGCCTCAAGAAATGGAACTTAAAGTGTACGGTTTAGCACGTCTAATGCTAACCTCACACGAGGCAGGCCTCAAGGTGTAAGCCTCAATCAACTTCCTGAAACGACCTGAATGAAGTTTCAGGTGGTTGTTAGTGGTGTAATAGAGTAATTACATTCTAGTTAGCCAATTTTTTTTAATTGTTTATCAATTTTGTTTCTATTATTTTCTTCCCTTTCCCTCTTTCAGTTGGGTCATGGGCTGTGGGTGGGGATCTTATATTTATGATCTGGGGCGTGCATTAGAAGCTGTTCACTGTTGAGAGATGAAGAACGTGTTTTGAAGTTTCGTTCCATGAAAAGTTTGGAAGAACAGAAACTATATGAACTTTTTAAAAGTTTTGAATCACAACTCTGAACTTGTGATTTGTTAGAAAGAATTCATTATTTTTCTTTTTAATTTCAATTTGATTTTTTGACCTGATACAACTACAACATTATTGTATGTTTTAAGAAACAAATTAAAAATAAAGCAGGTTTTACCAAAGCTTACTGCTGCAAGGAAAAAGTGTTGATTGTGTGGAGCTCACTGACCAGGACTGGAGGATTTGGATGTTTTTAAAAAGTCTACCTCTGACTCCCTGATGGCACTTAATTTTAGCAAATGACAACTGTGCGCCATATTAGGAAATAAAAAAAGTACAGTACAAAAACGATTGGACCTTCCTATGTTTCGTTATTTGGTTGTTGGGTAAGGAAAACTGGCTATAAATTTCATGCCATATACACAGGACAAAATGGTGAGAACATAATTGATTAATCTATAAATTTGGTCAGGATCAAATAGTCATATCTTTCCCAATCGCATACCTCTATTATAGTACGAACGGGATTTATACCAAATCTACCGTAGAGAGAGTTCATTAGTAACTTGTACACATGACATAGAATTGTGGACCATGATGGATACACTAACATGTAAGAAAACATTACCAGTAGATGAGTTCGTGTACCCACACCAAATTAAAGACGTTCTGTCTTGAGGGAATGTCACTAATCTTCCGCGCAAAGGATGGTTGGAATGTTTAGGATCATCTTTGATTTTGATGGATGAGCATGCACAATATCCAAAGGTGAATCGTTTCTGTCCTCTTGCTGGGAAGGTTGAGGTGAGTTTAATTTCTTCTGTACGTAGCTAATAACTTGGTGTGGGCTGTAATGTCAAGCATTTGTGGTAGAGTGCCATTTTTTACCTCTTTCTCATCGTGGCTAAGGTGAGAACATACATGGTGAATCGATTTTAGCACATTATAAGATGTTGAAATGGAAAAAACTAATTTATGTTGTCAACTATTTGTTAGCAACTGAGTCTAGTTTGCTGCTGCTGTATAAGATTCCATGTTAGAAGAGCCTTATAATAGTGCCTAAAGTCATGTATTAGGTTATCTTTTATTGCTTGTTTTAAATAAAATTCTACAGATGATGGGCGTTGTTTAAGTTGTAGTTTTCTTCTTGCCTTTGAAGGCAACCTTTTAGATGCATTGGTATGAGCCCATTAGGCCAATTGGTAATCTCTTGGTGCATATGCTTGCTCTTAAAATATCCAGCTTTGCTTATAAAGCTGAAACAGAGAATTCTTTTACTTATGCTATTATTCTGGAACATTTTTGCTTGCAGTCACGGTGTCATCCTGGAACAATATGGTTGACTTTGGACGAATGCAACATTCAGTTAAAGCTGTAATGTTTATCGAAATTTTAAAGAAACAGCTCTTCATTTGTTTTAGGAGCAGATAATAATGCCATGTCAAATAGTGGGGCTGGCTTACTCGTAATTTAGCCAATCGGTTTGAGAATTTGGACATTGTAATGGTTTTCAGAACCTTAGATGGATTAATAGTTTTCAAGGCATGATATATCCTTGGTACTCACTTATAGAATAAGTCTTTGTAAAATTGAACTGTTATCCTTTTATCTGTTTATCTTAGTTTTTCATCTGTCGAGAACCTAAACTTAAATTTACTTTGTTCGTTCTATTAGATTTATTACATTACTGAAGTGCTTAAATTTATTCAAATTCCAAAAAATACTCAAATTTGACATCATGTTGGAAGTATTCTCTTAGGTTCTGAAATTTGAAATATCATACATTAAAAGGCGAGTCGCCGAGTCCTTAATATGAGATATGGCTACTGTGAAATATGTAAAAACGTAAATTCTCGGAGGGTCTGTTTGGGAGTTTTTGAGTGCTGGTTAAGAGATTTTTTTAAAGTACTGGTTTTGGGTGTTTATGAGAAGAGTGGTTTTGGGTTATGAGATATGGCTACTCTAAAATATGTAAAAACGTAAATTCTCGAAGGGTCTGCTTGGGAGTTTTTGAGTGCTGGTTAAGAGATTTTTTTGAAGTACTGATTTTGGATGTTTATGAGAAGAGCGGTTTTAGGTGATTTTTAGTAGTGATTTTGAAATGGTTTAACTAATGCTTGAGAGTTTATTATTCAATAGTTTTAAATTTTTTTTTTAAAAAAATCAAATTATATGGAAGTTCATATATTAAAATGAAAATTAATTTTAAAAATTTTATATATCGTCCTAAAATGGTATGTATTAACAATGATTTCAATCCAAAGCTGCCATTTGGTTGTGACAGAGACTCAACCACCACTTGTAATGTAAATGCGATTTTCAGCTTAAATCACTTTCTCAATAGTAAGGATAGAAAGTATCTGGATGGGTTTATTTTACTTCTTCCACAAGTCTCCATTAATTATAAATTGCATGTTACTCCCTCTCCTTTTGTTTTTGCTCTCCAAGTTCTCAAATTAATTCTGTTTTTAGTTTTCTTTTTCTCCATTACCTATTCCAATGTAAAAAAAAAAAAAAAAGTGAGTTAGTTAATATGAACCAATAAAATTGACTAACAAAAATAAGATTAATGGAAAATTAAGAACTAAAACTTGACATTATGGTTTAGATCATATTTATTAGTGTATCTAAATTGGTCGAACATTATTTTTATCCACACATTTTATAGGACCTATAATCTAC
Source organism: Forsythia viridissima (assembly GCA_030279155.1). NCBI lineage: Eukaryota > Viridiplantae > Streptophyta > Magnoliopsida > Lamiales > Oleaceae > Forsythia > Forsythia viridissima. Next base: position 340,361 of record CM059033.1, read on the forward strand.
AAAATTTTTTACCAAATATATTTTAGTAAATAGTGAAGTGGAAATTGCAATTAATAGAGTGCATGGTGCTATACGTATAGAGTGTGTTCACAGCGAAATTTGGTTTAAATGTTTTCACGTTTGGAGTAAGTCTTGAAAGTTCATGTGACCGTTGGGTTTAGTTTGTGATACTCACATAATTATAGTTCCTATTGTCTGTCTATTTTATTTTCTTTTACTCATATTTTTCTCTCTCAACATGGGATGGTAGTTCAAAAATTGTCTTACATGCAGCCATGGAAACACGTGAGAAGTATGAATTGAAAAAAGTGTAGATTAGTAGTCTTAAAATGCAATGAGTACATATTGTATAAAATTTATTTGCCTGTCAAATGCACAATAGTCAAGCATTATAGTTTGCACAAATTTAAAAAGGAAAAAGAAAAAAAAAAGGGATAATTTGCACTTTTGGTCCCCAACCTTTTCAATTTATAACAAATCTACCATAACCTTTTTTTTAGCACTAGACATCCACAATCTTTCAATTTTTTGCAAATCACGTTCAATTTTTTGCAAATCACGTCTCCATTGACATATTATGACGGTTTTGTCCTCCTCTTTAAATAAACAAAAATACAAAATAGTTAAAAATAACAAAATATTTAAAAAAATTGTAAATAAAGTCCCATAACTTTTAAAAAATACAAAATAAGTTCATCTTCTCCAAAACTCCAATCCACCCCACCTCACCTCACCTCACCTCACCGAACCACCAACAATGGAGCACAAGCAAGACGTTAATCTGCTGAAGATCACCATCAGATATTAAAAAAACTCTTTGGAGTATATCACTAGCAAGACGTTTCCTCCTCCATCTCCATCCGACGTTGAAGACGTTTCCCCCTCCATCTTCATAAACACCCATAGTAGAGCCCAATCATAGTCAGTCAGATCTCCTACTCCGATTCGAGTCAAACATACTCTTCCAAACCCAAAAAATGCCTCGCTGACTCATTCTTCTCACGCTAGCTTCTCTCCTTCTATTTTCTCTCATCTCTACACCGACTCTCTCCTCTACCGCCGTCGATGACATTGAGGAAGACCTGAGTTTTCTCGAAGAAGTCGAAGCAGATGTCTTTTCCGAGTTAAAATACCCTCACTCCGACGCTGAATACTCAGACAATGAAGATGAAGACTTCGAGAATTATGACAATTTTGAGGTCCCGTTGAGCTTCAGTCACGAGGAGGCGGAGGAGGATGAGATTGCCAAAATTGATGAGAAGGACGTCGTCGTTTTGACGGACGGGAATTTAAGTGATTTTGTCGACGAAAATAAATACGTGATGGTGGAGTTTTACGCGCCATGGTGCGGACATTGCAAGGCTCTGGCCTCGAAGTACGCAGCTGCTGCCACTGAGCTGAAGGCGGAGAATGTTAAACTCGTGAAGGTGGATGCCACGGAAGAGAATGAGTTGGCAGAGAAGTATGAAATTCAGGGGTTTCCTACTGTATACTTCTTTGTTGATGGGGAGTATAAACCAATTTCACATCCATTGTTTTTTCATTTATAGATTTTTCTACGAAATTTATTTTTAAAAAATAAATTCAACGTCTTGCTAGTGATATACTCCGAGGAGTAGCTTACTCAATGGTGAGCTTGTGACCCTGCTTGTGCTCCATTGTTGGTGTTTGGTGGGATGGAGTAGTGGAGAAGGTGAACTTATTTTGTATTTTTTAAAAGTTATGAGAGTTTATTTACAATTATTTTTTATGTTTTGTTGCTTTTAGCTTTTTTTTTTGTTTATTTAAATAGGAGGGCAAAACCGTCAAAATATGTCAAAAGGACGTGATTTACAACAAAATACATAAGTTGGGGATGTCCAATGCTAAAAAAAAAGTTATGGATAAATTTGTTACATATTTGAAAGGTTGGGGACCAAAAGTGCAAATTACCCAAAAAAAGAAGGTGATTCCGTCCGTTGAGTCCCTAACATGATTTAAGTTAAATATCAAACTTCAACAGGAAGAAGGAACATAATATAGGTATGATTTAAAATATTAACAAGAGAATTGAACAAGTAAATCCAAAGATCATATGCAAAAGAATTCCACCTTGGCCATGGCTTCAATAGATTCAGAAATCTAATTTTGAACAGTTTGTCATCGAACCACCATTGGTCTCTACACTAATCATAGTAACTGAAGGTCATATTAACTTAAGCATATCCAAAGCAAAATTTAAGCTAGCTCAACTTTTCTCCAAAGGGATTTATCAAGAAAGATGAAGCAAACGGTGACCAAAGGACCCTCATCGTATCTCTGGACAACTAATCTTTGACCCTTTCAACTAGCAAAAATTCCAATGAGTTAACTGGGGTACTTCGTTGTTGTCAAGTCTGGTGGTTGGAAAAGGAGGAGTAGGGGAAGGGGGGAGATCCCACAAGTACAAGCTGGTCGACTAAACTTCATTTTTGCACAAACATATCTTTACAACAGTACATGTCCACTTGACTTCATTTTGATTTTGGGCTTCCTTTGCAAATGTTTCTCCATTTATCTTTCAGGTCTATTGTGGTACGACCTTTCTGGAAAACTTCAGCTCCAAATTCCAAAATTTGCTTCCACGGAATATTTCTATCATGAGCACTAAAAAATTTCTGTACACCCTCCTGTTGAAGAAAAAGATAGCATTACTGTAACTCATGCAAATGACTCAAGGAAAAAAAATTAGTAAAACATGGCCATCCAATGTAGAAGAGTCAAATAAAGCACGGAAACTATGATTCTCAAACTAAAACTATAATGAGGAACCGAATTTTTATTTTAAACATTACACTATACCAAGAATAATTTATCCCAGAGAGTTCTAAGATTCAACTAGATGGTGCTAGAATCTTAACCTGCTTCATGCTGAGAATATAATTGCTTTTTACATTACATGTAATCATGGTTTCAGCATCTTGATCTAATTATCTATCATTGGTTTCCAATTTCAAACCAAAGTGGAAGAAAGCATTTTATTCTACGGCCTCAAAAACTGGAAATCTCAAACATAGCAGGATTTAAAAATAGCACTGAGACATTTGGTATGAAATCCTAAAATGTTGGAGATGAAAATCCACGTCATATCTTAGAAAATAAGATTTCCATCATCAAATCATGAATTTGGTTTAAATTATGAAAGCATGGAGTTGGATTTCTATAGTGGGTTTGGAATGAATACGAAAATAGATTTTATCTAACTTAAATATATTTTCAAGTGAGATGTATTTATATGTCCATCAGTTTTTGTCAGATTTACAGATCCAATCAATTTTGATTGAATTTAGAAATCCCATATTTTAAGTGAGATGGATTTCCATCTCGATTGATTTTATCATTCCAACTTAGTATTTGATTTCATTGTAGCAAAAAGATTTCCATCTTCCCAGTCTTTTGTCATACCAAACAGGCTGTAAGTTTGTAGGAAGCTATGAATTGTTTCTTTATTTCGGTCATGCATTTGACTGTTTCAGTACAAAGACTTCCAATATAAAATCAGCAAATTGAAAAGGTAAAAGGGAAACCAGAATACAAGTTACATATCATAAGCAGAAAAACTTCTACCTTCAATGTCTCTTCTTCTACTCTTGTCCACAGGATTTTCTTCCGCCTCAATAGAGGAATAGCTGGATATGAACTGCAGATTAAGATAAAGATCATCCTAAATATTTCAGATCTGTTCACACCGCAAATATATTCAATCAAAGAAATTTTGGCTGAGATAATCTATAATGGACTACCCTTTTCATTTTTGCTTTTTGAAATGAATTTTTAGCCTAAAGGAACTCATAGTTAATTCAATTTACAGAAAAAATGATTAAATCGTACCACATACAAACACAGTCATCCAGAATAGATATATTCCAATGATCTATAAACTGAAGAGAAAGGGGGAAAACAAAACTAATATTAAGCCAAATGTGATTGTTCATCAAGGTAAAAAAATCTCAATAAAAAAATTTATAGGTCAATATATAGTAATCATTAGTGACATTAGCCCTAACCAATATAATAAAAAAATAATCCAAATTTTCAAAAGATAGCATTGTATTTGTAAATGCAAAAGTTTGGGACATCTAGTAATAAGTATCATGTACTTGAGACAATTTATTGAAACAAATAACCATCAACGTACACTAGCTTCAGGAACTTACTGTTGCCTTTCCTGCTTTCGGATGCTTATGAAGTATTTGGAAGCACCAGAACTCTCATTTTCTTCTTCAGAAATTTGTTGTCCATTACTATTTGGAGAGCGTGTCAACTGATGAGCTAAATCTGTTTCTGGTCGATGCAAAACTTTCTTCTTAGATCGGACTTCAGCATGTTCATTTCCCTTGCTTCTCTCTGGGACCCTTGCAGAGGGAACACAACCTCCAGATTTACAAACTGCCTCCGCATCAATCTGTAGTTTTCCATGATCTCCTGGAGATTGGCACTCTTGCCCCATCCTTTTCCCCTCTTGATTTTCTTTCGTCAAAATGTGTGGTGTTTCATTGTCCATATCTGCTGTTTTTTCTCCACAAGGGGGATTGTCACCAGCACATGATACTGAAGGCTCTGCTACACAGTCATCTTTAAGATCTTCCCTACACAGAGGTTGACTTTTCTTTTTCCTACGTGATCTAAGGGACACTTCCTTTGTTTGTTTTTCAGTTCCCATTCTAATAAAGGTTGCCAGGTCCTTTCTTGCCACGGAAGCCTTGTCCTCAACTTTATTGCACTCTTCGATTGCTCTCAAGTATGCACAAAAAGGGCAGTAAAATTTCCCCCCTGCATCAAAGGTTGCCACAGAACCCAAGCAGCCCTCGTGAACCATCAAGATGCAGCGGCTACAGACCAATAAAGTTCCACCCCTTTTGCATTTCGTGCAAAGATCTCGCTCTCTCAAATCAGTTGTTGCCAAGGAATCTTGGCTGTATGTGAACTGAGAGCTTAAGAAAGCATTCTTCTTCATGGCAATATCAGTCTTCTCATCATTATATCCCTCGCTATCACAAGACATATCAGCATCTTGATTATGGTCAATATCATCTTCAGCTTCACCAACATTAGAGGCTTTTCGTTGAGAACTATGCTCAAATCCATCCAGGTCTTCATCATTACAAACCTCTGGCTGAATCCCACCCTCACAAGTGCCTACATCTGTCCTGAGCTCGCAAAGACCTTCCTTATCAGCTTTTGCTTCATCAAGATGATTGTCTTGGCCTTGTACCTTGCCAGATTTGTCCTTTGGCACTTCAGTGTCACTATGAAGAAGCTGCTCTTCGCAAGGCAAAACTTCATCATGTCCAACAAGCCCCTTCAATGAAGGATGCTCATTCCTGCAGTCTCCAGGAGGACTATTTTTTCCTTCACGTGAAGATACTAAATTCGTATCCCCATCCTGTTCGCTAGCTTTTGCATGGGTTTCACGACCATTCTCTAATGCAATTTCGTTCTCATGGGACTGACCTTCCACATTTTCAGTAGTGGTACTCCTATTCCTCTTAGCTACTAACAAGTTCTCATCAGCCCAACTTCTCTTCAAGAGGACATCTCCATTTACAGGGATGGGAGAAATTAAGTGGCCATTTGCTGCAACATATAGAGTAGTCGCGTTGCTCTCTTTAAGTCCAGCTGCAGCATGGTTGGTATCACCATCATCCGCTGAAAGTCTATGTTCAGGTTGATTTCTAACTGCCAAACCACTTTTTTCTTTCAAAGATGAAAGAAGAGGATGGCCTCCTGTAAGAATTGCATCCTTCAGCTGTTTTGAAGGAAATGAGAAAATCAGAACAAATAACAGAAAATTCAAATATTTTGGCATACAAATTTCTTCATTCTACATAACTATGTCAAAGAATTTCATTTCACCTGCTGTAAAGTGCATTTAGGCGAGTTAGACCTTTTGTGCGCTATGAAGGGCTGAACATCCCATTTTGATGTGTCTAGTCCAGACTCTATCAGATTTTGTACAGATGTCTAATAATATGTACAGAAAATTATACAAGCAAGGTTAACCATTCTGAGATACGGCAAGTAACTTGACATACAGCGTATCTTCAGATTAAATATTTTAAAGCTACACCAGAGATAAAGCAAAGTGAAATACCTTACGTGATATGCGCTCAAGGACAGCTTCGCAACTCTCTAATGGGTCAAATCCAATTTTAGTACTTGAAGACGACAAAGATACAGGATTTTCATTTCGAGCTCCAATGACAAACAATCTCTCTAAAATTCTCAAGGAGACCAACTCTCTTGCGTTTTTTCCAAGATCACTAGATATTTCCGGGGACTTCTTAACCAAATCTATAATACATGGCCATCAACATAAAACTCTTAACTCTCTCAACAGCAAGATGAACAAAATTGTTAACACCATTTTCAATACAAAATAAAGGAAGCACCACCGGTACCATATAAGAGAGATTCATCTACTTGACTAGAGCTTGCTAGTGTCTCAACAATCCAGATCCATGGCAAGCTTGATGTAGAGGAAAGCTGGCAATCCATTAAAGACTGTTCCAAAGCTTCAGAAATCATATGTCTATTGACCTGTCTGCCCTGTTGTTTTGTGTCTATTGACGTAAAAATCAGAATATGCACAAATCAATCCTCTAAGGGCAATGTCCAGCATAAAGATACCAGAAAAGTGTGAGGTTATCACAGCATTCAAGAAATTTCGCCAAATAAGCACTAATTTTCGGCCTCACTTTCACTTGTATTTCCCGTCTTAGCAATTTCATTATTTGTGTGCTCAACAACTCAAATTTTTATTTTATTCCGCTCAATACGATATTTGCTACACAAATCCTGTTTCTCCTTTTCAGATGTTGAATATAAGCATGGAAAAATCATAAAAAAGGAAAAATTCCAAGGAGAACACTTCCTGTCTTAAGTTGCAAGGGAATTGACTGTATCATCATACTTATGGGGAAAGTATTAAAATTTGAAATCTTTTTCATTATATCCAACAATGTCGATTTGATTTTTTTACTTTATGAGGATAAAAATTCAACCATATTAGTTCCCCGCTTTCCTATTCATTTTGCCTTCTCTCACTGAAATGCAGGAAGCTTATTTTCACTGTCAGGGCGGAACCACCAGGGGTCTAGTGAGGGCAGTTTCTCCCACTGGATTTTGGTCCTAGGTAAGGAGAAAACCAAAAACAACCACATCAAAAATTCAAGAAAAATGTTGTCGAGAAAATCGCTGTTGCCTAAGGAAGATTACCATCAAGAAACAACAATTTTGGAAAAATAAATAAATTCTAACGAGGTAGTAGATGATAATGGCGAAAAGGCTAGACGGAACTTAGATCGAGGTTGTGTTGAAATATAATCATTCACAACAATCAGAACGAGTGCGAAATCAACATATAAATCCCTGTGCGAAATCAACACATAAAGCCACGTTTTTAACAAATAAATCTGATACTACCTTCCAAGTTTGGCGATGAGAAGTTGAATAGAAATCACTGCAACACAAGATAAATTGGTGCCAAAACCCTTAGCCGCTTGTGACTTGTCCCCCCTTCACAGTAAATTGTTCCCCATTTTTATAGATAACTCGTTTTAAACTTGTTTGGCTAAACTTAACTAGTATACCGCTTCCTTGCAGTGGGGTCCAACCATAGGATCTATTATGAAATAAGAAATTTAACAATAAAAATAATGTCAATAAAAGAGGAATGAAGAAAAATTTAATCGACGTTCAAAAATTGAATACCTGAAGAGTGTCAATCAACTTTGCTCTATATGTACACCAAGCAAGAGAGTAGGTTTACATTAACCCACCCAGTTATGGGCGTGTGTGAATTACAATTAACTTTGTCTTTTGGAGCTAAGGATAGTCACTATTATACTTTATGCATTCACAATATATTTACTGAACCTATACCACATGCATTAGTCATTTACTTATATCCCAGAAAATTTCCTCTTGAAGTTGCTGCACATCCAAGGTGCTAAGTGAAAAACATTACAGGCCAAGCTACACCAAGCTACACATGGCACCATGCATGCTCAGACAATGACAACTGACTAGAACCCACGAATTTTTTTCCAACTTCATTCTTATTCAGATATGATATATGATTAGACACTTTTAGCTGAACATAATTCCCATAATTTGCCATATAGTTTTTGGATCAAATACCTTTGAAACAGGCACTCGGACTAACTTCAAGAAATGAAGTGTCTTTTATTGTCAAGACTCAATATTGGAAAGCGAACTCTAACTATGCATTCGTCCATGTCATCACATGAAAGCTCAAAATAAATACACAGTTCCATAAAATCACAATGTGCAGAAACTGAGCTGACAGACTTCAGTGCAACATTTGTTCAGTGTCAATTATTCTCAAAACAATGGCTTTTATCCTTGGTATAAGTCAGCATAAATTAAATATCCTTTCCAGGTTATCATTTAATTCAGAAACTAGATTATAAACAATAAATTTAAAGCCAAATTTTTCTACCCCTAGTTTTACCTTGCAACTACAAGAAATTAACTACAGATACATCTCAAACACAAGTGCAAAGCTCGCCACTTCAAACTTTCATATAAAGAAAGAGTATCATAGGCAGTAACTTTCTGGAAATGATATTGGAATCATAGAAATGGAATCCAATTCATTTTTCTACGTTCAATCGCAAATCCAATTCAATCTGAATCCTATGTAATCGGTACGATGGAATAAAAATATCCAAAAATCTATTAAAAAATTACAAAGAAAATTGACAAATTAAAACTAATACCCAATAACAAAATATAGATAATAATTGAAAAGATATCATAATATAAGCAAAAAACCAGAAATTTGATAAATTGAAATTGACAAATTTTACCAAATGATCATGAATAAGATGGATTACCCAACGTTTAATAACAATAATCTTAATCTTCTTCTTGTTCAATCTCCGTGCAGAAGATTTAGGTTGTCCAGTTATGCATCGTTTCTTCCCGTTCAAAGATTTGGCCGAGCAAGAATGAATATTTGAATTGCAGGGGCTAGGATTGTAGGACAACGGATTGAGGCAGTGCTGTTTGAGAGAGGAGACAGTTATGATTTTAGAGTAATGGACGTTGAGAAAAGAATCTGGAGAGGAGAACTGGAGAAGATTGAGAGAGGGAGAGGGGGGATTTTGTTTGAGATGGTGATTTTAAACACGTAGTGACATAAGGTCAAAAAGAAAAATAAAATTTGTCCCTAAAATATATTTTTAGTCAAGTTTAGTAAAAATCACTTAGGCGAGCATTGATTTTGGAGCTAAACTTCTGATTCTGAAACAATCAAAAGTTAATTTAAGTGTTTAGCAAAATTTTTAAAAATGATTATAAAATAATACTCACCTAGCAGCAAATTTGAAAAATTAGCAAAATGACAATTTTCATATTCTGTTTTTAGCTTTTTCATTTATATATTATTAAAATACATATTTTACCCATAATTAATTAAACTAATTCTTTTAATACTCATTTGAGAAATTGAATTGATACAAGTTGGATCATAAAAAATAATATTAATTTAATTAATTTTTACACTATATGACTATATTTTTATTTTGTAATTTTTATAAAATTTGAAATTTATTAGGTTTTTATTATTTTTATTTTAAAAGAATAATAATGAATACATTGTTAAAAAATATTTGATTAAGAAAAAAAATAAATTTTACCACTCCTGATAATAATAATAATACAAAATAATATTATTATAATCAATGTCCTTTTTGATAATTTAATACAGTTACAACAATAATTACTTTTGTTTACCAAACGCTCAAATACTTCTTTTGAAACATAAAGCAATTTTGAAACAAGAGTTTACTAAACACTTGTCTGATTCTTCTCACAGTTGATTCTTTCTGCAGCACATCAGAAGCTGATTCTCTTAAAAGTACAACAATACCAAACCAAGCGTTATTATTACAACTCACTTATTATTCACAAAATTTGATATGAAACCACAATTTTAAAACAATTAAAATACAATTTTAGCATGACTAAACAGGATATGCTTACCAAGAAGATTGGCTTTTAATTGGATACGCTTACCGCGAACATTGGCTTTTAATTGGACTTGATGAGGCTTATAAGAAAGGGATTTTTACACAAACTAGTATATAAATATAGTAGTTTTCGCGGGAACAATAATTTTGATTCATCAGGTCAACTTTATTACTTGTTAATAATATTGTACACTTGCAATTAATATTTTCTACAACAAAGTTCATCTAAGATTTCATTTTATATAGATTTGTTTGGATTTTAAAATATATTTTAAATTCTATTTATTGGCGTTACTGTGGAGAATATTACACGTGTAAATTTAGGAAACACTTTCTAATTCTTCGTATAAAGAGTGTAAATTACACTTCATATGTCATATTTTTAAGAATTATATATGTATTTCACGTTCCATTAAATCTCTATAAAAATAATAAAAAACATCAAAATACTGAATTTATTCACATAACCTAATTTTTAAAATTATAATTTACATACCATTATTTCAAAAACATGAACAAATATAATATTTAATTAGGATGAATTCATCTTTGGATTCTTATAATTATTTTGCAAATATTTTAAACCAAATAGGTAAGAAACAATTTTGGTAGATCATTTTAAACAATAAACCAAATATTCAAACTTTTAATATAGGTATGATAAGCTACTTTTTAAAAATAACTAGTTAGAAACATGTGCATGATTTCGCAATAATTTTGTTAATTTTTAATATTTTAAAAAAATTTATTTTTTAATTGTTAAAATATTAAAATATTAAAATAGCAATTACAATAAGATTAAAAAATACGGTTCTTGATAATATGTTGTACTGTATTATTTGATATTATAATGAATAATGTTGATTTTTTATTTATATTCATAGAAGTATAATTGTAATTAGAGATGAGTTTTATATTGTGGCAATACCAACATTAACTTAAACCCAGTGAATACATTTTGGTGATTTGAGCTATGATAATTGACGAACTATTGATATTAAATATTATGCAATTGATACTATAATAAACAAGAATTTGAAAAACATTTAATAATTGTCAGATCCCTAGATTTTTAATTCAATAATTGTTTCAATAAACGTTGAATGAAGCCTCGGTAATAGCAAAACTAACTTTTTTTAATTAATAAGAATATAGGCGTCCTAGAAAATTAGAAAGAATAAAATCAATTACATTATCATGCCTAGCTAAATATCAATTATGTTGTATATTCTTCTTTAATTGTATTCATTATTAACATTAATGTATTATCCCAAGAACTTCAACACATAAAACGCTTGGTGAACACAAATACTCAATATTTCACTCGTGTTTTGAAATTGCAATCGAGTTTTTTCTTAAATCCTACTAAATCTACAAGGACATAGTTATAGCAACAATACTTATACAACGTTTTTCATATAATATTCTTTTCTCCTATTTAGCGAACTTTGTGCAAGCTAATTCTATTGATAAACTCCAATCAATCTATATTCTCATTTCTTTATGAACATAGTCCATTTTGATAGATACACATTATGATTATAGGAAACGAAAATATATGAAGATCATTTACTATTTATATGAAAGATACTTACAAATATTTTTAAAACTAACAGAAAAATGATAACTCACTTTTTGTCAACTTCACGTATCAAAAAATGAATTTGTAACTTAAATGCCTCTCATTGAGAGCCAACCTAATAATCAAACCCTTGTTATACATATGCATGTTACGATTTTCATCCATTTGGACTAAACAATATAATAAAATGTAATAACACTTAAAGAAAAATAAAGAAAAATAATAGAATTGGTACGTGTAATGAGAAGGAAAGAAAACATGTCTTACATAGAAAATGTCAAATGGGTGAAAATGTCAGAAATTTTCCTAGTTTAAAATGTAGGCAATTAATATAATAATGAAGAAAATATAAACTGTGATATTTATTAATATCAGACATGTTACTTTCACGTTAATTATGTTGGTTAATATTTAAACTTATGGAATTCTGCTCCTTTTCCCCCCTCGGAATTATATTTTGTTTACATTAAAATTGATTCTCATATGTTTATATTTTTCTACCTTTTTTTTCTTTTAGACACATGTTTCTACCGGGCTCAAACTAATGTCAAGGAGCTGTGACCATTTTCAATTTCAATTGGCTTAGACTATAGTAGCATTTTTGCTACACTAAGTTTAACTGAGCAATAGACAAATATTTCACATGTCGTTGTTTTTTAATCCTATTCAATTATCTCTAGTACTAAACATATCATCCATCTCTCCAAAATTCATATAAAGTCATATACAACTCATACTACTTACATTTCATAGTGAGCAATCAAACAATGTCGAACTGAATTTTTTTTACATATCTTCATTACATTTCATAGTGAATAGACCGAAACATATCGAATAAAAAGTTATATACATTTCTTTATAATATTTCATAAGTGACTAAATGGAGCCATATCAAATAGAATGATTTATTAACACACTGTGTAAGATTATGAAAAATATTAAATCAAGTTGAAATAACCACTAGTACGTAGATCTCATCTTAGATTTTTTTGAATATGAAAACTAATTGAAAAATCTGAAATTTTTTGTTTGTTTTTCAACAACTTTGAATTCACTTCTTTTCTTTTTCTTTCTTTCGTAAAAACTTGAAAAAAATAAGTTTTATGTGTGTAATATGTGTAATATGAAAGAAAAAAAAAATGAGAGAATTTTGAGAGAAACTTTCTAATTCTAACTTTTAAAATTTACATAAAATCTGAAAAATTGATACCAAATTAAAGAGGAAAAGGAGTCAACCATCACAAGGCTTTTCTAAAAAAAATTGAATAAATTTTGATGTCAATATTGACAAATAAAATGTCTTTTAACACCCCAGTTTATAAATTCTATTTTTATGATCCTAAATACATTTTTAGGAATTACATAATCATCATATGACCATTTATATTCCGATATATAAAAAAAAAAAAAAAAAAAAACAACTGAAGATAAGTTGTCCAAAGGCCCCAAACAACTTTTTATTTTGTTCAATAATAGTGGGAGATGAAATATTTTTAGATTTTTTAATTTAATAAAGAGGGTAAAATAGTCTAAAGATGTAATATGGGAGATACAATGGTCCAAAATTGTTTATCCCTTTTAGGGTGAAAAATCTGAAACTTTTTATTTGTTCTTCAACAACTTTGAATTATCACTTCTTTCATTTTTCTTTCTTTCGTAAAAATTTGAAGAAAATGAATGTTATGTGTGTAATATGTTGTGAAAAGAAAAAAAAGAGAGAGAAATTTTTTAATTCTAACTTTTAAAATTTACATATAAAATCTGAAAATTTGATGCCAAAATAAATAGGGGAAGGAGTCGACCATCACAAGGCTTTTTTAGAGAAAAATGATAAATTTTGATATCAATATTGACAAATGAAATATCTTTTAACTCTCCAATTTATAAATTATATTTTTATAATTCTAAATATATATTTAGGAATTACATAATCATCATATGACCCTTTGTAAAAAAAAAAAAAAAAAAAAACTGAAGATAAGTTGCCCCGAACAACCCTTTATTTTGTTCAATAATAGTGGGAGATAAAAGATTTTGGATTTTTTAATTTAACATGGAGGGTAAAATAGTCTAAATATGAAATATGGGATGGTAAATATTTCAAAATTGTTTTTCCCTTTTAGGGCCTTTTTAATATGGAGAGTAAAATAGTCTAAAGAATGGGAGGATAAAATAGTCCAATTTTTCCTTTTAGGGCCTTTTAGAAGCAGAATAGATTATAAAAATTCATTTATGTTAAATATATTTTAAAAATTGTTATCACCCAATTTTGAAAAGGTCTCAACATCATCAAAAGTCCAACGAAGGTCTCGAGGGCCTAACAAGGGCCTCGTAAATTCTCAAAAGGCCTCGGAGGCCCATTGAACATCTTAGTATTCTTGAATCTATCACAGCGAAGCCCATGAAGGGCCTCGATATTCCTGGCCATTATGGAGCGCTTCACTAGTCTTCGCATTCTCGTAAACTGATATTTTGAGATAACCAGAGAAGTAAAATTAAAGAAAGATTGTGTTTGATTGACACACAGACTCTCACAAGAAAACTAAATTACAATCCCCTAAGATTATCCAGAATGATCTACTCAAAGAAATGTCAAAATATAAGAGATTGTATTGACAACTTATCATCCCTATCACATAGGAAAGAAAGTCCAATCAGATTTCTAATTGATTGTTTTCATAAATCAATTAGAACACTTGTGTTAAATACAACATCTCCGGTTATTCTAAAATACGCACTTTAACGCATTTTATGATGCACTCTTACGCATTATTCTCACCCCTAAACTTTGCTCAATTTTCTGCCTGCTTGTCTCTCCCACACCCAATTATTTTTATTCCCCATATAGTCCTATATACCGGCAATTGACTTGATCGTCGGAGTACCAATGCTCGCCGGACCTTTTTTCTCCGTTGATCTTGGTACCTAATGGTCGTCCTAGTGTGCATATAACATACAGGTTGACAGATGAGTGATTGGAGATTTGTTAACACATGGATAGTGCAGATTCTGACGTTAGCAAAAATATTATTTCTTAATAATTATTTTATTTATTAATATTAATATTTAATTACTTGAAATAGAGTAACCGATTCCTTAAATTTCAGTGCTGATTGTAATCAATAAATTATGTAATATTTAATTGTAATTCGTTGGCAAACAAAATGCACTTAATTGATTCCTAATTAATCTGTTGACCCAAAAAAAATATCTATTCTCAAAACAAGATATAACCATAAATGTAACAGATAGCACCAACTGCCACACATAAAACTTATGATATAATGAAATGTGATATTAGTAAGAATTTGTAATACAAATGACATGACAACAAAATCATAACATTATTTCAAAGAGTATTACCCATATATATTCTCATACGCTTCATTAACAATTCAATTAATAACATATAACTTCAACATCAAACGTTGTAGTAACACTTCGTGTAACCAATCAAATATAACACTTAGTTTGATAGAAATGTCAAATATATATCATTTGTATAATTGTAACAATTTGTAATAATTTGGCAGAACTTTCAAATACATATAGTTTGTGTCAAAAATAATTGTAACAATTCACAAGTAGAACTCGTGATAAGTTCAATTATAACATTTTTAATAATCCATGGTACAAATTAGATTGGCAATTACAAATCATTATTACAACGGGTATAACTCATTTTTATGCTCATTTGCTCCATTTTATGTTAAATGATAATAACAATACAATCAAGAACATTCGTATTAACACCAAAGTTATAAACAACGTATTAACAGTTCATGTTACAAACAATTCACCAATATTTACAAAACCCTTATAAATAAACTAAATGTAGGGGGAAATATGACATAAAGTCTTTATTTCTTCAAATTATATAAACGAAAAAATTAATTGAAAAAATCACATATTTTATATATGGTTGGAACTACCTGGGGTTCGATTTGGATTGTCCAATGTTAAATTTTTCAACCTACTTCGATTACAGTGAAGTAAGATGATTGGTTTAAGTGATTAGCGTTTTCGGTTTTAAAGAATGGTTGAAGTTGTTGGGGAATAATTTGAAAATGGAAGATACGGATAAATTTGGAGATCAAATATTTCGCCTGTAATTTAGGGGTTTCTTTTCCTATTGTGTGCAATTTTTAATGATAGTTATATATAAACACTTGTGTAAAAATATGCATTTTGTTTCTATTTTATTTATTAAAAAAATAAATTATGAACAATATTTTTAAAATAAAAAGATACAAAAAAATATTTTAAAAAGTATAAGTAGTGGGTGTAATTTCCATTATAAGAAAACACCAAAAAATGGTTTTCTATCCAGTTTTGACTTCGGAAATTTTTATAAATAAACTAAAAAATTAAACTAATTCTCAAAATATTTTTCAATCTTTTTTTTTTTACCAAAATATTATTTTATTTTTTTCACCAATATTTATTCATATGTTTTTTACACCAATAACTAATTCTTTTATAACATTTATGTAATACTCGTAACAAAAATTGTGTTATCCCGCCATCCTATCACCATGGTCGTCACCACCACCACCACCACCGACCCCTTCATTACACAGAATTTAACACCTGTAACAACATGTGTTACGCATCAACAGGCGACATCCACCACTACCATCACATCACTATTGACACAATTATACAAAGTATAACACTTGTAACGGACCATGTACGCAGCCATCCTGCAAATGTAAAAGGTGTAGCAAACTATGTTATACGGCCGCTGCTGCGGTGCTGCCACCAACATATATGCACCACCAGAGCTAAAGAAATACAATGTGTAACACCTGTAACAATCTATGTTACACGCCACCCTTCAAAGTGTAACATGTGTAATAAAATATGTTATGGCCACTTCCACCACCAAATTTGCACCGCCACAACCGTCGTAAAAAAGGTCATCACCACCAACACCTCAAAATCACTAGAACTACACCACTACCATTAGATTCGATTGCATTTTCCACCACCATCTCCACCATATTCAATCATGCCTGCTGCCACCATCAGATTTGCACCGCCACAGTCGCCCAAAGAAAATATCACGACCATGTTAGGAAAAACATTGGTACTACCACCTCAAAATTGATAGATTTGCACCACCAAATCCAATCTCATTTCACCATCATCTCCACCATATTAAGTCAGTTTACCATGTCCTCGAGAAATATAGACACAATTTTAGGTCCATTTGGTAAAGCTTTTGTAAAGACGCTTGTTTTCTCCTTCATTTCTTTATCTCCTTAATTTCAGAATCAATGCCACTTTGTGCTTAATGAATGTATCCGTCTATAATGGTGTCAAAAAAAAAGAATTTTGGTGATGGGGTGGGTAGGATTTTGAGTTTATTTAGTGTTTGTTTGTCAGAGTTTAAAAAGTAATTTTTTAGGAGATTTTGAAAAAAGTTAATGAAATGTAGAGTTAAAAAATTGATAAAATTTGTGGATCCCATGAAATATGTAGTTGAAAATGAGTTTGAGGAAAAAAAATTTATTTTAAACTCTGACAAACATGCACTTAGTTTAAATAAATTAAAATACTAAATAATTATACAATATTTTAAAAATAAATTCGTGGAGATTGTAATTTTAAAATTATTTTTAAAAGTGTAAATAGTATGTATAATTTCCTCTTTTAACTTATAATCAATTTTGTCTGGCCGACGAAAACACTACAAGAGAATACACTATAGCCCTCAAGCAAGTAAGTAATCAAAATACATCCATTTTATTATAGTATGATATAATAAAATTGTTCAAAACATGTTTTAACATAAATTTTATAAGCAAA
The DNA here is from genome assembly GCA_030279155.1 of Forsythia viridissima. Classification (NCBI taxonomy): domain Eukaryota; kingdom Viridiplantae; phylum Streptophyta; class Magnoliopsida; order Lamiales; family Oleaceae; genus Forsythia; species Forsythia viridissima. The sequence continues at coordinate 357,770 of CM059033.1, forward strand.
TGATTATACGAGTCCACACAAAATATCCTAACATGTTCATTTGAAAAGGAAAAAAAAAAATTTTGACTCACAAAGATAATTAATCCTCTTCTCATATGTGGCATACTTCGTTTTAAACTCTTTCTCCAAACTCATTTTTATCACGTAGTTCGTAAGACTCACAACTTTTATCAACTTTTCAACCACACATTTCACCGACTTTTTTTCAAAATTTCTTAAAAACTACTTTTAAACTCTACTAAATAGGCACCAAAAGACTTCCCTTACGAGGATCCTTTCAAAGAAAACCAAGAATATTAGATGTTTGCTCTTCGTCAACTTATTTCATTGTCATAAATTTCTTTCAAACTCATTGTTGTTTTTAGAAGATGGTGAATTTTGAAGCGGATTTTATCTTGAAGAGTAGTTGGTATTTTGTAAATCTTTGATATTGTCTTCAATTTCAAGAATCTTCCAATTTGATAAACGTCCAAGATATGGTTTCAGAAAGAGAACTATTGTACAACAAATAGACCACAAATAACTAGTGTACAACAATAACAAATTTTAGTTTTTCCTTTTGGCCGTTGTCCAAAAAGGCCTTACTATTAATAAACTATTATCAGAGTTACAGAAAATTTTCAGGATTACCTATAAATATACAACCACATGCTGTTCCAGCGAAGAACCATTTGCAATGGCAGAGGCTTCAACTTTACCAACTAGACTTCTTCCGTCGTCTCGTCCAATGAATTCATGTCTAGGATCGATTTGACGTCAAGATGTTGCATAAATTGGATGAATCATCATTTATTTTATTCGTTCCAAGTTATAGTTCACCAGTTCTTCAAGTGCTAAACGATACGAACTCGGAGGGAGGTATTGAAGATTCTGAACTGCTAGATTAGCTTTCTCTCTTGCCAATTCTTGTGCCCTCTGGATTCCTCCACAGCTTTTGACAATACCAATGGCCTCTTCAAGGGAACCGGTGTCACAAAATTCAGATTCAATTATATCCCTCAATCTTGCCTCTTTCTCTAGTGCAAATATCACTGGTGCAGTCAAATTTCCTTTTGACAGGTCACTTCCGGCCGGTTTTCCCAGTTGTTCAGCCGATTGAGTGAAATCCAGAATGTCATCAACAACTTGGAAGGAGAGACCAAAGTTCTTACCATACTGATACATCTGCTCACTAATATAACTGTCCACCCCACTGAAAATGGCAGCTCCTTTGGTGCTAGCAGCAATCAATGAGGCTGTTTTGTAGTAACTCTTGATCAAGTATTCCTCCAGTTGAACGTCACAGTCGAACAAACTAGATGCCTGCTTTATTTCACCGCTTGCAAAATCTTTAATCACCTGCAATGCCATCCACATAATTAATGTGAAATTAACAAGGTTGTTTGGAGGACAATTATTTTTGTTTTTTTCTCAGGATCAAGTAACTGATGTTGTCATATTCCATGGTTCCTGGAAAGTTCCTATTTTTACATTAAAAAGTCCAGTATAGTATACCTGGCTGATAAGCTTTATGACTTCAAGATTTTCGAGATTGGCCAGGTACCATGATGACTGTGCAAACATAAAATCACCTGCTAGCACTGCCACTCTTGTACCATATAATTGATGAACAGTTTCCTTTCCTGGAAAATGAGAGTATATAGGCGAGGTTAACCAAAGAAAAAGAACTAGCTCCAAAAAAATTGAACAAGAAAACAGCAAAGAGTGTCTTTCTTAATTTATTAAAATAGCTCTAAGCACATGGTGAAACCCTCAGGGTGTAGGTCTAGTCATTATTTTTATTGTTGATCTCCTCATAATTGTAAACTGATTTTTGGATTGTCTCTCTTAATTTATTAAAATAGAAGGACTGGGGGCGCAAGAAGCGGACTGAACAGGGCATAAGGGGTGAGAGAACCATCCAATGCAAACACATCCATACATGGAAATGATTGTTTAGCATGACATTTATCGGGACAACTATTGAGCAATGAAGCTAAGTATTTTGGTATTAGGTGAAATGAGGTTTTATCAGCTTGAAGTTTTCATTGAACTGATTTCTGGAGAAATAATCAAAGCTATGTCTGCAAATTCATGGTAAACAACAGCCAAACTTAAGTGTTTATACCAATTAAAGAGATTAGCTTCATCGAAAGAACGCAGAGCTACTCGATTACTTCATTGGAGAAAAATACACCCACCAAACAAGAATCAATAACACAAACATTCAAAAGCTAACCTCTTCGCATGTCACTTTCATCTAATACATCATCATGTATCAAACTTGCAGTGTGGATCATTTCAATGATCTCGGCTAACCGTCTATGTTCTTTCGTCAGTTCCCTGAACAATTAAGGCATTCTATAAATGTAAGTGACTTTTCATTAGAGACTACTACAAATAGGAAATCAGATAGCTCACTTCAACCCAACAATTTCTGCAGTGGCTCTTGATACTAAAAAAACTAAAGCTGGTCTCATCCTCTTTCCACCAGCCCCAAAGATTTGTTCAGCAGCAGACATCAATACTGGGTTTTCTGCGCCAACAATCTGACAATAAATTCTTATCAGATATGCAAGTTTTCAGATATGGGATTGCAATGCATATACTGTTGGATATTGAACGCGAAGTTGGGTACCAAAAACCTTAAAAGTAATTTGTTTCAGAAACAACTTGTAGGATGCTTAGTGGCATTGAATGAGCTGTAACATTTACAAAATTGAGCTCGTGAACAACATTATTTGAAGTGATTGTTTCACCATTGAATCGGTATTCGGTAGGAATGTGTGATGATTTAGTTGAACGGAAAACGATAAATGAAATAACAATAAACAGCAGAAGAAACTGTAATGTAAAGCCAACACACCATGATACACAGTGCAACTTCTCCAAATTAAACCATTACTAGTGGAATTTTTTGTACTTGACCCACATCAAAATAATGTATTTACAAATGATAGTCAAAAGGATGAAGCATCACAATATTGTAGACTCCATCAGATGTGCTTTTGCACATCTTTACAGTATTTGACATCATAAAATTTGATGTCTTCACTGAATCGTGAAAATTGTCTTGTAAATACTGTATTTGACAGCAAGACAAAGTTACCGCAAAGTGCAATTAATGTTATTTGGGAATATTAACGCATAGATTCTCTAATGAATATAAAACCATAACTTTCATGGTATCTACAGTGGCAAGCTAATGATATATTAGAGCAGGAAACTTAGCTAGATTAGTGATGGACATCTAGATACTTGTGAAAGTTATGACAAGCATTCCGGCATCTTCAGTGTTGCTGCCAATTTTGATATTTTCAGTCCACCACATTTCTTCACACTCACTATACTAGAGCAAAACCACGTGCTATTAAGCCCCAGTTTGGTACGAAGCATCTTAGCCTTTGTTTGGTAGTGCTGAAATTAAATTTTTATATTATAAGTTGTGGATGAATGTGTGGATAAAAAGTGGGTTGTAAGTTGTGGATCCTATGAAATGTGTAGATAAAAAATATGTTTGATCAGTTTAACCAGTTGAAATTATAATTTAAACATTCCCATGAGCTTAGTTTACACTATCAGTGTGAGTGCTGCAGCACATCTCAAGTTATGGACTTATGGTTGATGGCTTCCTCAAAGGAAAATTCTAGTTGACCCAACCCAAGCCTATTCTTAACCAGTCAGGTGAGTTGTCACACAAGCTAAATTCTAATTTGAGTCGTCAGTATCAAATGCTCATCTTCGCATGCAGTTCTTACACCACAAGCAAATTTAATATTTATTATACAGTGTTTGGTATCAGCGAATTGGGACTCCAGATCAGAAGTAGACACATTTGAAATCAATAGTTGAATTAATAGCTTTAAACAGTGTCCCTTCCCTTGCTACAACATCCCACCACGGTATCGGAATTTTCTCAAACAAGAAAAGTAATATGTGCTGGACATTTATCATTCTCAGTAAGCATCAAACACTTTATAAGCCTATTCTTTGTACAAAAATTTCGAAACCGTATCAGATTCTTGCTAGTGGATGCAAAAGTACAGAACAAAGTTTCCAAAGCATATAAATCAATTTGAATCTTGAGAAGAAACTTACAGACTGTAGATTTTTGTTCAGTGTTTGAAGGTCTTCTGCAACTACTTCAAACAAATTCGTAAGCGAAGCAGTGCTTCTTGACTCTTCTTTCAAATCTAGCACTGGTGCAGTACCTGCTGTAACTCCTAAAATTGCACCAAAACGCAATCTCAAATAATAAAACTTCAAAAACTAATTCAACTATTAAACCAACAAAGGCAGTACCTGTGAGCAAAGCTTCTGGAGTATTTGTCGAAAATACGCGACGAGGACCAATTTCAGGCTGGAAACACAACAATTTCCGAGCTTTAAAGCCTCTATTGAAATTCCTAACTGTTCCCTTTGCATAATTTCGTACAGAAAATCGGTCAAATGAAGCATTTGAAGAGCACCCACAAGCCAAAAACTCCAACCTTGTTCTTCCAAACTCAAGATTATGGCATGTCACTGCCGTCATTCTCAAATTATATTCGCCCAAACAGAAAAACCACTAAGATTTACCACTCTAATGAAGAACCCACCTCAGAAGCCCTTTCAATTTCTCATTTCCCACACACCCACCAAGTGAAAACTCATTCCAAGAAATAAAGTAAAAATCTTTAATTGAAAATAACTGGGAGAAGAGAAGCAGTGAGTTACGTATGAAATTTATGTTGTGCATAAATAGCTAAAAATTGAGTGGATCAGAAAATACCACATAGTTTTGTTACATACACCAGTAGAATAATGATTAGGAGATGAATGAAAGAGGGACCGTGTATTATATATGTGTGTGTTTTGTCAGCGGTTGGTGACCTGTAATAACGAAGAGATGGCGGTTTATAGAGAGAGACACAGAACTATTGTATATCAGAATCCTAGAATCTGCCAATTAGGCCAATTTATCCTTCGATATAAATAATGATTTCATTATTTTTTATTTTTTATGGCGTAAAAATATTTTGGTATTTTTTTTAAAACTAATGTTGCATTATTTGAAATAAGGATGATGAGGTCAAATAACTCAGTATGTTTTTGTGAGAAATATCTTTTATTTGTTTCTTTTAGTGAATTTTACATTATTAAAATCCGATTGTTATCACTGGTAATACAATAAATACGATATAGATTGAATTATAAGATAATACAATTCATAATATACAATGAAATGATATGTTGTTCTCTTACAATATCGTTGCTTGTTTTTCTTGAGATTTGATCTCATCTTTAATTTTTTGTAATATGATTAGAAGTTACAAGATTTAGTACTGCTACTGTATGTGTAATTGATGCTTTAAATGATTTTTTCGTTTGAAAAGCTACAATATTATTATATCATTGTAATATTTTTAATGGTCTATTCTTCTCTAAAAATATGTGAACTTGTAGGGATGACAAAAAAACCTATCTCAGACCCGCCCCCGCCCCCGCCCCCGCCCCCGCCCTCCAAAAATTCTCCGACACGGCGGAGATGGTAATGGCCACCCTGACCCTATCTTGTCATGTCTTACCCTGCTTTGCCTTTCCTAGCCTAGTTGCCATCCATATGAACTTGTGTTTTTCTTTTTTAAGTCAATAATAAATACGTAACATAATCAACTTAACCAACCGCGAGACAAAGACTAAAAAGTATAAGAAAAACTGTTTTATTCTCTATGCTAATGGTCAGTTCATCAACTCACCATACGTCTGGTCGTGCATTTTGTTGGCTCTTTATAACTGCTAAGAACACGTATTCTCGTATATTGTTGTAAAAAAACGAGGGTTAATTTCATTTAATTTTTTTTTGTTAATTTTTTTTATTTTAAATTTTTTTAGAGGAATAGTTTTCTATTGACATAATAATCTAAGTTTTAATTTTTATAACTTTAGAGATTTCCAATATTTATTTGTTTTAAACTTGCATAGACTATCATGCTTAGAATAGAGAAAGTAGTGTCAAATCCAAAATTTAGCACGAACCAGGCCCAAATTGTTCTGGGTCATGGGATGGCCTGCCTATAGAGGCGAGCCTTGCCGAGCGCGACACTCTCGTCCGATGACTCGTTAGGATAGCTAGTATTAGCCTATTTTTTAAAAACAAGTTAATTGGCCTAACTACCCTGTCCAATTTTTGCCCTCAGTAGATCCTACCACTTGCCAGGTTGCTAGCCTATGAGAAAGATATGGCAATAGTTTGCCCGGATATCCGAAACGAATATACTTACAAAATCTCATTTCTTGTTCAATTTTTAGAAAGGAATTTTCCAACAAAAATAAATTCCCCTTTTGAAATTATTAAAACATCATTATTCTTCCAGAATATTAGAATCATTATTGCACAAACGAATTTTAATTTAAAACATTTTTTCATTGTATACTTTCGGGTGTGAATAGCTTACTCGTGTCTGCCTTACGAATTAAAAGCTATTAGTTCAATCGTTTGACAAACTAAAACACGACACTACATGTCCATTTATATGTAAACATATCTGTGACTTGACCAAGACGAACATGATAGAATGACAAAACAGCAACCTTCCAAACAACAAAATGAATGTACATCGTTGCAATCTCTGAACAGAATGTAAGTGTATTTTGATTTATTTATTTTATACCCTTGTTTGATATTACAAGTACAATACATATAACTTGTCTACCTACAAAATAAAATCATATCCATCTCGTTCTGTGGATGCATCCTACTTTGGTTTCAACTTAAGGGAAGCACTGCAGATATGAAAATAGTAAACATCAATCCATCGCAAGAAATTCAGGGAGTTGAGATGGGGATTCAACGTATTACAGGAAACGCATACCTGTTGATACAATAGCGCTTGCCTGTAGGCGGGGGACCATCATCAAATACATGACCAAGATGAGCATCACAAACGGCACATAAAACTTCTTGACGAGGCATGATTATAATAGACAGGTCTAGTTTCGACTTCACGTTGTTTCCGATTGGCTGATAATAAGAAGGCCACCCAGTTCCACTATCAAATTTGGTGTTTGATCTAGAAAATGTGCACTAGCTTATCAGTTTTAAACAATTAAAATAAACCGATAAAATTAAAAGTAAATACAGGGTACTCACTCAAATAAAGGAGTGTCGCAGCAGATGCAATGGTAAGTTCCCGGGGTCTTGGTGTTCCAGTATTCTCTGCACACGACGTATTCAGCATGGATCAAATAAATTGATAGGAAAGAAATTCAGATTTCAAAGTGTGTAAGCATAAACAATGATCACCCTTCTTAAAATAATCTTATTTTCGTGTTAATTGATTTATGACCTATGATTTCCCAATGGAATGGTCAAAGAGAGGTGGATATATGAATGAGTCATGGGCAATTGTCCCCACTGCTCTAGCAAGTCACTAATAAAGTTCTGTTTGACAAAATTTTTGATAGAAGTTACAGATTTTGATAAAAATTAATGAAATTATGGTTAAAAATTTGATAAAAGTTGCGAGTCCCATCAAATGTGGTTAAAATTAATTATTGACTTTGACATCAACTTTTTAAAAACTTTTTAAGTAACCACACATGGGCTAATATGAAAAAGCTCAACCCACTTCGTTGTTTCGTCAATTTGAAGCCACTAGCTATTTGAATTGGAGAGACATAACCCCGTTAGGTTCCTTCGTAAGGAGGCCACGAGTACCAACGTAATTTTTAATAATTTTTATTACCATTATTTACACAGGTGGCTACCCTCAACCGTGAACCTACATTCTGGTACTTGCTGCAAGAATTTTATAGAAAGGTGTTTGGCAAATACAGTCAGGTTCCAAGGCAGTTAACATGTGGATCATCTTCTCAGACCATGTTGTATTTTGCCGTAATAGAACACCGAATCCCCCATTTCACCCACCAACACCACCACCTTCCCAAAAAAATATTCTTCTTCTCTTCCATATGATCTCTATATCCTCTATTAAGCATGGGGAATGTTAGATTACGAGATCTATCCTTCCACCACCATTGCAAGACCCATAAAGGGATAAACAAATAAAATAGAAAAGAAAAATACACAACATTATCCACCACCCCCAGCAGTCTCTTCATGCATTCTCCCCAGCTCCGGCACAGAGCAATAGCATTTAAAAATTCCACTATCTAATAAACAAACCAGTAAAAATATCCAAGCTATGGACAGAACAAATACGATACAAGTGATTTAACAGTGACCTCATATGTAAATCCCATGAGAGTTCTAAACAAAATATACTTACTGGGCTACACAAGTATAAGGAGATCAAACCCAATGGAAATCCAGAAAAGTAGGACTAACAGCATTTAAAATGAGATCATACCCAGTGAAAGCCCTCTCGGTACCCTTTTTCCGAGCAACGTAAAATTGCTCATCAGTAAGCCGATTCCTCCATTCTTCATCACTTATAGAACTATAATTTATGTTGTCTGTCTCTGCAACGTACAATGCACATATGGAAAACTTAGTTGGAATTATATTGAAATGAGAATACACGCTTCATGTAGGAAAATTTTAATATTGCAATATAAATTTGGAAATATTCCATCTGTTGTTGTCCTCATTCTATAGCACTTGAGTCCCCTCAATTTTTCTTAGCATTTGGTCATCTACTTCTAATGTATTCACTCGTGATTAAAAAAAAAATTTATTGAAAAATACAATTACCATTTCTTTAAAAACTATAAAATTAAAAATTGTTTGCCCTCCCCACTCCTCTTCCCGTCGCCTATGCTGGGGAGAAAAGAGGAAAAGGAGCTGGGGTGGGGAGGAGGAGAGGGAAGGATGGGGTGTGTGGTGAGTGGCGACAAGGGGTGTCAGGGAAAGGTAGACCGGGATTGGGGAGGAGGTTTGGCCTCCAGGGGAAGGGATCCATTGGGGAAATAGATTTCTTTTTTTTTTCCCCTAACTTACCATTATTTCTTTTCTTACTCTTTTCTGGATTACACATAATGCTCTTGTAAGAATTTCTCGCATGTATGACACATAACCAATTAGTGGCAATTTTGGGACAGAACCTGATCCAAATACTACAAAACTGAAAGTTGAAGACTCAAATGCTGAAAAAAGGTAATTGAAGTTAGAGAACTTGGACGGTAAATAAGGAATGTTAGAGCAATTTTCCACATAACTTAGGACTCTTCTACAAGGCCCTAACATCATTCAATATGGAAAACATATGCCATACAGAAGTTCATTTTAAGCATAAGCATTGTAGTGGAGTAGTTACAACCAGGGCCCTTTTAAAAGTCTCAACATCATTCAAAGTGGAAGAATATAAGCCACAGAATTTCACTTTGTAAGTATAACAATTGTAGTGCCTATGCTCTGAGATTATTTTGCAATCTTTCATTTAAAACAAAACATATTCAATTATAGTATCTCCAATCAAGTTCTATTTTATATTCAGCTTGTAAATGATTAATCCAAGACACAACTATCTGCAAAGCAAGAAATAGCAGTATCTATTTATTATTTCAATAAGTGATTATAATTTATAACCTATCCGAAGACAAAACAAATCCAACATATTTAACCTGCGGATTGAAGATATATAGTGTAAAGGGTATAATTTGTGCGACATACGGGCTAACCCAAGAAGACAATCAATTGGGTCGCCAGGCCCAATCGTCCTATTAACCTGGCACAAATAAGCTCGTCTAATGGATTTATAGCTAAAGGTCCTAAAATATAAGGAATCTCAACCCCGCAAGCCCAGATTGATTTGATAAATCGGCAAGTGTACAATAAGGTTGAAATTATCATTAATTCGCCTTAATCAACGAGATCAACGAGAAGAAATCAAGGAAGTGAAACAAGGACAAGCCCAATAAGGAGCTTCAGCTCATAACGGTGGAGCCAAATCCGCCGTAGTCAATGGGGAACGGCTTAAGTCCAGGCATGATTCTGCTCCTTGCTAACAGTGGTGGAACTCAAGAGACAGTGAAGGGAAACCCAACAGAATGATCCACACAAAAACATACAATTGACCCTATAGAAAAATAGCTCAACATAGAGCAATTAAATAGTAATTCATAAATTTTTCTCAATAGAACCATGAAACAAACAGTTAATATGCAAGATTGATTTCTACAAAATCTAGAAAACTTCCCTAGTTTTGAGACAGTAGCTACAATTCGATCGTGACCCACATCATCGATAATATATCCAGCAAAAATTTCAGAACAAAAATCAAATTTAGCAGGCAAATAAATTCAGAAAGATGAAGATAACTATAAAATGCATAAATCAGAGAAAATATTGAAGAGACCTTGAGTGGTGTCTGGTTTTTGAGAAGATGCTGAAGAGCCCATTGCAGAAACTGAGAAAGAAATTCTGTTTCTTGGCCTGTTCGGTGTTCCTAAAGCTAAAGAAAATGGTAGTAAAAATTGGGACTTGGATGAAAAGTTAGATACAGAGGTGAAGCTGCCGCCGCCGCCTGTTATGCTACGAGAGGCCATTTGGCGTTCTGATTGGCTACGATCAGGTTCATATCATGGTCTCTTTAGTACTTGATATTGTTTTCCACGTGGCTTTTCCAGGTCCACTTGTGCAAAATTGATGGCTGATTAGTCGCCACGTACACAAGGACTCACAACGAAAATGATCTACTCCTGGGAAAAATTATTTTGTCTATTGAATACTTATTAAGTGAGTATTAGACAATTAAAAAGTGTTTGATATTAAAATCAAATACTTATTTAATAATTTCTCCCACTTAGTGGACTCACACAATAGAACAAAAAAATGCTCGTTACCTCCAAAGTCGGATCATGACCCAATTTTATTCTCCCCAAATTGAAGTATTGCTTTTTTCTTTTCTTTTTTAAATAATAGCAATTATTTAACTAACTAAGAACATCTTCAATAAACACTTTAAACATAAGATTCTCTCTATTTTAAAGAGTCAAACTTTAAAATTATATTTTAACAAATTCTTTAAATTAACTTTTTAAAATAGAAAGTGGGTTTGGCTCTCCATACCCACTCTTTATAATTAAATGCATTCAAAGAATTTCAATTTTCAATACTCCATATAATAATTGAATTAAATAATATATACAAAATAAAATAGAAAAAATATAATAAAATCATATAATAATTAGGAGAGAAGCATATTAAAAGAAAATAAATAAAATAATAATAAATATTTATTGGAAGAAGTAAAATAAAATATTAAAGATAAAGAAATTGTTAGATCACTTAAAATTTTTTACTATAAATGCTCTCTAAAATGTCAAATATACTCTTTATAAATAGATAATCTATTGGAGATGCTCTAAGGATTAGGTACAACCGTATAAAATTAAGGTATTAATATAAGGGTCCTGATCTGTTGCCCCTAGTGGGCAGCAATTTCTTGCCCACTTGTCAGCATGTGGATTGTTGATACAAAAAGCAACTTTTTACATCAACAGCCCACATACTAACTTTGACAAGTCAACATGTGGACAAGAATTTAGTGGGCAGGAGATCACTGTCACTATATTGTATGCTTGTTACAATTTGGAATCTTAAACACAATGATTCTCCAACCACAGCACGATTCAATATCAACAAGAATCTTTACTATAATAGCATTCAAATTTTCTTGGTAAAGCTTATTATTCAACTCTCTATTTATCACGATTAATAAAAAATCGGGTTGAACACGTTGTTTTTTCAATTTTCGTACTAATTACATGTACCAAAGCAAACATGTGTTTGTGGAGAGAGATTCACATGTGCAATACTTTAATAAGACTTTTAAGGTATTTTATTGTTGTCATCAGTTTATTTTTTGAAATATGTAAGAAGTAACGTAGTATGATATTTTTAATTTGTTATGATAAAATATTTGAGTTCTATGGATTCTTACAATTTATGACATGTATAATTACCAATTTATCCATGACACAAGCTTGAGTTAACCAATTTTGAAAGTTAGTTGGGGCAATTTGAAATTGGGTTTAAATTGGAGGGCAAAAATAATTATTTATTTCCTATTCTTTTCTTTACATGCCCGCATCCTGGATCCCTTTTATGTTGTGTTGTCGTTTTACACGTGATTCCATATCTTCAACAACTTTATAGTTTATAAATCATAATTTTTGCCTTTTTGGTGTAAAATATAGTTGCAGACACGTGCTTTCTACACTGACCAAAAAGTAGTAAACGAACTAATAGCGTTTTAAATAGGAATAAATTTCTAATTTTCACATTAATTAATAAATGTTGTAAATATATAGGGAGGAGCAAATATGGATTGTTTAGTACCTACTTTTGAAAATAATTCATTAATATAATTACACAATTTTTATGCTAACTTTAAATTAGAGGGTTCTTTTTTCTTATTTTGGAATAAATTCTTGAAATCGTATTTAATATATAACTGACCGACTCTTAGTTAATATCAGTGTTATAAGAACATTTATAATGTATTCAATATATTACTATATTGTTGACACAAATATTGAAAATTTTATAATTTATGTGATATTAATTTTTAATAAATAAATTTTAATTTGTTTTACACTTATTGGATGAGTGTAAGTATTCCGATAGACATTATAACAATATCCACAGTAGACATTAAAATAAAACCGTTTATTAAAATATAAGTTGAGTGTGGAAAAATATAAAAGTTCTAGAAAAGAAAGTCAACGGGCCGGCCCGAAGTGAAGCGTACAACTGTGCTTGACAAGCCCTGAAAGAATCCGTATAGTTATGTTGTACCTTTCAAACGGTCGCCAAATTTACATTAATAAATGGATAAACTATTTAATTAATTAATTAAAAGACAAAATGAAAACACGCAAAACCACAACTTTATTTGCCCCTCTATAAAAACAATTAATCACTTTCCTCTTCCTCGACTATCAGAGATCTATCCGTTCGATCTCCAAATCCTAACGCTCTTTATTTTCTGAATTTCATAGTTTAGAAAAAAAAATTAATTTTTTTTTTTTTGGTCGCGAGAAAAACTTTTTCAGTAATTTTGGGAAAGTGGAGGTTGATTGGTGGTGGGGGTGCAGTACAGTGAAGTAGGTGTTGGTGTATGTAAATGCAGCTGGTTTAATTGGTTTCTTTTTTTGGTGTAAATTAATTTCTTGAAATACAATTGTGGTTTCGATCTGATCGGATCAAGAAATAGCGTTGGAAACGACGCTGTTGCTTTTGAATATTTGATTTTTCTGGAGGTTGAAAAAGAAAGAATTAAAGATGCAGCAAGATCAGCGGAAGAAGGTATGTATATTTTGTAATATTTATTTTTTGTTATGGTTATATCCTTTTTTGACCTACTTAAAGAAATTAGAGATGTTGTTTGTTTGTACACGAAGCCCGAAGGTGAATATTTCGAAATTTGGAATTCAGAAAGCAGAGAATTTCTAAGAAAAGTTAACTCGTCTGAAGTGTAGTTTTAAGTGCATTTCCTTCCATTATTCTTTTACTGGAAGTTTTTAAAACTTAAATTTATTATTATTTTTTGTTGTTAGTTCTCCAGGTGTTAATGGAAACGAATATGGATTTTGTCCACTGAGCTGAAGTTTTACAATTTGACCAATGAAATGTTGCTCTAGTTGTTCAGAATAGATATGTATTCGTTAACTTTTAAAATAAATGTAACATTATTTTCTAGGTGTTTGAATAGAAAAAAAATTATTGTGGGTGGTTGAATAGCGAAATATTATTGTCGTAATATTAAAATAATTGTTTTTACAGGGACAGGCTGCTGTGTATTCCTTTTTTCCATAATGACTTTAACTCGAAAGCCTAATCCGTAATGGTGTCTATAGATTCCATATTCCTCTACAAAATTGATTGGATTTTGGATTCTTAGATTTTCCATGGCATCATTTACACTTACCGGATTTAGTTTGCATTTCTGTAGCCTTGTTTCTTACCAAACAATTATTTTTTAAAACTATTTAAATAAATTCTGGCTGTTATAGAATTTTTTGAGGGTATTATATATTTTGTTGATGGTGAATGGCGTTCTGGCATCTTGATATTTTGAAAGGTTTAACTCTTAGGGGTAAAAATACAAGTCACCCCACCATGATTTGACTTTTTTTTAATTATTTTGCAGAACCCCAAAGAGATGGAATTTTTTACCGAGTATGGAGATGCCAACAGATACAAAATTCTGGAAATTATAGGCAAGGGGAGCTATGGAGTTGTTTGCGCTGCAATTGACACACGTAATGGGGAGAAAGTGGCAATAAAGAAAATAACAGACATTTTTGAGCATATCTCTGATGCTATTCGGATTTTGCGTGAAATTAAGTTGCTTCGCCTTCTACGTCACCCTGATATTGTAGAAATTAAGCGGATCATGGTGCCACCCTCAAGGCGGGAGTTCAGAGACATTTATGTTGTTTTCGAGCTTATGGAGTCTGACCTTCATCAAGTCATCAAAGCTAATGATGACTTGACACATGAGCACCATCGTTTTTTTCTTTATCAGATGCTACGGGCACTAAAATATATGCACACAGGTAACTAGGTTGTGTACATAATAAGGATCTTACTGAATTGCTTGCCATTTGTATATAGATAATTGCCCTGCAGCTATCCTCATCTCAGCCTTTTCTGTCTTATTTAAATCTATTTTATTATTTATTCGTTTCCTTGGTTTCCTCATGTGTTGATCTGGGGAGAATATATCAAGTTCGTAATTCTTATCTAAAGCTGTTTGGTTTTCAGCTAATGTATATCATCGAGATCTTAAACCAAAGAATATTTTGGCAAATGCAAACTGCAAACTCAAAATATGCGATTTTGGACTAGCCAGAGTGGCATTCAGTGATACCCCAACAACAGTTTTTTGGACGGTATTATTTTTAATACTTCTAATTTATCTAATAGTTTTGAACTGTCAACCCATTGACAGGAAATACAGTTAGATTGTTGTTCTCGTTTCGGAAATGTCTCTATTCATATTCTTTTCTGATTCTTCACTCATAACCTTCAGGATTACGTTGCTACAAGATGGTATAGAGCTCCTGAGCTGTGTGGATCTTTCTTTTCCAAGGTAATGGTTGTATAATCATGTGTGGCCCTTTCTTCCTTTCTCAATTTAGATCTTGCTATAAGGTGCTGGGAACATGTTTATGTGTTATTTTTGCACCATAATGTCATTCCAATTTTTTACTTCATCTATGTTGGTTTATGTAATTATATGCCATGGTGTGAACTAAAATCATTTTCAAATAATATATGATGGTGAATCTGAGACTCTGAAGTTGTTCGTTCAATTTGTATCTCGCCTACATTTGTTTCTGGTTCAGAACTCCACATTGTTGTTTTTGGGCACTTGATTTCTTACTGTTTCTATTAACATTCCTACACATCTGGTTCAACGTGCCACTATCCGGATCGTGTGACCATGTTTCTTGATTGGCTATTCTCTTCGACCTGAAAGGATGAAACCATAATTGGTACGTCTTGGAGTTACAATTTGTATGTGATATGCTGCTTAATATCAGATTGTGGTCGCATCATTCTTCGATTTCCAAGCATCCATCAACACTTGGCAAGATATCCTAGTTCAGTTGTGTACATGAATACTTGGCTACACTCCGTTGTAACTCTTGAGTTCTGCGAGATTCATTCCCTCCATTGTTCTATAGCTTATCACCTTGTAAGAAGATAAGCAGTTGATATGTTTGCAAATTATAGTGTAGTGATTTCATATGTCATGCTCAACATTGTTAAGTCTAGTTCTTTAGTCTGCCTGGAGTATTATTATAATTTGCTCATTTCAGTATAGAATGTGTTGAGTGCATTGGATAGCAGTAATGTCTAGATTAAAAAAATTCTTGTTCAGGGAGGATATTGAGCTGTCCTGGAAGTTGATATTTCTGTTCTGCAGAGGTAATTGTGTCAGGTTGCGTCATTTTTGTGGAGGGTTTTATTGCTGTGTTCAATTCTTTTGTTCTTGTAAATATGTCTTATATGTGTTGCAATTGGCTGCAGTATACACCTGCGATCGATATTTGGAGCATTGGCTGCATCTTTGCAGAGGTCTTGACTGGGAAGCCAATGTTTCCGGGTAAAAGTGTTGTGCATCAATTGGATTTGATTACAGATGTTCTTGGGACACCATCAGCAGATACCATTTCTGGAGTATGACACGCCATCCCTTTAACTTTGTACTCATGTGCTTATTTGGTGTGGTGGTTAATCTTCAAGATATCGGTATAATTGTTATTTTATGTCACGGATGTAGGTACGTAATGAAAAGGCAAGAAAATATTTAACGGATATGCGGAAAAAGCACTCAGTATCTTTTGCTGAGAAGTTTCCTACTGCAGATCCTTTGGCAGTCAAATTGTTGAGAAGGTTGTTAGCATTTGATCCAAAGGATCGGCCAACTGCTGAAGAGGTGTGTTTTGCCTTATTAGTAGTTGCATCCATAACCTGCATGTACCAAGAATAGGTATTACCTAGGTGGAGCTTTCAGTAAGTTTTTCTTTTATATTGATTTTGTTTCTGTTATGATTATTGGGTTTATTAGGCATTGGGTGATCCTTACTTTAAGGGACTGGCTAAACTTGAGAGGGAACCTTCTTGTCAGCCAATCTCAAAGCTGGAGTTTGAGTTTGAGCGCCGACGTGTGACTAAGGAAGACATCAGGGAATTGATATTTCGAGAAATATTAGAATACCATCCTCAACTACTCAAGGACTACATGGCAGGAAATAATGGCACAAGTTTTCTCTACCCCAGGTTTTAAACTCTTCCATTTTACCTTATCTATGAGATTGTATCCTTAAACTTGTATAACATGAATCTCATGCTGTGTGGTATTGTTTGCACAATGTAGTGCCATTGGTCATTTCAGGAAGCAATTTGCCTATCTTGAGGAAAATCTTGGAAAAAGTGGGCCCGTGATTCCTCCTGACAGAAAGCATGTCTCCCTTCCACGGTAAGATTTTTTGTTTGTTAATTTTTGGGGGATCCATTTGTTTGCTTTTGCCTTTGATTACCTACTCTCTTAGTTTTCCATAAATATATACACACGCGCGCGCACATAAGTGCTTTGAAGTAGGACATGATCTCGTTTTCCCTTTTTGTTTCTTTCTTCTCTCGTTTTATCTTTAATCATGAAATGTATCATTTATATAAAAAAAAAAAAAAAGATGAATTATGAGCATATGCATCAGTGAGGTGCCAACTCCACAAGGATGTCCAATGCACTCAACTTATATGCACCTTGTGTGTTGCTGCAAAAGCTTGCTAGTCCTTTGAAGATAACAGACCCAAACTGAGGCTATCCCTTGAATCTTCTCAGTTGCTTTAACTATCCTCTTCTTTTGTTTCCATGCATGTGTATTTATACATCTCTGATAGGTAGTTCGAGTAATGTTTCAAATCCGTTTCTCCTATTATGCAGGTCTACAGTAAATTCAAGTACCATACCTCCAAAAACACAACAGAATGTGTCTGCACTCGATCATCGGCAAACTACCGAAGAAATGTCCACTGGGATTAGAAATCCAGACACCACATTTGGAAATCTATCAAAGGTTGCACGCCCACCACCGCGGGTTCCCATTGGTAGATTCTCTACCTCGGATTCTCCTTTTCTGTTGTTGCTAGTAACTTTCTATGAGATGTGAAGTTGAGTGAAGCCATTAGAAAGTCTTGCGTGTTATTGAATCACAAAAAAAAGCCATAATGTACCATTGGAATTTGCAGTTCAGCATGAGGAACAAGTCAGATAACAACCATTTGCACTTTTCACTTTTGTAGCATTGGAACAACTTTATAATGATAAAGCAGTGAATGCATGCAGTTCTGTCAGCAAGAGAGGAGAAGATGTTTTCAGTAGCGTTGAAGAACATGAATAGTAGAGACATTCTTTCATAAAATAAAATAAAAAAGGAACAGCAGAGACCTAACATCATCGGATATTTGGTCGGAGTTCTATTGAGTTTTCATTCTGTACGAAATTGATCACACAATTTATGATTATGTTATGATTTTCATTCCAGTAACAGTAATTTTAGGGGGTCATGTATTTGTAGAAAGCTGGGTTGAATAGAATGCATCATTTATTTATAGATAGCTGGGTTGAATAGAATTCATGTTTATTTACAATACTACCAGAAGTTCGTACAGTTTGGCAGGGTACTTTATGCTCTTTATGCTCCCATGTAGTGTTAGACCCAACAATATCTATTCTTTAATTGGCCTCACTTAATTTTTCTTGATGAATTCAGTTGGCTGTTAACTATTATATTGAACTAGTACAATTTGTTTCTTTTAAGTGACATTTTCTTTTCGTGTGCAGCTAAGCTGGGAAGAGGTGTAGGGCCAGTTTTACCATATGAGAATGTCAAACATGTCGAGGAAACCTCTGGTGAAAATATGTATGTTCAGAATGCTATTCTTCCTCAGTCGATCTCTCCAAATTATTTCTTTAGGACTAATTCTGGGAAGAAACAAGAGAGAGGCTGGACAGAAGCTGAGAAAGAATCATCACAGGTCAAAACACTATCTCAGAAATACATGCCAGTTAAATCAACATCTAGCACGACTATGGACATCAACAACCAAGCACAACCTCAGCCGTACATGCCAACTAAATTAAACCCAGGGATGAATATCGAAGTTAATAGTAACTCATATTACCAGCCACAAGCAAAAGTAGGCTTGAATAGCCAGCTTGCAATAGATGTGAAATTGCTGCAGGCCCAATCTCAGTTCGGTATAGTTGGGGCTGCTGTCGTTGCTGCAGCTGCTCACAGAGAAGTTAGTGATGTTCAGCTTGGACTGACTTAGTAGGAATTCTTTGAATGGTGTTGCAATGACAGGATCAGTTTATTCAAGGGAAGACAATATATCCCACAACGAAAAGAACTGGAGAGAATAATGTTTACGAGTTGTGAAGCCCCAAGAATGATGTGTATAAATTGTCGAATGATTCACACTGTCTCCCCTTGGTATCATAGAATTGGTTAGGCTCTCTTGTGAGAAGAGGCAGTTTCTAGTTTAGGTCCCTGTAAAATCTCAGTTACATCATTGGTTTATAAATAAAAGATAGCTTTTCATTCAATTTTCCGGATTTTCTTTGGTTTGGATTTTTTCTTATAAAGTATTTTCGGGAATTGTATATGACGAACAGAGCTTATGCTCTAATGGAGTGCCAAATCACGAGATATTCCAAAATAGATAACTTGCATAAACACACCATGTTGTACGTGAATGTTGCTGCACATACAATCTGAGCCCAGTTGCCATTATTTGTGGGCATCAATGCTTCGCCAGTAACTGGGCAAAGGCAGCAAGAAAATGCCTTGGAAACATCAATTTTTGCATTATGTGATTTTGAAACCAGGCATTGGGGAGTCCACATCTGTTCTCACAAATACATGTCTCCTTAGCTATCCAATCTTACACATCATCAATAACAACAAATGTGAATACATTAAATATTGTCCATATTAATCCCCTCGTATATTTATTGAATAATGTGTAAGATTTTCATTGGAGGAACAGCTAAGAGAAGATGTATTTGGGACAAAAGTCTGGACTCGTAATTTGACACATAACCAATCACCTTCTGAAACACCCTTCGTAACATGTAGTGTGAACCATTAAATCACAGCCATCACATAGCACAATGGGGTCCAATGGATCCCCATCTGTGCTCTTACAAATGGCACACAAAATCCCATCATCATCATCCTCATTTGCTTCATTTTCTGACTTTCAACTTCAACTTTTTCGCATACTTGGATGTGCATTTCATTTGACTCTTGTGGATATTTTTGGGGGATTTCTTGATTTTTAGCATCATAGCTCATATTTGATGTTGAGATCCATTGGCCCAATAACCCAGACTCTTTTCTTGAGTGGCAAACAGTAAGTCATGGTTGTAGCATTGTGAGGAAACTGAGGCGGATTTCGGGATTCTTTATGTTTTTTCATAGGAAGGCTTGATGATTAACAGCATTATCTCCATCTTGTTGCATGAGTATGAATCTAGCCATGATATCTGCTCTCCATTTATCGACGACCAAAGACAGACAGACAGACAGTGTGAAAAATTCTCCATTTGTTACAATATCAGGCTGATAAATACTTCCTTCGAGTGAAAAACATGCAAACTTCTTAGGACTACATTGTGATAACAATCTTCTGAAAAGGCTATCTAGTTGTTCCTCCTAACCCACAAGCAAAGGGTCTTTTCCAATTAATGAGAGATTAATAAGGAACACTTACCAATCATAGGAAGGACATACGTGCAACATGATAACCTACAAGAACTCCATAGAAGTAAAAAGTATTTTTCTCCAATTGAAGTCCAGCGGGAAGATCTGGACCATGTCATACAGAATACATTATTACAAACACAATTAAACGTTATAGATGCTATGGTAATAAAATGGGTCACTTCAAAGTTCAGCATGCGTGGCAACAGTGAATGAGGAAGAATTGTCATAATAAATTCCTTGTGCTTGAAAAGGCTAGTGCAAAATTTGCATTTAAAACTTCAAATTAATAACCACGATGACAACAAGGACGATCATAATAATTGCCTAATGGCAACTTGCACAACTCGACGAAAGAAGTTCGAGCAGTGGGGCAGAACAGCCACTCTCGAAAACCAAATACCTTGTATCCAGTACTTCTCTAGAATGGCAAGTGAGAATGAGCAAACAGTTGAGCACATTTGGTGAGATAATCGGTTCATAACAAATATCTGTAATAAGATAAATCAAACACATTGCACGAGAAAGCTAGAACCCCGCTAATATTTATCTCCTTTGCTTACTAATTAGTAATTACTAATGTTCCTGCACAAATAGAAATTTAGCTTTTCAATTAATGATTTTCAGAATGTTAATCACTGGACAACCTTCAAAACTAATCAAAGTTCTGAATAAAGTACGAGTGGAGTAAGTAAAACTATAGATCACAACCTAGAATAAACTAGTTTATCTGGGTCCCTGAGCTTGCTGCATATCATAAGCTCCCCAAAAACCAGGTCCAGGTCCAAATTGAGGATAACCTTCTGCACCAGCAGTTACCTGAAACAGGACAATAAGAAGTTATAATCAGATGAATACAATTATATAAACACAATTATATAAGAAAGATCTCTTTGTGCACATTTTCTAATGACAAAAAGAACAAAATAAAACTTACAGATCGCATGGAACTAGTGGCATTAATGCTATAACCAACAGGATAAGGATTTCCAGGATACCCTGATCCAGGATTTGCATAATTTCCAGAGTAATTCACACCTGCAGATAGAATTTGATGCATTAGACAACCGTAAATCTGTAATACTGCAAGCCTATGAGATTTGCTCCACCAATTTGAAAGAATGATAGAGGCACAACTATAAATAGAAGAGAAATTTAAAACACACACTATTCAAAAAAGAAATATTAAAATAAAAGCCAACCACAGAGATTTATTTCATATTAACATATTAAAAAGATATAAAGTCAAAATTAAGACTTACAGGGATCCAGCCTTGTCACTGGAGATGCAACAGGAACCCAGATACAGAGCATGAAAAAATAGACATTTGTTAAATGTGGCTAGGTCAAGTCTCTTTCAAATACACGTTCCAAAATTTTATTGGGGTGAAGCAATACTCACTGCAACTTATCTTGGGAATCGCATGCCATCTAGAGTCCTAAATTAAAAGTCTCCTATTGAAACCCTATCTAAAAAATTTCCACATTTTTATGGAATTGGGAAACTTTCCACCAAAATATTTGGATGTGTAGCATTTGTGCATGTCCATCGAAGCAAACTTGATGCAAGAGATCTTAAATGTCTCTTTCTTAGATATTCCTCTACGCAAAAAGGCTACAAATATTACCACCCACCCACAAAAAAATCTTTGTTTTTGTTTCTAGGGATATTGCTTTCTTTAAACATCAGAGTTACTATTTGAACACCCATCTTCACGAGAATAATCATATGGAAGAGGGGGTGTCACAAATTTTTCCGGTTAATTTCTCTCTTTCAGATTTTGTCTACCGAAACTAGGAATGCTGAAACAACTTGAAATTACCATCTTTTGCCAACTGAAAACAGCCACTCTTTAACCACAGAAATTGACCATCATGTCCAAGAAAACCAAGAAAAAATATTGTCCAACAAATGGGGGATCAGGAACACTTGAAGGGAACCAAAGAGGCTGAATTCAAGGTGTATGAATGAAAGAAGAAGTCTATTCTTCCCTCCCATGATCAATTACCAAAACCATTGGCAGGTAAGGAAAATACTTTTTTAGATTCTAGTTATGGTATTGTTTCTGACAAATATTCTCCTATTGCTCTGATACCATTTTACAATTCACAGTGAATTGTGAAAATGAATTGTATATTTCCATCTGTTGTATTACATATTTATACATAAACATTCCTAGACTAGAAACCTAAGAAAAGAAACAAACTACAGAAAATATAATGATATAAAATTACTCTAGGTCAACTAACCATAAATACAAAATATTGACAGAAAATAAATCACTGATTTTATGCACGATCATGTAATCCCTGATTTCAGGGATTTTCCCAGTAATTCTTCAATCTTCAACACCTACCAACCAATGCCCCATCCCCCACTCTATGGAAGATTTTCAATAGCAGGTGCCAAGTAAATTTCGCAATGGAACAATGATGGTTGTCAAGTAAAAATGAAATGGCATCGTTTGAAGCACTTGCCTGTTCGAAGTGCATTTTGGTTTCAATTAAACAAAAATTAAGTTATCAAAAAATAAGAAAGCTCAAATAGATCCCATTGATAGTTGAATGCTCCAAAATCTGTTGGTTTCATCCCTAAATACCACAAAAAAAAAAAAAAAATATTAATAATTCAAAAAGCTGTGGCGGGGGAGGAGGACGACGATGGGTGGTTGGGGTTTCTCCATTATCTTATCTTCAGAAGGCAGCCACACTCTCACTTTTGATTGCATTCCTTGTGCAACAAATGGTTCTGGGGATTGCCTCTATTTTTTTTCTCTCTTTTTTTTTTTTTTTGGTTGCTGTGTTTGTGTTTTGTAATTCTTTTAAATATTAGTTTTTGGGATTTTTTTCTTAGTTAAGTAGAAATCTGATGACATACGATACAGGGGATGTGATTTTGGTGCTTTATATATGCATTTGCTAGGTATTTTTGTCTAATTACTTCTTCTTGGTGCCTGAGTTTTTTTTTTTTTTTAAATTTAACAAAAGACTTTTCTTTCCAGATGAAGCATGGCCTTGTTCGTCATAAATCAAGGTGAAGCTCAGATTTTACTTTCACAACAGAAAACCATTAGCAACCCGTTGAGTAACAAGCTTACTTCTCTTCAATGTGCTTATAATCTTCTTATCAGTAGCAGCTTTATTTCATTTGAAGAATAATGTATGCACAAATAAGCAAAAGTAACTAAAGTCTATCCTGAATTCAAGCACATTATTTGCAAATTTAAAAGGCACAGACCCATAGGAGAAAAATATACCCGGATTCCTAACTGCTGCAGCTGCATGGGCTTTTTTTTCTGCATTATCCATCTCTGCTCGAAGTTTTTCCAACTCTCGAGCCATTGAAATTAACTTATTCTCCATCAATTTACCATGCTCAAAGTTTTTTGAAAATCCTTTCTCTTCGTACTCAACGACAGCTCTAAAAACCAACAATGAAATGTTAAAATATGGAAGACGTGAAGGAATGTAAATGGAATTGCAGGTGTTGTTACCTTGCACGCTCAAGCTCATGGCTCAAACCTTCAATTTCTGCCTTAATTGCCGGAACCTGCTGCAAATCTGAGGTAACTCTAGCCAAATCTTGAGTCATCAATTGGACTTGAGCGTTAAGGTCTTGCCTTGCAGCAGTTAACTCCTTAATATCACCACAAACTTGCATAAACTCAGCCCTCATACCATCCACTGCTCGAATTTCATCTTCCATTTTAACAGACTTCTCAAAAAGTTCTCTCGTCTGTAAATCCTTTTCCACGTGCAATGAACGTGCAAATTTATCAGCGTGCTGAAGCTCATGTTTGGCAACCTCTAATTCCTGTCTGAGTGCAACATGGGTCGCAGCTAACCCCTGGTTATCAACCAGCAGACCTTGGATCTCATCATGTTGAACAGCCAGCCGCTCCTCAATAATAGCAGGGTGAGGAGGGAGTGGTCTGGAGCCAGCCAAACCATAATGTGATTCCCTCATTTGCTCAAGCAATGCTGGCTGAGGCACTCGGCCAAGGCCTCTGGCGAAGGGTGGTTCATGGGTGGGAGCAGGAACATTGGGAGACCCTTGTATGGGAAATGGGGGTCCTCGGTTTCTTCCTGACATTTTTTTCTGTCTTAGTTTATCTTGACCAGAAGAAACTCTGAGACCCAATAATTTAAACTATTGATACCTAGCAAATGAAATCAGCAAATAAGTCTTACGAAACTAACTCAAACACTTGATCAAATTTCAAAAAAGTGTAGATTAATTTCTACAAATTAGTGACGTTCAACAAACAATTAATTCATAGAGTTAAACCTAAATTTACAATTGTGAAACTACTATAAACTTAACAAATGATAAACCTAATGCTGATTACAAAAATTCATTCAAAATCCCAAACAAACATTGTGGAAGATTCCATTTTAATTTAAAATTGAAAAATGAACCCATGAATTAATTTAAAAAAAAAAAAAAAAAAGAGAGAGAGAAAACAAACTTACGCGTGTTATAACTACTTGCATTAAGCAAATCGATGAACCAGAGAGAAAATAAGAGAATAAATCAGTCGCACCTTTGATAAATCATAATTGTAATGTATCAAGGGGTTTCAGAGAGAGCGATTAATCTTTCTTCTGCGATAAAAATCCCAGAACCCTAATGAATAGACTGCTATCTCCAATATATTGTATGGATTGGTAGATATGTGGCACAAATATACAAATATTGGAACGCTTTCAATACATACTTGTATTGATGTTTAATGATTACATATTCGAGTTTAAATTTACTATCCAATGTATATATTGCTATTTATATTACGATCCAATGGTGAAGTTGGCTCGGATTAAAAAATAATGAGTAGAAAATGTTTGAAAGGAGAGAATTGAAGAATGATAAAAAAAAAAAAAAAAAATTAAAATAGAGACGAGAAAGATATTTTTTTAAAATTGATGACTAATAAGATAAAGATGATTAAAAAATAGTGAAGAAAAATAGGAATATGAGATTTGTAGAGAGAATTTTTAAAAAATAAAAGACGCACGTATATCATATTTTTGTGTGAGTGGGGGGCAAAAACTTCTTTTACGATCGGTGACAAATACTACTATACTAGTACATCGCTTTTTTATGGTGGAATCTGACCATATGTTCTATTATGATGATGGATTGAGATGGTGAACATATTTTGGAGATGATCAAGAAGATGATTTATTGAAAGAGATTGATTGAAGAGGTGAGCAGATTTTAGAAATGACCGAATCAGAGGAATAGATTGAAGCGGTAAACAAATTTTGGAAGATATGATTTTGTGAGGGAATAAATTGAAGACATAGTGACATATGGACGTCTAAGTACATTTTTTTTCCTGTAATAGAAAAAAATTTCTACTATCGTGACTAGATTACATTTAAATATACATAGAAAATTTAAATATTGTTGAATCAATATATCTAACGAAGCATCTGAAACTAGACAAAGTATTAAATATTGTTTTTTTTTCTTACCACGTCAACTTGTTAGAATATCTGACAACTTGTATTATAGACAAAAATTTTTAGACATTGTCTATTTTACTTACGTGACATAATATTTTTTTTTTCCCAATCTACAGTTGCATTGGTGATTTTTTTAGACAGCAATTCATAGTTGTATTGGATATGCTCTTACAATAAATCTTTTGTTTTAAGATAAAAAGAAAAGTTGCATTGTTAGTCCCCAGCTTATTAATATTTATAGGATTGTGATTCCCAATCTATTTATTTTTACGTGAAATTAGTCTCATTCATGAATTACGTCCATTTAACTATGAGAAGCCTATTTTTATCAAACAATTGTACTCTTATTTTTAATTAAATAAATAAGTAAAATATATTTTAAAGAGAAAAAAAAATTTCTTCTTCTCAACTATTGTCCCTGCCTACTTATTGTGTCACTGTGGTAAGGAGGAGAGAACTTGTATGTTCTAGAAATAGTGGGAAGTAAGTGGTGACTGTGACATAAACAAGAATGTCATCGCTGTAGTGGTCAGGATGGGGGATGCCATTGCTGCGGTGGAGCGGGTAGGATGGGGGTGAGTTAATGTGGAAAATAGTTTATTTCTTTTTTTGTCTTTATTCTTCCTTCTTCATCTACTGAATCTACGGTCGGATCCCACCGCCTGTAAAACAGTATACTAGTTTCTTTTCTTTTTCTATTTTCCTTTTTTACTTTTATTTTCTTATTCTTTTATTTAACTGAAAATCAAAGTATAATAGTTCTTTCTAGCATCGAACACTAACAACAAATTTTTTTTCACTTTGAGCTCTTCCTTATTATTTTAATTTTGTTTGTCATTTTACTTTGCAGTCGTCTCACTTTTCTTTCTTTTCCTTCGTAGCCAACTTGCCGGACATCGAATTTCAATTTTATGTCAACATGTAAACTTTTGTTTGAAACCAAACCAAATCGAATAGTGAAACGGTTTTGTTTGATTTGAAACAGTTAAGTTTGAAAATAGACAAAAAAAACCAACCCAAATCAAACCATGCACATTCCTAGTTTTTTCAAAAAAATAAAGATTTGATTTTTTTATGGTTAAATAGATAGAATCTATCATTGGAGATCAATGACACATCAAAACACACAAATTAGAGACTACGCTGTCAGAAGAAAAAATTTCATAATAACATTAAATTGTATCGATACTTTTCTCATGAGATAATGATTCTATTTCAATACTTCTAGTGTTAAAAACGTCATGGATTTTTCTGTATGCAGGATCGAGAAAAAAAAAAAAAAAGAATTGAAAAGGAATAATTTTAGCATAAGAGACTTTATCTACAATTTCATAATTAGGGAAAATTGCAACCTTGGTTCCAAACGATACCATTTGTCCTCCTACCTATTTTTCTTACAACATCATATAAACTTTTTGATTTTGTAGCAATATTGGTTCTTGTGTGTCAATTTCTTGAGGGGAAATAATTGAAATGACAAAACGAAAAGAGAGAGAGAAAATAAGAGAAACCCGACCTTCAACCATGCCGACCCCACCTTAGGTAAAGTCGCCCAGTCATTGACAGAGAAGAGAGTCATAAAATACGCTCGCAAAGAACAAGGGTTTCAACCCACACAACTCACTAGCACAAACATTCAAACGAACTTCTGTGATGTACTTGCGACCAAGACACACACATCCGCAAAGCTCATGTTCATCAAGTTTTCAGCTACCATGATTCAGCGTCCCTTCATCTTTGAACCCAACTAACCAGCATATTTTCCATGCTTTCCCCCCAACTCGTGTTGGTCACTTCCGTTGGACCCACTGCTTATAATATACAAAAATTTTTACCAAACATGCACTTACTGACCTAGTTGGCCATATGGCTGCCTTTGTGCATGGGGAGAAGTGGTGAGTGCTCACCACCGTTTGATCTGTGCTGAAACTCACGGCCTCAATATTAACACTACCAAGTTTCAGTCTTAGGATTCTCAGATATGTCCCACAATATTGTCACTGATGGTCACTGTACTACTTGCATCAAGTTGATAACGTTGTTTCCCACTTAAACGGGCTCAGAATCACCTCATCTCAAACTTGAAAGAAAGCTTCCTAACATCTCAAGGAAGTTATGTTACTTCCACAGTTGTCTAATATCTCGTTGAGAGCCCGCCTCTAAGTTGGTCAAGACATTGTCAGCAAGCCAACACGAAGTCCGTACAGGGCTGGCAAGTTAGATTGGGTATTGTCAGCCGGTACCCTAGCCCTTGTAGTACATCAATTTTATTACACAAATTTCAGAGCATCCAAATGACATATCTCATTGAAATACAATACTCTGTTGCATATAATGTTTGATCATTACATGAATACTAACACTGAAGAAATTCTTGGCCTCTTGGGAAATAAAGTAAAGATGAAGATCCATTGATCTTTAAGCATAATCCTATACACGTTCATCTTAGTTTAATAATTACAGGGTAGTACTTTACAAACTACATGATTCTGTTTGACAACCTAGCCACCATGCTACCGCAAAATCAATTGGACATTTTAAGTATTTTAACCAGTACGAAAACTTTACAATGAATAATCCAAAACTAATTGGAACAATGGGAGTGGACAACCAAAATTTTTTATCATGTCCATCTCAGAAATTATTTCAAGAAAATAATTTGGAATGACCTGGACGCTATATATTGTCGCTGAGTTTGGGATTCTCCACTGTTCTTCATGAACTCGAGACGCGCCCCTCCTCAATTACTGTCCAGGTCTGAGAATTTACACTTCCCTACCAAATAAGAAGAAAAAAAAAACATAAGAGGATCAGCAACTGCAACTTAATATCAGTCAACACGCTTCACACACACATAAAGAGAGGGAGCGCGCGCGCGCGAGAGAGAGAGAGAGAGAGAGAGAGACTGGTCTAGACAAGACGAAAGCTACAAGAATCGACAGCACAAACAAAAAATTCAGAGCTAGAAATGTCACATGCCAGGGGAAATGAACATGATTTCGTTGATACATTCATGATCAAACTAATTAAGTGAACAAGTTACCGAAGAATTTCATAAGAAATATAGGTTTATATTTACCTTGCCATACATCATGTCATGAGACACTAGTAAAGGTACTCGGGAATTTTCTCTTGACGCATTTTGATAGTAAGAGAACAATACTAATTGTATAATTGCTAAAATAGTTCCAATTCCATTTGGGACCTGTAGTTCAATCAGAGAACATTAGATCCTAAAGTCGATAAGAAAACAGAACGAATTAAGATCCTAAATACAGCATTTCTACTTAAACAAATCTAACAATGTAGGTAGAAACATACATATATGAAGGGATCGAAACTGAAGATTCCATACAAAAGAAAAGACGTGCTCATCAAAAAAGTGGAGAGGGACAGATAATACGGCATGAACTCAACACTTCTCGTTCTGATCACCAGATTCTATCAAACATATATTGATCGATGTAAGTGCACGAATGTAAAAATAAGCAATGAAAAAAGAAATGCATCTTATCTAGACATTCTTAAACGCAGCACCTACAATTATAAACAAAGGGGAAGCAAGCATTGATATGAGGGAAGCACAACTCAGGAAACCAATGGTGACGTGGCGAACTTCAAGGTCTACTATGAGCAAGCTCCCAAGGACGATAATTGCAAATAGGCTGAAAACTGCCAGAAGCAATCCAACCATCCTCACCTGCTAGCAACATCCAATTACCATATGATTGAAATTGTTGAACGAACTTTCATTACATGATAACTGCTGCCAACAACTAATATAGGCAAAACAAGAAGAATAAGTCTACCTTTTTTGTTTTCTCAGCGTATAGTATGAAGAGGATAATGTAGACTATCTGGAAAACTGCACCAGCCGAATTTACAGTGGTAACCGACAAATTGTCAGACGATATCAAAGGCGAACCATACCAAGCACAGATTAAGCAGTTCAAGAGTGCATATATATATGGCAACCCTGAGAACTGTTCTGTCGACTTGTTCCTGATTATTCTACGGAACGTTGGTCTGAAATTAAGACAACAGAATGACAGATTACAAATCAGACGATGGCTGAGAGTAACTTGCCATTAGTCTAGTCCCTATTTATGCAACAAATGTCCATCAAACAATATCAAGTACATTTTTAGTATATAAACTCACGCTGGAGATACAAATAATCCCAAAGCAAAGATGTTACCTGCAATAGGCAAATAAATATTTAATTCATGAGCTTTTATTCAGCCAAACAAGAAAAGAATATCCAAGTAATATAAACATTTATATCAAATTTTACACTATAAACGGAGGAAAAGAGGCTAGTAGAAAAAGTCTTTACAGAACAAAAACACATACTCTTTGTTCATCCATAAATATCAAGAATTATTAATCCTGAAGGTGCAATTTCAATCGTAATGATAGAATACAGTATGATTTGACTCTTATCACATTATTTCATCAAAGTATGGCAGGGAAAAAATAGAATAGAAATGCTCCATAGCAAAAAGGGGAAGTCAGGAACAAAGAGGAGGCATATACCCGCGATTCCAGCTGCATCTTTGCAAACAGATAAAGTTTGAAACGAACCCAGAAAAACCATCAAATCTTTTTGTTTCTGAAAAACCCAAATTATAATTCTCTCTCTCTCTCTCTCTCTCTCTCTCTCTCTCTCTCTCTCTCTCACAAATCTTCTTTTTCAGCTAATTTATATATATTCCCTCTCTTTCTCTCTATTTTTTTGTATAGACAACGTAAATTCTTGAATCATCGCGTTTAAAAGGAATTGCCGTGAAATAATTGTCTTTTACACTTGTTTGTCGGCTATTCTGACCCATTCAATTTGGGATTTATTGGTCCAAGTTCAGATTAAGAAAATTATAAGCACGAGTATTATATGTGGATTAGACAACAAGGGCCTCAAAGAAAGATATCAAATGAGATTTATTCCACTTGCAAATTGGAAAGAGACATTTTTCCATTGAATGATCTCTTCTGTGGTCTATATATTTTGATGACAAACTCACATATTGATAGGTTGACGTTTTGTTATAACTTACAAGGGTCTCCTAAGAAAATATAGGTACGAACGAATATAGAATATTCTTTGTTATGACTTAGATTATGTTCTATAACAACTCAGTCTTACCCACAAAGTTTATCTTTTGAAATATGGAAAATTATAGCTAACGTGTTCAACTTAACAATTCAATCTCATATCTTTTTTTAAATATTTGACACATAAATAAAATAAACTATGCATTAAAAAAAATTCTCATTAATTAAAACAAAAAATGAAAATTGAGATATACAAGAAAAAGTTGTAAAAAATAAACATATTCAACCACTAATAAGCATATTTTTAATTCATAATTTTGCCCTCAATAAGCATATAATTTATAAGTAATGGAGACTTGTGGTGGAAATTAAGGCCCCCAGTTTTTAAATTTCAGTTTTGTAAAATAGTCAAATTTTATTTGGTTTAATATTTTTGAAAATAATGTTAAACTTATAACATAAAACTCAAACATATTTTTGACATTTTCAGTATTCCGTTGAAAACACAAAATACACTCAGAACATAAGAAACAAGTATTTAAATAAAAATTCTAAAAATATAGAAATACGTCGAGCCCTTATTGGTTATTTAATAAAAATTCTAAACAAAATTTTTTTTGATTAAATTTTTTTTTTTTATGCCAAGTCAATTTCTTATTTGTTTGTATTTTATTTTTGCAACAGGGAAAAAAATATTATAAGATTGACTAACTTTAAAATGTCTATATTACTTGATAATATATTAACATAAAATTATTCTATTTTGCTAAATAATGAAATTCATTGAATAAAATTTCCTAAAATAATTTCTCAAAATTTTAAACCATACGTGTTTTTCACTTTTCTGTTTTGAAAAACAGATTTTCAGAATGACAAACCAAATGTATTTTCAGCAATCTTAAAACAAACTCTCAAAACAGAAAACTGAAAATGAATTCAAAAATTCAACTGTAAACTGAAACGCACCTAAATGTATGGAAGAAGTCACAACATTATGTAAAATAAACAAAGAAATGTAGCACGTGGAGAAAGAACAAAATAAGGATACAGCAGCATATAAGAATGGGAAGATACACACGAGAATTGAGAGGAATTCAATAACAGATAAAACAGAAAAATAGAGAAAAATACACACCGACAGAGCAATGCACGATGAAGACAAATCAGATAGTTTCGAATAAAAGTGATCGGCATCGTTCATTGCTTGTGGCATCTTTATTTATTGGATTCTAAGTTTGCCATCAATATAAACAATGTTGCCTTGAGCTATTTTAAGTCATAGAAGAAGCTCAATACAAAAGGGGCTCGATGGAAGGACTTCTTGGCATAATTTGATTATGCGTTGGATTATAAACCCAAGAAGGCAAATGTTTTTGTCGATGCTTTCTAGTCAAAAAACATAACTTGGTGCAATCAGCTAAGTGAAGGGTAATCTGTTAGAGTTGATTAGGTGGGTATTGGAGTATGATTTTTTGGCTAAGGGTTTGATGCATGCTACCCAAGAAGGCAAGACTCGACAGTTTTTGGTAGAAGATTGGACTTGCTCTACACAACAGAGCAACGTGTAACGATCACGGACTTTCTTATATAAGTCTTTCGTCCAATGGCTATTTCATACACTTTTACCATATGTATTGTTTACTGGGAGTTTATACCTTAAAGTGGATTTTTTTCGCGTCTCAAATGACTTGAACTCTTTCTTAAGAGAAACGGGGTTAGGGTGGCCTTTTCCGTCTTTGCTCCGCCCCGAGGATTGATGATCGGGGATCGGGGTTGGGGTATGGAGGGGAAACCCCCTCTTCTATTTATTTCTTTATTTAATTTTTTAAATTTAAATATTAAATTAAATTATTAAAATTAATAAACACTTGAATTATTAAGACATTAAAAAAATATAATAAATATTACATTATTTATTGATTTTTCTTTTCTAATATAAAGGATGATTTTTGGATGTGGGACAAAATAAAATATCTTAATAAAGTTCTAACATTTAAACAATAAATGTGTGTGGAATGTATCAATATCAAATTTTTTAAATAAGTGTGATGACGTAGAAGTTTATAAAATAAATCAATTTATAATCAAATAAATAATGAGCATTATATTTGGATAGGCTATGAAGTTTGTGCCATTTTAATTAATATTTAGTATATTAATATTTGTGTTATATTTATATTTTTATAAATATAATAATAAAAAATTATTATATTATAACCGGGCGGGATTCATGTTCCCCGGTCCTACATTGGTTCTTCAATTAATCGGGAATTTCCCGTCTCATTTGGGGCATAGAGATGTCAACATGGCAGGGCGACTATTACTATACCCGACGTGTAGGAGATATTTGAAAGGTGGAGCTGGGAATGAAAAATCCTTATTTATCGTTCCGTTTAATTAATTATTATTTTTTTAATATTATTTTTTTGTTTTTTAAAATACAGTTTAAATTTGAATAATAGTAAATTTTGTCTTTATCGTTTGCTTTAATTGTACAAAGCGTTTCTATCATTTGAATTTAGACATCTAGGCCCCTAATCCTAAATAAACGTTTATTTACAGAAAAGATCCCTACTATCCATATCCGTTAATAGTTATCAAAATGGTTAGTTAGTGCAAATAATTCTAAATAATATAGATGATTTGAGCAAAAAACAGTAAACAATAGGGACGTTGTGCAGATACAAATATTTAAAGCCAGATTTTGAGTTTTCTTCTTCCAACAATTATAAAATTCTAAACAAACATATAAAATTATATATACTGTAATATTACACTTAAATATAGTGAAGAAAACTCATATACATTATAAAAATTTGACACATCTAAATAAATGTATGTCGCCATATACGCATTATTGCATAGTATAGGACAAAGTATCATAGTGGAGATAATACCTGGTTTGCTTAGATCCAGGAATGCATATGAAGAAAAAATATTGAATTTGCAGAAATAGAATAAGTTGTTCAATTTTAAAACCTAGCGTTTAGCTTTTGTGTGCGGTTTGGTTGTAATGTAGCTTAATGAAGTGTTTAGAATATATTTATCAGTACATATTCGTTTGGACGTGTCATATTTTTGTAATGTGTACGAGTTTCTTTAACTATATTTAAGTGTAATAATACAATATATGTAATTTTATCTTTTTATGTATAATTTTATAGTTGTTATAAGAAGAAGACCCAAAATCTAACTTTAAACGTTTGTGTGTGCAAACTATCCCTATTGTTTACTATGTTTTGCGCAAATTATCCCTATTGTTTACTGTTTTTTGTGCAATTCATCTTTATCGTTTAGATTTATTGGTGCTAATTAACCATTTTGATAATTTTAACGTGGACGGCATGGACATTTTCCGTAAAGAAACGTTTATATAGGGGTCTAGATACCAAAATCCAAACGATAAGAACGTTTTGCACAATGATAACAAATATTATGGATGAAATGTGTTAATTACCCTTTAAATTTCAAAACATAAAAATAAAATTTTAAAAATTTCGGGCTGGGGACCATGATCCTCGTCTCCACTCCAATTACTAACAGGGCAGGACAAGACGGTGACAAATTTTTTTTTTCCATCCCTATTAAGGTGGGTCACGCGGGTATCGGGAGAACCAAAATTTTTTGACATCCCTAGAAGAACTTATGTTGAATGCTGGTACCAATTGAATAAGTTGTTCAATTGGATCCGTTCTTTTACGTTTCAGTTTTGAGTTTTGAATTCATTTTCAGTTTTTTGTCTTGAGAGTTTGTTTTAAGGTTGTTGAAAATGTGTTTGGTTTGTCATTTTGAAAAACTATTTTTCCAAACAAGAAACTAGAAAACACTTTTTGTTCGCAATTTTGAAATATTATTTTACAACATTTTATCCAATGAATTTGATTATACAATAAAATAGAATAATTTTATGTTAACATATTATCAAGTAATATATATATTTTAAAATTGGTGAATATTACATAAATTTTTTTCTCTATAAAAATAAAATACAAACAAATAATAAATTGACAAAATATAAAATAAAAATAAAAATTAATGACATAGATTGAGAAATTTAATCTATTTTTATTTAAATAACTATTAAGGACTGGAATTACTTTCAATTTTTTATGTAAATGCTTGTTTGAATTGTTTTGGCATTTTCACTTAAAACTAGGGGTGGGCATTTTATTCGAAACTGAAGTTCTCGAATCGGAATCGGACCGGAACCGGCAGATCCAGTCCAGTTCCTATCACTAAATAACTGGATCCGGTTCTAAATAACCGAGAACCAGCGGTTCTGGACCTGTTCCGGATACCTGGTTAAGAACCAAAAAATTGAATTTTTTTTTTTAAATTTCAAATTTGCATTTTTTTTTAACTTTTCATATTATTCTTTACCAAATTAACTCAATTACATAATATTGTGTAATTTTGTTGATTTTTAGTTTTTGGTTCACTTTTTGGATGCTATTTAGATGTAATATTATTGGATTATTGGATATTTTTCATGCTATTAGATGTAGTTATGGTACCGTAGATTTTATTAATTATTATCATGGAGTATGATTGAATTATTAGATATTTTTCATACTATTTTTTGGTGCCTATAATTTACAAAATTTGTTTATTTGTGCATTTAGTTTGAAATGACAATTATTAAAAAAAAAAAAAAATGGGTAGGACTGGAATCGAACCGGAACCAATGATTCTGGATCCGGTTTATTTTCGGTTGAAAGTGGGTGGTTCTGCTTATTTTTACAAAATACCCAAACATAAACAGGTAGTTCCGGTTCTTCCACTAACCAAACCGAACCACCCAACGTCCAACCATACTTAAAACATCAAAAAACATATTTTGAGTTGAAGCATTAACGTGTCTTTCGTTCCCCATTCCCATTGTTTCTCTTGAAAAGAGACAAATAGAACAACCCTTTTACCTTTGTTGCCCATAGAAACATGATGAGAAAGGGTTGACATACATAAGCAAAACAAAATTAAACCAAACAATTATCATAAAAAGGCCTCTATGAAACAAATCATAAGGTCATTTTTCTACAAAAGAAGCATCTAGCAAACATAATTAAAAACCATCGTCATTCTTTTCAAATTTCAATTTATTCCAAACACTAAAACACTAAAATGTAATAGCAACTCAATTTACTTATTAGCGTCTGATGAATCTATTTCGCCTTAAATCTTAAGTATTCAAAATAATGTTTTCTTAGTTCAAATTCAAGCTTAAAATCATAAATTATGGAGCATTATGATGCCAAAATTTGTGTATTACGCACGTGTCAAAGAGTTCGAATCGAAATTTGTTTGATTAGTCAAATGTAATTATTTATATTTTTAGTTAATCCATTTTCTTCAAACCATCGTGTCTCACCGACTCGTCAATTTATTATCCCATCCCCACCATCCTTTTATCACCACCAACCACACCAAAAAAGGGTCGCCAGCCGTCTATCTCGTTATGTGCTGTACCTGTGTGTCCATTCATTTGGGATGACTATGTTGTGTATTGGAATAGTATTCCTATTTAAAGAAACAAGATTAATAAATAAATCCCAAAAAAATTGAAGAAAAAGATAACAATAAAGTAGGATGAATTGAATGGTGTATTGTTGTTAGATACAGTGGGAAACTGTGTGCGCGTGTGTATATATAGAGGAGGGAAATTGCTCGACTCTCCTCGGTTCTCTCTTCACTCTTCAACAATTATCTCTCTATAAATTCTCTTTCAAGAGGGGGTGCTTTTGAATTATTGTTCTCTTCCATTTTCATTGGATTGTGTTTGGCGGATCCTGATTGAAAATCAAGTGTAAGTTGATGCAAAAAGCCCTTTTGAATTTTTTAATTATTTCTGTCTTATTATTTGGTTTTGTGATTTGGGTTTTTTTTTTTTAATTATGTTAGATCTGTTGTCAATAATGCGTTCTTCATTATCATTAACCAAATTTCATCAAGTGGTCTTTGCGGATATATATAGTATGTATTATACACGTGTATGCTCAAGTTAATGAATTGCTGATGAGTAATTGGAAGTTTTGATTTTATGCATGTCCGATAGCATCTGGTAATATTAAGTGTATTAGTATTGAAACTTTGAATTTGGATGCTTTATTTAGTTTAATTAATAACTGGAGCAAATTTAGAGTAATCACTTGGCCAAGTTATTGGTGCTAAATTTTTCGTAGTCTTATGATTACCATGCGGCTTCTGCGTGATGGATAAAGTTGGGCTTACATAGCAGGCTTAATCATACTGTTATTTTGAAACTTGAAAGAAATGTAAAAAGTTGCAGTCTTGATCAGTGAGGTGATCATGGCAAATATTTTTGCAATTTTGATTTACATATTAAATTCACAAAGAAAATGCTAAAGGGAACGTTTCGATATCAATCCGTTAAAAGCTGACTTTATCTAGCGCGTTGTGAAGTAGTTTGCATGTAAAACCATTTTGTTGTTTTATGCTGCATACTTTGTATAATATGAAATTAAATTTATTTTTTCATTTTTCTGTTGTAGATATTGAGTTATCATGACGACGCACACCCCCAAGAATATTCTGATTACTGGGGCTGCTGGATTCATTGCTTCTCATGTTGCAAATAGGCTCATCCGAAACTACCCCGAATACAAGATTGTTGTTCTAGACAAACTTGATTACTGTTCCAATCTTAAGAACCTCCTTCCCTCAAATTTGTCGCCCAACTTCAAGTTTGTGAGGGGGGACATTGGCAGTGCCGATCTTGTCAACTATCTTCTCATCGCAGAGTCTATTGACACGATAATGCACTTTGCTGCCCAGACCCATGTCGATAATTCTTTTGGTAACAGTTTTGAGTTCACCAAGAATAACATTTATGGCACCCATGTTCTATTAGAAGCCTGCAAGGTCACTGGCCAGATTAAAAGGTTTATCCATGTAAGCACAGATGAAGTCTATGGAGAGACCGACGAGGATGCTGTAGTAGGAAATCATGAAGCCTCACAACTGCTGCCCACAAACCCATATTCAGCAACAAAAGCCGGGGCTGAAATGCTTGTTATGGCTTATGGGAGATCTTATGGATTGCCCGTGATAACCACCCGAGGAAATAATGTTTATGGTCCCAATCAGTTCCCCGAAAAGTTAATTCCAAAGTTCATTCTTTTAGCCATGAGAGGGAAGCCCCTTCCTATTCACGGGGATGGTTCTAATGTGCGAAGTTATCTCTATTGTGAGGATGTTGCCGAGGCATTTGAAGTCGTTCTTCACAGGGGAGAAGTTGGTCATGTTTACAATATTGGAACAAAGAAGGAGAGGAGAGTGATTGATGTTGCCAAAGATATATGCAATCTATTTAACATGGATCCAGACAAAAGCATTGAATTTGTGGACAATAGGCCATTTAATGATCAGAGATACTTCCTAGATGATCAGAAGTTGAATAATTTGGGTTGGATTGAGAGGACCACGTGGGAAGAAGGGTTGAAAAAGACCATGGAATGGTATATCAGCAATCCTGATTGGTGGGGTGATGTCTCTGGAGCACTGCTTCCTCATCCTAGAATGCTTATGATGCCTGGTGGAATAGAAAGACTCATTGACGGAGCTGAGAAATCCGATTCTGAGAAGTTTAAATTTTCTGGCAAATCTAATCAAACCCAAATGTTGGTTCCGGCTTCTAAGAGCAGCACTACATCTCAAAAACCACCCTTCAAGTTCTTGATCTTCGGTAGGACTGGATGGATTGGTGGGTTGCTTGGAAAGTTATGTGAGAAACAGGGAATTCTGTATGAGTATGGAAAGGGACGCCTGGAGGATCGCTCACAGCTTTTGGCAGACATCCTCACTGTTAAGCCAACGCATGTGTTTAATGCTGCTGGTGTGACTGGTAGACCGAATGTTGATTGGTGTGAAAGTCACAAAACAGAAACAATTCGTGCCAATGTTGCTGGTACACTAAACTTAGCAGATGTATGCAGAGAACATGGGCTCCTGATGATCAACTTCGCCACCGGCTGTATATTTGAATATAATGCCACACACCCTGAAGGTTCTGGGATTGGATTTAAGGAGGAAGATAAACCCAATTTCATTGGTTCTTTCTATTCCAAAACCAAGGCCATGGTAAGTCCCTTGTACTTGCATAAGTATTATGTGTGTTTTTTCTGTTTATATTTGATAGGTCTTAGCATTATGTATAAGCATGGTCATATATATGCTCCATTTGTCTTGTTAATCAGGTGGAAGAACTTTTGAAAGAATACGACAATGTTTGCACGCTCAGAGTTCGAATGCCGATATCTTCAGACCTGAACAACCCACGCAATTTCATTACTAAGATTTCTCGGTACAATAAGGTGGTCAATATTCCCAACAGTATGACCATATTGGACGAGCTTCTTCCGATTTCAATTGAGATGGCAAAGCGGAACCTGAGAGGCATATGGAACTTCACAAACCCTGGTGTTGTCAGCCACAATGAGATTTTGGAGATGTACAAGCAATATATTGATCCGGGTTTCAAATGGGCGAACTTCACACTTGAAGAGCAAGCTAAGGTGATAGTTGCTCCTAGAAGTAATAATGAAATTGATGCCTCCAAGTTGAAGAAAGAGTTCCCCGAGTTACTGTCAATCAAGGAGTCCCTGACGAAGTATGTTTTTGAACCCAACAGGAAAACCCCTGTTCAATAAGCACCTTAGATTGTCAACCTGAGGGCTGATACTGGATTTTGTATTAGGTATTGTGGTTCCCGTGAACTTGTTCTATGTTCTTAAGTCTAGCCTTATTAGTTGTTAGGATGGTTTTTCACTGTACCATGGATAATGTTGCTCCCATGTCTATCGTCTTCTACCAGCATGCTGGGGTGTAACATATGGAATCCTATTATATGAAATTTTTTGTACTTGATAGTAGGGTGGGCATCCAAACCGCCATACCGCTCGCAAAGTGCACTTAGTTGAAATTAAAAAAAGAATAATACTATTTATAGTTGTTCACTATCTGTAGTTATTTTACGTAGCATTACTTAATTAGATGGATTACTATATTTAATATCTATAAATACATTACTCAATTGGAGTAAATAATTCATCCAATTGTGTAATGTCGAGTATGATGACTATAGGTAGTGAGCGACTATAAATATCATTATTTTAAAAAAAAATCATAATTATCTGTTCGGCAAATAAATAAAACCTTTATCATTAATTATGGTGGCAGCATAATAACATGTAAGAACAACACAAATGGCCAATTTACACGTCCGGTATTACTATTATATATATTTAATATTTGTTACATTGAAATTTTCATCTTTGACCATTTCCAAGCTCTACCTATTTTTATTTTATTTTTTATTTTTATCATTAAATAAATTGTATAACAATTTCTCTAATTTCAGGACGGCAGATTATTTTTTAAGATAGTAGATTATTGCATTAAGGGGTGTCTATAAATAAATTGCTCTTCACTGTTATTTTTCATCTGATATCCTTAAATTTAATTATCTTGTAATTTAGTTAAGAATTAATGGCGAAACACATTCTCTTGTACGGCATCGTAGCTCTCAGTTTCTGCTGCTCTGTCTTTGCTTTTGAGCCTTCACCTTTGCAAGATTTCTGCGTTGCAGATCCTGCTAACTCAGGTAATTAATGCACATTAACCCTTCATTAAACTCCGATATATGGTAATAATTAATAATTTCTATGCGTTCTTTGCAGCGAGAGTAAATG
Source organism: Forsythia viridissima (assembly GCA_030279155.1). Lineage (NCBI taxonomy): Eukaryota > Viridiplantae > Streptophyta > Magnoliopsida > Lamiales > Oleaceae > Forsythia > Forsythia viridissima. Next base: position 398,206 of record CM059033.1, read on the forward strand.
GCCTTGCCTGCAAGAATCCTATGTCTGTTTCGGTCGATGATTTCTCCTTTAGCGGACTTCACTTACCAGGTAACACGTCGAACCCAGTAGGGTCGAGGGTCACCCCAGTGACCGTGGCTCAATTACCAGGACTCAACACTCTTGGCATCTCAATGGTTCGCATAGATTATGCACCATGGGGAATCAACCCTCCTCACACTCACCCGAGAGCCACAGAAATCCTAACAGTGCTTGAAGGTTCCCTCCAAGTTGGGTTCGTCACCTCCAACCCCGATAATAGCCACATTACTAAAGTTCTTCAAAAGGGCGACGTGTTTGTTTTCCCTGTAGGACTTGTTCACTACCAACGCAACGTTGGAAACGTAAATGCAGTAGCCATTGCTGCATTGAGCAGTCAGAATCCAGGTGTAATAACAATTGCAAATGCTGTTTTTGGATCAAAACCAGACATTGCAAATGATATTCTTGCCAAGGCATTCCAAGTGGATAAGAGCATTGTGGATCAGCTCCAAGCCAAATTTTAGCAATATTTGTGTTCTTGTTTTACAACTTTTTTCATTTGTGAATTTTTGTATGTTTCCCTTGTGTGATCAGTTAAGAATCCAGATGTCACTGAATTTTTTGCAAAATTTTATATTAGTTAAGTAGATATACATACATAAAGATTGTTACAATTGATTTACTTATTGTATAACGTCAAAATAATGAATACCTAATGTATCACATCCAACTTTTGGTCATTATGCGGTTTGTGAGGTGGCTAGTAGGCTCATCATCATGTTCGAAATTGTTGTACTATGATGATTATGTTGGAAATTAAGCACCAAAAGGGAAAGGAGATTGAAATATTATATCAAATTTGAAGAAGAGTCAGGATACTTCAAACACACAGAAAATGAACCAGAAAAAGAAGAAAGAACACCAAAAAAAAGACTTGAACACGTATTGAATATATTGTCTTAAAAACGATATTTGTTCCATCTCCTTCATGAGATTGCTTAGAGGACTATATGTTCGCTCGAGAGGAACTAAATCCTTAGGTCATCAATTTTCACATTGACGTATCCAAAATTGAACTTCCATTGAACTTCCATAGGGTCTTAGTGCTCGAAGTCGTACTTCGTGCGTAGTGTGACTCACATTCCTTATTAATAGTGCAATCTCCAATCCCCATGCAGTCTAAATCATCTAGAAATGATCTCTGATTCATTTAGCCCCGCTTCCTCGATTTACCAAACTGGAATCATATTTATTATCCTTTTTGAAATTTTATTTGAACTGAATATAACTTCTTGAATCAATTATTTTACAGATAATGCTATTTGTACACCTCCACACTTAGAGCATCTCCAATTGTTGTTTCTATTTTGAATATCTAGTTGATGTGACGATGAGGTGGAGGAGACAAAACTAATGTGACATCATTTATTGTAGATGATTGTTCAAAAAAATGTCTATTTTTATACGGCTTGCTAGACACATTCTACAATAAATACTGTCACATTGTATATATCTCTCTCATCTATTTTTCTTTCTTTTTCCTCATTCTACACTCTCTATTCTCATTTCTTCTCTCTTTTGCCACGTATACTTTTTAGAAGATGTCTAGTATTGGAAATGCTCTTACACTGACACTTACACCCTCTTATGTGTTAACCAATGATTTGGCCAAATTATTATTTATTTAGCCAAATCATTGTTTAACACATAAGATGGTGTATGTGTAGGTATACAACTAGCATGATCCTTATTTTACTGCAAAATTGAGCTGCCAACTAATTTCTATCCAAACGGCCCTAAACTTGATTTATTTTTGGAAATGCCCTCCGTTCTTATTCAAAACATTATTCAAAAGGGTGGTTATATTCACACTACAATTTGTTATAAACGCATCACATTTTAATTGTACTTATATTCTTCAACTTTTGTTTATTGTTACAATTATTTTCTTAACTTTTTGTCACGAAATTCTTACCTTCAACCTTCCTTAATTAACACATTTCATCATTAATGATGGTTTCAGTCGAATTATTTAATTTACGTGCTTTGAAATAGAGATGGCAATCGGACGGGTCGGCCCTGTCCCGCTTGGCGACCCGCGAATTCGCGAGGCGAGGCGGGGCAATCTTTTGACCCGCCAACCGTCCCACGAATTTTTTTTTTTTTTTTTTTTATAAAACTGAAAAGAAATAATTTTTTTTTAAATATTTGTAGCAAACAAAAAAAAAAAAATTCAAGAATAAAATTGTGGTGTAATGGTTGAGATTTATAGTTTATAATTTCAACCCGAGTTCGATTCTTCTTTAATCCATTTCTAGCAAAGTTTTAATTTGTATTCTATTTTTCAAAGAAAAAAAAATTCTTGTTGGAACGAGCGGGGTAGAAAAACCCACCCTGGACCTGCCCCTATTACCCGAATAAGCGGGGCCGGTTCGGGGCAGAGTTTTTTTTAGCCATCCTTACTTTGAAATGAGGAAAAATTTTCTTAACTTTTTGTCATCGTATTTTTGTAACTATTTTTTTTAAAAAAAAAAAAAGACAGACAAATAAGTCTTTTTATGAATTCTCCAACAAATATTTTACACGAAAACTGTTATCATACACAAGATGTGATAATTAATAAAAAATTGAAGATAAAAATGTTATATAAAAAAATTGAGGACATGAGTGTTATAATATTCATAGATTAAAGATGTTAAATATAATTAAAATATGGTGCAAAAAATAAAAAGTTTTGTACGAATATAATTACCCTATTCAAAATAGTCTCCATTATCTCTTTCCAAAATGACCTCAACTGATTTAGCACCCAAAACCGATCCATTTTCCACACCTCCTTGCAGTACATCATGTGGTCCAACTTCATATCCGGCCAAATACTAAGATCTTGCCCCAAAAGAATCCGCCCCCCATCAATCTGCTTCTGTTGCTCCAAACCCGCAAGCCCAGCTGATTACTCACTTGGCCCAGATATGCATGACCCGTATCTGCAATTTCCTCCACTGTATGCGAAATTTCTGCCTTGTTTTCACGCTGAAAATCTCCCCCCTAAATCCCCTCGATATGGGTATTATCAGCCGCCAAGGAGGCCACAACATTCTTATGGTTTCTATTAGAGAGGCCTGTGCCTACATCTTCACCAAGATTTATATCTTGTTCATTTTTATTTATTATAGATTCTTCTATATTTCAATTTGAAAGATTTTGAGTCCTTTTTAAATACTATTATGGATTATATTAGAACCTTCTTGTGTTAAATTGTTTATGAAACAAAATAAAATACCCGGAGTAAAAAACGAAATAGATTTATATATATGGGGACTCTTTTGTAAACCCCACGGACATCCTCTTTCACTCATTCTTCAGTTGAAGCACATCTTCTATATAGCCACAACACAAATGGCTATAAGACCTCAAGAAAGAAATGCAAGCCCAAATCCCAAGGGCTCACCTCAGAAATATCATAGAAGACCAAGCTCAACAATGGCACCAGAGAAATATCCAGGTTCTTCTAGAGTATTGAGAACTAGCTGGACGATATTAAGAAAATATCCAAAGACCTTTATATCATAAGAGAATCACATTGGATCCAGATGAGTTACACCAAGAAAGCAGAAGAAACAAGCAACAACGAGCCTGTGTTTCTTTAGAAAGTACCTAAGTTAGAAGAGAGAGTTTTGTCTCTGTCAGAGGACGACATGAAGTGGGTGCATTATCCCCACAATGATATGCTAGTAGCGACCACAGTTGTGGGAAAATCACAATGTTCAACACATTCTAGTATATCATAGAAGATCAGCCAATACACTTAATGGTGCAACATTCATGAAGACGCAGGCTAAGAACAGCTGATCCTACTAGCAACCCTGTACACCACGACTTCAGAAGGCATTATCATGTTCCTTTTCTGAGTGGAAGAATTACCTCTGAGTCACTACTGTGAATGAGTTCTTGTTGATGAAATGCAGCTCGATTTTGAGAAAATTGCTGCCACGGACCTTTCCCCCTTCCCAACTTTTGTCCCCAACCTTTCACTTTTTGGTGACCATGGTTCCTAGAAATGGTTTCGGTCCAAAAATTCTGTTAAGTTATTGTGCGTCTCACATGCTTAAATGAATAAGAGTAATACGTCTAGATACTATTCCCTCAGAGTATAAATAAACAGACAAGAAATAATAGAAATATAAAAATTAAAAAAGAAACAATGCAGAAGAAAATATCATATTATCCCCATCTCCAACCCCAGTTCCCCTCAATGCCACCTCTCCCAACTCCTAAGTACTCTCCAAACCCCACCCCCACCCCACCCCACCCCCACCCCCACCCCCACCCCCACCCCAGCGCCTGTTAGATAAACTCAGGTTTTGAATTCTAAATTCCAAAAACCTGCAATCATGATATCTAGATCTCTGTACAACATACAAATTGGCTTCTGTTTTCCTCTTTATGAGGCTATTTTTCTGTACAAATTATGTAGTACACATGAGGGAATCAAGCAATTCATTTCAACATATATTTTGGTATAATTCTGTACCCCACACCGCCATCTTCCCAACCATCTACTAACCACACACTATTTTATTGCCCCCTTCTCTTTCTCTCTCTGTAACTAGTATCAAAACAACCAATTTAGCCAGTATATATAACCTCTCTCTTCCTCACGTGCACTGATAACCTGTTGACCATTGTTGCTTTTTCTTCTCTTTCTCGCTCTGTATCTCTCCGTGGAGAAGATAATGGCATTGCAGGGGGTTGTGGCACTGCAAGAGAATAGGATTTGCGAGGGTTGGAGCGGGGAGGGGTTTTGGGTGCTGTAGAGAAGATGATATGTTCTTTTGTATTTTCCATTTTTATATTTCTTTTTCTTTTACCATTTAGTTTTCGTTTATATAAATTTGAGGGAATAATACTGGGCATTAATGCCTTTACTTGTTTAAGCATACCCTTACCTATTTAAGTATGTGACAGGCTCATGACAACTTAACGGATTTTTCAACAGAAACTGTCGTTAGGGACTACAGGTGCCAAAAATTGAAAGATTGAAGACAAGATTACTAAAAAAAAATTTGACGGTAAAAGTGCAAAAGGGGTAAAGGTTAAGGACAAACTGCTGCAATTTTCCCATTAAGTTATATCTTACATAATTCTTTTTAATCTAAATATACATAAATACAAATCCAGCCACATCTTATATTCATATTTATATAAGACAAATTAGCCATTAAAAAAAGAGTCAGACTCTTATCTGGATCAATAACAATTTCTTACATTTTTATTATATCTATTATTTCATTTTTTTTAATTTATTATTCAGAAGAGTATAAAAGTATTCATATATTTTTTTTAAATTCTATGCATATGTGTATCTACCTTATTGTTCACTCTCATTTACACTAAAGGAATTCGTATTAGTGTCGAAGATCATGTGATTGTGGATTGGAATCTATCTCGAATCTATCTCCTGCATCTCCAAGACACGAGACATAAAACAATGGTAACACATCAGGACAGGAGTGTGTGACATAAAAATATCAAAGCTATTGAAGTAGAAAGTAAATGCTAGACTAAGTAATCTACATTGCTTTTCGAGAAATTTCCAAACAAACAATTTAATCCAAAACTGATCTGCTTCCATATCCATTTTCTGTAGCTGGCTCATCTCGACATCTAAAACTAATGGACTGAAATTTTAAAAGTATAAATTCAGGAATTGAGCTACAACTACATGCTGCAGAGAGAGAGAGAGAGAGAGAGAGAGAGAGCTAAACAATACCGTGGATAGGTCAACTTGTTTCCAGATAAAGTGGCAGAGCAGAATGACTAAAGGATAAGCTGGTTGCTGTACACAAAAAAGGGATCGTCAATTATTCTTGGAAATAAGACAGTATTGTGCAACAACTAAGAAATACTAATACCTTTTGGCTCCATACGCAACCAATCTTGGCCACATATCAGAGCTTCTCTCAAATCTGGACTGAGTGAACTCCGATGATGGTCAAGCACTCTACCTCTGTTGCTAAATGCTACCTCCAGTCCAAGAGCAGACACAGGAATACCCAAAACATCACGTGCCATCATAGATAGAATGGGATACCTGGGGGTGTGAACTTTCCACCAATTCAATATGTTGAAATCATTATTACGTGGAAAGACGGGTTCCTCCAAATACTTGTCCAGATCCGATGTCATGCTCTGATTTTGTAAGGTATCATGTAAGAACTTGTCGAAGCCCATAAGTTTATCTCTAGTACCATTGCTAGTACTGGCTAAGCTTCCCCCAGGCCGAGCTGATTCTTCGTCCAGTGTAGTTGAGCCAATAGAGTACTCGTTAAAAAGCTCCCTAATACCATCAGAAACTTCTTTCATGTGATGAGGAGCATCACTACCATAAATCTGGGGATAATAATACTCAACTAATTTCATTTTGAAACGAGGATCTAAGATTGCTGCTACAGACAAAACCAAACTGCATTTGCTCCAATACTTGTCAAACTTGTTCTTCATCTTTAATGCCACAGAACAAAGAAAATCATCTGGGCTCTTACACCATTCAATTAAATGAAGGTGCATATCACATATCTCCGGAAAATATATATTGGAGGTTGGATATTTGGCTCCTGCAAAAACATTGGTATACTCAACAAGAAGTTTCATGTAACCTGTAACAGAACTTGTCCATTCCCACTCCACATCAGATAAAGCCATTGTGTAGGCGGGATCATGCTCTTGCAGGAGAGAAAAGGCACCCCTGTAATCTAATGCTGCTTCAAGCATCATATATGTTGAATTCCATTGCATTGGACAGTCAAGAACTAAACGTCTCTCAGTAGTGATACCAACTTGTTGGGCAATCTCATTTAGTTTTCCTTGGATTGCTTGTGAACTTCTAACGTGCCTTATACTTTCTCGAATTTTATGGGTCACATTTCGAACTGTTTCCATAACATCTTGAATAATGGATTTCAAAAGTTGTGTCACGCAGCGTACATCGAACAACTCACCATTTCTCAGAAGTGGTTTGTTTTGAGATAGCCAGTCCTTGATCCTGAAGACCATAATGTCATGGGCAGAAGAATCATCAAATGTCATAGAAAACAACTTTCGGTCAATAGCCCAGTCCTTCAGACATTTAACAATAACTTCTGAAAGGATGTCACCAGTATGATATGGATCCAATTTTATGAAGTTAAGCATCTTCTTTTGTAGCCTCCAATCAAAATCAATATAGTTAGCTGTCAGGCACATACACTCAGAATTCTCGGTTGAACCCCATATACCAACAGCGAGGTTAATTCTACCATGCAAATGATGTATGACCTCAAATACCTTCTGTTTCTCCTTGCCGTAGATGGTCATGCAGTCAAGCTCAATAGCACTATTATTCATGATGTCAAACGAGGGCTGCAGATTCTTCACAAATATTTTGAATCCAACATCCTCAACCATATCCAGGGGATAACCATGTAACATAATCATATGGGCAAGATCCAACTGACTCCGAACTTGATCAAATTTAGCACTTCCTACAGTCATGGTTTGATTGGTTTCTTCTTTCTTTTGCTCCTGAACAAAATTATATGGTATGGCGCTAATGATTTCTTCTTTAATTTTTCCCTCTTCAAAGCTGACAGTTGCAAGACCGACAGTACTTTCTTTTCTCTTCTTCTTCACAGGAAGTATTTGAGAAACGTCATAATTAGATCTCTTCAGACACCGTATTAAATGATTCCTTAGATGTGTTGTACCACTGTTACTAGATCCGCTTAATTTCTTTTTGCAATGGACACAAATAGCATAGCACATGTCTGCCTTTCGAACTCTTTCGAAGTGATTCCATACAACAGAAGTCAACCTCTTTGGTTTCTTGGAAGGAGTCTCATCTGATATTTCCATGACATGGACTTGATATTGGCAGAATACTATCTGCATCAGTTAAATGAAGAACTTCAAGAATCATAATATGGCTCCACTCAGATAAAAAGCAATGCAACTAAACAACCACAATGAAAAGTGCTATATTTGCCACCTAGCTTGTGTATGGAGGTGCATTTGCTACTCATTTATTCATTACAATAAGAAAAGTGAAAATATGCAATCAAACAAAGACAAAGTTCTAGAAAAGACCAGACATCAGGTGAAGAACTGAGAAGTTGATTTTATATTGTTACAACATTTATGAATTAAGCGGCCAAAAAAAATGGATAATTCAGGATCACAAAGGACCAGCTCGAGAAATCTTATAATTAAACAAACCCTTCAAGAATTGATCAGGACTAGTACCAGTACCGCTACTACCACCCCAATAAACTTTTTTCCATTCCCTACAATCAAAAGCTAATCTAGAACAAGTAAAACTTTACAACAATACAAGAAACTAAGAAGTTCAATTTGATTTCAAAATACACAAGTATGGGTTCTACACTTCAATTTAAGCAGATTCCTATAACAATTATACCCATTTAAACATTTCGAAAATAGATAATCTCCCAATTAATTCCACTTAAAACACAGAAAATCATCCTAAAATACCCATCAAGAACAGATTAAATGTAGGAAACATTAAAAAAAATCATAACTCCATATTTCTATCATGGTACACAGAGCAAAATTGAGCATGAAGTTGCATTGGAAAACGTAAAGCGGGTCGGATCTAACATAAAATGAGAGAAATTCCAACCTGAAACTAAGTGAGAATTTTGTGCGTTGGGAGGCGCGGGAGAGAGTCCGATAGGAGGATCCGAAAGAGGATTAGGGTTTGGTTCCCGAAAGAGATGTGGATATGATACGAACCGAATATTAGTTCGGTACGTAGACCCGAATATTGGGTCCGGACGTCCGATTTCTGTCGTTTGGTGTACCTAAATTGGGGAATCCAAGAATCGGGTCGGGTTGGATTAAAAGTTAGTGGTTTAAAAGGTATTGAGGTTACATGGATTGGGATAAATAGAGAAAATATCCTTGAATGTCCCCAACCTATTAATATTATTGTATTAAAATCCTCAGCCTTTCAAATAATAAGTCATTTTAATCCTTAATATTTCATTTTAGTTGCACTTATGGTCCTTTATGCCCAAATTACCCTATACATAGCATGTGAGTCGAGGGGCATATGTCTTATATGTGAAATGGTATAAAAAAGTAAACACTAAATTCTATGTACAAATAAATAAAAGAAGATAAAAAAAAAATCTTTGACCATCTTCCAATTCATTAATTTGGGGATGTCATTTTTATCCATTTTTGAAATATCCACACAAATAAAATTATTATGATTGTGACATTTGATTACTTTACCAAATAGGTACAAGTACTTTAACAAATATTTCAAAATCACAAGTACGAAAATTTGTATCGTAGTCGATAATTTTTATATTCAGAATTTTCAAATTTTAATACTTGATAATGAAAGACAATCCAACAATTCAAAATTAAAATCTTCTTACATAATATTTAATTGAACAAATAGTAGGTATCACACCACAAACCAACAAACATGCCTAAATAACGAATAAGATTATTATACATTACTTTCGAAAAAAGTTGGAATAAGTGAAAGGAGAATTAGCAGACGAACTAGTGCATATCTTACGAGCTTAGCACTATGGGCGTAGGGAAAGGGGGGCCTTGGGGTCCAATCCCTTCAAGGTTTTCGAATTTTTTTAAAATATATATATTTATAAACTTACTTTTAACGTTTCAAAATTTCAACATATTTTTATATTTAGTTATACGAAAAAAGACAAGTAAAATTAGTGTCAAATAGGATTTTAACTAAATTGACGTCTAAGCACGGGAACGGAATTGTATAATTAAATTCAATTTTAGTAGTTTCATTTGACTTATTATTTTGAACTCGCAGTTTAACAATTTTTCAATTTGAACATTGAAAAGTTTGTCATTAATACTTTAAAACTATATTAAAAACATACCTCGACAAGTAATGAACATAATCCAAAAATAAGTTGAAAAATATGACTTCGAAATGATAACTAAATGATAATATATCATATTATTAAATCTATTTTTAGCGATCATTTTTGACTTGTTATTTTGAAATCACTATTTAATAATTTTTCAATTCAAAAGATACTTTACACGAAGTTTTTCATAAATACTTCGATATAGTACTAATAATCTACCCCGACAAATAAAGAACATAATTTAAAAATAAGCTAAATAGGTTACATCAAAATACAAATAAAAAAATAAAAAATAAAATTATTATATCCATTAAAACAACAATATTTTGTTTGTTATTTTAAAGTCATCGTTTAATAGTTTACCATCAAGAAAAATTAGGCCGCCAATGAAAAATTCTTGAATCTACCACGACTTATCGCACTATCGAACAACAACAAAAACAAAAGAGACACTAACATTTGGCACCAAAATAGTGCTACCCACATGGAGGATGCATAGAATGACGGACATCATATGAGAAGTGGCCAGAGAAAGCCTTGACTTGTACTTACGCCTCTTTGCATTGTTTTTTATCAACTTAATTTGTGATGGATCCCACGTATGTTAAATACTGAAATAATAACTAATATGTAAAAACTTGAACTACTTCTTGTAATAATATTGACTTTTTAAAATAGAACCCAAGGTCTTAATATGGCATAAGATATCATTAAACTTCAATAAGTAATTTGATCTGATTAAGACTAAAAAATGAACATGCGGATTCTAAGATTGGAGTTCTCAGACGAACCACTATCTTGCAGAACATGTTAAAAGATAAATTCCACATCGATTAGTTATCTAAATATTAACCAATATATAAGGGTTTGAGCTACTACTCTTAACAATGTTAACTTTTTAAGATATAATTTCAAATCTTAATACAAATTTATCTTCTTCTCAATCATAAGATGTTGCAATATACTTTTAAACGAAAATATTAATAGCTTAGATAGAACCTTTTTTTTTTTTTTTTTAACACAAGATTAGTCTCGAATTCTTAATTTTAAACTATGGAAAATTTCCTCAAGTAATGCTAAATAGTATTTAGCATCAATATACATAGCATTATTGCAATAAGTCATATATCTCTATATTTATATTTAGTGACACTGTAATATTTTGGTCTTGAGTGTTTTTTTTTTTTTTTTATGCTATGTAATATCTACATAGTATTATTTGACCAAAAGTGGTTTATTTCACAAAAAAATTTGTCTTAGTAGCCGTCATTTTTTATCATTATTGGTCAAATAAACTAATTTATAAACTCTATCAAACAGATACTTAATTTTTCAATAGTGTGTTTAAAAGTACTTTTTTGAAGTTTAAAAGTACATACTTTTTAAATAGCAAAAGTAATGTTAATTAAATTTATGTTTCTTAGACTAAAGTTAATAAGTATTTTTTTGACTGAAAAACAACTTAAAAATGTTGTTTTAGATAAGTCCAAATTTTGAATTTCTCTAAAAAGCTCTAATTGAATTTTTACGAAAAGCTGCAATTAACATTAATAAAACTTTAAAAATTTAAAAATTATCATTAATACATCAAAAAAAAAAAAAAAAAAAAAACTTTTTACCTAACACAATTTATATATTTATATATAGTGAAATATATATATGTTGATGTTTTAAATAATATAATACAAATTAGACGTAATATGTTTTATTTAAATTAATTAATTTTAAATAATATGATACATATTAAAATAATTGTGTTATCTTAATTTAATTAATATATTAATTTTAATAGTAATTATAGGATACGAAAAATATTATTTATAAAAAAAATATATGAGATATATAATAATAATATAGACCGTTCTATCTACCAATGTATTTGATAAATAATTATGATCCTTAATTTGAAATAATTTAACAGTCTAGATGTATTAAAACCTTTATTGGGATGTGTTTGGATGTGAATAAAAGGATTTTAAAAAATTTAAATAGATATAAACCGTTAGATTAGCTTAAATTAAAAATTGTGATTATTTGTCAAATTTATTTGTCATATTCATTGGTAGGAAAAACGGTCTCCTATAATAATTAATTACAGTTTAATCAAATAAATATAAAGTTTATACAAAAGTACTTTTACAATTATGCAGCAAAACACTCAATTTAATATTTACATTGCTTTTTGGATACACAACTAAACAATCAACATTTTTTTTAACAAAAGCTCTACTACCAAAAATTCTATTGCTAAAAGCTCTATGATAAGTATATTTTACACACTTATCCTATCATATAAAATTGATATATAATTATAATTTGAGTGGATTTCTACTTAATTTAGTATAAATGTTGTCATTATAGGTAAAACCCAAGAATAGAGGTAAATGGAGCAAAAAAGAAGAATATGGAGCTACATATAAGTTTATCAGAAACGTTTGAAGATTGACATGATGTAATGGGAGTGATAATAACTATTAAAAGAGTCATTGGAGGAATGACACGAGTTTCGAGAGTGGATTTTAATTTACGAAAAGTTTGAGGATTGATTTGTACTCTTTTGAAACTTGAGAAGGACCAAATTTGGATAACTAACGATGTTTGGAGACCATTGTAGAAGCTCTTGGAAGTTGTGAAATCAATGTTGAAGGACTTTGAGCAAAAGAGACCAAATATGCACAAAAAACTTCAAGTAGGGACCAAAACACACAATTTTAAAAGTTTAGGAAACTAAACTAAAAATTTTATGTTTGCCACGGTCCGGCACCGGTTTGAAAACCATGTCCAGACCATGGAAAACGTAAGGTATTTATTGGTTATTTTAAGTTGAAATTCAGGGATATTTGTGTATTTTTCAATTAAAATGAGTTTGAGGGACGTAAACAATATATAAAGATCTAATCTATGTCAAATTAGGGGTTGAAAAAGTAGAGAAACAATATAGAACTAAAGACCGTAGGAAGAAGGCCAAGATTTTGAAGATTGAGTCATGAAGACAGCGAATTCTTGGTACAAAATATTTAAATCTTTCTTGTATTATCTTTAAATTTAGTTATGTATTTCAAACTCTTCATATTTTCTTTTTCTCGTATGATGAGTAGCTAAACTTATAGTTTAGATGAATAATATAACCTAGTTTAGATTCTATATCAATTCTCAAGTTTTAATTATGTGTTCATTATGTATTGATCTTATTTCTTCTTGTAATGCTTGAAATAATTGACCGTTATTTCATTGAATTGTGGATTGTAACAAATCGAAAAACAAGTTATTAATCTAGACAACATAGTAAAATTCGACAATTTGATTAAAGGTAGAGATACGCTTTTGTTATTGTTGCAATCTTAAATTGAATTCTTATGAGATTTAATGCATCTAATTAATAATTATTCTGATTTCACATAAAGATATAGTGAGTTGTCTTAATTAGATATGACTAATTTGAACTCGAGAGATGTAAATTAGGTTAAATTCGTGAATTCAACCAAGTACAATATTAGAAAGAAATTTTGAAAAGAGAGATTAGAGATGATAACTACGGTGAAATCGTGAATCCCGACACTTTAATCATCATATTTGATAAATTCTTGATATTTTTGTTCACATACCTTATCACATTATTTTCTTAAACTATTAGTTATATGTTAATTGTTCAAATAAACGTATTTCAAATTTATTTTCAATAGATTATGATTAAAATTAATTGAGTTAGTATTTAAATAAAATAGTCTTCATGAGAACGATAATTCAGACTCATTAGATTTACTTTATTACTTGTTAACAATATTATGTACTTGCAATTATTATCATAACACTCTACTCACAACAGTTGTGTCAAATAGAGTAGTATTTAGATACAATCTTTTGTGTTCTTCGAGAGAAAGCTTGTGCTACTCGTTGATTGCATCCAACTGCTAATTCTATACTGCGGTGACTAAGTTAAAAATCTTTATTTGTTTAAGTACAGTTGATGTTCGTAATCTTGTAACTTATTAGATTATTCAATAATTGAGCATAACCCATCTTTGAAAGAAATTCTTTAAACACAAGATACTCTCTATTTTAAAGAGTCCATCATTAAAATTATGCTTCAAAAGACTATTCAAATTAATTTTTAAAATAAATTATGCTCCAAGATACTCTATAAATTAACTTTTTAAAATAGAGAGTGGAAGCAAAACTCATTATCTATAATTAAATGCATTTAAAATATTCCAATTCTCAATAATCTATATATTGATTAAATTAACTATTATTTACAAAATAAAATAGAAAAAAAAATCATATAGTAATAATTAGGAGAAAACGAGTAAAATGAAAAAATATATTTATTGGGATAAGTGAAATGAAGCATTAAAGATAAAGAAGTTGTACTTAAAAAAAAAAAAAGAATTACTCTCTAATTTTATTAATGCTATCTAAAATGCAAAAGATACTCTTCATAAATAGAGAATCTCTTGGAGACACTCTTAGACGTAGACATTGCCATACCATGCGTGTTTATGGTATTTAATTTAATTTATTTATAAAATAATTGAATTTGATAAATTACTTAAATAGATATAATAAATGGTAAATTACGAACACTTTTTCTTTCCGTCAGTAAAAATTAACAATTATTTTTCATCGAGAATCTCATTTTTCATGCGATGACATGTATAAAATATTTCCACCATAAGCAGAAAATTATAAGCAGGATGACTGCGAAATCGATACGTAATGCCATAAACATACAAAAATTGCTAAGGGGAATAAAAATGAACACATAATTATCTAGAAATTGTGTTTCAAAAGGCAATAATAACTTCTTGTAGACTCTTTCACTGAGTAACATGCATACGCACTCAGTTTCCTTGTTAGAGCATACATAGTACATTGAATTGAAAAGATGATATATAATTAAAAAAGAGAAATATGTGATAAAATACAACTGATTCATTTGTTTTAGGAAAAGTCTTGTTGTACACCCCGGATGACCGCGGCGTTTACCGCGAGCCGGTAAAAAGACCAAGTTGCCCCCTCAAATACGCCAAATAACAACTGAAATTTTTGGGTTTTATTAACTTGAGTTATACATCTTCAACCACAGCAAAGCCTCATCTTCACCAAGTAATATCTCCACTTCCGGCGACTGAAATTTTTGGGTGTTGGAAAATATATTGGAGGAAAATAGATTTTCACTAATGAAGTGAAATTGAATCCCACATTGCTTGAGAAGTGGGATTGGAAGAGTAGCCTTAAAAGGGATTACAATCCCACATCGGTTACAAATGGAATAGTGAGAATTTATGGGGAATATAAATATTCCATCCCACATTGGAAAGTGGATAAAATATGAAAATGTGTGGAAAACTTAAATAGTTGTCCCACATCGGATAAAAACAAGATTGTGGACCAATTTATATATGGTTAACAATTTGTAAAGTGTAACCATTTGTTGCATAGAGAATCCTCCGTGGCCTACGCGCCCGCAGGGGGGGTGCAAATCTTGGATCGACTTGGCCTTCGAGCCTTGAACTTGTGTGCGGGCGCGACCTGCGTACACGAATGTCGGACCGAATGAACCAAAAATTGGCCACAAAGTACAAGCTACGTTTTGGAATTTTATTTTACGTTTTTCATTTAAAAACGTAACTCCAAAACTTATATCCATTTATTCTGTAACATCAAAACGTTTTGTAACTCCACGAATTCTTACTTCCTCCACGAATTCACTCTGCACTCTCCTTACTGTCTGCCTACAATCGCTTGGTGATTCTGTTCTGACACATTCTCAGTTCGACTGCTCAGCTGCAGTTTAAGCCGCTGTATCCTGGGAAGCAAGCGCTCGAGTTACTTCGGTGAGGGGGCGAATATTGCTTTAAGGACACTGTGTTGAACACAGGCCCCGGCTCCAAGGCGTTGTTTTTATTTGCCTTCCCATAGCTGTCAATTTTACTTCTTAAGCATACTGTAAATCTGCTTAAGGACACTGCTTTGTTTACTTCGCTGTTTAACAAATTTCTGTAACAATCTTAAAGCAATATTCTTTTTTTTTTGTTAAACAGTTTACAAAACTGGTTTTAAAAACAGCTTTCTTACTGTTTTCAAAATCAGAGTCCTTACTGTTTTCAAAACAGTTACTGTTTTCAAAACAGATTCCTTACTGTTTTAAAAACAGTTTTCTTAAACTGCTTTTGATTTATTCTATTTCTGTTGTACTAATATTCTGATTGTTTCAGAAATGGAAAATACAAGTACCAATAATGTTGTGGCATCCGGAAATAAAAATGTGCCTCCAATGGTGTCGAATCTACCGAATGTGGCTCAGGCTGTGGCTATGCCAAGTTCTGATGTGGCTCAAGTAATGGCTCCAGTAACACAGACTGTGGCTATGCCAAGTCTAGCTGTTGGCCCAAGTGGAACAAAGACTGTGGCTATGCCAAGTCTGGCTACTGGTCCAACTGTGACAGTCCCGGTTAATCACGGGGAAAAGCCGGAGAAGTTCAACGGTTCGAATTTCAAGAGGTGGCAACATAAAATGTTGTTTTACCTCACAACCTTGAATCTTGCGAGATTCTTGACTGAGAATGCTCCAGTGCTCCAAGAGGGTCAAGGAGACATTCAAGCAATCAGTGCAGTGGATGCTTGGAAGCATTCTGATTTCTTGTGCCGAAATTATGTTATGAACGGTTTGGCCGATTCATTGTATAATGTGTATTGTGCAATAAAAACGGCTAAGGAATTATGGGAGTCTTTGGACAAAAAGTACAAAACCGAGGATGCCGGTGCCAAGAAGTTTCTTGTTGGCCGCTTCTTGGAATACAAAATGGTGGACTCCAAATCTGTAATCAGTCAAGTACAAGAACTACAAGTGATCTTGCATGAAATTCATTCCGAGGGAATGGTTGTGAGTGAATCCTTCCAAGTGGCATGTATAATTGAAAAACTACCTCCTGCATGGAAGGATTTCAAAAACTATCTAAAGCACAAACGAAAGGAAATGAACGTTGAGGAACTAATTGTGCGACTTCGAATTGAAGAAGACAACAAAAGTTCTGAAAGAGGATTCAATCCGGTTGTGGCCAAAGCCAATGTTCTGGAGCATGGTCAAAGCTCCAAGACCTACAAGAACAAGTATGGGCCATCTGGTGGAAAAGGGCCCAAGTTGGGACCTAAAGGTGGAATCTCTAAACAGAAGTTTTCTGGAAAATGCTTCAATTGTGACAAGATTGGTCACAAGTCTACGGAGTGCCGTTTGCCAAAGAAGAAAAAAGAAGCAAACATGGTTGAAGATACATCTGTCATGAACCTTGCAGCTGTCATTTCTGAAGTAAACCTGGTGGGTTCAAATCCGAGAGAATGGTGGATAGACACCGGTGCCACCCGACATGTTTGCTCCGACAAGGAGATGTTTAGTGGTTTTGAAGAAGCAGATGGAGAAAAGCTGTATATGAGAAATTCAGCAACCTCTGAAATCAAGGGCCATGGAAAGGTGGTTCTAAAGATGACGTCTGGGAAAGAGCTGACTCTAAACAATGTGCTCTATGTACCAGAAATTCGCAAGAATTTGGCGTCTGGCTCGCTGTTGAACAAACATGGATTTCGTATAGTGTTTGAGTCAGACAAAGTTATTTTGTCTAAGTCTGGAATGTTTGTAGGAAAGGGTTATGTAAGTGACGGGCTTTTTAAGCTCAATGTTATGGCTATTAAGCCAAAAATGAATAAAATGAAAAACTCTTCCGTTTACTTGCTTGAGTCTTCCAATTTGTGGCATGGTAGACTAGGACATGTTAATTACGATACTTTGCGTAGACTAATTAACTTGAATTGCATACCTACATTCCAAATTGATAATAAACATAAGTGTGAAACTTGTGTTGAGGCAAAATTAACAAGGTCATCATTTCAATCTGTTCAAAAGAAAACTGAACCACTTGATTTAATTCACACTGATGTATGTGATTTAAAATCTATACAAACAAGGGGAGGTAACAAATATTTTATTACTTTTATTGACGATAGCACAAAATATTGTTTTGTGTATTTGCTTAAAAGTAAAGATGAAGCTATAGAGAAATTTGTTCTCTATAAGAATGAAATTGAAAACCAACTCAACAAGAAGATCAAAGTGTTGAGAAGTGATAGAGGTGGTGAATATGAATCACCATTTGCTGAATTCTGTGCACAACACGAAATTAAACATGAAACAACAGCACCTTATTCACCTCAACAAAATGGTGTTGCTGAACGGAAAAATAGAATATTGAAAGAAATGATGAATGCAATGTTGTTAAGTTCTGGATTACCTCAGAACATGTGGGGAGAAGCTGTGTTATCAGCTAATTACCTTTTAAATAAGGTGCCCCGAAAGAAAGAAGATAAGAGCCCCTACGAGTTATTGAAAGGAAGAAAGTCTTCCTACAAATACTTACGAGTGTGGGGGTGTCTTGCCAAAGTGGCGGTACCTACACCAAAGAAGGTGAAAATAGGACCAAAAACTGTTGATTGCATATTTATCGGATATGCACATAACAGTAGTGCTTATCGATTTCTTGTATATGATTCAAAAATTTCTGATATACACAAAAATACGATAATGGAATCAAGAAATGCATCATTCTTTGAACATGTATTTCTATACAAATCCAAAGAAGAAGCGAGTTCTTCTAAACGAACATATGGGACTATGATTGAGAATAGTCATGACCAAGAAGTAGAAGAGGAAGTTGAGATTGAACCAAGACGAAGCAAACGAGAAAGGACAGAAAAATCTTATGGTCCTGATTTTCTGACTTATATGTTAGAAACTGAACCTCAAAGCTTCAAAGAAGCTGTAAACTCTTCAGAAGGACCTCAATGGAAAGAGGCCATTAAAAATGAAATAGATTCCATTTTGCAAAACCATACATGGGAGCTGGTGGATCTTCCCCCTGGAAGCAAACCACTAGGCTACAAATGGATTTTCAAAAGAAAAATGAAAGCAGATGGAACTATTGATAAGTACAAGGCCAGACTTGTAATTAAAGGTTACAAGCAACGAGAAGGCCTTGACTACTTTGACACTTATTCTCCGGTAACGAGAATAACTTCCATTCGGATGATATTAGCGATTGCAGCTTTGCACAATCTCGAAGTACATCAAATGGATGTCAAAACTGCCTTTCTAAATGGAGATTTAGAAGAAGAAATTTACATGGAACAACCTGAGGGGTTTTCTACACCAGGACAAGAAAACAAGGTGTGTAAATTGGTGAAGTCATTATATGGCTTAAAACAAGCACCAAAACAGTGGCATGAAAAATTTGACAATGCCATGATAGAAAGTGGATTTAAGATCAATGAATGTGACAAATGCGTTTACATCAAAGACATGGAACATGGTTATGTCATTTTATGTCTTTATGTTGACGACATGCTCATCGTTGGTAGCAACGATAAGATGATTAAATCTACTAAAAATATGTTGAATTCAAAATTTGACATGAAGGATATGGGTTTAGCTGATGTGATTCTTGGAGTTAAAATTTCAAGAACATCGGATGGACTCGTTCTAAGTCAGTCACATTATGTGGACAAAATTTTGGAAAAATTCAATAATGATGATACTGGCGTGGCTAGAACACCGATAGATACAAGTCAACATCTATCGAAAAATAGAGGCAATGGTATTTCTCAAGTTGAGTACTCTAGAATAATCGGAAGTCTTATGTACTTAATGAGTTGTACAAGACCAGATATAGCTTACGCAGTTAGCAAACTGAGTAGATATACCAGTAATCCAGGGTCTGACCACTGGAAAGGAATAGTAAGAGTACTGAGATACTTGAGATATACGCGTGATTATGGACTGCACTATACCAGATATCCCGCAGTTATTGAAGGATATACCGACGCTAATTGGATATCTGATATCAAGGACTCAAAGTCTACCAGTGGATTTGTATTCACTTTGGGAGGTGCAGCGATATCGTGGAAATCCTCTAAACAAACAGTTATTGCGAGATCTACCATGGAATCCGAGTTTATAGCTCTGGATAAATGTGGTGAAGAGGCTGAATGGCTACGCAATTTCTTAGAGGATATTCCAAGATGGTCAAAACCTGTGCCAGCAATTTGCATACATTGTGATAGTCAATCTGCAATTGGAAGGGCACAAAGCAACATGTACAATGGTAAGTCTAGACACATACGTCGTAGACATAATACCATAAGACAGTTACTCTCAACTGGAGTTATCTCTATTGACTATGTAAAGTCTAAAGATAACATTGCGGATCCGCTAACCAAAGGGTTAAATAGAGAGTTAGTTGCAAAGTCATCTAGAGGAATGGGACTTAAGCCTCTGAAAGAATAAGTTATTGTAATGAAAACTCAACCTAACTGACTGGAGATCCCAAGATCTAGGTTCAATGAGAAAACCTAATTACAAATACTTAATAGGATCACTGTGGGGGTTAACTCCTGTCCATTCCTGTAATAACAGTGATGCCCGTGGAAAGAGGATAAGCAATAGGCTTTTAATGATTCTTATGCGTCGGAAATCCGAGCGGAGTAATGCGGGTTACTCTTAATTAAGAAATCACCTATGTGAGAGAGAAGTGGGGCCGCTTCGAAGGGAATTGTGAGGCTCAATTCTTAATAACTCTCACTGAACCAGGCATATGTTCATGGCCACAAACGAACATACCAATGAGAACTGAAATGTGTTAGGAAGAATCCTGTGTGAGGTACATCATCGTTTACACAAAAGGCAGAATAGTTCAAAGACATCATGTCTACTAATCAGCTAGTAAAGTAAATGTACTTTAACAAGGGAAGGTTCAAAGGTAACTCCTACCTATCCTATGGAGGTTTCAACTATGGAACTTTATCATCAAGTATTCCGTGTCTCTGTCAATTTCCTTTCATGTGGGGGATTGTTGGAAAATATATTGGAGGAAAATAGATTTTCACTAATGAAGTGAAATTGAATCCCACATTGCTTGAGAAGTGGGATTGGAAGAGGAGCCTTAAAAGGGATTACAATCCCACATCGGTTACAAATGGAATAGTGGGAATTTATGGGGAATATAAATATTCCATCCCACATTGGAAAGTGGATAAAATATGAAAATGTGTGGAAAACTTAAATAGTTGTCCCACATCGGATAAAAACAAGATTGTGGACCAATTTATATATGGTTAACAATTTGTAAAGTGTAACCATTTGTTGCATAGAGAATCCTCCGTGGCCTACGCGCCCGCAGGGGGGGTGCAAATCTTGGATCGACTTGGCCTTCGAGCCTTGAACTTGTGTGCGGGCGCGACCTGCGTACACGAATGTCGGACCGAATGAACCAAAAATTGGCCACAAAGTACAAGCTACGTTTTGGAATTTTATTTTACGTTTTTCATTTAAAAACGTAACTCCAAAACTTATATCCATTTATTCTGTAACATCAAAACGTTTTGTAACTCCAAAACGTCTGGAGTAAAGGCAGTGTACTGAATGCATAAGGCTCCTCCTTGCCTATATATACAGCAACAATCTTCAGTCCAAAACACACAATTCTTACTTCCTCCACGAATTCACTCTGCACTCTCCTTACTGTCTGCCTACAATCGCTTGGTGATTCTGTTCTGACACATTCTCAGTTCGACTGCTCAGCTACAGTTTAAGCCGCTGTATCCTGGGAAGCAAGCGCTCGAGTTACTTCGGTGAGGGGGCGAATATTGCTTTAAGGACACTGTGTTGAACACAGGCCCCGGCTCCAAGGCGTTGTTTTTATTTGCCTTCCCATAGCTGTCAATTTTACTTCTTAAGCATACTGTAAATCTGCTTAAGGACACTGCTTTGTTTACTTCGCTGTTTAACAAATTTCTGTAACATTGGGTTTTATTCACTTGAGTTATCCATTTTCAACGACAGCAAATCCTCAAATTCACCAGGTAATATCTCCACTTCCGGCGCTTGTCTCCAAATATATTCAAACAAACAATTCTTCCTTCCCAAGATCTATCCCTCTTCATATATTCTTTCATCCTTCTGTTTCCACTTTCTTTTATGTAGACTAGTTTACGAGTTCAAAATGGTCATTTTTCAAAGGATTCGTTTTTCCAAAAAGTTCATAAATTTAACAATTGGGAATTTGTAGTATGTGGGTGAAATGGTACTTGCAATTTACTATGCCTGTTTTTTTATGGTGAAATGTGGGTTTTATTTCTGTTTAATAATGGTTTAGACTTCAGTTGTTGGCTCTGGTATATGATGATCTTTTTTACAGTTTCAAGTAGTTCTTTCCAAATTGAGTTCCAGATGGCCCTTGAAAATTGTGATAATTTGACCTTAAATTGTTAATTTATATGAGAAACACAGATTTCTAATTTAGCATATTTGAGGCCACAAAATTTGATACAGGACTGCAGTTATATATGCTCTTTTGTAGCTGATTATTGATGTTTATTCTTTAGTGCATTGTACACGAAATGATAGGGGTTCAATACGGGTCTGTGCTATTGTGATTTAGTTTTACCCAGAAGCTTAAGGAAACAGAGAGTGCATTTGTGCATTTTCTAGAATTACTTGTATGGCTGATGTAGCATGAACCATGGGAATGGGAATAATTCAACTTAGCAACGAAATGATTTATGTATTCCCATGGTTTTTAAGTGTAACCAAACAAGGGAAATATGGAATATGCAAGCAATCAAATGGTAGGATGCATGAAATATGGAATATGCATAACATGAATACTGTAGGATGCAAGAAATATGAAGCTGTATGTAATGCTATATTCCTATTAATCTGTAGTAACCTTGATTTTCTTGGTTAACTTTGAATACTTCTTCATTGATTGGAACTGAGTTTATTGATTGTTGAGAGAGACTTTGTTGATTGTAAAGGAAATGAGACTTTGTTGATTGTTGAGAGAGACGGTTATTGATTGTATTGACATTGTGAAAGAGTTGATTTGCAAGGGAATTGAGGCATTGGAACTGGAATTAGAAACGCATACATTAATATATGAATGAGATTGTTTATTGATTAATCCACGGTTATTCCACGTTTATTGATTTTTATTCAATTTCTGCAAGGAATTGAGGCATTGTTTAATCCACGTATATTCCACGTTTATATAATTGATTGATGATTTGAGAAAGATCATGATTAATCTATTTGCGTTATGGTGTAGCTATTGTCATGTCAGGGAGCAATGAAGGAATATGCTACGGTTGTAGAAAGTCGAGTCACTTGTTAGAGGATTGCAAGGAAAAACGACGATGCCCACGATGTGGGAAGGGATATGTAAAATGGATGCAAGTAGTGAAGGTGTTAAAGACCAAAGGAAGGCTTTTTTTCTGCTGCAGTGAGGAAGAATGCACATATTTCAAATGGGATAACGGTAAATCGAGTGGGGGGTTCGTTGAGGGGCAATCAAGTAGCGTTGGATTGGACAAATCTGTGGGCAAAGAGATAAATGAAGAATTAAGCAGCATGTTCAAACTGTTAGCAAGTATATCTGAGGAAAAAGATGTCGAGATTTCGCTCAATCTCACAATCCGCAAGGGCCAAGGAAAGGGGAAGGAGTTAGATAGTTAGATTAAAATTTATTGTAATTGAAGTAGTAGGGTTTGGGTTTATGTCTACATTTTGTTGTAATCCATCAATCGAACTATTTGGATTTGTATGTAAATCTCAAATTAAACAAAATGTTTGACCAATCCATGTTTGATTTTCATACATTTACCACATAAAATCATATATTTTCTTGAACGAAAGTCAAAATGATCTTTTTATAAATACTAGACATAAAAACTATCTATCGTTATGATTTTGACGTAAATGGAAAGTAGGATTTGCTAAGAAATGCCTCGACATTTGTTCTTCGGGTGGTTGAACTAGAGGATTCATTGACATGAAGGGATGACTCGACCCATCATTTGGCACCAAGTTATCTCCATAACCGGGGAGATATGTTTGATATTGAGCATCCTGCGAATAGTTGAACATGTGGTAATGGGCTTCTTCACGTGCCTGGATTAAGCTTTCACTAGCATGATTTATGTTGGACTGTGTAACGGTATTTCCTTTGCTTGAAGTAGAAGCTACCTGTGCAAACAGCAAACAAACAGTACATTAATTGAACCACAAATAAAAAAAAACAAAAATTGAAACAAACCCCATATACATAATTAGAGAAAAAAAAAAAAAATTTTTTTTGGCCGGAAAAGGCCTGGGCGATCGCCCAGGAATTTTACGGGTGATCGCCCAGCAGATGCATTATGCATTCTGCTGCTGGGCTTGTGACCAGGGCGATCGCCCAGCACAGTGTTATGGGCGATCGCCCAGGCCAATTCTGGCAGTTTCATTTTTTTTTTTTTTTTTTTTTTTTTTCTTTACTTACCTTCTTTTTCGTTGAACCTGATTCCAATGGACCCTTTTTCCGAAGCTTTTTTGGTGCCCCCTTCGTCTTTGAGAATTTTGGATCCAACATGTGCACACTATAGTCATTGTCGACTAATTCTCGTTCTGTGGTTGCTTGAACACGAGAATGTCCAGAAATGAGGTTACTACCACATGAAGATTTGTTCTTCGAAATCTTCAAATTAATCATTTTCATTTCAAGCCAGTCCGTAATCTCTCGACATTGTTCTTCATCGTCAGCTACCACGTCAGCAACCTTGCGAAATGTCTCACATAATTCATCATATCGTAACTGAGCTGGTGTGTTAATCCAACCATTGTAATTAATCTTCATCCTAGTGTATGTCCGACTCACGTCTTTCCTCCATCGCCGTAAGATATATCTTTCCGGTACCACCGTGACATCATTCGAAATGAATACTATGATACAATGCTTGCAAAGTATCCCCTTAAATTCAAACAAGTGACAGCTACATACAATTTGACACGACTCCTTATCAAACAAAACACTAAATTTTTTTTTTTTCATCCCATCGTCTAAAATTATAGATTCCAATACCTCAAAAGAGATTCCCAAAGGTCTCTCATCGACTGATATAATCCGACAATACACCATGCCAGAGAACTCTTCTTGAAATTCTTTGAATTTGGATATAGTATATGCTTCCTGGAATTGTTTCTCCATTCCAAACTTTGTTGCGCAAGGAATCATCTGAGAAAATGACTTGAAGTCCGCCTGAAACTCTTTCTCAACTTTACTCCTCAAAGCCCGCTCGTACTGCTCGACAAATTGTTTCAATGTGGTTTTTGAATGGACGTATCCATCAAAAAAAGCATTCATGCTTTCACTCCGTTGTGTCGTAGACATCCCTGCCCAAAAACTAGTCCTCAAATAACAAGGCACCCAACGTCTGCGTTCTCTATAAAGTCCTGATAACCAATCATGATCCTCAAGATCGTGGCTAGCAATCATAGAATTCCAATACTGTTCAAAATCTTCTGGAGTTTGTGATTCGTAAACCACATAGTGGACAGCCGAAAGTATAGCTCCCTTATTACTGTGTCCCCCAAATTTCTCGGGCAACTTCTTCAAGATATGCCACAAACACCATCTATGCCTAGTATCCGGAAAGACAATTGAAATTGCATTTTGCATCGCCCTGTCTTGATCAGTAATTATTCCAATAGGAGCTTTGCCTTCCATGCACTCAAGCCATGTCCTAAACAACCATGTGAATGTCTGCGTATCCTCATTGGAAATTAAACCACATCCAAGCAGTGTCGATTGACCGTGATGGTTAACACCAACAAAAGGAGCAAACGGCATGTCATATCTATTAGTTAGGTACGTGGTATCAAAGGTCACGGCATCCCCAAATTCTTTGTACGCTTCTCTACACCTATTATCAGCCCAAAACACATTTTTCAATCGACACTCTTCGTCCAAATCTACACTAAAGTAAAAACCAGGACATTGTGCTTGCATTTTTGAGAAATAGCACTGTAATGCTTGAGCATCTCCGTCCCCAAGTCTCAAACGCCGAACTTTATCAATATAGTTTCGACAATCCTTTTCAATGAATGTCATCTGCTCATAACCACCTGCTTCAACGACAGCTGAATTGTAACTTTTGTGTAACGGAATTCCCGCAATATCATTCACTTCAAGCCTTCGTTTCACGTTGTCACTAAGTTGTCTATTGCACCGATACAACCTAGACTTCGAAGGACTAGTTTTGTGGTTATGCTCCAGTTGAACTTTAGTTAATCGCCATGACCCACTTGCATCAGATACAGCAGTCACCCTAGCATTGCATCCTGTTTGAATTGTCGGCTGAGGTTTCAAAGAAGTACTTGTATTACTTGTTCTTCGGCCTTCTCGACTACATGTAAACGTCACATTTCTTACAACCCCATCATCACCCTTCCTCGAATTACGTTTTCTAACTGGAAAACCCACACGAGATGCATAGCTCTTGTAAAATTCAAAGACTTCGTTAAGCTCCTTAAACTTCATCCCCACCTCAGGTTCAATCTCATTCGGTTCTTCGACCCAATCATCATTTAAACCATGAGAATTCTCTATTTCTATCTCATCATCTTGAATATATTCATCATCACCCACAAACATATTCATATTCACTGTCGCATCTTCGGAAAGTGAAACGAAATTTCCTAAATACAAATATCGACATTAATAATTTTTGTTAGCTATGTAACCCAAAAAAATTATTTGCGACTATGGTAAATACATAACTTCTCTAATGTATATAACACAAAAATATGGTAAAAAATTAAACTTTCAAATGTGAATAAATAATACCTATTTCGGACATAGTGATAGATAACTTGGATGGCAAATAAAATTTCACGTTAAAGATGGAAGAAACAAGGTTGCCGGAGCGTCGCCGGAGAATCGCCGGAAAGAAAATAAGAAATGAAAATTTTTTTTACCAATTTTTATGAATAAGTGAATGAGTGAATCTGGAAAACCCACAGAAATTTTCAATGAATACGTTAAATGGCATTTAATTGGGTAGAAATATGGTTCCAGCATTAATTAGGATTCAAATTTTTCCAAATCAATATCTCGCGATATATTTCAATATATCGCGAGATATTGATTTCTCATCTCGCGGTAAACGGTGCGGTCATCCGCGGTGTACAGGAAGCGGGATTGTTTATTTTAATGTACCAAAAATACAATTATCATTTGTATACCTCTTCATAAACCTTATGTGTACATGTCCTTCAGGGTTTTCATGCACTATGCAGATCTAGACAAATTTGTAAACAAATTTATATGATAAGAAAAAAAACTTACATGAAGAAACCTAATCTGAAAATAAATATACTTTTACAGAGACATTTCATAACAAATCTTTCATTAAGGACTTTACTAACATAGCGATCTTAGGAAATAACTTGAGTGCTGTTCTTTACCAACTTCAATTTTGCACCCCTTCCATGCCAAGACAGAGCATACAATAAAAGATAATTGTTAAGTTGAAGAATATATTTGAGGCATGGGAGATTCTCTTTTTGGCACCCCTACGGCCAAAATCTTTCATTTCGAACTATTTGCATTACAAATGAATACTTTATATGCATAGATGCAAACTTGTATGAATATGAAAATACAAACTGAAGCCGCAAACACATGGAAAGGAATGCACTTCTACTCGGAGCAAAACCTTGCATCAATGAAAAAGAGACTGAAAATTGTTGAACAAAAATTTCAACACGTGCAAGCCTATACTATTTTCATTGCAGCATTGCTTGGCTATCAAGTAAACCATCTTTACAAGAGTGAATCTACTGGTCCATAAATGCAGTTTTCTTGTGCCTTTTTTCTTTTGACAACTCAACTTAAGGAGGACCACATACAAGAACTGAAAGGCTATACAAAGGTAGGCTTGAGCAGAGTGAGCACTCTCCGTCTACAACCTGGATAACCAAGAATTATCGACAGATTTAGAAGTGCTCAAATAGCAAAAGCGTAGTTAGCAGCTTACGTGAACATTTGAGGACGACTACGAGAGAGCTGGGGCCGCTTTATTGGTGAAAGGATAAGATTCCTTAGAGTCATCGAGGGATTGCTAGCTATTCCACTCCCACTGCCAAAAGCAGGTCGAGCACCAGACATCCTGTTTCCAGAATCAATCGGAACTGTTGAATGTTTCCCGGGTGAGCCATTGGAGATGTCAAAGGGCCCAGAGTTAGAACTTTTCTGTCTTGCTGGCCACAGGTCCTCTCGTGGTCCTGGAGTTTCAGGAGTGAGAACCCACCAATCTGCGAAAAATAAGTCAACTAGACTTTTTTGGAAGAAAACAAGAACTAGCCATTGCGACAATGTTGTAACAATAGAGAGGAAGAGACAAAAGTTACAGAATTCAGTTAAACCTTAAGAGTTCAGAGGTTAAACACGTTTTTTTTATTTTCGGTAATGCCAATTTAAATCAGCTTCCTAATAACCTGCCCATGATTTAAACAGAACGGAACTACCTTTTCTAGTAGCATCTCTATTATCCACCATGGTAGCAGGACTTGAGAACAAGTCAGGCTCTACTCTTGTATAGAAGTTGTTTGCAGGTTGAATTGCTGATCGTTTGATCGACTCATATTCGCTTTTCAATTGATCATACATTTCCTCAAGTTTCCTTTTTTGCCTGGCAGATATACTGTTCATGAGTTTTCATGCACCACTATAATGGACTCCAGAAGTAAAGATGATCCCCAAGTAAATTAAGAGAAATTGACCTGGATTTCTCTGAAAATTTTTCCTGCAGCTCTTGCTTGTCTTTAGACAAGCTCTCAAGCTCTTGCTCCATCATATGGCACCTCTTAGCCATTTTCTGGTATGCAGTATGGATCTGCTCCATTTTTTCCGTGAACTTCTCTTGCATTGCTACACATTTCTGCCGGCATTGACCTACTATGTTGTTCATCTTAGCTTGCATCTCCAAATCCTTTTGCCCAATATAAAACATTACACTTCTGTATGCGCTCTTCATCACTGGGAATGTTGTAGGAAAATGAATGGGACAAACACATACTCTGAGAAAGATATTCAAACTAGGAAATAGCTGTAAATGAAACTAGCTAACAAGATGTTCAAATGATCAAGTGAGTAACTTGCCAAATTTATGATTCATGGTACTGCAAATATGAAATGAAATGAATTATTGAGGATACATATCTGAGGAGATATCCCGGCCATGACCATCTGCAGGAGAGAGTATCAAAGAATCAGTGAGGTGGCTGGTGCAAAAAATTTAAGCTAATATCACATACAAAGGCCGAGAGAATGACAAAGGAGTTTTTTCAGGAGTGTCTTCTTACATTTATCCATTCGTCATTCGGATTGATGTCCACAGGTTTCATAAGACTGGCAAGTGAAAGGCCCAGTCATGTCAAAACAAGTCAAATCACACAAATTCCATAAACAAATAATATAGAGCACAAACTTTATCATTGACGAATTAGTTACTCCAAAACTAAGAAAAACCATATGAATGATTTTTTTTTTTTCATATATAGCAGAATGCAACATAATTCTTGACCTACTGTAGGATAACAAGCATATATGTCATTTCCCCAACAAAAATGACGCTACTCTCTCTCATACTCAACTTCCACATAACTCCTCTTTGACAGCCTACAAGCAGGTGATAGAACAAACATCAAAATACCTTTTAGAGAGCACTTGATCACAAATTGGGCATGCAGCATCATTGCTGATAATCTTATTGGCATCTTCAGGGCCTTTAAAAATAATTAAGGAAATCTAAACCTAATGAACCAAGTCTCTGCAGTTTGAAGTAAAGAAATTATAAGCAAAAATGAATTTATTTCATTCCTTCGGATACAAAAGAGGTGGCCACAGGTGGTGGTGACAGCCCGGCCGTCCAATTCTCGCCAGCATGCATTGCATTTCATTTCAGCCTTCAAAGTTGATTTTTTAGTTCAATGTACATTGTGTGTAATACCTGGAAATTATAACAAAAATCATATGTAAATTCTCTGAGAAGTCTGCTTTTCATTCTATACTAAGTTCAATATTCTTATGCAATGAAAATTACCTGAAATCAAGAAACTGAGAACCTAAGATAATAGTGCAGCTTATATCCGGTTATGCTTGGGAGAAGACAGTCCTCAGCAAACTGGGTGTTGACAACTGAAATCTTCTTGTGTGATATCAAAGTTGTCCTACTGACCAACTGCATTTCACCAATTCGAATTCAGGCAGATTACAACTTTTCATTTTATAAGGTCGGCAAACGTGCATCATATTTTTTATTTTTCCCAGATAAAATATTGGATGAATAAATAAATAACTTGGTCAAAACATGACCTCCTATCAGTTAAAATTCTGAATAGCTCAAATTGGCTGCCAAAGCAGAAAACCACTAGTGTCCCTATAAACAATTCTTCAGTCTCTCAATAAATGTGTATATACAACAGAAGAAGAAATGAAGTCAGATAGAAGCAATTTATAGAGGTTATTAATCGTAGGATGTCATTTTTGCATGCATTTGACTATCTAAGCTAACAATTCACCTCGAAGAAAGTACATAATATTAAGGAAAATACTGATTGACAATAAAAAGAAACCCACGGGAAAGGGAAGAGAATGGATCTAGCTTTTATGGCTTTCAATCGTTAGGTATTAAATAACAGGCAAATACTTTCCAAATCAAAATTTAGATTTTTCAGGACTATTATATAGTATGCAAAAACCTAAAAATGGGGAGTAGCTAAAGAGGTAACCCATATAAGTATGCAAAATTAAACAATGTTTTCATTGCAAACAATATTAATAAGCTTCCTATAAACTTTCTCAAATTATTGAGCTAGAGATGAGTAAAATCATCAAACCTACATCATCTTGAGCATATAAAATCATGACAGTAACAAGATGAATACAACTAAGCCAATAGAATTAGACAATTGAGTTAATACTGTGTTATTTATGTTACGTTATGAATAATTGAAGCGGAAAAGTAATTATATTCAGTTTCCTTTATTTCATTGTTTATTTTTTCGAGGAAATCAAACAATGAATCAGACTTACCCGAAAATCAACAAGAATTCTTCATAAAAACCTGAAATTAGCCTTAAATTGAAAAATCTATCAGAAAATATCCACAAAATAAATACAAAAAATCTTATCTTAAAAATTATGTAATCGCTAAAAAATGATTGTTCTCCGGAAGAAATTCAATTTCCAAATCCGATCTATCTAATTGCAAAAAAAATATCGAAACTCAGAAAAATTTGCGAATCAGAACCGTAAATATAAATCTAGTGAAAAATCAAGAATTTGTAAGTAGTAGGCTTCAAATTTTTTGAAACAGTAAACAAAAATTTGAGAAACCGTGATGTTTATATGGTTCTGAATTGAGAATTCAAATGCGAATGGATCAGTTTGTACAAACCCTAAGGTGAAGTCTTGAAGCTATGTCTGTGCGCGTTGATCTTATTCACAGCTTCTTTTGGTTCGAGTTCGACTAAAATGGCGGCAAAAATACGGTTTTAAAGTTGGAGCTTCACTTTACATCGTGCCAATGTTCCAGGGGTGAATTTTTGAAATGGCCGTGTCAAGCCTTGGTGTCGCTGAATAGCTTAACTTATATTAAATAAGTTTTAAAGGTCTCTTTTAAGTAAAATAGACTAAAATATCCTTACTTTATAATATCAGTTAACAGATCATCGATTAACAGACCATCTGTTAACAAGTCGGTTAACATATGATCTGTTAACCGACCATTAACAGACCCCAAGTCTGTTAACAGACTTGTTGGTCTGTTAACAGACCATGGGTCTGTTAACAGGCCCTTGGGTCTGCTAAGGCCAATTATAGCAGACCCAAGGGCCTGTTAACAGATCCATGGTCTGTTAACAGGTGTGTTAACGCAGATTTCTGATTTTTTTCAATTAATTCATCCAAATCAATTCAGATTTGCAAGAAATTAAAGTAAAAATCATGATTCATACTCAGGTTTATACATTTTTTCATAATTTATACTACAAAATCCACAATTTTTACCGTGAATTAAAAGAAAAAGATGGAGAATGGTGAAACTTCTTACATAAATGAAATGGGTTGGATTTTAACATTGAAATGGGTTGGATTCTAACATTGAAATCTTCTCTTCTTCACAGACAAATGAATTTGAAATGGGTTGGATTATAACCATTTCAAATGAATTTGAAATCGTCTCAAATGGTTATAAGCGGGGAAGAAGACAATGATATATTTGGTAATTTACACACCAAAATTGGTCAAAGGCCATTTTGGAAAATTGGTCGAGTCACCCGGCCATTCACCACTATTCCCACATGTTTCCAGTGTAGTGACCCGATTTTAATTTATACACGCGATCCATTTTTTTGGAGAATATTTAGGAAAGATACAGGGACACTACATTTTATTATGGGATAATTGTATATTTGGTTTTTAACTTTTAAAATATATTAAAGATATGTCCATAACTTTTAAAAATAGCACTAAAGTTTAAAAATTTTGATATTGTAGGTCATTTATGAAGAAATTGTCATTCCTTTTAAATAAAAAAAAAAATATGAAAAAAGAAAAATTTGATTGAAAAATAACCAAATTTACACCAAAAAAATAAAAAGTAACAAAGCGGTCATCTTTTTTATCAAATTTAAAAAAAAAAAAGAGAGAAAAATATTTTTCAAAGCAAATCAAATCAGTACTAAAAATAATGGAATAGAATTAGAAAATCAAGAAACTCATACCATCGACTGCCGCCGCCGCCGCCGCCCAAATTACTGGCTACTACCCAAATCAGATCATATTTTTCTAATTAATATTTATTAGTGAGGGTCAAAGCATTCAAATCAGTTGTTTTGGAATCGTATTAAGAAGTTTAAATTTTGAAAATCTTTGTTTTGATTTTTATAATTGAGTATAAATGATCTGATATGTCGCTCAGACAAAAGTTTAACTACTGAGTTTGAGAAAAATCTGAAGTTGTTAGATTATCTTCCATTTATTTCTCCCTATAATTGCTTTTCTCACTCTCACTCTATGTGTACATATTTGTTAAAGAAATTAAGTTGCAATCTTTGCTGAGGGTATTCTTGATTCCATATAAAAGGGCGATCTTGACTCCATGACCTGTGATAGTTTGTGTAATCTATTGAATGGGAGATTTAGTTCTTTAAAATTCTTAATAGATTTTTCATTTGGGTTCATTTTTAAAACCATCAGATTTTGTATTTTTTCAGCTTTTGGGTATCTCAAGAATACGGTGGAGGATGTCATATGGCTTGTCATGTATAATATCCCATTTGGGTTTCTTTTAAATTCCAAGATTTATGGTTAATTTTGATGACCGAAAGAGAAAATTGGTAGAGAAAAACATATCCATATGCATTTATAGTAGTATTGGTGGTGATAGTAATGACGGCAGCAACAGTGCTGGTGGCGTAGAAGGTGGTGACGGTGGTGGTGTCAGTCAATGGTGTGGGTTTCTTGATTTTTTAATTCAACTCTACCATTTTTAGTAATGATTTGATTTGCTTTGAATAATATTTTTCTCTTATTTTTTTTTGAAATTAGATAAAAAAAAAAAAGATGTCACTTTGTTACTATTTATAAATTTAGTTATTTTTTAATCATTTTTTTTGTTTTTTTTATTTATTTAAAGGGAATGACAATTTCGTCATAAAAGACCTATCATGTCAAGTTTTTCAAACGTTGGTAATGTCTGGTACTATTTTTTAAGGTTATGAACACATCTCCAACGTTTTTGAAAGGTTGGGAACCAAATATACAATTATTCATTTT
Organism: Forsythia viridissima; assembly: GCA_030279155.1. Classification (NCBI taxonomy): domain Eukaryota; kingdom Viridiplantae; phylum Streptophyta; class Magnoliopsida; order Lamiales; family Oleaceae; genus Forsythia; species Forsythia viridissima. The sequence goes on from CM059033.1 coordinate 431,828, forward strand.
ATTATAAGTGTACTATATGTTAATTGTATGAAGGATTCATAACTTTTATTCATTATTATATTTATATTTCTTTAACGGTAAAGTTTTTCTTTTAATTTCAAGTGCTTATATGTTATATGTCGCATAAAATATATGTTTAATAATTGAGTAGTAAGTTGTAGATTCTACGAAATATATAGATAAATAATATGTTTAATCAGTTTGACCAACTTAAATTATAATCTAAGCTTTAGGCAAACAAGCTATAATGCACAATTTGCTTTGATCAAATTGGTCAAATATATTTTTTATCCGCATATTTCATAGAACCCGCAACTTACTACCTATTTATTATTCACATATTACTTATGACTCCTAACTTATAAGTACTTAAAATATAATTTCAACACCACCTAACATGAACTTATTTAAAAAAAAAAAAAAAAAAAAAGCCCCAAATTAGGATGATTTTATTTCCCAATTAGTTTAGGTTGAATATTTAATTTTTCCTTGTAAAGCACTTAGTTGAAGTTGGTCCTAAGAGCATCTATAATAGTTTATGTATATTTAAAGAGTATCTTTAGGCTTTAGCATTTTAAAGAGCAATTTTTTTTTAAACATTCCAATAGCCTATTTATTTCCAAACTCTTTATTTTACTTTTTTCAAGAAGCATTTAATATATTTCTCTCATATATCTTTTTATCATATATTTTCCTCCTAATTTGTATATATTATTTAATTAAAACCAACAAATCAAGTATTGAAAATTGAAACTATTTCAATGCATTTAATAATAGAGAGTGGGTCTAGCTCTTCAAATGTAGAGAGTCAAACTCATTCTCTAAATTAAAATGTTAAATTAGAGAGTCCATTGGAACAAAATTTTAAGCGTTGATTCTTTAAATTAAAGAGTAATCTATACATAAAGAGCTTGTTGGAGATGCTTTAACATTTTAAAAAATACAAATAAATCTTGAACATTTTATTCGTGTTTACAATTCTTCACTTAAAATATTAAAAAAAAATATGATGTACAATCCCAAACCTTCTAATACCAACACTTACGCTCTACAGTTGCGCTGGAAAAATCTATGAAGTCTGAACATATTTCGTCCAAATATTCGTTAGTTGACCAAAAGTCAAGTTTTTGACCTAAATTTGACCAAATTTAACAAAGAAAAAATTGTATCTTCAACTAAACTATTTCCTTATAAAATTATTTAAAATAATTGAATGTGAAGATGAAGCAATTGTCCCCATCGTCGTAAAATAAGAGCACTTGGCTTTGCCCATTCACAAAGACTCGATTCTATGTCCAAACATCACATGCGAGCAGATGTGGTCACCATCATTGGTACTCAAAATATTTTGTTTGGAGAGGTGATAAATAGGACTACTAGTTACTCGATAAGGACCATAGCTCTATTGTGAGCCAAAAACCAAAAAAAAAAAAAAACCTTTTTGTATTCTTCTTTTTTGTATGTTGTTATGAGCAGATTTGGTGCTCGATCTTGGGTCTTAGGTATGGGTCGAATCATGATAAATAAGGTTCGATGGTTGTATAATTCCCAAGCAGAGAGTCGCATAGACCATTTTGTTTTTGTTAAATTGATCAAATTTAGACAACAGACTTGACTTTTAGTCTATTAATGGACCTTTGGACAAAATTCGCTTATACTCCAGATATTCTTCCACCGCACATTTCCTGGGTAAAGTAGATCGTAGGATTAGAAAGCTTGGAACATTTTATTTATTATTGTAAGTGGAGAATCGTAAAAAATAAAAGGTTCAATATTTTTTTGTACTTTTGAAAACGTTATGAACTTCAACTGCAATATTTTATTTTTATTTTTTGTTGTTGTTTTATGAGCTTGTTTGACATGGATTATAAACTATTTTTAGTTTATTTCAGCCGTCATTTTTTTTTCTTTTCAACCCACTTTTAACATGAAAAGTCAACAATTTCAACTCAAATAAATCAATATTGGTTTATAAACTAGTTTATAATCTCTGTCAAACGGACCCTTAGTTTATTTAAATTGTGGATAAAATTGTTAAAAATAACTATCTGTATAAATTATTGAAAGAATATGAATGATACATGCGATTAAAATTGAATGAAGACAATTACTACAAACCTAAAATGATGAGAACTGTAAGTGTAATTTATCTTATAATTTAATATAACTTTACAACTTGTAGTGGATTTAATATTGATTTTCACATCGAATATAAATTAATTGTTCGTTTGATTTTGCGAAAAATTATTTTTTTAACAAATTTTGATTAACATTGTGAATTGAAATTAATTGTTGATTTTCATTTCTCATTTTCTATAGATTTTTAAACAAAATCAAACAAATTCTAAATAACTAATCTAGTGACATATGAAAGGAGTTCTCCTCCATGTTTTCTCCATCTCAATTTAAGTGATAGTCATAATAGCCATCTTTTAGGGGACTTAAAAGTTTTTCTTAATCTTGAATGATATATATTTAGGTATTTAGTTTGAGTTTTGAGTAAGTAAAACTCTATTATATATGTAAGTAAAACTCTATTATATATATTTTTTATAATTTTAGTTGGTCATTTTGGTCAAATATATTTTTTATTTACATATATTTCATAAAACCAATAATTTACAATCCATTTTTCATCAACACATTCACCAACAATTTATAATATAAACACTTAAAAAATAATTTCAATACAACCAAACATGCGTTGTATCGTCAACCATGCACTAAGTATGGACCCAAAAAAATCAAGAATTCTGATCTCCTGCCCCTTGGGGACAGGAAAATTCGGCCCACCTGCTGAGGTGTCAGCAGGTAGGCCGTTAATGATAAAGCAGTGGACCGTTAATGATAAAAATTGTTTTATCATTAACGGCCCACCTGCTGACATCTCAGCAGGTGGGCCGAATCCTACAAAAATCAAAGTGTACTTTCTTTTCTATATTATATTATTATACTAACAACAGAGCAAAAAACTTAGGGGGTGTTTGACAAAAAAAAATTATATAAGTTTTAGAATATTTTGATAAAAAAAATGATGAAATATGTGGTTGAAAAGTTGATAAAATTTGTGAATTTCATGAAATATATTGTTAAAATTAATTGTTGAATTTAATCTTAACTTTTTAACAACTTTTAAACTGAACGAACACTTAATATTAAATTGGTCCTAGACCCGTGGATTAGAGTTGAAAAAATGTACGTACGCTTAAAGGAAAATTTGCAAAAAATGTCCCAAATGTATGTCCATCGTGCGCAAATGGTCAACCTTTCATTTTTGACAGAAAGGTCTCGAATTTATGCCTTTAAGGACCACATATGATCATTTTGGATAGAATCTGTCCAAATTGTCTGTTAATTTTGAGCGTAGTTTACACTCTCTTTTAATAGCAGTGACAAATTTGTCGATTCTAAAGTAAATAAAAAAAAGATCATCTTCTAGAACTCACATACTCCTATCCCAACCATACCCATCAACACAAGCAATAACCACCACCACCAAGCCAATTTTTCCAGCTGATTCCTTCATAAATCACTTGTTTTTAAGGTAAGGGTATAATATTTATGTTGTTTAAACTGATATTTCCATAGAAAATACTCGCGGATTAAAGAGACACTAACTTCATTTTAAGACTAATGAATCGATAATGTTGTTGAAAATTTTTCTGCCTTTTTTAAGTTCCATTCTTTGTGAAATGCAAATGTCCTTCAAATTCGCATGGATTCGAGTCTTAGAATTTAAATCGGAAGTTATTCCATTCAAATTTAATTTGATTTGACGTAAAATCCAATTCGAAGGTCTAGTTCCAAGCTTCTATGTACAACTTGAAAAGTGAATGACACATTTATTTCAATTATATTACGCTAACAATAAAAAAATGATAATTTATGAAAAATATATAAATCTTGTAACACTTGCTCCAAAAGAAGGAAACCCTCTCAAATATGTCATTCTCCTTATTAAATATGCCATTAATGACATATCTCCCCCCGTGGTGGTTTAGCGGTGTTTTGACTATGGCGATGGTAGCTGTTTGTCTTGATGGGTATAATCGAGGTGAAGTGGATTGAAGAAGATGATCTTTTTGTTTTTTTTTAATTATAGTTTTTAATTTTAATTTTTATTATTTATTTTAGTATTGACAAATTTGTTATTATTATTAAAAAATAATGTAAAATGCGGGCAAAATTAACGAATATATTTGATAGATTCCGTCAAAAATGACCATTTGCACACTTTAAGACATACGTTCAGGATATTTCTGCCAAAAAGAAAAGGTTAATGTTGCACCGATTTATCTATATTTAAAAAATAATGCTATTTATCATAATTTGTGATAATCAATAGTCTTTGTAGTAATAAATGATAAGTTCAATAAAATGAGTTTTATATCCTCATATTTCATTAGACGTATGATTTAATCTCAACACATTTTGCCAAGTACACGAATGATAATGGCAGTGATGACAATGTATGTTTATTTATGATTATAAACTAGTCAAATATTATTTTTATCCACACATTTATTAAAATCAACAACTTTTATCCAATTTTTATATACACAACACATTCCATATAACCCACTACTTATAATTTATAATTTTTTTTTTTTATCAAACATACACTTATTTATATTTAGTGCTTGTTTGGTTCAGATTTTAATACTAAAAAATTGTGGTAAAAAATCAACAATTAATTTTAACCATAATTTTTTTTCGAACGTACAATTTTTATCACGATCATAGTCTCTGCTATGAAAAGAAAAAAAATACTTAAACGTCCGTGTGTCACTAACGTCTTCAATTTCTTCCTATACAAAATTTTCACTTCCCAAATTTAATGACCGCTTCAATTCATCATATTAATTCGATCATATCTCTCAACCGATCATTTTCAAAATCTACTCACGTCCTCAACTAATCATCCCCTTCCACTGATTATCTTTAAAATCTGTCATCAATTAAAATTTATTATCATAATAGAGCTTAAAATCGAATTCCACTTGCCAAAGCAATACAAATTAAAATTTGCTAAAATACTCTATCCAACAAGCTCTTAAATGGAGCATCAAATTCTTCATGGCAAAGCTATTTATCTATATCTAGAGGTGTCAATCAGGGTCCGACCCGTTTCTGATGAAGTCCGGTGCCGGTCCACATTAGAAAAAATCCGTACCATCGCGGGTTACGGGTCAGGTCAACCCAGCCCACAAAAATTGAGCACTAGCTCGACCCACCCGTAGGCCCATCTAGGTCGAACCCATGTGGGCCACGGTTCGACCCATATGAATAAAAACTTAATTTTTTTTGAAATTACTAAAAAAAATTAGTAACTTATTGTAATTAAAAAAAATGTTTACATATATAGCAAAAAATGTGTTAAATTACTAAATAAAAAAAAAAGATAAATTCATAATTTTTAATTTTTTAATTCTATTTCTATTTTTTTCATATATATTTAAAGACTAAAACAACACGTATCTGTCACATCTTTCACTTTAAATAGTTCTCTACCATTTTTTTTATTTTTTAATTTTAAATATCATTTCAAATATGAAAGTTTGAATTTCCTGTCTTTTCTTTTTCAAAAAAAAAAAAATCAAAATAGGTCAGCAATTAAAGGCCGAACTACTTGAGTTGTGAACAATCCATCCGATTCACGGGTCGACCCGCGGTTCGGTCTTCTTAACCCGTGAACGGCTCATGGTTCGGCTTCCTCGGCCTCTTAACAGCCCGACCAGTTCACGGGCCGACATGTAGTTCAGGATTGAGGTGAATGGGCCAATGCAAGTTCGATCGGTCGACCTGTCTTGACAACTCTATCTATATATGAATCTATATATGAAGAAGGCAGACAGGCAGTAGCAGTTGCACGTGACCTGAGGGAAATATCCTCTTCTACGGGTCACTACTTACAGTCGAGACACAACCCGAGACTTGCTTAACCGCCTCACACATATACAACTACTAAAAATCTCCCAAAAACCAACACATCATAACACCCCACATTTGGCTGCCATTTGAATCGCTCAAAAAACAAGAAAAAAATAAAAATCAAGTCGGTATCAGTATTTAGTACATATCCTTAAACCCCCATCCTCTTCCTTTCAAGTCATTCTCTTTTCGTTTTACCTAGAGATCTCCGCCTAGATACTGGTAATTCTCAGCGGTATTGGGAATCTGGAGTATGAAGATTCAGTGCAGCGCATGTGAGGTGGCGGAGGCGAATGTTTTGTGCTGTGCGGACGAGGCGGCGCTATGCTGGGCGTGCGACCAGAAGGTGCACGCTGCAAATAAGCTGGCCAGCAAGCACCAGAGGGTTCCTCTCTCTAGTTCGTCTTCGCAGATGCCCAAGTGTGACATCTGTCAGGTTTAATTTTTTGTTGTGTGTTTTTCAAGTTATTTCGGGTTGAATTCCGAGTGTTTTTAGTGTTGTAATCTGTTCAGTTGATTTGAATAGACTAGTAAAATGATTCAGGTAATCACAGGATAATGATAAATATCTTGGGAGTGTGGTTATTTAATTATTTTATACTGTGTTATTGTGGACCAGTATTTCGTGGTTATATTACTAATATATTTATCTGTGGTTATAGTTTTATGATGGGTATGCTTTGATTATTTTAATGCCTTATGATGACTGGTTCTTGCTGAGATATTTTGTTTTTTCATTTGTACTTTCTTTTGTTTGGGGCTCCATTCTACGTGGGATTATGTCACGAGGAGGGGACAGTCCTCCTTATCTGGGATTAGCGTATGAGAAATGGAAGTCCTAACGAATCTCCCCTTACGAGGAGAGAAATTCCAACAAGTTGGCTTGAGTTCTTCAAAATTTGGAACGGAGAATTCCTTGGATAAGTATCCTTGGAAGAAAAGGAAATGTTTTGTGGTATATCTTTTAATGTTGCAGTTTTAGAACTATTTGCAAGTTTCACTTGATCTTGATTTTGAGTGGAATATAAAGAAGAAGCTGGTGCTCATTCAGCACATTTGGGGTAATTAACAATTTGTTCTTTGTTTGTAAATTTGGCAGTAATTCTGGATGTACTTTCTCATGATGAATGTGCTGGAGTCAGGCTTGCTCTACTTCGAAGTTTCCTTTCTTCTTGTTTTGCAAATAGCTCGACTTTGTGTCAGTAGTTTTAGCTTTGCTTCCCGCTTTCTCTCGAAGCAACCACACAATTGATTATTAACTCTAAGCTGCACTTGGAGTCACTCAAGAAAGTACCTCTAGGAATTCTAGACTATGTCATAGTTGTTGAAGGATGCTGTTAAAATTCAGCTAGTTGAGTTTGTTTAATTCTGCATGGTTCCCTATGTACTCGTTTTAACCCCTGGTAGGGGTTTGGGGTCGTTGATAGGCGTGAGACATATAATCTCCCCTGGTAGGATGATAACCAACATGCATCTTCTTCAGTACAAGTTGAATATTGCACTTCACGCGATGTGTAATGTGATTCGATCCCTAACCAGATCCACATAGAAGGAATTCATATCCCTCAATTTGAGCAGGCCGCCGTTGAATCCCATTCAGTAGTGGTCTGAGAGACACCAAAGGGAAGGAAAAGATGAACGCACGTTTTTTTATACCTTTTCACCGACTTGTAGGACTTGGCTAATACAATGTTTCGGTATTTTTTTGAGGAAGACAAAATATAGCTGAATTGATAAGACAAGGGGCACAACTGTTTGTTTCCAGGTAGGTAGGGTTATTACGAGATTAGCATATATGATATTCTTTCTTACTTCCTTTCTTTGTAATTATTTTTAGGGAATTTGGACCCTAATCTTTTCTTTCAGTGTAGAAATAGTCCCTAACGTTTATTTTTGTGCGTAATTAGTCCTTATTTGATGAAAAAGACAAATATACCCTTAGTTTTAATTAAAGAAAATTGTACTTGGATTCTTAATCTTTGCAAAAAGTGCAAATGAGTCCGTTATATTTATTAAATAATATTTAATTTGGCATACTAAATATATTATTATAGTCGTGTTAATTAAATTTTTCATAAGAGAAAAATGCAAAATTATTGTACTTTAAGTAGATATAATTGTTATATGATATGAAAAACTTGAATAAAAATTAAGATGAACAAATAACAAAATAACGTATATAATTTTATAACATTAAACCAATTTTATTATATTTTTATTTAACATAAAAATAGTAATAAAAATTAATTAACACATTATATGTTCTATATTTTCCAGCGATAAATTAAAATATAAAAAATAAAGTTGAAGTTCTAATATTTGTAGTTAATAAATGAATAACTCAATTAAATAAAAGTATTTGAACATCAAATTTGTGACATACAAATTTTTTTTTTTTTTTTTTTTGTTATAACTATTAAATATAAGTTTAAATTTTAAATGATGTAATTACTTAATAATAAAACTAATAATTTTATTTAACATGTTTGTTAATAAGAAACGAGTTTTAATATAGGTCCGATACTTTTAATATAGGTCCGAAAAAACATGTTTGTTAAAAAAAGAAAACTCGTTTCTTTTAATATTTTATAGAAGTATCGGACCTATTTACACTTTTTGAAGGTTAGCAACCCCATTGCAGTTTTTTCTTATTAAAATTAAGGGCATATTGGTCTTTTTATCAAATAAGAACCAATTGTGCACCAAAACACATAAGTTAGGAACGTCTGTGCCAAAAAACAAACATTGTGGACTATTAGCGACCATTTGCACCAAATTCCCTCATTTCTATTATTATCTTCAGGGTGGGGGATGAGCTTGGCCCCTTGGGGGTGTGGTAAGGTTCAATGGAGTTAGTTGACTTTCTTTTTCATGTGAGATCTTTCTTAGAGGATCGGACGGGCGGGTTGGGAAGCTCGATCCCAATGGATGTATGATAAGGTTCAATAGACCTACTGAATGTCTTTTCATGTCAGATCTTAGAGGACGATTTTGAGCAACATGTATATTTATAGTTATCTGTAAGGTTTTGCTTCTGGTCTTTAGTGGCCTGGAAGTGATGTTGAGTCATAGAATCATTTCTTATATGATCCAATTTCTGCTCAGAAGGTTGATTTTTTCAGGTGTTAGCGGGGTATTAGGACACATTCACTAAGATGGCTCTTCAGTTCGGGTTTTCACCTACCATATCTGCAAAAGGATTTTTTGGTTTGTTTCTTCATCAACGTTCTTCATGTTTGGAAATTTATTTGTTAACAAGGGGTCTCTTGGTTTATTTCTTATTATTGGACATCAAATGTCTTTGCTCTCTTTTACTATATTTTGTGCATGAAGTATGTTTGACTTCATTTTCATGTAGATGGATGAGTAGATTTGATACCACGTTGCTTATCTATCCACAAGTTTTTGAATTAATGTTCAGTTGCAAAGTTCCATTGCTTGGAGGTGACTGAAGAATTGCTACGCTGTGCAGGAAACATTTGGCTATTTCTTTTGCCTGGAGGATCGAGCTTTACTTTGTAGGAAATGTGACGTTTCCATACACACAGCGAATTCATTGGTATCAGCTCATCAGAGGTTTTTACTCACTGGAGTAAAAGTAGGTCTTAAACCTATGGAACATGGTCCATCAACATCCACAGAGAAGTCACACTCCAATGAGAAAATCTCAAAACCAGAACCTCACTCTCTTGCAAGGCGGAGTACCCAATTATCATCAACTGGTCAACATTCTAAAGTTTTACCTGCCCAAGTTAGTGCAGGTGGGGATTTTGCATCATCAAGGATGACTTTTGAGGGAGGCACTACACCTGGAAATATGTCCATGTGGCAGTTAGATGAATTTCTTGGTCTTAGTGATTTCAATCAGAGTTACAATTTCATGGATGGTGGCTCATCCAAGGTATGATTTTGAATATTGCATTGATTCATGTAATTCTATTCATTTAAGTAAAATCTTTGAGGATTTTATCTCTCGGTACTTTTTGGCCATAGTTTCATGCGCCGAATCCAGGAATCGCAACTCACAAATATCAAAATACATCATAGTGTTAAGATTCCTAATTAATCCTCACGCCACAGATATCTGTAGCTGTTCGTTCTTAAGTGTAATATTCTGCATATTTGCTTACCACCCTGTAGATAGGAGTGAGCTTACTTTGCCAATGTTTTCTCAGAAGCATTATGCAACCTTCCATCAGTATTTGGGCATGATGAGTGGCCTTAATGGATTCCAATATGAGATTTGCTGCACTGTCGGAGTCTGGCTTAATTTCAGTGTGGCAATTTTCTCTATCAAGCCTCCAGAAGTCCTTGTCTGAGTCTTCTAGAAGAATGTAATTGACCCCAATTTTACCATGGTTCTCTGTATTGCACATAGAGTTGCCAAATCAGATAGAATGTTTATCCGCTTTGCCTACCTCCCAAAGGAGACCATACCTTATTTCAGAAAAATACTCTTCTTGCTTAAGTTTGTATTAGCAAGGGTGCTTTTATCTTTAATGTACAGGTAAAGCAAAACCTGTTGTTCCTTGGAGGATATGCCAAGCAGAAATATAAGCATGTTCTGAAGAGGGATGAGAGCAAGGGGCTGAGCGCCTCGTCTTTTTTATTAGTATCCCAGTTAACCATTTAGACCCCATCCTTGTCAATGTTATGCGACCAGTGAACTTCTTCTTGGTACTTGTCCTCTTCATCACAAATGCGAGTAGTAAGCCAATTGGCGTGCATACTACACAGTGTTAGAGGATATGACTCCTTTAATGATTAGATGTTCTGTAGGCTGAATAGCTTTCTTTTCCTACCAGCAAGTTATCTTGAACCTTTTTGACAAACCGAAAAACCTGCTCATTGACTCTTCTATATTGAGGAGGGATATGTAAGTACTTTCCAAGTTCATTAGTAATTGCAATTCCACTCTTCACTTTGACATCTCTCTGATTGAGTAGACGAGATTTTAAGGGGACGAAGATTTTGATGTTTGGATTTAGAAAGACTAATATTCTTCCAAGACTAGGAGTAGAAACTCTCAAGGACATTCACGACCTTATCAACATCCTTGGTCTGCTTTAGAGTACACAATAAGGTCATCTGCAAAGAGAAACATGAGGAGCTAGGGCCAGTCATAAAATGTCATGACGGTATCCCCTTTTTCTAATTACAGCTTTATTATGGCCTAGATAATTTGTCAGTGGAAAGAGCAAAGAGTACAGAAAGAGATCCCTTTGACAGGGTGACAATTTTACTCATGAGAAGAAGTCTGACTGTGTTGGTAGTCAACTTACTAAGGATTTCATAAAGAGTATTTCATAGGGATGTAGGTCTGAATTGGGTAAAGATCTATAGGGATACCGACTTTGGGGGTCACAGTTCAAAGAGCTTCAAAAACAAACTTATGGACCTGTTCACGATCAATGTGCCACATCTTTTGAAAGAAGAGAAGTTGAAATCCATGAGGGTGAGGAGCTGTGAACCCTTTTGTTGATTCATAGCTCTCACAGTTTCTTAAAATTCCCAAGTCTACAATGGTCTTTGGCTTCCTCAGAAATTGCAGAGGAATTAAATTGACAAGGCTTGCTTTAAAATTTTAATTACTTACAAGCACACAAATCTATTAGAATATAGTCCCAGAGAGCAAAGAGGTCGAATCCACATGGACTCTAAATTAGAAAGTTGAATCTAATCTAAATTAATTATTTATCTAACCTAGCTCACGAGATTGAATTTTTCATTAAAATTAAATAAGATGGAAAGTAAAAGAAATTAATGCTAACTGATTATAAGGATTCAAGTGAGAGAAGTTAACGAGTTTGAAATCCACCACAAATTATCGACGTAATTATCTATTAAACCACCACAATCCACAATGACTACCAAGTGCTTGTTTGGTCATGTTTTCAAGTTATAAGAAGTGATTAATAAGTTGTAGGTCCTACGAAGAAGGATAAAAAATTGATCAGCTTAAAAAAAATAAAGCTTTGCCAAACATGCACTAAATTAGAAGGCTGAATCTAATCTAACATGTTTGACAAAGTTTAAATTATAATTTAAGCTAGTCAAAATAGTTAAACATATATTTTATTCACACGTTTTGTAGAACCCACAACTTACTATCTACTTATTATTCACACATTACATAATATTCATAACTTATAAGCACTTAAAAATAATTTCAACACTTTCAAACATGCGTTTAATTATTAACCTAGCCTAGTTCACGAGATTGAATTTTTTTTTTTTTTAAAATTAAGACGGAAAGTAAAAGAAATTAATGCTCACTAATTAGAATGGGGGATTCAAGTGAGAGAAGTTACCGAGGTTCAGAATCCACCACAATGTAATGAGGCAATTATCTATTATCGAGTCGAAATATCAATCTATTGTCATATGATAGATTTAACAATTAAGCCCAAGTTAAATGAATCTAATGTAGGTCCTCTTTCGCTGTGTTTAGTATTTTAGTTGTTTATTCGAGCGTTCCTCGTAACAAATAGGATTAAAAAAAACGAAGAATCCAAAGTGTCACGTCTTAAGTATTGTGTATCCAGTCCATAGAAATGAAGACGAAGAATCAAAGGAAATCAATTAACGTCTAAAACACCAAGCATGGTTTAATTAAATCAATTCCTAACTATCAAACATACATGATATGGAAGAAAATTCAATTGAATTAATCCAAGAATAATGAATCATAAGTGTTTAAGCGCACGTAATGAAATTAAAACAATCAAAAGAAAACTACGTAACTAAAACAGGGGTTTCATCCTAACCTTGGGTTGAGAAAATTAGAAACTCGTAATTGAACTTGAATACATAGAGAAGACAGAACCCGCAACATAGATAGGAGAAGTTTTGAATTTTTTTCCAGTGCCGTAGATTCTTCGGTCTCTGTTTTTTTCCTCGGCTACCTCTTTTGTCTCTCTGTTTTGTAATTTATCCATAATTTCGGCCTTCACTTGATTGTTTCTTTTTGCTGCATGGTTATTTGCTTATTTCCTTAGCAATTCCTACTGCACCCGGATTTTCTGTTTTATTTGTTTCCTTTCAAGTCAAAGCATTAAGGGAAAATTGCACTCTTGATCTTCAGCAATACATTGTAGGGCTTTGTTTGGTCCGAGTCCAAATAAAACATTAATTAGCAGTATATATCAATAAAAGTTAACTAACAAAATAAGATTAAAGGGTAAAAATATATATTGAATTATGTTCATCAGGTAATTAGAGATGGCAAACGGATCGGGCCGCCCGTCGGCTTGGTCCGTAAGAAGACGGACCCGGGCCGGCCCGGCCCGTCGAACGACGGACCCAGTTCCGAACCAGGCCGTGAAATAAATCAAGCTTGGCCCATGGACCATGGACTTAACCCGTGGTCTGTGGTCCAAATGAGACCAAATTGGTCTCTAGCTCTAAGTTGGGGACCAAAAATTGCAATTAATAATTATATTTCCATATATATATATTTTTTTTAACTTTACAAAAAAAAATTTGATTTTCACGTGGGTCCGCAGACCGGCCCGTATGGCCCGCGAACCACAGGCCAGTCTGAGCCCTTGTTTTTTACACGGGCCGAGCTCGGCCCATTGCCATCTCTACAGGCAACCCTTTAATTTTTGAAAAGATAATTGAAATAGCTTGCCCCACGACTTTTGAGATTATCAGGACAGCAATACCATCTATCATCTAAGAAGTTTGGGAGCTTCAAATTTATTTTTCCATTGTCAGTTAAGAGTCGTCGAATAGAAAAATAATTATTGTTTCTTTCACCAAAAGAAAACCAATAACACAGTCTGGAACCTCAAAAAGTCCGCTTGGAGGAGAACTTCGTATATTCTACAACGAAGGTCTTTCCAAAATTGATAAAAAAACTCACCACGTCTGGAACATTTGGATGGTTGATTCTATGAGCTAGTGAAGCTTGGCTAATAGGATGGTAGAATCATGACTGTTTGTATTGTCAAGTACAGGCTTACCGGAATGTTGAATCTTCATGCTGGAAAGATAACCAGTTAATTATATAATTAAATTAATGGTTTTCAAAGACTTATGGTAGCCAGAAATTTGTGGTAATTGAACTTCAACATGACAATCTCCTCAGTTGTCCCCTCATCCCACGTTTGTTTTTTTTTTGGGTCCCTTGTACCTACCGGCTTCCCTGCATCCCAACTCATTCACCCTCTACAAAGTGGACTGGGGATGGGACTTTTGTGTAGTCCAGTAAGTAATCGTTCATGTAAGTCTATCTGGTTTATTAGCAGTTTATCAGTATTTGGCTTGAAAAGTTCCTGCTGCTCGATATCAAATTTACATTAACATAAATCCTTCAAATGCCAAAACTTGAAGGCCACTTTGATGCGGGTTTCGCTCACGAGAACATTGAGAGAGTGAAATTCAGGTTGGCCCGTGCCTATTGTTTTGACTTGGAAGACAAATTTGGCAGGACAAAATATGATTATATTTTTGTTGGGATTTATATCAGCTGTTCACCTCAGCCACATGATTCCCGTTCTTGTGAGATGCTGTGGAGCAGTATGAGAAATGCGGAGTGGGGATTGGACAACTATTATTATTGTTGTCATCATTGCTATTAAAACAATAATGATGTTTCCTAAAAATAACCTCCACATCATAAAGGAGCAGGACATAGAGGCCACTGCCGCATTAGCAGTTCATTTGGCTCCATGTTTCTTTCTATGATTAATAATTGAGTATTGGATTCTAGTGAATGGAAGGGAGAATGTGGTATAATTGTAGGACATCTTCCTGATTTTGGTTGAAAAGTTATAACAACTGGAAAGAATGTGGGCAGTTAAAGATGTGGCCGAGAAACTGCAGTAGTCAAGATTATCTAGTTTTTGGAAGATCCTCTTGTTTGACAGATCAGTGGCATGCTTTAATGTTAACAATGATATTTACTAGTTTCATCAGTTTTGAAGCAGCTTTGGTTCTTGGAATGTGAATGTATGGGTTTATGGATTGAAGTGCTTCAATCTTGAGAGAGTGTTATAGTGCCAATGCAGTCCATAATTTTATGCCTTCTTTTGATTTAATCAGGCTGATAGTGGGAAGCTTGGAGATTCAGATTGCTCCCCCTTTCTACCAACTGCTGATGAAGAACTAGAGGGCAATGAGTGTCTAGGTCAGGTACCAGATATGTTTTGGGCGGTACCACAGATTCCTTCTCCGCCTACAGCATCGGGGCTTTATTGGCCAAAGAATAACCAGAAGCATTCCAACTCTGCAGTCTTTGTGCCCGACATGGACTCCTCGTCCTTGCAGAACTTTCATCATCATCGATCAGATGGTTCTATTTCAAAGCGGAGAAGACAATTCTGATTTGTTACTTTGAACAAACCTGCACAAGGGGTTCTACATCAGCTTCACGAGGGTTATGACAGGTGGTTCTTTTAATCTATATAGTGTTGCCTTTCTAGAGTTTTAAATTGTTACAGCAGTTTAAGGTTAGGAATATTGCTTTTGTTTCTGTACGTAGATTTATATTTCTGTACTAGTGTTCCACTCTCAGTCAATTTAGGCATATGCTACATTGTTCCATGACTTGGATACTCTTAGTGCCACGGTTAAGATATGATCCCGACTCCAGTTGTCTCCCAAGTGTTACTCAGAAGCGGGCAATTTTAAGGATTTGTGGTAGCAGTATGTGTTTGAGAATGGCAAAAGAGAATTTGGTGTATCTGAATAAATTATGTGGTGTCCCACCCAGAAATTTTGCTCCCGGTGTTTGGTTTTACCATTGACAATACATTCCACTCCATATAGGATTATTAGGTCCTTACTCCCATATGCAAGGTTCTGTGGTTCAGCGGGTAAATGAGATCATTATGCCCCCATTCCCTGCCCTCCCCATCACAATTGTTCTACCTTTTCCCAGTCTTTTGAGCGATTGTGGGCCAACTTTTGTAAAATATGTTCCGTTTTAGCTAATACTATGGATATTCAGATGCTAATTTTTTAGGTAGAAGATAATTACTTGGACTATATGCTTTCGTAGTGTTCAGTTCATTAGATTGGATTCGGAATAGTACGGGATAGTTAAAAATCATAGTACTAAAAGATAAATCTAAATCCCGGGGTGTTTGTATTGATTTTAAAGATCCCCGTGATGAAGATTACTACATAATTCTTGTAGTATATACAGAGCACGGGCAATGTTGGACTGGGATTTTGGCCTGTGGGTCACCAGTCCATGCCTCAAAAAAATTTTAAAAAATGCACCACCCACGACTGCTATATAGCCGTTGTTCAGATGACTTTGATGATCAAGTTGGTTTTTTATTTTCTTGGAGTAAATTCGACGGAATGGTTATGGCGTAAGTACTAAGGTAATGTACACAGTTTTCTTACTAGTTTTTCCTCTCTCTAGAGTGGCCTGGGGTGGTTAATAGGAGTCAGAATTATAACATGAATTCAAAGCCGACTTGGAGTTCGTGTTTCTAAAGTAACAAAGCCAACTTCAAATCGTTTGCTAAAGTAACGTCTTAACAAATGAACTTTAAAAATACACATTCGACAGCGCACAAACGCCAATGGAAAGCGTTCTAACATTAATCTTGCTCCACAAAGCTTCAAATCTAGCAGTGCTCAAGGCGGCCTTAGTATGTCTTCTATTTGGTTGTCTATTGTAAGCAATCCGGTTTAGACTATTCTTGGCTTATTTTCATACCAAACTGTTCAGTTTATGACAGTTTAACAAATTTTGAACCTAAGCAAACATTTAGGCTCAATATTCCATTCACTAGTTCAAGTATCTTAAATGATAGAAGAAGAGAAATTAGTGTATACAAAAGCCATTGAAACTACGTCTGTCCATTTCCCGCAAACAAAGTATTAGTAAAGTTTTTCGTCTTTGGCATAGTAGCCGTTCTGAGAGTCGAACTGTTTTACACCTCTAATCTTAACATGTATTATTTTGCAGATACTATTTACACCTCTATTTTGCGAGTGTTGTAGAAGCTTCCACTGGTTTTGTCGTTACTTTCTAAAATGGCACAATGCATGAAAACATCCTTAATAATCAAACCAGAAATGGAACATAAGTGCACAAAGATGCCTAGAAAATGTCACGCCACAAGAACAAATCAAGTTTTCATTCATACATCGCTTTCAATAGGACCATCATAAACAAGTTGAGGACGCTATTTCTTCCTTCAAATTGAAAGCGGGTAATTGAGGGAATTATTACAATTGGTAATCTAATCAAACTTAAAGGTAGATACAGGAAAGCAGAAAGAAGCAAGCGTCTTCTTTTCTCGTATAATTTAATTTCGATCCTTTCTTGAAACCAACATTATGGCATGCAACTTCATTTAAAATGTAAATGGTAAACCTTTCTTCTGGTGCATTTCTTCATCTGCAATATGAAAAATCAAGTGTTCAGAATGAGAGAATTATCTTATTTTGATATTCTGTACAATGAATTGATTATGGCAATGCACCTGGTTTTTGAGCTTCCAAGAGTAAGCTCGAGGCCATCTGAACCACACTCCTCGTGAATCCTCTCTCCTTCCCATGGCTTTACGAGGCCAGTTGTGTTGCTTCCAAATGCAAACTCTTTTGAAATCACTTCAGCCATTGGAACATCAGGTGTATGATCAGAACCAGCAGCAATTGTGGGTGAGCAGTTCCCACTTTGTCCAGGAGTACACATGAGAGATCCACCTCGGCTCAAATCTTTCACTTTGAAGCCAAATGGGTTCGAAGACACAAAGCTAAATGTCGGAGAAGTTGGCCCACTTTGAGGGATTTGAACCGCCAACCACTTTGAATCGGGGAGGATTGGTCGACCAGGGCTTGGTGGTGTAGACGAGGGAAAGAGTGAGTTGTGAGGCCCTCCCCATCCGGAGCGAGCATAAGAATCATCCCAGTCGGTCCTGATTCGTGGGGTTTGAGAAGTTGGGGAGTTCACGGGAGGGGTAACAGGAGCACTAATAGAACCTCCATGCATATAATGATGTAGAAACTTTGAGGATGAGGCAGAGGATGCGGATGAGAGGTTTCTGAGCCATGGGATGAGGGAATTCCCATCTGCATTTATGCTAGCAGCATACGAGGAAGAAGCTGGGCTTGGGAACGACGAAGAGCCTGGGCTCGGGTTGTAAGAAGTGCATGGACTTGGTTGGTAAGACGAGCACGGAGTTGCTGATGCAGAACCACCCATGATATCCATATTATCAACTGGTTTGCATCCCTAATGGAAATAGAAAATAATTAGAAGATTTGAAGCACAGCTCAAAATTGAAGTATGCTAGTGTAAACTTTCACTGTCAGCCGCATTCTGCTCATGCAATAAGTAGGATTATAGTTGTGGCCCTTCTTCCCAGTTTCAGACACTAAACTAAGCTGCAACTCCATTTATAATATCCATTTTGAGGAAGCAATAGTACTGTCTTCACCTACTATCCAAATGACAATCGTCTTCATATTAATCAAACATATGATATAAAGGATTTCGGCAGCCTCTCAAAGTCAAAATGAGGGCCCACAACATATTACACTAATGGAACGCAGCATTTTCATTAACCAGAACCAAACACCTTATTGACCTATCCAAATAAAATGAAAAGCGCCATCAAATAATTAAAAAAAGTCCTATACACAAAAAGTTATACAATTTTCCTACAATCTATTTTTCGTTTTGTATTGCCGCAAAATCTTAAGATATTAAAGTTGATGAGATGTATGGTTTAAAATTAAATAAAAGTGGTGATTCTTGTAAAATGTGTAGATGAAAATGGGTGAAATGTGTTTAAAGGTAGGAAATGCCCCTCGAGATTCCCAAAATATTTGAGGCTATAATGGAAATCCTTTACATAAAGGGATGTTATTCAAAGCAGAGTGACATCGTTGTACTCTCAATCCCAATGCAATAGCTAATCTTCGTAATTCACGCGTCAACAAAGGAAGAAAGGAAGAGAGAGAAAAAGGTGAAGAAGAAAACACAGTTTTTACAGTCCCGACCGGATCTAAAGTACAATGGCAAAGTAAAAAAATTAAATTCTTACAGCACAATAATTTCACTCCATGAATGAATACCATTATTATTCAAAGAAAAACACGATCTTAACAAATTCAACAAGAAGATATCGAAAAATCCTGCTGCATTTCCAAAACAAATAACAAAGACGTTTCACGAGATACGTAAAAATTGTGTAGATAAATAAAGGTACCTTGCGATAGGTGGTGCCGTCGGGCTCGACAGTCCAGCCGGCCTCGTTGCAGAGGGCCTTAAGGACCTCATTGTTGTCGCAGTGTTTGGGGAGCTTGTAGTTGCCGTACATACGCAAGCCGGAAAAAATCTTGGCGGCGATAGCCCTCCTCCGCCTCTCCCTCCGCTTGTTGTTCTCCCTCTCCTTCCACGTCGGCAGCCGCGTCCCTGTCATTCTTGCAACACCACCTAAATTAACAGCCCCCTTTATCTCATATATATATATATATATATGCTTGTGAGTTGTGATCTCTCAACCCACTTGCATTCTCATGAATCTCCAAGGTACTGAACAAAATTAAGCAGAAAGCCAAAAAAAAAAAAAAAAAAAAAAAAAGGGAAAATTTCAGCAAATTATCGGGAGAAAAAGCTGGTTTAATGAAGGAGGTGGCGGAATTGCAGACTAATGGTGGGCTATGAATTATGATCTACCTGAATTTGAAGACTCATATGATTAGTGAGAACCGAGGACTATGACTAGCCTGTGGGGCCTTGGATATTTTAAGAGACTTTATTGCCACAAATACACCCCCCCCCCCCCCCCCCCCCCCTTCAGGTTTTTAACCTATAAAGTGAAAAAGTGAAATTGCAAAAAATAAAAATTTAATTGAACGAACAATTAACATCTTTCAAAAATAAGCCAAACAACCTTTTTCACTTTTTTCTACCATCCAAATACTCCCAAATTGCTAAAATATTGAAATATGACTAGGGAATGATCTCTTCAAATCTTTAGATACAATATGAATGATCTCTTCAAATACTGGTGCTTAAAACTAAGCACCGATGACATATCGTAGATTGCTGTAAGATAATAATAGATCGTACATAATAAATAAATAAATAAAATATACATTGAATAAACCTCTTAAACCTCTTCTTCACGTACTTAAATTGATTTGTTGTGAAATAACAGTGAATTCTATTTATTAATTATTTTTGTTAATAATTAATATATCATGTCATACATGCTTAAGAGATAATTAATGTATATGTTTGGTTAAAATTTAAAATAAGTCAAAACTTTTTTTGAAAAAAATTATTTTCTACTTTTAAGTACAAAAGTTCTCACATTTTTGACATATAGCCCTTACACAAAAGTGCAAAGATTCCAACGCGTTTAAAGGGTATTTTAGAACTTTTTCTTTTTTCTTTTCCTTTTTTTTCCATCACCACCGATAACGGAAACAGCGACAGAAGTAAGTGGGATAAGGGGGACCACTGCCGAACGCGTGACTTGCTGACATCAAATGACATAAGTTTATCGACGTGGCGAACGGCCAGAGACTCCGCCACAGACCGCCGCACGTGGAGTATGCTGAACAGTCTCTTCCGCCGCTTGAGGGTTGCGCTATCGGCGTGGGTGGGGTGGCAGTATGCATGACAAAAGGACCCAATTTGCTATCACTTTCACATGACCCCTATACATAGACTACTACGGCCTACGCTCTATAATTTTAATTTTTTAACTGGTAAAATACAGCTGAAAACACTTCAATGACCCTACAATAATCTCTTTTTTATCTTTTCGGATTTTTGTTTTTTTTTAATGATTAAAGTTTGTATATTGCATATTTGCATTGAAATTATTTAGGTCTTATTAAGTAATAAATTTTACATAATGCATAAATAAAAAATTGATAAAAATTATAAATCTTATAAAAAATATAAATAAAAATAATATTTATACAGTTTCAAAAAAGCACTTCCAGAGATGGGTATACTTTTACATTAATCAAACATCTTTTCCATCTACATATTTCGTAAAACTGATTATTTATAATTTATAAAAAAAATTTACCAAACATAGTACATGCGACTAACATTAAATGATAAGTACAATAAAATATGAAAATATAAAACTTATTTTATTAAACATATCATTTAATATCACATAGACTGTGATTATCACATATATTATATCCAATTATTGGGTAATAGCAATGGTTCGTCATTAAACATTACATTCGGTGTGAAAATAAAAAAAAAATTCCTAAACTTTAAAATGTACAGAATAGTCCTTCAACTTTACAATGCATGCTCTATTTATCCCTCAATCTGTTTCTATTGTTGCAATTAATAAAAATGATGAGTCAGCAAATACATAACTTAGTAACAGTTAATTTTGTCGAACTCAACACTCAAAAACTTAGTGGGTCCCTCAACTATATACCATGCACGCAAATGGTCCCTTGTTATTTCTATTAGTTGGAATGACATAACTTAGTGACAGTCAATTTTAAAATTGCTTACATGAACATTAATTTCGTTGAACTTAGCATATGTTTGGAGGTGCTGAAATTATAATTTAAGTGCTTATATTATAAGCAGTTGGTAAATGTGTGGATAAAAAATAGTTGTAAGTAGTGGATTCCATGAAATATGTGGATGAAAATTATGTTTGACTAGTTTGACCAGCTGAAATTATAATTTAAGTTATGCCAAACATATGCTTAGTGTCCACCTTGTACCCAAAAAAAAAAAAAAAAAAAAACCTCCGCTAAATTAGACAAAATTCTGCACTTTGATTTCACACACAGACACACTCATTATAGTGACTTAGTGAGAGATGTCAGGTGGGAAGGGGTGGGGGGATGGGGACCATTTAAAAGTGGGATCAGGGGGGGTCAGGGTGCAGCCTGATATGCCCGCCACCCACAGGGCATTCAGCATTGCAATTGCTCCACTCCCAATCATCTACAATTTCATAATTGATATAACCATTAATTGCGCTTCGTTACATACAACAACCAACTACAAACTCTCTCTTGGATTTTAATTACAAAAATAGTTGCTAAAGAATCATAATTACAAACAGTGCACTTTTTAAGGTTGCCACAACTTCGAATGTAAATGGTAAATAAATTAGTGAGAAATTAGATATGCTCAAAACAAATATTGTAAACAAAGGTATAAATAGATAATAATCATTAAACAAAATGAAAAACTAAAAATGAATATATTGAGTCGGAATTTCAAAATCTTACAATGCACTGTCAATAGTTCTCCCAAAACGAGTGCACATCTCAACTCTGATAGTGGCTGAAAATATATCTCAATGCTTCAAGGATCAAGCAATAACAAGTTCTCAGTTTTCTTAAGAGTAAAAATAAATCATTCAATAAATACAATATAACATGACCTGATGTTATTCGAAGGGACAATCTAATTTGCTCACCAGTCTATGGATGATAAATCATTTCATAGGTAGATAGTTCCATGTTTGGCTGGTTTTGTTAGTTTGCTAATATAATCAACTTGGCAGTTAGAATATTTACAGGGAACATGGTAATTAAAAAAAACAAAGACTGGAATTACCCGAAATGCTGATGCAAATAATGGATTCTGAAGAAGCCTTATGACACGTTGCAACTAAGACGTACAATCTCCTTCAACAATCGACTAACAGAATTCTTAATTTCATTGGACACTGTCAACTCCGTATGTACTGACTCCATAGCATACATGATGATAACTTTCATCACATCAGCCAAATGTAAATTCTTGTTATCACCTTTCAATTCAGTCTTATTTACAAGCTTGCATGACATTTTCATGGGGCATTTGTTGCAAACCTGAGAAAATAATGTGAAAGATACTTGACGATGCATAAAAACAGGCATTGTAATACTTTAAAGTGCAATGCACAAAGAAAGAAATAAAGTGGAAGCAACATTTAGAGGGGCAAAACCGACTCACTGTATTCTCCTGTATATTGAAGAATCCACGCAGTCTTTTAGCAGAAAAGACAGTTTTCTTTCCAAGGGAAGGGCATCCGAAAAGAGCTACCTTTTTCAGATCACTCGCAGACAACCATCTGATAAATACAAGATTAGAGAGTTATAAGATGCAAACTGAAGATTTTAGTACTGTATACCAGTATTTACCTAATTATACAAGCCTATCAGAAAATTACCCACCTTGGGTTTTTAATTACCCAGCTTTTCCAGTCAAACTGGCCAGTCCAATCTGGTTCTTAATAACCTTGGAAAATATATAGATATTTAAAAGAATCACTGCTAGGCAGAAATTCTTAATGATTTGCTTATTTGGGAGGAAAATACCAGTGTGCCAAACAGCCTCAAAATATAATCAGAGTTGAACTGCATTTCTCATGCGGAGGTATCAAAGGGGAAAAAAAGAACTTGATGAAGTAGGCACAGAAACGACCTTAGAAAGATTGATTCTCTAATGCCCTTAACATGCCCAGCTAAAATGGAGAGATTGGAGATTTTTTCCTGCAAGGGACCATTTCTCTGCAGGGTGGAAATGAATTTGAATGGTAAGCTCTGATATCAGGACCATTATTTTACTATATTTTCTTCTCTTCCTTTCTCTTTCTTTTTGGGAGGCATAAAATAAATAAAAGCTTATCACATATATTCATCACCAATCCAAGGTGTAATGCCTATGTTATGAAAATCCTGTCAATAAGCAACAGAAAACTTGTGGCTATCCACCGCATGTCGTCATTTTCTTACTTTTAATAAACTTAGAGCCCGTTTGGTATGGTTTATAAACTAGTTTATTTGACCAAAAATTTTGCCTTGTTAGCCTAACATTTTTTACCATTATTGGACATATAAACTAATTTATAAACTATAACAAACGAGCTCTTATTCATTCTTTTATGATAAGGCACACAAAAAGCACACCCGATTCCTCTAGCTTTATTTGCAGGACACAATTGAACCTTTTGTAGTAGCCAAGGAAGAGTATCAAAATGATTTGGGGAGAGAGAGAGAGAGCAATTCATGCGCGTACAAACCAATCCAACCCAATTAATAATCTTGAACCTTTAGCTCCCAAGTCCCATCAAAGAAGGGAAAATCATTGATGTAGCCATATAAAAAAAAATAAAAATTACATTCATAAAGTACATGAAATATGCTAGAGTTTTCCCCGACTTTGTGCAGTTGCCTTCACAAGAGACATTACAGAATTTCCTTGACAATTTTTAATGGAAGCAACCCCACCTCAAGGAATTGGAGTGGGGATAAGATGAAAACAGTTCACACTTCACATGTAAGTACAACAGAACAAAAGACGTAGTGGACACATGAGGAGAGGGAGGCAGAAAAAGAGAAGAACCTCCAGCCTATAAAACTGTGTATTGATACTCGAAAAGCTTTCTGTCTTTCTGCGTATTCTACTATCCAATTTTCACGCTAGAACTTTGACTTCCAAATGGCAGTAGCTTACCTATTCTCCTATTGTAAACTTTTTACTAATACCTCTTTCACATAATAACACCAAGTAGGAATTCAGGCAACAAATAATAACCCCTGAATCATGTGGCCTATAGCAATTTTGGCAATATAGCTAGCACACTATGTTAAAGCATACTGATCTAGAATTTTTCATTAGGCCATATAGAAACTTTTATTTCTTCAGTAGTCCGTATATATACAAGTTTCCTGCAATCAAGCTGGAAAATAAATTAATGATTTTTAACATATGTTTACAAATTTTAATTGGGTCTTAATATGTTCCTCTGTATTCTATTTAATTGAATCCTTTAGGCTCGTGATACCATAAGAATGAAGTAACTCAATCATCATATTTAAAATGTACAATATAAGAAACAGCAATTAAAAAAAAAATTAATATAAACAATAAACGAAATGCAATATAACAAACTCTCACTTTGCAATCTCCTGGTTATCTTTTCCAAAACTCACAGCCGCGTACTTTATAAATTCACGAGCATAGCTGTTCTCGAAACAAGTGAGATCAAACTTATTTTTCAGCAAGAAATTTGAATCTTTGAAGTACCCATCCTTGTACAAATGATAGACAAACAATTCCATATCAGGGGAAAGCTTTTTGTAAACACTCGGATCTTCAATTCCGTAAACATATAACTCACCCGACTTTCCATTTTTCTTCACCCCATTATTCGCGAACAAAGCATATAAACTCGAATTAACCTCATTTCTGGAAACCCCATCAAGTGGTGGAGTCTTTGTCTTCAAAATCTCCCTCGGTTTTTCCTCGTTCAAACCCCTCACTTGTTCCTCCAACTTTTTCAGTCTCTTGTTCAACAGCGCATTTTCAATGTCACTTTCAATTTCACACACACTATTTCTAATCTCTCCTGAAAGCCCAACAGCTTGTTTGAAGTAAACACTCAATCGTTCCTTGTCCTTCTGACTCTTTTCCTCACAATTTCCCGACTCCGTGTGCTGAAAATGAGCTAAAACAGAAAAGGGTCTTTGGAAAATTAAAGAAATAAATGAAAAATGGTTGCGATTTTTGAAGTAGAGTGAAGGGTTTTGGAGCTTGAAAAGTTTGTGGAAACGGTGATCGCGAACTGTTCTCTGTAAAATCATTCTGGGTTGTTGCGGGGACTTTATTTTGTGAGGGTTTTGGGGTTTCAGACGGGAAGAAATGAGTTTGAAGAGTGAACCGCTCCAGTGCACAGAAATGGCCAGGGTTTTAGCCTTTTAGGTTAGGGGATTGGATTTGGAGTGTGAAAATCAGAAGATACTTATAGCTTTTTTAAACTCTAAAAGCACTTCTTAAATATCAAGAGTGCATTTTAGTTATAAGGGAAAATGTTAGATGAACAACAATTTGGATATAAAGTTAGACTATTATATATAAAATGTTAAATTTGTCTTTTGAAAAGATATAAATAAAAATTTGAATTATGTCTTTTTAAATAACATATTTGACATTTTAAACATAGTGGTCCAACTTTATGTTCAACTTGATGTTCATCCAGCATTACTCTAATTATAATTATGGTTGTTTGGTTAAATTATGATTAAGTTCAAATTTTATTGAGCTACCACATGAATATGTCCGGACAAATATTTTTCAAGTTCCAATAATTAGATTTTGTCTAGTCGATCCTATAACGCTCAATCTAATTATTAGTCTCTTGCTTTTTCCACTAAAGGCAAAATGTTGCACTCTTAAAATATATAAGATTACAGAAGCTGTAATACTTTCCTCTGACCTACCGTATATAAATTTCATCCATGTCTGAGATTCGATAATTAGGTATGAGCATAAATGATCGTTTTGCCTTTCTAATTATTCTCACTAACTTTAAGTTACATTTTCTTCAACGGTCATATAAACTAATTCGCAAATGTCGAAGTTTAGCCGTCGCTAAACACTGAACTCAAATTTATAATCGTTCAATAGAAAATACTTAAGTTGTCACTCGACCAATTTTCAAGATGATAATTCCCGACATGAATTCGTGTTCTCTACTTCGCTCATTCACAAGCTCCTAACTCACCTAGAAATTTGATCAACTAAATTGATCTCACCCATTAGTGAATCAAATAACCATTAAACTAACGAAAAGATATACACATTTCTGTTAAGAGATTTAGATGAAATACCTAGTGATCAAGTAGAATTTAATTATTCGCAATGTCATGCTATATAATTAAATTCAACACGTTGTCCGTTCAATACACTCCAAGTGTACTAGTGTCACCATTAATCCATTTCTGCGATAAGGACAAATCGTAAATCCGAATGATTAAATAGTCAATACTACAATTTTTCAGTACAAGACGCCAACCCTTATACAATAGTCGTGAACAATTTTATTGATAATTAAAATATAAGTTTGTGTCACACTATGCTTCTCAACACAAGCATCCAACTTATATTATCACAAGTGATCATTGGCACTTTATTTACATATTAATATTAAACAAATACAACAATAATAAATAAATACAAACCAAAGTTTTATTTAATATAAAATTGTCATTTCATCACAGTAAAATTATACTATTTGGGTATACAATCCAACACCTGCGACCCACAATTGTCGTCGCTGTGTGCTCATACACACCTTTCTCGCCGTGTTTTACCTCCGTTTTTCTGCCCTCGGTGTGTGCCCTTGCTGTAGCACCTCTATTGCCTAAAAATCCAGCTAAAAAGCTTTACCAAACAAGTGTTTAGTTTGAATTTCATTACCAAATTGTGATGCAAAAAGAGTGTCTTCTTATAATACCATGAAAAGCAGGTTGAGCATCATCTCCAAATCCAAATAGAAGCACAGGGCAAGTATCTGCAGTCAATTCTTGATAAAGCTTGTAAAGCTTTTAACAATGAGGACATCGTTGCCTCTGCAGAGCTAGAAACTGCTAGGGAATAACTCTCTAAAGTCACTATTAAGGTTTGCTAATGACTGTGACGGGATTATCTCGCTGCCTTCCATTGGCAGCAGCTTAGTGTTGAATGGAAGTCCAATGTCCACCGTGCCACAGGCAGCTACACTGAGAAAAAGACCGCGGACTTTGTTTAATGGTGGAGACATGTCGCATTTTGATGGTGATATGCATGTAGTCGAGTGGACAAGGACAAGTATTGGATGAATTGCACAACATTCCTTCTTTTTTTTTTTTTTTTTTTTTTTATCATGCGTTGGTTTGAGCAAAATGATTGAGCAATGTTGTAAACTGCATTGTTAGTGGTTTGTATATTCTTGAAGTTAATTCTTGTAAACTGCACGCTTGATTTCCAAATTTTTACCAATGCATAAGTGAACTTTGCAGAAGCCATGGACACGTCTTACTGACTCGAACAACCAAAGTATACATGCACGAATTTTTTAGGAAAACATTTTCCACATTTTCATACTTTGTGAACTCATAATTCACACAAATAAATTCATTACAACAAACATAAAAATAGTGACACATGAAAACACGACAAAATCCCATCAATTTGTTTCCCTACTCATATCAAGCCGTGGTTGGGGATCATTTCCACTAGAAGAAGACATTGTTCATTACCTATCTGTTATTCGAAGATTACACCAATATCATATGAATACCTATAAATATCACACGACATACAATCTATTACGAATTTAGAAATATATCGGACGCTCATATCATGTTTCGAACTAGATGCGTATTGCACTGCCATGGCTGTAGAACACTAGCTGCATGAAAAAGTACAAGACCTCCATTCTCATGTCGTCTGGGCTGTCAGGCCAAGATACGGAGCTAATGGTCTAGCTACCAAAATCGAATAATCATACAAAATCAATAATATTGATCATCACAGCCCGTTAATCAATTATAGTCCCGTTCTCTTACCAAATTCAGAACAAATTTGCATCACATGCCCTATCTCCATCTCCTCTCATATACGAATAAAAAATCATTGGTTGGATGGGGATGGGCAAACAACAAGCAGCTCACATTTGCAACAGCATATGAAATGCACTACGCTAATTCAAAGGGACAAATCACGTATCCTTCAGCCAAAAACAATTATGACAAATCGATTATCAAATTAGAATCAAAGGTACAATTCACGCAAAATTTTTTAGATTTTAACAAAACAAACAAACCCTATCATTATAAAATCACTGGGTAGAAATAATATTAGCATCAAACAACAATGATTCCCCAATCTACCTCTATCCTCAGATGTAGTTTTCCGATCACATTCACTGGTTCGCAACAAACACAATAATAAGTATACGGTTGCTTTTTAATACAAACATCCAATGACACGAACTTGCAAAATGATGCTCATACAGGATTCGACTATGATTTTAAGGTGAGTGCAGGAGGTGTGCGACTAGAACAAACATGGCGAAATAGGTGCTACATCGTGGTCACACACCAAGGCAGAAAATGGAGGTAAAACATGGCGAGAGAGGTGCGTATGAGCACACAGCGATGGCAATGGTGGGTCGCTGGCGAGAGAAGTGGTGGTTCCACATCAGTAGATTTCTAGGGCACCAAATTTGGGGATTACGGGGAGAAATAATGGAGACACGTAAATTGGAGGAATGGGGATTGGGTGTTATTTTAATTTATTCAAGTTGGTCCATTTTATCTGACGTGTAATGTCACATAGACAAATGTAGAAAATTTTCCCACTAGATAAAAGATAACAACACCGTAATTCATGATAGTCAACACTATCAATTTTCAAATAAAACACAAATTGTGTCACACTACATTCACCAAGGTTTGCTAAATTTGAAGGCAGCCATGTTAAGTCATTCTAGAACCGAGTTGACCCAATTCTATTTCTAATAGGCTGCTTTAGCTAAAAGCCAGAATCAAACATGCTCTATCAAAAATAGCTTAACCTATAAATTTAAGTTATAAATATTTTGTTTATAAAAAGAGACTTAAATATTTTTGTCGACTTAACAAATTATTAACAAATAGTCCATTAACAAACATTAATATACATCTGTTAACAAACCAAATATGAATCAACTATAGATATGTTAAGAGCAATTTATACCTGTTAAACTATTTTTTTAATTAAAGCAATATTTCATAGATAGACTTAAATTTATAGAAATTTAAGCAAAAATCACAATCCATGCTTAAATGTGTACACATTGTCGTGATTTATACCATAAAATCAACAATTTCTACCGTAAGTTAAATGAAGAAGAAATTACTATGCATTGTGCAATAATTTAAATGGATTAGATTATAACATTGAAATGAGATTTCTTACACTTTTTTGAGCTTGTTTTGATATTATTGAAATATCAATTTCTTTGCAAAATAGTGAAATTTGAAATTCTTTATTTTCCTGTAGTAACATATAAGTAATATAAATGAATTTGAAATAGTTTAAAATTAAATAATTTATTTATAAAATGAGTGAACGAGTATTCAAATACATTGATCGAGTTACCCAACCATCTACCGCTAATAGAAAAATTTGTAATTTTTATCTCCAATATTTTCAATATATTACTAATCTATCTCCAACCAATTTTTATAATATTAGACATTCAACCTTCATTTAATTTCAAATCACGCTCCTATTGATAGAAAATAATAGCAGTAGGAGTTTTCACCTCTATTCAAGATAAAAAAAATATTTATTGTCTTTAAAAAACTTCAAATTTGAAATTGTAAGAATTATTTTCTCTTTATCAGATCACATCTCATTCTTCATTCTTTATTTTTAATTCTACAGTAGACTCCTACCTCATAAGCTATATACTAGAATATATTTTCTCTTCAGCATATAGGGGGGTGGCAAAAAAACTCGTCGGTTGGACTCGTAAAAACTCGGCCCAGCTCGGACTCGGGCTTGTCGAGAGACGAACACGAGCTAGGGCCGAGCTAGCTCGGCTCGTTGGGCTTGTTCCCAGCTCGTGGACTCATCCAACGGTCACACCATTTTTTTTTTTTTTTTAATTTCATTATTTTTCTATAAATACTCTTATTTTAAGGATGAGGGTTTTCAATATTTAATTTTCAACATAAAAGATACTCGATATTGTATTTCTTTCTTATTTTTAAAATTTAAAAAAAAAATAAAAAAAAATTGAGGGCCGGGCCGAGCCGAGCCGTAGACCCACGAGCTCATGGGCCGAATCGATCACGTATTTTGGAAAGCTCGAGCTCAGCTCGTTTGAGAACGAGCCGAGCTCAAATTTTATGGGCCGAGTCGAGCCGACTCGACCCATTGCCAAGCCGACTCGGCCCATTGTCATGCTTTGGCAGCGTATAACTAATAACTTCCTTACAAGCCATCCCAGTCCCCGAACATGTTCAGTCCCACGTGAAGACCGCGTGACCACATGTCACCTAATTCTTCAGTGCTCCACTGGCACAGCCGAAGTCCTCTCAAATAGCTGATTGTGGCGGGAAATTGACTCCCTTTCTGGAGGGAAACCCGAAGAAATCCTATCATTTTCTTTCACCCTTTGTTCAATTTGGTTGCTCCGACCCGTTTCTAGCTGATCCGAATATGGCCGAAATCGAAACCCTTGGTATTCTCGACGAGATTCAAGCCCTCGTCTCCGATAAACTTCAAGTGGTAATTTCCTCATTTCATCCTATTTTCTAATCTTATTTCTCAATCAATTCTGGATTGATCATATGCTTGATTTTCTAGCTAATGAACTTGGGTCGAAAAGATTTTAAAATTTTAATTTAAATGATATTATGAATTGTAATGATAGGTCTCGTACAAATGGTTAAGTCGAAATTTTTTGGTGTCATCAAATTCTGCGAAGAGGTACGAAAAATTGCATGAAAATTAAAAATGGGTTTTAGGTGTTGTTTCCTGTTGCGGTGCTAAATTTTTGTTGCGGGATTGTTGTATATAGGCTGCTTCAAGAGTTTGTCGAAAAGGATGGAAATGGGCTAGAAGTAGTTTATTCTTTATCCGGCTGGTTGAAGGATAATCCTTCAGCTTACCATATAAGGCTCGTCTCCAAGCATAATCTTGCAGGTTTCGTTTGTTATTTGCATAAATTTTATAAGTTTATGTGTATTGATATATTGCTATTTTACTTTATGCTATGACTTAATTTTTGTTTGCACATTATTAGCTGTCTGATTTTATTCATATAATAATAATTTCTATATCATTATTGGCTTCCACTGCTTAATTACATCTTCACTTTGGAAGAAAACTTATCCTCTACTTTTCGCACCTGCTACTACATATGGAGCCTAAGTTTGATAAACATGCAATGTCCGAGGATTAATGTTATTTCTATATTGTAATCTGCTTTCCTTTTGTTATTCTCAGAGGTCCTAATAGTAAACATGAAGCGGGAGGATGAAGAAGTCTGTTACAAAATCAACATCATATTCAAAATATGGACATGTGCGAGTAGCATCCATTCACCCACTCATTGATAGTAGCACTTACAAAATAAGGACATGTACCAGTAGCATTCATGCACCCACTCATTGATAGTAGCACTTACAAAAGCCTCCCACGCCTCCCTGCACCCCCTTACATTTTAATATCCCAATCTCCAAAGCTCTGCAACCTAAGTACACTGGCGGGTCAGAACGTGATAATAATGTTCCCACTTGTGTAAAAATTCCCACATGCTTGCTGGATTTGGTTTGCGTATGACTATCATCTTCTACAGATTCATTATGACTACTTAGATGGATCCCATGAAAACTCAACCTATTTTTTATTGCCCTATGAGAACAACATTTTCTTCCTGCATGCTTGTCCCAAAGAAAAAAGAATCATCCTGCATGGTTTCCCTTTTAATATTTCAGCTGTACATGGGATCCTCATGAGCAATTTTGATCATTAGATAGCAAATATTGGTTGTGGAATCGTAGATTTTAGTAGCTATTAGCTCTTGAATGCATAACCACCTTGGTTATAAATTGCCATGTCTTTCGATTAGCATGTTAAAATTTTGCAAACTTTTAGATGATTTATTCAGTTTGACGGAATAATGTGATAGGAAATACTTCTGCTTTTCAAGAAACTTCTGTTCTGGGTTTTAGTATGAGCTATTTTTACACTTGGCGATACTTTTGTTTATAAACCAACACTGAAAATCTATTTTTACTTGATCCATGTACAGAAGCCAAACAAGAATTTGATGGAAGTTGCTCGGTTCAGGTCTACAGTGTGCAAGCCTGCATTCCCAAGGATCCAGCAGTGCTTTGGAATGCTGAGTTTGTCCAAGCCGAAGATCTCTCTAGGCAGCCGCTCACAGTTGATAATTGTTTGAGAGATAATAGGTACAACACTTTGTTATCATGTCCTGAATACTAAGCTGTCAATATTCCTGTACTATGACATGCTCTATATTTCTATATTGAATTATACATTACGTTAATATTCATAGATTTACTCTCTTTCACAAACCCGATGAGGTTGACAATATTCATAAATTTACTCTCTTTCACAACAACTAATTAATCTCTCTTATCTGCTATAATGTCACTGCACCATTATTCAAAGGTTTTGTGGAGTTTCAAATTCCTTTGTCAAGCGAAATGCTGGTGGAACACAGTTTAGTGCTCCTGGGCCACAGGTGAAGAGCGCGGAAGTTTCAGGGATGTCTAAAAGTAATTCTGCACATGAAATTGCATTATTACAGCCTCAGCAGAAAAAAGTTCAGCAATCAAGTTCTATCACCGGCCTGCAGTCTCCTGATATGGTTAAAGATGTCAAAAGTGAGAGTCATGTAACAGTTGGTGACGAAAAGCGTACAAAGCCTGCTGCAGATAAAGAAAAAGTTCCTCATTTGCTTGCAAACAAGAAAAAAACCCAGAGTGATAAAAAAAATTCTGGAACTGGAGGTGCATTAGCTAATATGTGGGGTCATGCATCTGCAAAGTTAAAACCTGATGGTTCCTCGGCACAATGCAAAATTTCCCCAAGAAACTCTGCTGGTTAATTTTTTTTTTTCATTATCCACTTGAAACTGGAGAATTTTGAATTTTTATTTATTATTTTCAAATTTTCTAAACCATTCATAGTTGGTTTTAACTGATACTTATTGGTCAATTCATGATCAGCTACTGCAGAGGCTCAAATCTGTGCTCGTGAAGCCGTAGAATATGGGAGCAGCGACGAAGATAGACAAGATTTCAACATAAAAAGAACATCAACTGGTGAAGGAAATAGAAAAAGGAGAGTCGTTCTTGATTACTCCGATGAAGAAGATGAATTCAAAGATGCTGTCAGTCTAGAATCTCCCAATCCTCCAAAAGTGACTACTCTAGGTTCAAAACAGAGTTTGAATACTTCAGGTCTCGGGAGCAACCTAAGCTTTAATGAAGAGAAGGAAGATAAACCAATGGTAAAGGAAGTGAGAGAAGCTGACGAAACAATTGACCATCCTTTGAGAAAAGAAACATCAGATGTGAGCAAAGGCAAGAACTCCGCGGTTCCTTCTTCAGAGAATATCCTATACCATGTTCCTGCAACTGATGCTAATATGAATGATAAAGTGGTGGATGCTGGACCTAAAAGAAGGAAAGTGTTAAAGACTCGGATTGATGCACGTGGAAGAGAAGGTATTGTTATAATCTCCTCAGAGATCTGTATTGAAAAAGTAAGGTAATTTCTTTGTTAATCTGTTCTTTTGTATTGATTAGTGTTATTTATTTATATTTGTGGCTCCAGTCACTGAGGTTATCTGGGAGGGTGAGGAGCCAGAGACAAAACATGATAGTAAGACAGCGAAGATAGCTGAGAACAATACGGTGAACAGTGCTGTTAACCGGTAAGTTTTTTGTGCTTGACCATTTTCTTTTCATGACTGAGTTGCGTTCAGTATATATTTGAGTTCAATATTGATCTTAATTGCTCTTAATAAAGCCATGTATGTCTAAAA
Organism: Forsythia viridissima; assembly: GCA_030279155.1. NCBI lineage: Eukaryota > Viridiplantae > Streptophyta > Magnoliopsida > Lamiales > Oleaceae > Forsythia > Forsythia viridissima. Next base: position 466,060 of record CM059033.1, read on the forward strand.
TTTTTCAGTTCATCTTATTATAGGTGAGAGAGAGAGAGAGGGGGAGATATATTATAGGTAGCATCTAGAAATTAGTGATTTTATTCTGGAGAATCCGAGCATTAGTTATTTTGGTTGGAAATTGGAACAAAAAGCTGACAACTTGTTTCTCATATTGTGATTCATATTAGATGTCCGGTAGTAGGATGTGAACATGTGGTTAATTTTATTGATGCTGTTAGGTGCTCGATTCTCGTACTCAATTGCTCAATTAATAATTGTTAAATTTCCTATACTAGTAGTAGAAGGGTATATTTTTATTAGTGTTGAACACCATGGGCGATCATAAGAAAAATACAATCAATCACCGTACTCAATTAATTATTGTTAGATTTCCCTTACTAGGATTAGAAGGGTATATATTTGTATGAGTGTTGAACACCACCTATGATCATAAGAAAAATACAATTGATCACTCATACTCAATTGCTCAATTAATAATTGTTAAATTTCCCATACTAGTAGTAGAAGGGTACCATATTTTTATGAGTGTTGAACATCCGTGGTGATAATAAGAAAAACACAATTGATCACCAATTGTGGAGTAATGTTATTCATTATTATCTAGGTAATTGTGGGCCCATTGATTCATTGTCCAATGGAGTTGTGGTGCATTGTAATGCATTAGGCAATGAATCAAGGGACCTATTGCCTCTTAGACCGATGATGATCACAACTAATGATGATTAAGAATAATGCCAAGTAGCACTAGTGGTGCTTATGGTCTATGTGGCAGTGGGGCCATTGCCACAATGTCTAATGAATAATAATGCATCTCAATTTCATTGGATAGTGTGACAGTGGCCCCACTGCGACATATATAGTTACTAAGCACCGCTAGTAATTACGAATCTATAGCATTATTCCCAATTGCGGGTCGTGGACTCCGGTGCGTGTTGAAGACCACCGGTGGTGATACATAGCATTATTCTTTTTTTATTCATGGTGTCTGGTGCTTGGTTTCTGCTAACCAAAGTTTTACTTGAACACAACAGTTAGTAATTTGTGAATGTTGATGATGATTTTAGGCCTCCAATTGCTAGGAAGTCACCTGCAGTCGGAAACAACGCCCCTACAAGCAGAGGAGGAAACAAGAAAGCAGGAAATAATGATCCTAAACAAGGGAACATCCTCTCATTTTTCAAGAAGGTTTAAGGAGACGATGTGCTTTATCTTTGCTAAAACACCTAGTTCTGTGTCTAAGAGCCTTTAATCATGTAATTACAAATTCGGATTGAATACAATTTCAATTGTTTTTGGTAATAGCCTTTTCTGTATGGTTGGTTAAATTTATCTACGTGTAGAGATTGTTCTATACAAATTTATTAATTGATCAAGACCATGCGGTCTTCTCAGTTATCCAGTAACATAATTTGTTGGGATTCTAAGGTTTAAACTAGAGCAGCTATATTTCGATTCATCCTCTTTTTTCAAGGATTTCAGAATTGGACGCTAAACCCATTACATATGATGGGAGTTGCCGGTGTATTGAGTGCTGCTTTGCTATGTGCTATGCATGGTGCTACCGTAGAAAATACTTTTTTTTGGAAGATGGTGATGGTGCAAATACATTACATGCTTTTAACCCAGCTCAAGCAATGGTCACCGCTAACCGCTTTTGGTCCCAAATCTTTTGTAGATTATTTTTACCTTTATGCTTTGTCGCAAGTCAGTGTTACATTTGTATCAACTTAATTTTCTCATTCCTAGAGTCCTGCATTATGCCTTTAAACCTTTTATTTTGTGATAGGGGAAATTAAGGAAGTCACAAAATTAACGAAGGTCATGGGTTAACGTGGTATTGCAGTACATGTAATTCATAAACTTGTGGTGTTGTGCTCATTACAAATTGGGAATTTTACTAGAGTTTGTCTTCAAGATATTTGGTGTACTGAATTGAACGATACTGTTGACGTCTGAACCTGCACTAGTCCACGTGCCAACAGATCTCCAGTCACTCCTCTGCCAGCTCGTATGTTACCTGCACACTAGGACGACCGTTAGGCATCAAGATCTCCGAAGAAAAAGGGTCCGGCGATCGTTGGCACTCCGACGATCAAGTCAACAGCCGGTATATGAAGGATACGCGGGGGCGGGAACAAAAGAGGGGTGTGGGAGAGACAAGCAGGCAGAGATTTGAGCAGAGTTTAGGGTGGGATTCGTAAGCGTAAAAAGTGCGTACCTTGGGACCACCGGAGACGTTGTATTTATAGCGCAAAAATTCTAATTGATTTGGAAGACAAATCAATTCGGTTCCCAATCGGATCCTCCTTCCTTACGTGATAAAGATACCCGAGATTGCCTACCTTCTTGGAGTTTATCACGTTGCATGATTTTTAGGAGATCACGATTGTGTTTTCTTGTGGAGATTTGTACGCCCAATCAACGCGATCTTCCTTTAATTATTCCTCTGGCTGCCCTGGCGTATCGAGTCGCTTGCTGGTTGTGAATGACGCGAGGCCCGACGAGGCCTTATGGTTCGCATGAAGGCGCCGAAGGCCTTTATGTAACTTGCGGATTCCTAGGCGCCGAAGGCCCAAGCGCGTTACGGCCCCCAGCAGGGCCCAAATAGAGTTCTTGACAGAATGCGAACTAGGCCCTTACTGGGCTTAGATGGGGCTTTGGGTGACGTGACGGCCATATCGTAATCGTGCGGTAACAGATACAAAGAGAAGTTAAATTCTTATATAGCATAATATTATTTGGTGTTACATGCCAAACATTTTATTAATGAGTTCGATAAACATAAGAGTGATTATATTTGTACAATATTTTTTGTTAACTATACTATATTTTAATTATAATAAAGGTCTTTAATTATTGTTCAATTTTATATTTATGTCTCCAACTATTTTTTTATCATATTTTTGTCATCAACCTATTGATTTGCACATTTTTTTTTTCTTATGATGGTTTTTATCCAAAAATTTAATTAGGAGAGCGTAGGAATATTTTTATGCCTATCGTATTTTTTAATAAACAAAATAAATAACAAATATAAAAGTTTGGATTTGCCTCTCATTTCAATGCACATTAGCAGAATATTTGGATACAAATTTTCATCATAGACAAGATTTGAAAATTAATTGAAAGTTAATGATAAAAATGTGACCAAAAAAAGTAGAGAACTTAAGTACCAAAATGTTAAAAGTTGGGAGATCTTCTTTGCAATAAAAATATAGTGTAGATAATAAAAATAATAGTGTGAATATAATTACCCTCCCTAATCATAATTAAGTTGAGATAATCATAATTAAATAGAAATCTCAACGTAATTTTATTTTGAATGAGTGCTAAGTGATAACTAGCTACCCTTTCTTATTTGCTGGTGTATTGTTCTGTTTTCATGGTAACATGCAATCACCTACTATGGCAACATGTGTAGAAGCATAAAGATCTTCAAAGAGTGGACAGCTTTCTAATTTCTTGATTATATACATTTCTTTGGTGTTCAATGATAAAGATAGGCTATTTATAGAGTCGATTCAAATACATATTCAATAGTTTATGTTTTCATCCAGAATAAATGTATCTTATTATTAATAGAGTGATTTGAACGAATAATATTTTTAAATATCATTATCTCCTCGAGACACTAAAGAGTGGCATCAATTAGCATATGCATATTTGTCGAAAATAAATATCTAAAAATAGCTAAATTCTAACATAAGCACACCTAAAAGGTCCAAACTCAGAAAAGCCATATACAAAAACAGTTAAATGGGATGTACTAAAACCATAATGAAAACTAACCATCTAATGGTAGACATCATTGATGTCATGGGACAGGACTTGGCACGATATCTGCTTTATCCATATATACTAGATGAATTATCTAGAGGACTTAATTTAGATTTTTTTGGTATTTCGAGGACTAGTATGGGATTTAAAAAAAGAAAAAAGAAATTTTATCTTTGTCATATAGAAAAATAGAAAATGAAAAAAACAAAATTAAAATCAACAATTTATTAAGATCTTTTGGGCCGAGTCTGAGAGACGACACAGAAAAATCAAAAAATGGGCCAACGTTGGATTGGACCATTAAATTAGTCAACTTTGCCAATTACTACCCAAGTCTGACCATTTTCAATACACGTGTCCTCTAACCATTGGCTTACCTGTTCATAACGCCACACGTCGGCTCTCTTTTTTATTTGCAGTTGCATATACTACCTAAAATTCATCGAAGCAAAAACACTTCTCTATTCACGTAAAAATTCATCCTTCTGGGGGGTTCAATTTTCTACGCACCTCGAATCTGACGTACGTACATTCTACTTATTTTATCAGATTTAAATGTTTATAGATCTGTAATTAAGTTCCCATTTTCATTTTTCGTGTTAGATTTATATAACCTTTTGAGTTTTTTTTTTTGAATTATGTTGGTGTTTTTGTTGTCTGATTTATTCTATGCTCAGCTCAAATAAAAATTGAAAAATTAGAAACTAAGACGGATCTCACATTTAGTTTTTACGTTGATTTTTTAAAAAAAAATCTCAGATCTATCATTTCGTGAACATCGATAAGTTGTTTTTGTTTGATTTTAATTTATTATCGTCCAATTTGCATTTTAATCTCAGATATTGTGTAGTTATCTATACATGCATGGGTAATTATAGATTTGAAAGTTATTCTATTTTGTTTTATGTGCTGGTACGAAATTTGTTATTTTATCTTTGCTGATTTAATTTAATAGTTTCTGTTGTTTTTTGGTAAATCAAGAAGATTGATGTTAAGTAATGAGAGGCCATGTCGTACTATGCCCCTTTTTATTTGATAACTACGAAAATGTTTGAAGCCACAATGTGTGTCACGGGCTGATTGTGTTGCAAGTGTACGTAATTAACCTGTGAATTCTTGATGGCATGATGAAGCATACATTTCCACCTTCATTTCTGTAGAAGAAGCTTATGTTTAGGACCCTCGAGTTATTGTCATGAACTTGTATGTGCAATGCTTTGTATTTGGGGAGAGTATTGGGAGTGAAATTGAAAATTTTATTAGTCCCTTGCATATCATTGTATTAGATCACAACTGAACGCCAACAGCTTGTATGAACTTATTTAGGTTTATTTTTTTGTGTTTGACGGCTTAACAAGTAGCAAGAGCTAGTATGATTTGTTTTTTATTTTTTTTGTTTCATTTGTACCATAAAATTCCATCAAACTTCTGTGAGGATTACAGGTTGTCTTGAGGAATATTTTTCTTTTTTAATGTGTTTGTGCAGTTCAGGTAGTTTAGTTTTATCAACAAAAGATGGGAGGTGGATTTAGAGTGCTCCATCTGGTTCGACCTTTTCTCTCCTTTCTGCCTGAGGTTCAAAGTGCTGACAGGAAAATTCCGTTCAGAGAGAAGGTTATATACACTGTAATCTCCCTTTTCATTTTCCTGGTTTGCAGTCAACTGCCATTGTATGGCATACACTCCACAACAGGTGCAGATCCTTTCTATTGGATGCGTGTTATTCTTGCCTCAAACCGAGGAACTGTCATGGAGCTTGGAATCACACCCATTGTGACATCCGGGCTGGTCATGCAACTTTTAGCGGGTTCAAAGATCATTGAAGTTGATAACAATGTACGGGAGGATCGAGCCTTGCTGTAAGTTAGGATATTTATTTCTGACTTCCAATCTTCCTTTCTTGCAATACATGAATCGGAAGAGCTTTACAATTTCCAGAAATTAAGCCTTTTACATGCCATCTAGAGTGCATAGTTTTGATACTTTTCTTATCTAGAGTTACTGTGCAGTGTGTTCCATTTACCTCCTAAAATGATTTCATTTAATATTGTCGTGCTTGAATATCTTGAGTATTTCAAGAAACAAAAAATTCTTTGTATCCTTATTCCATGTAATTATCTAGCTCATTTCACTGTGTTGTAAAAGAGGATCGATTTTTTGTCTACTAGAAACGGTGCACAGAAGTTGTTAGGTATCTTGATCGCGGTTGGTGAGGCAGTTGCATATGTTCTCTCAGGGATGTATGGCAGTGTTGGACAACTTGGAGTTGGAAATGCAGTCCTTATAATTCTCCAACTCTGCTTTGCTGGTATAATTGTAATCTGCTTGGATGAACTTCTCCAGAAAGGATATGGCCTGGGCTCTGGAATTTCACTTTTCATAGCAACCAATATTTGGTAAGCATTTATGAATATGGCGTTCACTGGTTTTGTATAAGCTGCAAGATGTTGATTGAGTGATTTCTCAAGAGTTCTTTGCTTTGACAGTGAAAATATCATCTGGAAAGCATTTAGTCCAACTACTGTGAACAGTGGGCGTGGAGCTGAATTTGAAGGTGCTGTTATTGCTTTATTCCATTTGTTGATTACTCGAACAGACAAGGTCCGTGCTCTACGAGAGGCATTCTACAGGCAGAATCTTCCGAATGTTACAAACTTGCTCGCGACCGTGTTAATTTTCCTTATCGTTATCTACTTCCAAGGATTCCGCGTGGTTTTGCCTGTGAGGTCGAAAAATGCCCGTGGGCAACAGGGTTCATATCCAATTAAGTTGTTCTACACTTCCAATATGCCTATTATTTTACAGTCTGCGCTCGTATCCAATCTTTACTTTATTTCCCAGGTACTGGCCTTTTTTGTTAATATGAACAAATTATATTTGATTTATGTTTTCCAATATTGACACCGTTATTTTGTGTGTACTCTTACAGTTGCTGTACAGGAAATACAGTGGGAATTTCATCGTGAACCTCTTAGGGAAGTGGAAGGAATCTGAATATTCTGGCCAATCTGTGCCTGTTGGGGGTCTTGCTTATTACATCACTGCACCTTCAAGGTAATTAAGAATCTCCCGACTCCCCTTGTCTTGTTCCCTTGCTGGCCTCTTCTGCACTCTTCATTTTGCTTGCATCCATTTTGATGGGCTAATGGATGATGGGCTAACTTAGTTTTCTCACTGTAGTCACTCTCAGTAATGTTTACTGCTGTTTTGCAGCTTGTCAGACATAGTGGCCCATCCTTTCCACGGACTATTTTATATTGTGTTTATGCTGTCAGCATGTGCCTTGTTCTCAAAAACGTGGATTGAGGTTTCAGGATCCTCAGCTAGAGATGTGGCGAAACAGCTGAAGGTATAATTCAAGCATAATTTGTACTCTTAATTGTTGGCTATATTCTTGGTAATCCATGAATTTTCAGAAAGGCATTTGCAGAATTCCTGCTTAATTCTCAGTCACTAAAACTTAAAGAAATTGATGCTTCTTGAAGTAATTTTTGTTACATGAAAGCAAATATGTTAAAATTACTGATGATGAAAAATGAGATATCATTCTTGTACCCTATGTTTATGTAGTTATTTTTTTTATTACCTGGAGATTGAATTTTGAGCTTTGAATTAACCGTGATCCCAAATCTATGATTTTTAACCCATGATATATTATTCTTGTACTCTAAGAATTGGTAAAACCACACTAGTATGTGTGTCATGGGGATCCGGACCACAAACTTCGTTATCTTTCTTTAGTGGTGTGCATGAGTCGGATGTTATGACACAGTTGTTAGCGTTGACTATAATGAGTGTGGTATCTTGCAACTGTTTCATGTCAAATAGTAATTTTCTTTTTATTCTGTATAAATGGTTTTGTTCCACTAGATTATATTACTACTATTGAGCAAAGGTGTTCTGTACAGATGAGTGTGCGGAATGACCTAGTTTTTAAAACTGATTGGTAGGTAGCTTGTGTTTCACGTTGAGTAGTACTTAGATATCTGGATATATAAATTTGTGTGAACGAGTAAAGGTCTGTATGAGAACGTTTACATTAGGTATGTATATGATCTTACCACTGGAAATGAAATGGAGGTGACTAGTTGAACACAAAATTAGTAGTAGTCTGAACTAATGTATCTTCCGTCATATTTCAGGAACAACAAATGGTGATGCCCGGACATCGGGAATCAAATCTACAGAAGGAGCTGAACCGGTATATACCCACCGCGGCAGCCTTTGGTGGTATATGTATTGGTGCACTGACAGTTTTGGCAGATCTTATGGGTGCAATTGGTTCAGGAACTGGAATTCTCCTGGCTGTCACTATCATTTATCAGTATTTTGAAACATTTGAGAAGGAAAAGGCTAGTGAGCTTGGTTTCTTTGGTTTCTAAACCTCTCTTGCACTCTGAGCAACGGTTAGAAGATTTTATGTTTTGTAAGGTGGGGAGATGCAAGTGGACAAATCCAGGAGCATAGGGTAGTTTGATTATCACTTCGGACGTGCTTTCTCTTTTCATCATGCAATTTTGGGAAGTTGGATACTTGGTGCATGTTTGAGACAGAGTATTGGCTAAGACTAGATAGGACGATTTACAATATTTAAATTAATTTTCTTTTTTTAAAACTATTTAATTCTATCTAATTTTTCTTATCAAACATGTAGTTCTAGTTTTGTGGATAGCTGAAATTATATGATTCGATTTTTTCCTATAATTCGAAACAATATATCTGTTGACTGTGTTTACAAAGCAATCAACATAACTGGTCATTACTATATCAATTTTGTGAAGAATAATAATTCTGAATTGTAAGAGATAGGATTGCAACCTCAATTATGGATGATTATCATTAATTTTTGAGTTTTAGATTTATATTTAGATCTTGTTTGGTTGTGTTCAAATTATAATTTAAGTTGGTTAAAATTGTTAAATATATTTTTTATTCACATATTTTGTAGAATTTACAATTTACTACTTATTTATTATTCACATATTTTATAGGATAAATATTTAAAAAATAGTTTCAACACTTTTAAACATGCACTTAGTATAGAATAAAAGGGTGGGCATAAAGTCGAAATTTTCATGCACTTGGTATAGAATAAAAGAGTGGGCATAGAGTCGAAATTTTGACTATCAAGACTAAGAGAATTGAACCCAACAAAATAAAGTTTTTATCTGGAAAATATTCATTGGTATATGCCAACAACCTATGTTGGAAAATATTCACGGATATCTCAGAGCATCTCCAATGCATCAACGTGGATTACTATACACTTAGTAAGTAAAATAGAGAAGAAGAGGAAAACATCTCTAATGGGACGGTGAATTGAGAAAATTATGACTCAATTATACAAGAGAGAAAATGTAGATAAATTATAAAAAATTAAATAAAATCTGATTAACACATTCCGATGGAGATTAATTATAAAAAGTTAAATAAAAGAAGCTTAACTCACGTTTTGAAAGACATAAATTATAAAAAAATAAATGGAGACACATTCTACATTTCTTGCCATGTATTAGTGTGTTTGGAAGGGCTTTTTTGAAGTTTAAAAGCACTTCCTAAAGAGTAAAAGTACTTTTAGTTATTTTTATTGTTGTTTGGTTAAAGTTAATAAGTACTTTTTGACTAAAAAACAGCTTTAAAAAGTTGTTTTAGAGAAACCCAAATTTTGAGCTTCCCTAAAAAGTTCTAATTGAGCTTTTACGGAAACTGTAATTAACATTTAATGAACTTAAAAATTAACAAAATTACTATTAATACATAAAAAAAAAAAGATTAATTTATTTCTACATTAATTACTTATATCAAATTTGACAAAACTATTAGTGTGTTAAATAATATAATACAAATTATACATAATATGTTTGATTTAAATAATTAATTATTGTTTAATTAAATATACTAAAATAATCATAACGTTATAATTAAATTAATATATTAATTTTAATAGTTATTATAGGATATAAAAATATATGATTTCTTTTACAAAAATAATATGAGTTATACAATAATTAATTATTGTTTAGTTAAATATAATAAAATAATCGTGTTATTATAATTAAATTAGTATATTAATCTTAATAGTTATTATAGGATATAAAAAAATTTATTTATTTTAAAACAAATAATATGAAATATATAATAATTACTGTTTAATCAAATAAATATAAAATTTATACAAAAGTACTTTTATTGTTATGCGACCAAACACTCGATTTAATATTTATAACATTTTTTTGATTGATATTCAAACAGTCAACAATTTTTTAACAAAAGTTCTACTGCTAAAAAATTCTTCTTACAATAGCTCTACCAAACAGACCTTAAGTATTTTAAAATGATGTGGCATACTTTTTAATGCAATTCTAAGTTGCATAGCAATTCTGTCTTTGTTCCAAAAAAAATAAATTATATCTTACATGACCATCAGAGTACAATCGACTATTGCTCCTCTTTTGACAGTTGTTAATGTGTACCGATGTAACCGATCCACTTCTTCACTAATAAAAGACAAATTGATGCGGGCATTTTAATGACCAAAATAAAATTACTTTTGAATGTTTTAATTCAAAAGTCAAAACACAGAGTGACTTTGTTTTAACATAATTAAAAATTACAAAAATATTTATCTATCTTTCTTGATATTACTCTTGTCATCTCTTTCTCCTTACTTGTATTTGTTGTAATAACAATGAATAAGTTTTGTTACACCTTTTGGTGATGTGTCCAAATTATCCATGGCATGTCATCTTAGTAGTCAAGTCAACTCTAGCAAAAACCAGTTAGACAGTGACATCTGGGATTGTCTCACAATCAATTTAGAGTACTGTTCTGAAAGAACTTTAAAAGAATTATGTACTAGTCATGACTGATTGATGGGATAACTGTAATGGTACCTGTTAGCGTGTTGTAAATAAGAAAAAAATGATTACTTGGAAATACAAAAAACAGATGCATAAAGAGATGGTTACATTGATTGCATGAAGGACACAAGTCAATCAAACACGTTGGGAAGTAAAAAGCCTTCAGTTCACTTAAACTCCAACTATAAATGGGGGGCAAGACGGCATGATGAATATAAGTATTTCTTTTGTTAATCCTTGGATTCTATATATATAGAAAGTTAACACATTTCATAGATTATCTATGTTAAATCAGTTCGGATAAGACATGCATTCTAACTTGAGTGTCAGAGTGCATACGGTAGCCACTCCGGCAGCCTATACTTGTTGACTTTCTTGTGTGAAGCGTGCATTAAAGAGAGAGTTCACATCAAGGGATTTCAATCCAGTATTGATCTTAGGTCCCACCACGATTTAGGGTTAACATGTTTACTCATATAAAATCTATTTGAACAAAATGTACTTTGTTATCTTGGAAAAAAGATGGTTTTTGATGAATTTTCACGATTTGTCAAACTTTATTGAGATATAAATGTTAAACTACTGTCAAAGGATTTGAATTTTGGAATTGACGAAAGGTATGAAAAGATGAAGGTGAGAAAATCAATTGGTCCAAATGGAATCCTTATCGAACTATGAAACTGTTTAGGTGAGTTCGAGGTGTAATTTGTTTTATAGTTACAGAATTATTTAATGAGAACTTAATGAATAAAAATATTACTGATGAATGGAAAAAGTATTACAATACTTATTGATAAGAATTTACATAGTATAGAGTTGTTACATTACTGAGTCATATTATGTAATTATTTGGGAAAGTGATTAAATATAGATATTAAGGTTTATTTTAGAGGTTTGAAAGAATCAGTTTAATTTTGTCAGCCAGATCAACTATCAGAGCTATTTATCTACTTCAAAGATTAATTAAAGAGTACAGTGAAAAGTAACAAAGTGGAGATAAGATTGTTATTGATTTACAAAAAATAACAAGATAAGGTGCTTAGGAAAGTGTTCTAGAATAGCACTTAAGAATATGACGGTCTTAATAGAATATATACAAGATTATATATCTTTTATCCACTTATGTTGTCCACTTATAATGCTCACGTTGAGGTGGTATCACATGATTGATAGTTCATAGTCCCACACTCATTATTTTTACCAATTATATGATACCACATCAGCGTGGAGTAAGAGATCAAGACTCATACAACTATACAATGTCCTTTAGTTATAAATCAAAGACGTGTGGGTTATTATGAAAAAGTTCATAGGCCGGTTTTGGTTCTTTTCATGATCTACATTTCTTTTGTGCTCGTAATTTTATTTTTGCTCATACGATCTGTCTAAATTTTAAGATTTTATGCAAGATAGTTCGATATGTCACCACAATGGTTAATGGTCTTGAATTTAAGTTTTATTATTTATAAAAATTTCAAGTTACGTGTCTTAAATGAAAAATAAATTTGAATAAATAAAATGAAAACTCTTTTAATATAATGGTAGTTCATATTTGTTGAGAGCAATGTACATTAAATAGGAATATATTAAAAAATTAAGAAATTAGCTATAAAGAAAAGTAGACTATCACTTATTTTTATAGGATGGATTATACATTTTGTATTGTTTCGTCTTTTACATTCTGACTGATTATAAATTGTGTTTGAAGGAATTATCAACTACTCCCTCCGTTCCACAAAAATATGTTCGTTTTTCTTATTTATCTGTCCCAAATTATAGGCCACTTACTTTATAGAGAGTGTATTAAAATTTATTTCAATAAAACACGCATTCCCAAATAACAAAGTCAACAATTGATTTCATTATTGTTTCAATGTAATGCAATTCAATTTCATTAGCATTCCAATTGTAACTTAATTAGCATTTGAATTTATTAGATTTATGAATGACTAATATTAAATGGGGGTATAATAGGAATATTGTGTAAAAAATTTATAATTTTAATCACATTAATCATGGTGAAAAAAGAAACGGGCCTATCTTTGTAAGACGAATGGAATATTGTTTTTTTTTTTGAAATGTCTATGGTCATGCCATGTAATCATAGCATTAGCAAAATTAGACTCTCCTTGGTTTTGTATAGGTGAAATTGATTTTAGTGACTAAATATTGACATTATTTTAAAGTCCAGAGACTATTTCAAACATACAAACCAAATTTTTTATCCTCAAGGAGGCAGGAGCATATATAAAGGGTCAAATCTCCTTTACACATTGAGCTGAAATCCAAAATCCCCCATAGACAGCTTTATCCTAGACACAATAGAGTACTGTGCTAAAGCCATGTCGGAAGAGTCATCATCACCGGCGGAAAGTTCCTTCAGCAGTCCATTGGTTCAGCAGGTTTCAAAAAAAATATCTGACAGGCTTCTTGGAAAATATTTTGATGCTTCTGAATTCGATTTCGATTACCAACAGAGTGGTTTGTGGTCTCCTTTGATTCTTCCTACAAAGGCTTTCTTCATCTCAACTCGGAATTCTCCCTTCAACACTCAATTCCTGCTCAACAATATTCACAAACCTAGTTGTTTCACAAGATGCATTGCCTGCTTAAAGGTAATTTATTTCATATCTGTATTGCGGGTTTTCTATGTATTTCGAATAGGACCAGACAATACAATAGTCGGGATTTTATATTTTTTTTTAGCTCAAACCAATCCCTGAATGCTATTGGTTGCTTTTGCAGGCATTGTGGTGCACTTGAAGGGATCTGTATCTCATACTAATATCCTGTATTTTGATGTATTGGGAGTGACAAGAGAATTGCTTAAAGATACTGTGTCAAAATATTGGGAGACAAAAAAGGACTTGGGGGATGTGTAGTTTGTGTAATGTAAATTAATGCATGCAATCTTTGGATGAATAAAAATACTACTAATTATCCCTTTTATGATCTTGTGAATTAGTATATATATTCATCCATTTCTATTTTCTTTCATTCTAATTTGGTTTTTCATTGTAACCCAATCGATTGAACAACTACCTTAGAAAAATTAGGTGTACAATAGAAGACCTTTTTTGGATATTCTTGAAATCTACGCGATTGGTTGTTGCAAGGGTTTTTCCCGAAATCAAATTGAAATAAAGAAAACCCTCATTTGAACAGGGTCGTGCCAGCAATGGCCTGGTCGTCGGCTACGGTTTGCCTCATTTGTACACCTCAAGTATTATATGTCATTGTCGACATGGGTAAATGACATGTTCGATATTTACGCCTCTTTATACCAGATTTATTTGTTAATAGGCTACTTCTTCGCGTACTTTGAGAGCTAAAGAATTAAAGACATGTAGAATTTTGAATGGAACAACGACCCTTCAGCCAAAATACTCTGTGTAGCTAACAAAAAGAATTTCAGTCTGACCATTTCTGCCAAAGTTACTGCACATTTTATCATTTAAAATTGATAGTTGAAACCTAATCAACTTTTCTTGTCTGTCTTATATAGCTTCAGTCAAATTCTCTCTTTCTTCTCTCCTCCCAACCCAACCCAACCCAACCCAATGTAATTTACATTCCTTGCCTCTTGAGAAAAGACAGTAAATGATCAATAACCTCGTCATTCATAAGGCTTTGAAATGTTGATCATAACGTTTTGAAATGTTGTTGGAGCATTCGAAATGTCAAAAGGTATCTATCTGTAAGAAACGTATTATTTTATCACGTAAGGATTTTCTTGATGATTAGCATCTATGATTTTGTGAAAACATAGTTCGTTTACATCCGTAATGTCAAATTGTGTATAAGCTCGATCGATGTATTTTGGCACCCATCATTTGATATTGATCAAGATAACAAAATAGACGCCCCGGTTTATAGGATCTACCATAGAATGCGTCCAAATCTCAATCACAAAACCTAAAACGCCACCAAATGTTTGAGACTAAAATTTTGAAACGAGTCAACAAGTCAAAGGGACCAACCCATTTATAAGCAATAAAATAAGAGTTTTGCTATCTGTACACCTTCACTTACATTAGCACTTTTAGAATAGAACGTTTAGTCAAATCATTATTTATTTAGTCAAATTATTATTTGTCACGTAAGAGAATGGAAGTGGAGGTGTGCAGATATCAAAATTCATAAAATAAACAAAGCCGCCACTCTTCTCATAGTTCTATCACAAAATCTCATATAACAATCCATTTGTAACTTCTCATGTAATTGAACATTACAGAAATAAACAACAAATCCACCTCTCATTTGTTCGTCGTTTAATAACGACCGTAGATAGTTTTTTTTCTACTGACTCAAAAAAACCACATATACGACTGTCACTCTCAATTCTTTTTTTCAATTATTTCAATTCTTTTTCTCTTCACAATTTTTCTCCAAATTTTTTCTTCTTAATCTTAACCTTAACCTTAACCTTGTACATCTATTTATTTTTCTACGATTAAATTCCTAATATAAGCGGTACACTAGTTATATTTTACAAGCATGTAACTGTATAACACCGTTCTAACGCTCAGAATAGACAATGTTATAATGTCCATTTAGACACTTATTCAACGTGCATTGAATGAGTATAAAGTGTGCATTATAACAATGCTAGAAATAAGAGAAAATATTCTGTAACTGTATACCCATTTTGATTCAAGAATACCCCCTCTCTATCTCTCTTATTTTTCTTACTCAACTTTCTCTCTCTCTACAGATCCCTCACGTTTCTCTCTCTAGAAAACGAGATGTCGCTGCGACGTTCTTTTCTCTCAAGAAAAATCACCCATCGTTCCTTCACACTCTCCAAATCGTTTAAAGAATTCAAATCCTCAGATACCCAAATTATTTATAATTACAATGAAAAAGAAGAAGCACAAAATAAAAATGATGATAATAAAGAAGAACAGCAAAACGGCGTCGTTAGTAAATCGAGTTTGTGGGGGGGTTTGTTGCCGGAGCTTCTGGGGGAGATAATACAGAGAGTGGAGGTGAGCGAGGAACAATGGCCGCAGCGCCAAGACGTTGTCGCATTTGGGTGCGTTTGCAAGCAATGGAGGAAGGTCACAAAAGAGGTGGTTGAGAAGGCATCCGTTAATCAACAGGCTTCCAAAATCACTTTCCCTTCTTGTCTCAAAAAGGTTGAACTTATATGTTTTTGGTCCATTTTTGAAATATTGATTTTTTCAAGTACTTTTGTTTCCATTCAGTGATTTGGATGATCTGAGTGTGGTTTGGGAATTTTTGTTCCTTTATCTATATAGAATTCGGACCTTCGAATCGGAATAGAAATAACTCTGTTAGGATTTGAAATGACCGTATATGAATGGGAATTGTCATGCTGCAATGGCTTTTTTTAAATAGCAGTAACCTGTGAGTGAATTTCTAATTGAACCCACTTTTAGTTGTTTTTTGATATGCTAAACTCCAAGAGTTCATTTGTGTTTAATTGAGGATTCTGTTCTGCGATTTTGGCTTGAGGCCATCTGTATATCACATTATCTTAAACTACCTTCGCATTTATAGGTATCGATATTTATTCGGGAGAAAACATATGCATAAAACAAAGACCAAGAGAACTGAAGATTGGATTTTAATGATATAAATTTTCTTTAATTTTGTCGAACCTGGGCAAAGTTTCATGGAAGAAAATGATGCATGTGCTTGTACTTTCCAATAGTGTTCTCATGGAAATATTCAGTAGTGAAAATTGCTGGAATATTCTGTGGTAAGTTAATTAAATGAAAGCATCTGGAGATACGTTTTTGGGGGAAAAAAATTGTTGGTTATTGATTGTTTTTTTAGTTTGCTGTGTTATTCTGATCAACTTGTTTCATTGTTGTTAAGTTTGCGTGACATCTTTAAAACTTTATCCGTGTTGAACCGAGAACTTCAGAAATTATGTTGGATGATGTTCTAACTTAGTTTTATGCTGCAGCCAGGGCCTCGGGAGTCTCCCCGCCAGTGTCTTATAAAGCGTGACAAGAAGAATGCTACATTTTACCTTTATCTAGCTCTTTCACCATGTAAGTAAACCTTTAATGGAAGTTTCAAAATAACATATAAATTGAAATTTGCTTGTGTACGTAACACTCATGAAATTCAATCATTTGCTATATGGTGATTTGACTAAGTAGAACCTTGAAATTTAACATCAATAGTTAGGAGGACCAATAACAATATGTCGGGCCGTTAGTCTTAATATCTACGTGAGTAGGGACATCACGTGTGATATTTGCCAAGTCATCTTGACTTGGTCTGTAATTTTTTGACTCCTTGCACTAGCATTAATTAATTGTTCAGTTTTTAATGTTGTCATTTACTTCTGATAGAGCTGAGATATTCATGAATCATTTCTCAACTCTATATTTTTAGTTTATATAATATCTATCTATCTGATGTATTTGTACCTTTTGCTTTAGCACTGCATGCAGTGATAATAGAGAAAGTACTAGAATTCCAGAAAGCATTGGAAAATTATGGTGTAAGGAGAGATAATGGAGCGTTTCCTTTGTCATGCAACTTATGCCTGATTGGAGACTGAAAAGAATTATTACTATGTTATAAAGCCACCAGAATCGGTGATACTCCTTTTGCTGACGTAATCATATAAACTGATATGGGAACTTTCAAGTGAAATTTTTTGGCAATTGAAACTTATTACACTTATTGTGGATACATCTCAGTGCGAATGAATTCTCATAATATTTTCTTTAACGAGAGCAGTGATTTCCTTCTCTTCTTTTTTCCTATTCTACTTTTCCCTACTTTTTATGTTCGTTCCTGCTTACTAGTTAACCTGATCTGGTCTTTGGACGATAAAGAAATAGTTTTTTGTTTATTAAGATTCTAATTCTGATTCTCTAAATGATGTTGGGTTCTTGACGTATTTCGCTTGACAACCAATTAACTATAAAAGAAGAGAGAACAGAGAGGAAGAAGGGAAGAGAAAGGGGAGAGAATAGAGGAGAAGAAGGGAATAGAAAGAGGAGAATAGAGGGAGGGTGGGAGGGAGGGAGAAACATGAGAAAGAGAAGGAGAAATGTGAGATAGATAGGAGAAAATTAGAGGGAGAATATTTTTGTTTATTCAATAATCTAGTTTGTCTAATACAGAACATTAACCCTCTTTATATAGGGTTTTAATTAACTAGGAAACACAATAAGGAAATAAAATAATATTTTTCAAAATAAATTCCAATTTCTTTTCCTAAAGTAAGCCATATTTTGGAAATCGGCTCAGGCATTGACTTGGAAAAGAGAAAGGGTCAAGGGTCAAAAAGTTGAATCGGTTATCAAAAATAAATAAATAAATATACCACAAAAAATTGACAAAAACAAGTTAATTTTCCAAATTAATTAATATATATAGTTAAAAGCACTCATTAAACTTGGCTACATTTATTTTCATTATGTGACTTCTAATATCAATAGAAAATGAGACAACAAATATAGCAAAAGCTTCAACACATGATGAATTGGCTGGCGAATCGGTAGGAAATTATACCTTTTTGGACCTTTTACTCCATCAGTCACTGGGCCCTAAAAGTTTTCCTGTTTTCTCTTTAAAGAAAAGCAAACCGGCAAACTGGTCATGGGCAGCTGATTC
This sequence comes from Forsythia viridissima, assembly GCA_030279155.1. Classification (NCBI taxonomy): domain Eukaryota; kingdom Viridiplantae; phylum Streptophyta; class Magnoliopsida; order Lamiales; family Oleaceae; genus Forsythia; species Forsythia viridissima. The sequence goes on from CM059033.1 coordinate 484,305, forward strand.
ACAGTTGGACCGGTCTGTTGGTTGGTTTTTCACAAATTTTAATTAGTGCGGTTTTAAGCGAAACCCGTACCGGTTTTCCGGCCGGTTCAGTCCGGTTTTCACAAACTTGAAAATAAGCATCCAAACTTGGCAAGTCTTCAATATAATTTTGTTACGGATCTCCATCAGTTGTCCTAGTCTTTCCCCAGGAAGGATAAATAAAATAGTATCAAGAAGGAATCAATCATTGGCGTATTAAAAGTTCAGATTGAGAGATAGTCATAAGCCTAAATAATTTAGCAGCTTAAGTATACTTAATACTCCTTCCGTCCCAAATATACAGGCCACCTTTCCTTTTTCTCTTGTCCCAAATATATAGGCTTGTTTTTATTTTGATGTATTTTTTTTTTTTTTTTTGTTCTTTTACTAAAATACTCTTATTTAATTTGCTTATTTATAACCATTTTTCCTAATTTAATCTTGAAATTGTACATTCATAATTTACTCATATTTATTATTCAATGCTTGAAAATTTCAAATATTCAATAGTTTCTACACGCCTAGCTTTGGTTTCTGGTATAGGCATGGAGTCGATGAAGAGTTAATTAATGTGTTCACTCAATTCATAGATATTTGGGAATTGAAGTTGAATTAGGAATAATCATTATTTTTAAATAATACTCATTAAATAAGGGTAAATTAGGAAAACTATTGGTAAAATTTACTTTTTCAATACATTCTTAATCTGTGTGAAAAACTCAATCAGCCTATATATTTGGGACGGAGGGAGTATAAAACTAGACGCATTGATTGTTATATAGCTCTGAGATTTACGTATGGATTAGATAGACTATGATTGTAATTTTCCTTATCAACCACATAGATTAACAAGGACATTCAAGGAACTGTTTTACCTAATACCTCTGTAGCATCATGGATTTTCCTTATGGTTGGCTCTTTATGAATTTATGATCTAAGCTGATGTTCTTGCTCTATTTTTGACAGCATTCATGGACGAAGGGAAGTTCCTCTTAGCAGCACGAAGATACAGGAATGGTACTCACATCGAGTACATTATATCACTCAATGCTGACGATCTATCACAAGGAAGTAATGCCTATGTTGGAAAATTAAGGTAAGGATTCCTATCTAGTTACTGAAAAGTAACTTTTGAGGCAAGCCAAACCATTATGTTACTTTCTCTTTACTCCAACATGGTCGATACTACTTTTTTTGTAACTATCAAAGCTTTTGTTAGATCTCATTGGGAAGAGTTGAGGACAACTTATGATTTACATTACAAATTGAAATAACTTCTTGTTATCCCTCTGTTTTGTAACTATTTATGTTTTTCGAAATATACTTTCTTATTAAGATGGAGATGTGACATCTGATTATTTTACTTTGTGTGGTCCTTTGGATGAAATTTCTTGTTTATATTCTCTGTGGACTGTTAGAAGGAACTGATGGAGATATATTTCTTTGTTAAGGTTAGATAGCCATAGGAGTTCTGCAATTGCTGCATTGTCTGACTTACACTGTTCATTTTGTTTGTGGAACTCTTGACTCCAGAGAATGAAGTTTAGATTTCTATTGATTTATTGGTAGATTTTATACAAGTGAACTGTGAAACATGCATCATTTGTCCATATTAAAACCAAGGAAAACAGTTCACTTTGTGACGTGTTACATTTGGACCTGCATCTTTCAACTATATTCTCTATAAATAACGTATGAATGTCACTGCTACTTGGGGAAGCAACAGAGGATGTGTTCTGTGCTAGAGTAATTGCCAGTTGGAGTTGAAGAAAGAGGAATGTCAACCAATTCAATGAGGGTTCCAAGTGGTCTTTGTAAGCCATCCGGGTGTTTGGATTTTATGTAGTTGCACCTGATTCCCAATGGAGAGAGCATTGATTTTGTGGTCCAATATGAATAATGTTATGGATCACCACAGAGGCCCCCCACAAACACATGCAATTTTTCCTTTTTGAGTTTCATATTCCCTTGTTTTCTCAAAAAAATTAATTTTTTGCCTAATATTCACCATTTTCTGCTTTTTCGACTTGAGGCTTTGCATATCCGGTCCCTTCTGTTAGATAAAAGGTTATTTTTTTCCTTTCATCTTTGAGACATTCAGCAAATTGTTTTTCCCTTGTGACAGGTCGGATTTCCTTGGCACTAATTTCACAATCTATGATAGCCAACCACCACATAGCGGAGCAAAGCCTTCGAGCAGTAGAGCTTGTCGTCGTTTTGCAAGCAAACAGATAAGTCCCCAAGTTTCAGCTGGTAATTTTGAAATTGGACAGGTGTCCTATAAGTTCAACCTCTTGAAGTCAAGAGGCCCAAGGAGGATGGCGTGCTCACTTGAGTGCCAAATGTCAGAAGAAATGGCAGCCGACAAATCTCAAGATAATTTAAAAATGAAGAAACCCGAGTCCTCTGATCTTGAATACACAGTTTTGAAGAACAAAGCTCCAAGGTGGCATGAACACTTGGAATGTTGGTGCTTGAATTTCCACGGTAGGGTGACTGTTGCATCAGTCAAGAACTTTCAACTGGTTGCAACAATAGATCAAAGTCAGCCGGGTGGAATAGGTGACGAGGAAACAGTACTTCTCCAGTTTGGTAAGGTAGGAGCCAATACCTTCACTATGGACTATAGGCAGCCTTTGTCAGCTTTTCAGGCATTTGCCATTTGCCTAACCAGTTTCGGAACGAAACTGGCATGCGAGTAATTTATGTCTAACTGTTATCCGAGAAACCTGTGGTAGCTTTTATATATTTGAGAGAATTTTTGCTTTAGCTCTTGTTCACAATTGTATCTGAATGATATCATTTGGTTGATGGAAATATTTGATGTACAGTATGTATTGTAACATTTCAGTTTGAATTATAGCAAACACCTTCCTGGTTCTTGCTAGTACACGTCTCTATAACATTGTGCCTCGACCAATATGGGACAATGAACCATACATGGCAGTTATTAGCAACGGTGAGTAAACATTGTGCCTTTAGACCAGTGAATAAATACATTCTGCTATCTGCTTCTCTTGTTATGCATTTGATCTTCATGGTTAATTCAGCCCGTGACAGATCTGTCTTTGGATCTGTTTAGAGATGCACATGAGAAATCTGATGAACCTAAATTGCTAAATATTAACAAAGGATATTTAAAAAACAGACAACCACTGCATTTGACAACCAATGTCTCACAAACAGCATCAGTGAAACACAAGGAGACAACAATAATATTGCAAAAGATGTACAATCATGAGATGAGGGGAATCCCCATATTTTCAATTGGAAAACCTCCCCTATTCATAGGAAAGCCAAATCCATAATATCCATAACCATATTAGTAGCAGATGATTATGAAACCGGTAAGAAACATAAGAAAATATGTTCATGTACACCACCACTTTTAGGACTCAGAACACATTGCAGTGCAAATGTTTTAGACTCTACTTGCTGCTTGTTTTATTTCTTTCCTCGCAGTTTCACGCCAAGGGTCCTTTCCAGTTTTGAAATAATCTGCTGATTTGGAATTGCTTTTCCAGATTCATATTCCTGGATGATTTGGGGCTTCTCATTTATCATCTGAAGGCAAGGATTAAAAGCAAGAATGAATTTTCATGTACTATGTGCATAAGTTTGATGATTCATTTATGCAAACAAGGGAGGTAAAACAGACCTGAGCAAGCTGAGCCTGGGTCAGTTTCTTATCCAATCGAGCCTGCATGATTGATTTCTTCAGTTCACTGGGCACCTTTTCATCTGAGACAAAATGGAAAAATTTAAAATGCGATGGTAAGGCAGGTCATTACAAGAAATAATTAAATAAACCAAACCAAGTTGCATTTGCCTGGGGAAGCTTTGATTACTAATTACTTTTATAGACTGAAAGAGTCATAAAACTATGCCTATTAATTACTCATGCACACTGAAATCATGCTGCCTAGGAGTTAGCGCACTTATCAGCAAATTTTCCAACAGGGCAATCTTTCAAACAAACAGAAATTGAGTAACTAATTAAGAAATTGAGTAACTAATTAATGATCGTGGCACAACATTAATAATCTTTTCAACATTCCGTTAAGAGAAACAGTTTCCAGAAATTTGACAATGCATTTGAAACAAGCATTAAGCATTTATCTGTTGAAATAATGATCCCAACATAAAAATAAGTTTTAATTATAATTCTGTAAGGATAGCGTTCAGTCCACATACCCCGAGGCAGCCGGAAAAAATGGGAACTGAAAGGGTTCCCTAGGTGATTAGACAGAAATGTAGGCAGGTATGACAAACACTCGAGAATAATATTTATCTAAAATTCAACAAAGGAACCACCAAATAATTTAAGTTGCCTCGTTGCTTAGGGGCACAGCGGGGGAGCAATGTCAGAAATAAATTGCAAATCATGACCGTAGAAAGGGATATCCAGTTAAACTCATGTCCATAAGAAATAGATGGCAAAAGAAGGATGATCACTTCAGAAAGTATAGGAGCTCAATTGTTTGCACTTGAACTACTCCAAGTCTGCAATTACTCTTCAAATTGAACGAGAAATAGTAATATGAGCTTCAAGATACTCATTTTTTTTAGTTTCCTCACAACTCCCACATAAAAAGGAAGTCTGGTGTAAAAAAAGCAATTTTTATTGTTTTGCTCATTTTTACTAATTTTTGTCTTCTTCTCTACAAATCTGACAAATATAGCATACGTGATGTTTCCAGAGAAAAATCGAAAAGACTTCATAAACATTACGGAAAGGAGGGATTGCATGATCTTACCAAAATATAGTGGCATCCACGTGACTTAACAATGCTTTGATTATTTCATAAAACAACCATTGCGAAATAATCACCAAAAAGTTCCCTAAAAAGAAACAAACTATTTCAACTTACGAGCCAAATTTTCTGTGTCTTCATCAAGCTTCCTGGTGTTCAAAGTGGTGCTGCTTGAGGCAGCCTTGTTTGTCCCTGCATTAGCTGCAGGAGAGAGGATAAATGTTAGAAGCAGCAAACAAAGCTAGATCTACTCAAAGGTCATAAACACTTCCATAAACATCTAGACAAACAGTAGATAATGGAAAACAAGAACTCAACCTGGAAAAGGATTTTGATTTTTAGGGGACAAAAGAGTAACCTTGGCAACTCGTCTCACAATATAAATGAGAACAATATAGGTATTTTATTTTTGCAAAGATCACAAACTGGACTGAAATCAGCACAATTGTCAGCCCAGAACAGAGATGTTTGCCATTGTCCTGGTAGATTTTAAGCTGAAGGTATTCTTCTGGAGGATCCTTAAAAAACATGTTCAACACTGCATTGAATCTGGTCTCAAAACATATAAATGAGAACATAACAGCTATTTTATTTTTGCATAGAACACAAACTGGACTGACATCAGCATGATTGTCAGTCCAGAACACAGATATTAGCCATTGTCCAGGTAGAGTCTTCTCTTTATCATTCACAGATATATCAATGCTATGATATAATCTGCTCTAGTTATTAGCAAAGCTATATTAACAAAATGGAAACTAAATGATTCGTATTATTTAAAGAAGAGAAAAAAAAACAAAAACAAAACACAGACAACCAAAGCCCATTTGAAATAGAGAAAATACAGAAGTTTTCTAATCTGCAGCAACTCAGGGTTAACAGGACCCGCATTTGAAACACTTAATTATTTTTGTGGCATGGAATTAGGGGGAGTTATGATTTTAATTCAAAAACCTTCCTATCCAATATGAAATTTGATTCACAAAGTGCAATTATTAGGTCCCAATTACATGGCGCCAACCTCAATATATTGAAATTATCAGTGACCAGAAATCGAATAAACAATTTTCCACAATTCTTAACTAAAGTTAAATCATCGGTTAGGGAAACAGGTTAGACAATATTCATCCGTAGAAGAACAAACACTCTCATGAATAATTGCACAAAGGAATGAATTATAGAACACTAATTATTACAAATAATGCAACCCTAGCTGAACAAAAGAAGCACATATATACACAGTTCATATATGTACACACATACACAGAGTGACAGAGATGAATATAGAGAAAGACACGACGACAAAAACCTTCGTAAAAGGTCAATTAATTTCCTGGAAATAAATACACACATATATACATCTAGCGGATAAAACAGAAAAGAACAATATATAAACTTTCCACCACAAAAACGAATATAATGGCGCACAATATACTCATAAACTTACATTTCCTGACGGTTTCGATCTCAGCCCCGGCGCGACGTGCGGCGTTGACGGCTTTTTCATCCTTGCGGGCGGCGGCGGTAGGGGCCTTCTTGCGCATCACAACTGGCTCCCAATCCTGTGACATTCCTGCCATTTCTTCTTGCTTTCTTCCTTTACTTTTCTCTCTGATGATAAATCTGTGCGCGTTGCGTGTTTAATCCGGTGAGTTGTGGGAGGGGACGAGCGATCCTTGATTTATATATGGTGGGGATATTGCGGAGTGTTTGGTTGCACGATTATGTTTCACGTCGAAATAGAATATTTTCGTTCTTATCCGGAAACAATTACAGGTTGGGTCCTCAATCTATTGAATATAGTATTTTGACAATCTCAGTTCCAATCTTTCATTTTTATAACACTTGATCCCCAATTGATGATTTCCTCCTGGAGTTTAATTAAAAACTCAAAAAAAAAATTTTTTTATAACAATGCAAGTTTACTCTTATGTTGAATTAAATAATAAAATACAGGATAAGGGTTGATAAATATTGGGTGTGTATGTGTATATATATATATTAGTTTATTTTTGTTTAACTAAAGACAAGGATGAAGTCTTTCTAATAAAAAAAAAATTGAGTTTTAAATCAAAAATAAGTGAAAGAATTGTGCATAGGGACTAGAGTTCTAAAAAATAATAGATTGAGGATTGATTTGCTAGACATTTAATAGAATGGCAACCCCAATTGTAATTTATCTTCTTATCCACGTATTTATATTTAGAGATGGCAAACGGATCGGGCCGTCCATCGGCCCGATCCGTGAAAAGACGGACTTAGGTCGGCCCGGACCCGTCGAACAACGGACCTGGGCCGTGAAACAAACCACAAGCCCAGCCAAGCTTGGCTTGGCTCGTGAAGTCCACGGACCGGCCCATGGATCCGGCCCGTGACCACGGACTTAGCCTGTGGTCCGTGGTCCGTGGTCCAAATGGGACCAAATTGGTCCCTAGCTATAAGTTGGGGACCAAAAATTGCAATTAACAATTATATTTCCATATTTCTTTTTTTTTTCTTTTTTTTTTTTTTAACTTTACAAAAAAAAAAAAAAAATTTCACGTGGGTCTGCGAACCGACCCGTAGCTCGGCCCGTGTGGCCCGCGGACCACGAGCCGATCCGAGCTCTTGATTTTTACACAGGCCGAGCCGGACCCTATATGGCACGGACCGAGCAGGCCCGGCTCGGCTTATTGCCATCTCTATTTATATTCCTCCAATTCTGGCAGGGAGAATCACCCATGTCATTCCTATGCAAATATTTTCTTTTCCCGAGTAATAAAAGCTTTTTAATTAATTTTTTCTATTTTATTTAATTAAAACTAATAAACAAAATACTCCCTCCGTCCCATAAAAATAGGCTCATTTTTTTTTCACACAGATTAAGAAATTCCATTTAATGTAATTGAAACTATAAATTTTTCACACACTTTTCCTATTATACCCCCATTTAATATTAGTCATTTATGAACCCAATAAATTTAAATGTTTATTTTGGGTTGATAATAATATAAATTAAATAAGAGTATATTAGGAAATGAAAAATTTAATACACACTCTATAAGAAAGTGACCTATAATTTGGGACAGATAAATAAAGAAAACGAGTATATTTTTATGGAACGGAGAGAGTATCTATTAACATTGTCACGCGCCAAACATTTTGCACTTCCTTGTATAATATAGTCGGTTATACGAATTATGATGTGTAGAAGAAAATAAAATAAATTATTATTTTCTATTAACTAACTCGAATAATTTAATTCGAAATCTTTAACTCGTCAAATTGAGAATACTAAATTGAAATACTTAAAATTATACAATAAATAGTTTGATTTTTTTTTTTTTTTTTTGATAACTCATATGTCTAAGTTTTGTCTTACTAATCTTGAGGAGTGGCGGCCTTTTTCTCTGGTTCGCCACCTAAATAAATTTGGATGCGGTCATAGTTTATATATATTTGGGCCGAACATTTGATGATTCTCTTCCCTCTGGTCACAGGCCTTTTAACATTTTTTTTAAATATTCTTCCAGTTATCGTGAGGATTCGAACATTCGATACTTTGTAGGAAACCTTCCTATTTTACCATTACGCCATATCCGTTAGGTATAAATAGTTTGATTATTCCTATTGTTAGAGGGTGTAACTGGAAATCTAGAATGACGCATGGAACAAGTCATGTCAGACTTGAATGAATTTTTCAAAGTGAGCCACTTTTTAACTTTTTTTTTAAAACAACAAAAAATAATGAGAACATATGTTGGGACCCTGAGTAGCCCGAGAGGCCGCACCACACCTATGATCCTTCATTAGCAATGGCTCAAATAAAACCTAGCTTTTAGGTGCATCTCTAAATTACTAGTGTAGCCTCGTGCGTTGCACGTGTTGTAGTTGAAATTATGTTTGTAATAGTATTAGTATAATTAGTTTGCCAAGGTATGGTATTTTTGTAAAACATTATAATTATTAATACAACTATGCAGAATTACTTTCCTCCATCAATCATCTAAAATAGGCCAAAGGACACCTTTGATTGTGTAGATGAACGAGATTGCAACTGCTGCAAATGAGACATTGGAACTAACTTTCCCAAATACGTGGCATACAACAACCGGGATGGGCAACTTCAAGAAGTTTGAGTCAATTGTCTGTAGAGACTCACCAATTACATTTAGTTACAAGTCAATCAATAGGAAGATTAAAAATAAATGGATTGTCGTTAGCTTTGAATTTTTAATTCAGAAAATGTATCAACATTGAGGTTTACATTGCGAAGATGGCAAATTTCATATTGCAAATGGGAAGATAATTACATATTATTATCACAACTCTTAAATAGACTTTGGTAATAAATTACACGAACAAAAGAATATGAAACTACTAATGAAGATTATCTAATCAACATTAACTGATTACATTCTAACAATCATAAAGAAACTTTATAAATTCCAAAGAAAAAAGAAAGAAATCCAACATTGCGCTTTGTGATAGCTTGAATGAGAAGTGATGGATACTCAACGTAGTGAAAAAGTATGTCAAGAATCTGCCTTAAAATCTCGCCATTGGAATTAAATTTTTGCATGTTCAACACCATTTTCAAGAGGAAAAATACATAACACCTCAAAGATGAATGAATGGATGAATGAGAGATACAAATAAAACGATAAATCTCTCACATAGCTATTGAATAGTTAGTTTTCACCAGAATTTAAAAAAAAAATGAAAGTAAAACATATCCCAAAAACAAAGACACATACCAGATATGAAAGTGCCGGTTGATGAAAACGCGTTGAAATTACAACTGATAAGGTAGTCAGCATCCAATACCAAAAATACTCAAACGTCTTCAATAATTGTATATCAGTCGTAATAACGGAATCCTTGTTCTGTATGTTATAAAAAAAGAGAAACAGTGCTAAAAGCATTGAAGGAATATCCAGCAAGACTATGTCTTTCAAAATTTTATTAGTTGTCTTGACGATTAAGCTAAATATTGAAACTAAATAAATTAATTTTCTACATTTAAAGTTCAATTAGATGGTTCAAATATCCAAAGCCAAAGTCTACCTACAAAAACATAAGAGAGGACACCAAATAAAATTATGCATGAAGTTAAAAATAAGACAAACAAGGATAGTATTGTAAAACTAATATATTTCTTCAACACATTCCACTGCTACCAAATCATTATTCGCATCAGCAGCATCGATATCTACATGGATACACTAATTTGCCTTAATAGAGTTGATCATAGGGAGCTTTGAACTGCCAATGGACTTAGAATAACTAATAAATTAAGAGAAGGCCCAACTTTCAAAGCAATGAACTTACGAGAACTTTAACACTTCCAATGTCACAAATTTTGACCTTGTGGGTAAAAGGATCGACCTACAGACAGCACATAGCATGACTTTAGCAAAATTGACCCAATGATCTAACTCAATCTAACAAAATGCGTGGGGAACATGGTTTGTTAGGATGAATGGGAGCAAAGTTGACTTTACTTACCAAAAGATTTTTTAGGTTTTATGTCTCTATGGCAGACCCTATAACTGTATGGAGATATGCAAGCCCCATAAATAATTGGAAAAAAATGAGCTAAATTTTATCTGAGTTGAGATGAATTGTCAAGAAGTTACCCACAAAAGACAAATAAAATATTATAACATGATATACCTGCAACTCCAGAAGCAATGAGAAACATAAATACAACAAGATTGAGAGTAAATAATGATTGAAAAAACACATCAGTGGAGATTCAAAGCTCCACATTGAAGGTGTATATTGTTGAATAACTAATTTCACAGACCAATCAATCACCCATGAACTCAAAAAATTGTAAAAATTGCAACCTATGAGTGTGTGGCGATGAAATCTTCAACTTTTTTGTCTTAGCAATTACTACATACCATCTTTCTTTCAGTCAATTTGTAATTTTCCTTGATGCCATATTACGATGAACTATGTAGCTAAACATCAAGGTAATAAATAGATGCATCAACTTATGGTTAACAAAATAATCAAAAGCGCCACCAGCACAAGCATATTAATGAGTTGGTCTAAAGTTGGTAGAAATGTAAATAATGGAATGATTCATTTACACACAAGTAGTACGCTGCCAAACTTGTATTAAATATGATATCAAAATTTATCTCATTCCCAAATCCATTGGACGGGATTTCTCAATTGAATGAGGATTGTCTATCGTAGAAATGAAATATTAAGGTGGCATACATATGAAATAACTGCTATGAAGTTCACAACAACACAGTTTAACATATTAAGTCGGGAATAGATGCACTAAAGAGAAGAAAGAAGTTACCTTCATCGGCCATGCTCTAGTTCAACAATCCTTATTTTCATTTACACATTCCTTTCAACCAATTTCACTACCATTCATCTGAAAAGTCATAATTCATCTCATGGACATTAGCCAAAACATAAAAATAGTTCATTGTTTCAACTTATGAATGTGGTTTTGCATAAAAACTATTACTTACTTTAAGTAGTAGCAGTTTTTAAATATTAATGTTTCGGTACATTGGTCTTAAAAGCAGTTGAAAAGTTCGATAAAATTAATAGCATATAGAGAATACCAATACCAAATTACAAAAAATGGGCCCAAGTTTAATTATTATTAAATAGAAAATGAAGAGTAAATACAAACGAATCAAAAGAAACAAGAACAATTGCCTGTCTTAGGCATCAAACTTAAGATAAAGATGCATCGAACTTTTGAAGAAACGAGCAGCCACACTGCTTTATTTTATTGGCTCAAACAAGTTGCAGATTACATATTTAAAAGTGACAAATTTGGGGTCCAAGAGCCCTGCTACTCAACGATTCAGGTTTGTGACATCCATATTTTGAGAACTCATCCAATCTTGAAATATCTTAATTATTCTTGAAAAATTATTTCTCAATAACAAACCCTTCTATGGTAATTGACCAAATTACTTTTAATTAGTGTATCTGCAAATAACAAAATTATAGTTTATGTTCTTGTTTCTTTACTAATAACATAACATGGTCAACCGTAGTAATATAACATTTCAATTTGTTAGTCAATAGAAAAATGTGGAAGTATAAAATCAATCATTATTAACCAACATATTATTCTTTCCATCCCTAAAACTAAATTATAAAAAATGGTGTTAATTTGTCAAATATCACCAACAACTATTTAACTGGTCTTCAACTTAATAGAGTTATCAGATATCACATGCATCAACATTTCTGCCAAACCATTTACAATATTAGAATTCAAGTATTTTAACATGCAATTAACATGCGGCTAGCCATATTTATACCTCAAAAAATATTACCAAGTCTCAAAAGGCCGTACAAAAGGAAAAGTCGTATGTTGTAGAATAATGCTGATTGTAGAAAGTTTTTAGAGAGACTCACATGCTCATATAGTTCTTGTTTCAATCATTGATAATGCTTTAGGAGTGGTATCATTCACTTTGGAATGGTGACTTTTTGGTTTTTCAAGTTGAGGTTGTGTATTAAATCTAATGACACGAAACCAAAGAATGAGGGGCACTATTATTGAGTCATAAATTTGTGCAATGTCATGTAAAGCCTGAATACTATCTAAAACAAATGGTTATTTCTTAATTTTTCTCATCACTAAAACATAATTACCCTAAATGTAGTATCCAAACTCACTAGACCAGTGATCACTCCAGCTGACCAAACCACGTCGAGCACTCGAGCTTCACCAAAATGGTCTTGTTCAAACCAAGTGGAGAAGAAAGAAAGTGCAATGGCGCTAAGTACAACATTGAGGAAGTCAATGACGGGGTTTTTGTTGGATGTGACGGCGTACCTAAAGATGCTGAGCTCGTGGGAAAACTCCTTGGCAGTGCCGGAAAGAAAGCATCTGATTCAGATGTTGTTTCGCCCGATAAACGGGTATAAGATTCTAGTCAGTGAGGAAGGAGAATGTAATGGAATGAAGAAGTGGAAACGAACTTAATAGAGCTTGTCTAAGGCTAGCCAATCATTGCCATTTTCCATTTTGACCAAATATTACTAAAAATTATGAATCAATAGCCATATGTCTGTACAAGAAATTGAGGAAGAAACCTGGAACACAATATCAGGATTTTTGGGATGGCAGGTGCCTTTTCGGCCAATAATGGAGCCATAGACTGAGAAGTTAGAAGAGGAAAAATGGGATCGGAGAGTAGTGAAGAAAGGGTTTTGTAGAAAATTTGGGGAGACTGAAATGCAACTTGGAGAAAAGTCATTTTGAATGTGCAGAGAGAAATAGATGATTGTACAGTGTCAGACCTTGCGTGTGTCAGATGTAAAACTCATAACAAATGGGTCATTGACGTCATCAAAACGACGCCGTTTTTGAAGACCACTTGAACAATGTCTAATTTGCCTCTTTTTATTTATTTAGGATTAAGAGCTTTGACTATTCAATTATAAAAATATGTAAAGGAGTATTCTTATTAAAAAGTTACACAAATTTTGTCTAGCTAAATATATATTCTCAATAGTAACAAGTTTTAATATTTTTAGTTCAAAGTATAAATACAAATGAGTTCATCACTTCTTACGTTTTAAATTTATCATATCACATTTTTAGGTTGATGTAGTGGAATGTAACACCCTCCACGTAATACATGGATTGAAAATTTGGCTTTTCATCTCGAGACGGTCTTGTTTCTTTCTAAGATATTGTAACTTTGTTATAGAAATTTGAATATGATACTTTTTGCTTTATGCTCCATACGAAAAATGAAGCAACTCACAATCTCGCTGTTGTGGCTACTAGTTTGAGTGCCAATGTGTATATTTAGATTGTTTGTAAACTATTTTTTATTTTGAAAGATCACAATGATAATGCTTAGTGAGAATGTTCGTGTTTATATCAACAAAATAAAATAAACTGTCACTTCTTTTTTTACTTGCTTATATTTATTACGACATGTCATTGAATATTGAGTTGCATTACCACTTGTCACTGGGTTGAATTCAATTTCATCCATTTAAAAATATTGCCCAACGTGGCATACGGTAATCTAGCGTGACACAAATTAAACGTTATAACCACATCAACAAAATAAAAAATAAAATAAAAACTAATAAATGTCTTCGTCTTCCTCAATTACCCCACCCCTCTCCCATGTTCCAACACCTCTTACCGTTGCCACCACAATTTTTGTTTTAAAATGACTATTTATCCACTTCCAACCATTGAAAAGAGAAAGAAATGTGGTAAAAAGGCAAAAATTACAAAAAGAAAGAAGAACAAAAACAAAAGATCTCAATAGCACAAAACCACAAAAGGGATAGACAAAAATCGCGTCAACAGTTCATATATTATGTAGTGAAAATGATCAAATTCTCTGATTTTTTTCTCTTTTTTTCTCTCTTTTGTTGAGGGATATTTGTGAAAAAATAAAATAAAGTTCCTTTAGTTAACCAACAATAAAAGTATCTTATTGTAAAGGGTGTTTTTGTGAGGTTTTATAAGAGGTGTTGGATGTATTTTTATCATTTTTTTCTCGTTCTTGTAGATGGAGAACAGTTCTAGCTCTTTGACTTCATCTATTTTTCTTTATTCTCTCGACACTCTACACTGCACATAGGGTGTCCCTTTTGTACATATAGATGTCTTTGTTATCATTGAATAGTTTCTTGTAAAGAAAACAAACTTCTAAAAAATAGAGATGACGTTCTTTAGACAACGCATAAAGTGAGTTTGGAGAGAGATTCCCGAGGCTTCTTCTTCCATGCAAAGTAGTAGGCCTAGAAATCAAAGAGTAGTGATGTTGATTATACAAAGAGACAGCTGCAATAGAGGCTAGTCCATCATCTTCCTCTATAAAACAAGACATTTTTGTACATGTTATTGTCGTAGTATCACATGGATCCTTTCTTTCTAGCACAGAAATGAGCACCGTGCGGCAGTAGTCTACTATGCTAGACTACCTTCCGCCTGTTCTCGATCGATTTAGTAATGAAGATAATTTAAAGAAAGCTTTGCAACAGAAGATATGAATGCAATGAAAATAGCTTGTTGATTGATTAACGAAAGCAGAAAATTACAATGGCTGGTGCAGGGGGTGAACACTAGTAAGCTTGACAAGACTTCGAATACCAACTACCCCATTTAATAGCTTAAGTAACAAAAACCTAAGTTACATGAGTGGACGTTTAAAATCTGAAGAATCATAACGGAAAATAAACTATTACAAACTAACAGAACTAACAACTGAAAGTAATATTTACAAAGTGCGGTCGAAGTTGGGCAACTGCACCTGCAAATGCTATCAGGTGGCTAAGTATAGCTGCGGGCCCTGGCATTATCCCCCATTTGATTTGGCAACGTCCTCGGTGTCATCTCTGCATGATATTCTTCAAGTAGAGGTTTGAAGGCTCCAAGGTCTTTAACTCTTTCCCAAGTATTCTACTCGTTGTTGCATTCGCTCCATTTAACTAAGTACTCTTGATTATCTTTCTTGGAAGCTCGAGTAACTCGGTGATCAATAATAGCTTCAGCAATCCTCTTACCTATTTTCTTCAATTCAAACATAGGTCGCTTTGGCTTATTTCTGGATGCATTATCCTTATTTGCAAAAATATGAAGGATATTGTGGGTTTTGCACCATGAAGAAAGTTTAATTCTGTAAGCAACTCTTCCAATCTGCTTCATGATGAGTGATGGGCCGAAATATTTCGGTATCAATCGAGAATATGTCCCTCTTATTACTTTATAATGGTGTTTGTTGGGGAGTTTCACCATCACCAGATCTTCCACGTTGAATTCTAGAAAATGATGTTTCTGATCAGCAGCTTTTTTGTACCGTTTCTATAATTTCTCAAGATAACTCCGAACAATTTTGATATTTTGTTTCTACTCTTGAGAGAAGCCCTTAGTTTGAAAAGACTTGGTACTTTGATCAATGTCCACAGTATGAGGGAGTAACGGTTGCTGGCCAATAACAATCTCAAAAAGACTCTTATTGGTAGAAGAGCTCTTTTAGGCATTAAAGCAAATTTGAGCCGCATCTAAGAGTTTCACCCAATTTTTCTACGAAGTAGAGATAAAGTGCTGAAGATATTCTTCCAGCATAGAATTGAACCGCTACATCTGTTCGTAAAATTGTGGGTGAAAACAAGAACTTATGCTCAAAGTTGAACCAAGGAGTTTGAACAACTCAGTCCAAAATATGCCGGTGAATCGAAGGTCTCGATCACTGACTATATCATTAGGCATTTCCCAGTATTTGACAATGTGCTTGAAGAAGAGGTAAACGGTCTCTTCAGTAGATACATACCTAGGTGCTGTGATCAATGTTACATATTTTGATAAACGGTCCACCACGACGATGATAGTGCCAAGATCTTCAACCTTTGGCAAGCTAACAATATAGTCCATCGATATACTCTCAAAGGGTCTAGTTGGAACGGAAAGGGACTCTAGTAAGCCCACATTTTTCTGATGATCTGGCTTATCCTGTTGACAAACCAAACAAATTTTCACATAGGTCGCAATGTCATCCCTCATTTGCGACCAATAGTATGCACGCTGCAACAGTGCAGAAGTGGGTTCCTCTTCCTGATGTCCAGCCCAAAACGTGTCGTGACATAACGTGATTAAGGATTTCCTCATATCTCTACCTTTTAGAACATAGAGACGGTTTTCTTTTGTCTTCAATAGACCCCCATCCATCCAAAACTGTCGAGTTTTTTCTTGTTTGATGAGGTCGACCAAATAATGTGTTGTAGGGTCCTTTTCTAGAAGTGCCTGTATTCGGTCCTTTGTGGTTATCGTAACATCGCTCCCTGAAAGAGTGGCCATTGAGCAAATAGTAGCCAAGTCGGCCTGTTGATTGAGTTTGTCTGCTACATGATTACTTGATCCATCACGATACTCCAATACAAAGTTGAATTTTGAAAGAAGTTCTTGCCAATGAGCCTGTTTGCTCTGGATTACTGCCAACAACTTATTTTCATACGCCGAGTAACAGCGCTCTGCATTATTCAACTTTCGACTCTCATGTGCCACCAGATGCCCTTCTTGCATTAGGACTCCTCCAAGAGCAAAATTTGATGCATCGGCAGTGCGATTTCTGAATATCCTAACACAAATCTTCGATAGTAGTTGGCCAACCCGAGGAATGAGCATACATCATGTAGGTGCCTTGACGGTTGCCAATCTTTGATTACCTTAACCTTTTTAGCATCCATGCAGACTTTTCCTTGCTCAATAATGTGACCCAAAAAGCTGATCAAGGTCTGAGCGAATGAACTTTTCAATGGTTTTGCATAAAGTTTATTCTCATATAGTCGAATAAGAACTTTTCTCACATGCTGAACATGCTCCTCCAGAGTCTCACTATAAATTATGATGTCGTCCAAGTACACCACTACGAAATCATCTAGAAACCCATGAAGTACCTGATTCATCATCGTGCAGAATGTTACTAGAGTATTTGTCAAGTCGAAAGGCATAACTTTGAATTCGAATGTTCTATATCTAGTTACCAATGTAGTCTTCACTTCATCTTCTTCTTTGATTCGAACTTGCCAGTATCCAGACCTTAGATCAATTTTTCTGTAGTACTTCGTCCTGCTCAAACGGTTGAAGCAATCTGCCACTAGCAGAATTGGATAACTATTTCTCACCGTGATTTTGTTCAAGGAACGATAGTCACAGCACATCCGAAGATAACCATTAGAATTTTTCTGAAATAGCATTGGAGCTCCATATGGCTATTTCGCAGGCACGATAATCCCACTATCTAGCATTTTAGTCAATTGTTTCCTAAGCTCATCTAGCTTAGGTTGAGACATGTGGTAGGGCGCCCTAGCAGGAGGCTTGGCACATAGTAAAAGCTCAATTTCATGATCAATAGCCCTCATTGACGACTATTTCCTTGGCAATTCATCCGACATGACTTCTTCAAATTCTTGTAGAAGTTTTCTAACAGATTTTTGGATAGGGCCAATTGCTTCCTCAATCTCTTCCAGTCGAAGAGTACACAAAAACGAGCGTTCATTTCGCTTGAAGCCCTTACTGAACTACATGGCTGAGATACTCTTCCCACTTATTTTCCCAACTAGCGTGGGGATGACACAAGGCTTGCTCTCCATCATCATCAATAAATTAGAAAATGGAAACACTGCTGTCTTCGTATCCCGAATAAACTCCAATCCTAAAATCAACTTGAAGTCATCTATCTAAATTGCAGACAAATTAGTTCTCTATTCAAAATAACCAACTTTAATGAGCACAGACTTGGCTACTCTAGCAATCGATTGAGCAACTGAGTTGATTGCCTTGACCTTTCCACTACCTTTCTCCAATACAAGCCCGATGCGCTAGCACCAGTATTTACTATGGCCTTGATTGGTTTTCCATTGATCTTCACATCAATGTACATCAAGCCTTTACCCTTGTAAACACGAGATTTCGACACTTCTTTTTCTACCGTTTTCTGGGATACATTGTCCTTTTCAATCACTCGGTGCAATATTTTGCTGCATCGGTGCGAGAATGCACCAACGACATCTTCATCTTCATCCTCTACGAATCGGCCTCACAATGACTACTGGCCTGCGGGACGTGTTGCTTTGAACCCGATGCTCTACTTGTAAGTTGGCTCAATGCATTCATAAACTGTTTATGTGGGCAATCCTTCACTCGGTGAGCCCCACTGCATAAGAAGCATACATAATTTCTAGGAGTAGTAACTGATTTGCTCTCTAGCACATTTCCGTTGTTCCAATGGCTACCCTGATGGTTACCATAATAGCTGCCATGATGGTTATCCTGATAGTTGACTGATGGCCTCCCTTATGGTGAGAGTAACGTTCTATCCCATTTGAGTTTGATGTGGGTTTGAATGATCTATTTTCTTCCCATCGGGATTGGCTATTTACTTACAACCGCTCATTTCTGGGTTTCGATTGATAGTCTATCAAGTATTCAACATCTCTCATTGCCGTACTTACATCAACCACCTTTTACCTTTGGAGTTTGGTTCTCGTCCATTGTTTCAGCCCTTACATGAAAATGAAGAGCTTGTCATTTTCAGACATGTCTCGGATATCCAGCGTATGCTCTGAAAAGGTTTTCACATAGTCACGGATGGAACTAGTATGTTTTAGTTAATTTAGTGCCCGTCGGGCTTGATATTCCACATTTTCTGGGAAAAGCTGTGTTCTAATCATTTTCTTAAAGAGATCCCATGTGTCTATCTAGGACATGTTGGCCTGAAATTTTGTCCACCACTATAGTTTTGCATATCAACCCAGATACACGGTAGCTGTTGTCACCTTTCTTGCCACGTCTTCAATATTGGCAGCAAGAAAGTATTGTTCCATGTCAAACAAGTTCTCAACTTCCTTCGCGTCACGCGTCTACCATAGGTACGCGGTTATGAAATTCTGAGCCTAGGTGCATACTCTTGTGCAGGGGCTTGCCCATTGCCAACTACACGCTGAAGTATTCGCAACTAAAGTCTCATGGCTTCTATTTCTTTCTGCGGATCAGGAAGGATTGATACAATATCAGTCATCGCTACGCATATCATTCAGCTCTCATTCGACTCGTGGGTCTATTAACAGACATGTGGGTCTATTAAGGCCAAAAATTTATTAACAAACTATGAGTCTGTCAAGGCCAATTTTTTTTATTTGAACTGATTTTTCAATTAACCAACTTCAATTGAATTCAGATTTATAGAAATTTAAAATAAAAATTACAATTCATTCTCAAATTTATATATATTTTCATGATCTATACTACAAAATCTACAATTTCTACCGTAAGTTAAAAGAAGAAGATAGAGACAGATGAATTTCTACTTTGAAATGAGATTTCTTACACAAATGAAATGGGTTGGATTCTAATATTGAAATAAGTTAGATTCTAACCTTCAAATCTTCTTTTTGAAATTCTTTTTTTCACATATAGATATCTAATTTTGAAATCGTTTGAAATAGTTATAAACGAAAATAGAAATGGTAAGAATAAATTTAGTAATTTACATACTAAAATGGGACACCGATGATTTTGGAAAATTGGTCACTTATCCCACAACTTAATCCCGATCAACCACCATGTCCTGAATCCTTCCATCAATGTCTCGCCGCTTACACACGACGGATCTCAGGTGTATAGCCTGCGACGCCTTAACCGATCTCGGGGTTGGCAAGGAAGGCTGGCTTGTCGACAATCCCGACCTCCTAATTTCTCTCGACACTCACTCCATAGCACTCGTCAATCGCTCCCTAATTCTCATCCTTTACTAGTCATCTTCCAACAATGGCGGGCCTGACCCTGACAAAAATCGGGTTGTCAAGATTCGACCCGACCTGT
Organism: Forsythia viridissima; assembly: GCA_030279155.1. Classification (NCBI taxonomy): domain Eukaryota; kingdom Viridiplantae; phylum Streptophyta; class Magnoliopsida; order Lamiales; family Oleaceae; genus Forsythia; species Forsythia viridissima. The sequence continues at coordinate 504,405 of CM059033.1, forward strand.
CCCCAATTGAATCTGAGTACATCTCCGCAGTCGAGTGGCTCGTCTTCGATGATGAAGTCAGCAGAGTCCTCGCCGTGGGAACGTCACATGGCTACCTCTTGATATATTCTCTCCATGGAAATCTCATTCACAAAAAGGTTGGAAGTTTTGAAATTTGAATGTATATAAACTTTTTTTAATTTTTTAATCGTGTTTCTATTTTGTGTTTGAAATTGGGTAACCTTTGGATCCTTAATTTGATTATGGGTGATTATTGAAGATTGGGTGGAAGAAAAGTTTTAGGGTTTGTAATGAATTACAATATATGATTTAGTGAATGAATGACCGGTGACTGAATTAACTGAATCTCATATTTGTTTACTCACATCTTTATTGTTATTAGTTATTGGCCAAATGGCCTTGTTAAATCATCGAAATCGCAGAAGAGCTCAACTTATATCAAATAAGTTTTGAAGGCCTCTTTTATACATAAAAGACTTAAATATCCTTACTGAATCATGACTGTTAATAGACCACATGCTTGTTAACATGTGTGGTCTGTTAAGACCAAATTAACAAATATGTGTGTTTGTTAAAGCCAAAAATTTGTTAACAGACTCATGGTATGTTAACAGGTGTAACAGACCAACAAGTCTATTAACAAACTCGTGGGTCTGTTAAAGCCAAAAATTTGTTAACAGACCATGAGTCTGTTAACAGGTGTAACAGACCAACTGTGGGTCTGTTAAGGCCAAATTTTTTATTTGAACTGATTTTTCAATTAACCAACTTCAATTGAATTCAGATTTATAGAAATTTAAAATAAAAATTACAATTCAATCTCAAATTTATATATATTTTCATGATCTATACTATAAAATTCACAATTTCTACCGTAAGTTAAAGGAAGAAGATAGAGACGAATGAATTTCTACTTTGAAATGAGATTTCTTACACAAATAAAATGAGTTAAATTCTAATATTGAAATGAGTTAGATTCTAACCCTCAAATATTCTTTTTGAAATTATTTTTTTCACGTATAGATGATTTTGAATTCGTTTTAAATAGTTATAGGCGAAAATAAAAATGGTAAGAATAAATTTAGTAATTTACATGTTAAAATGGGACACCGACTATTTTGGAAAATTGGTCACTTATCCCACAGCTTAATCCCGATCAACCACCATGTCCTGAATCCTTCCATCAATGTCTCGCCGCTTACACACGACGGATCTCGGGTGTATAGCCTGCGACGCCTTAACCGATATCGGGGCCGGCAAGGAAGGCTGGCTCGTCGACAATCCCGACCTCCTAATTTCCCTCGACACCCACTCCGTAGCACTCGCCAATCGCTCCCTAATCCTCATCCTTCACTGGTCATCCTCCAACAATGGCGGGCCCGACCCTGACAAAAACCGGGTCGTCAAGATTCGACCCGACCTGTCCCCAATTGAATCTGAGTACATCTCCGCAGTCGAGTGGCTCGTCTTCGATGATGAAGTCAGCAGAGTCCTCGCCGTGGGAACCTCACGTGGCTACCTCTTGATATATTCTCTCCATGGAAATCTCATTCACAAACAGGTTGGAAGTTTTGAAATTTGAATGTATATAAACTATTTTTAATTTTTTAATCGTGTTTCTATTTTGTGTTTGGAATTGGGTAACCTTTGGATCTTTAATTTGATTATGGGTGATTATTGAGGATTGGGTGGAAGAAAAGTTTTAGGGTTTGTAATGAATTACAATATATGATTTAGTGAATGAATGACCGGTGACTGAATCTCATATTTGTTTACTCACATCTTTATTGTTATTAGTTATTGCGACCCTTATATAAGTTCAAATAAAGGTTTGCTTCAATTGTTGGTCGCATTTTGCAGATCGTGAACACAGGAAAGATTCTTAAGTTAAGGGTCCGTGGAACTAAGAGAGATTTAACAGAAGATGCATCGTCAGAGGAGGTTTGTGTCGTTATGCCAGGCGTTATTGCTCGGTTTGAAGGATCTGACATTCAGGTATATGATTAATCTACTCTGTTATTTACCTATGTAGTTTTCAATGGACAAATTCTCTCGGCATATTGGTCACTGATCCGTGGTTTTTTACACAAGAATTCATCAATCTGTTTCATGATTTTAGCACTAAACCATCAGATCATTTCCTAGATCACCCTTTTCAGTTTTTTTCCTTCAGTATATATTTGTGCGCAAGTTCTGACAAATATCCTCATTGAGATGTAGAATATGCTGCAACGATGGTTTCAAGGGACAGATTCTCAGTTTTGGAATGATTCTTTTGATAAGATGGATTCTGATGATTCTGGAATATCTTTTACAAGGCTTCCTTACCAGCTGTGGAATGTTAGCAAATATGGTCCATGTTCTGATGCTGCTATTACTGGTGTCATGCCCCCACCTCTGATGGAAACCCAGGTAGTTAAAAACTTAAGATTTTCTCTTTATATATTTCTTTCAGTATTAATGAACAATGCTCATTGATTAAAATTTTTAAAAATTAAAACAATGTTACAATGTTAGAACATCCGCATTGGATGTCTTAATTCAACTATTAGTGTCATATGTTAGGTAGGGAACAAATTTACCTTTCCATTTGATGTGTTAGTATGTTAGTTGAGTGCATTTATTATGGTAATTTGTTAACACGTTTGTTAAATTTAGCTAGCACTTTAGCTAGCTGACATGGCATTTAATTATTTTCTGCCTATTTTTTTTTTCTTGTTCGAATCTCATATCAAATGCACGCACACTGGGAATGCTAAATAGAAAGTTGACTAGCTAAATTTAACACATCCAATGTAATAGCCAAACACTAATTAAACTTAACATGTAGATGTGTCAATTAACATTTACTTTATTGTCTATGTGGCTAGCTAAAATTAACATATCCAATGCGTATGCAGATGCCCCTTGTCTAAAGCTTTAGCATTTTTATTTTTTTTAAAAGTTTTATATCCACTTACTTTTTTAGTACTCTTACTACCCATCCATTCTTTTTCTTTCTCCCTTTCAGAATTCCTCCCTTATGTTGCTTTGAATTTATGATCAAATTCTATATCCAGTGACTTTTCGAACTTTCTGAATTTATTCTGATATTTCAATTCAGCTGCTTTTATTGTTGAGCAGTCAAGTCAACATTACTATTGTGCAGTTACTATTGGAGATGATGCCGTAATTTCAGCATTTAGGTTAGTGTGGTTGAGCTTTTTGGTTACATAATTGCTATAGAATCCCTCTCCCTGGAAAATATATAGTTTTTGTTTTCTTATGCTATAGCTTCTACAATTTCCATATTTTTGTCCTTCTTAAATTGATCTTTATTTTCATATTTCAAGACTTTCGGAGGACAAGAGCAGATCACTAGTAGGAGCTATTTTGTCAAAAGTTGTACCAGCAACATTTTCGACAATAGCTTCACTTTCGAAATTGATATGGCGTAGTGAACCAAAGCCTACAAAAAAGCCAGAAGCGAAGGCTCAACGATTTGCTCGAGGTGAGATAATTGCTTCTAATTGTTTTTAAGTTAACACCTTCTCAGTGCATTATTTGCTGTCAAATCTGAAAAGTAACAAATCTAATTTCTAAGTCAAACATGTAGGTATAAATGATTAATGCTTCTATTAATTATAATTTGGCCATCAAAGATGCTGACATGCGTGTACTACAAACTAAAAACTTTTACTTGTGGCAGCCTCTCCACTGACTTGTTTGAAGGATCACCCAAGGAAGGGTGAGAAGCTCACATTATCGCCTAATGGTACTTTGGCTGCAATAACTGATTCACTTGGACGAATTTTGCTGTTAGACACCCAGGCTCTTGTGGTGGTGCGCTTATGGAAGGTATGTAACGGCATATGCTATATATTGTGTTTTGAGGCAAACCATGATATTCCTTATTGATCTTTGTTTCTCTTGCAGGGATATCGTGATGCAAATTGCCTATTTGTGGAGATGCTTGTCAATAGAGATACTGCAGCTTCACGTTCTGCTTACCATGGATACTCAAAGAGTGATTATTGCCTTTGTCTAGCCATCCATGCACCTCGGAAAGGAATAGTTGAGGTACAATTCTCTTGCATCCCGGCACTCCTCATTTGAAAAGTATAGTCTGCATGAGCACCCTCACAGTGAAAAAAACACTTGAATCGTGCATTTCTTCTGTTTGATTAGGTCTTGAAATTTAACATATCCTATATAGATTTATGCCTCTTTTCTTTGCGGTACTGAGCATGTCTGGCTAAGCTTAATAGTCTACATAGGTATATAAGTATTATAATAAATAATTTTTTATTGGTCAAAGTTGGAAACAAATAAGTGACTTATTTTGTCACGTAAGAGTTACCTTAGTAAAAAAAAAGTAACTTTTTTTACTTGAAAGTAAGAAGAGAGGAAGTTATCCAAATATGTTTGGAAACAAGTTTTCTTAAAGCTTAGCAAAACATACTGTCTGGTCTTATGATTTATGTTTCAAATTACCATTACAAAAAAAAACACACCACCTCCGACACGTGCATGCACATATATTCAAGCATACATTGTTATTTATTTAGAGATTTGCGTTGCTATAGTAAAAGAAGATTCCCCGATAGTTTTGTACTTCTCTTCCACTTAAGGATGCATGTTAATGATAATCAATGATCAGCATTTGCTAAAATTACTTCTATTTGCTCCTTGTCTTTGATGGATGATGTGGTTTTGTATTCACTTGAATTAAGGGAGTTCAAATAACATGGTCCCTTGCAGGTTTGGCAGATGAGGACAGGACCTAGACTCTTAACCATACCATGTCCTAGAGGTAGCAAAATACTACAACCGACATACAGATTTAATTCAGCAATGACAACTTCATCATCCTATATACCCTTGGAAGTATTCTTTCTGAATGGAGACTCTGGTCAAATATCCAATCTTAACCGAACCCTTAATTGACTTTACTTTTGTGCAAATGCGTTCTTGTGATTTCATTGAAAAGAATATCAAGTTAACTTGTTGCAGACGCGGATGCGTGTTAACATGTTTAATAGTTGTGATGTATGTCAATACAGTTCAATCCATGTCGCATTTGCTCTTGGTTTTGAGCTATGGAAAATTTAACATCTTGTTATCCCATTTTCGAAGACAAATGAGGCCTTCATAATGTATTATATTATTATATCTTCTAGCCATTGGATCTTTTTGCATTGATTAATTAATTTATTTATTTTTCTGCATTTCATTTTCTTCTTTTTCGTTGGAGAACAAAAATAAGTTCATATTTAGACATATTTGATCTAACAGATTAAAACCTGGTCGAATCGGAGTGGATTAGTATGACTGCATTGGTCTAGCTGCACCACCTAAATTCTTTAGCTTGTCGAGATACATGCTCAACAAAGGATTTTTTGACGTCTTTGATCTAACAGATTAAAAATGGGTTAATTGTAATGGTGGTCACTAAACTTTGACCACGACTGTAATTAGGTTATTGAACTTTATTGGCAGCAATTGGATTACTTATCTTCAATTTAATAACAATTAAACCACTTTGTTTTTGAGAGGGTCGTTATAACTAACTTATGCATACACGGCAATCCATGTGGATTTAGTTAATTGTATTGGTGTTTGCCTAACTTTTACCCCAACTACAATTAATTGACTGCCAAACTTTCACCCCAACTATAAACTTCAATTTGATGATGCGTTAGTTAAAACTAACGAAATTTTCATCTCTTAATCTCATTCATGAAATTTTAATCGTAAATTGTATTAAAAAGTGTGTCACATCACTCTACATTTGCATTGAAGGTGTGCGCATTGAAATACAATGTGTGTTAATCTTAATTTATCTACCACCATTCTTTGTACATGTGAACTACAATTTTTACAATCCACAGTTCCATTGGAGATGATCTTCCCTCTGTTTTTATTTTATTTGTTACATGTACAATAATCTACTTTGTTGCATTGAAGATGTTGTAATATTTCTTCCATATGGAAATCTCTATTTAGGTTGAAGAATGGAGCACTAAGCATTGAGGCTTTGCCACTAGGGTTGATATATCGAGGTGTAGGGCCACTAAGTTAAAGTTCAACCTACTAAATTTTGATAAACATCTTGCTTATATTCAAAATTAATAGATTAATCTTTCATGGATACATTTGGTATGTTGTATTAATGCATCGAATATAATTAAACATGACAATTGATAAATTTTATCACAATCTCTTCAATCTTATTAACTTGAACATAAATTTTGTTGTACAAAATCTGTCATTTTGTTTTTTGTTTATTTTTTTGACTTTAAAGAAGTAGTTTTTCATTACCACAATTATTGATAAATTGTCGAAATTTAATAAGTCGTGCATGGATTAATAGTTGAGGGATGTATTGCTTACAAATTTTTCAGGAAAAAGAAAAATTATATTAGAAATTTCCGAAAGTCTACATCAATTTGTGTTTGATTGGTTAATACGGAAAATGGTGGAAAATGAAAATCTTTTCCATCTAAGGTGGAAAATTCAATCCACCAAATAGGTGAAAAATTGTTTTTCAAGAAAGTTGGAAAAATTGTGCTTTAAATGCTTGTACTTTGAAAATTAAAATTATTTTCCATGTGCAATCAAACAAGAAAGGTGGAAAAGAAAATTTTTAGATTTGACAACATTTTCTATGGATATGGATTTGACATTTTCCATAGAAAATGTGCAAATCATACACACCCTTAGGGTGTGTTTGATTGGATTCCATGGAAAAGAAAAAATTTTCTATGTAAGTAGGAAAAAAAAATCACTTATTTTGGTAAGAAAATATTTTCCAACTTTTCCTTCTTAACCATGCTTTAACTGATTGTACCTTGGAAATCATTTTCATTTTCCATGTGCAATCAAACAGCCAAAGATGGAAAATATTTTCCACTGATGTGACAAGATTTTCCATGGATTAGACATTTTCCATGGCAAATCTTCCAATCTTCTTTGGCTGTTTGATTGCACATAGAAAATGAAAATGATTTCCAAGGTATAATCAGAAAATATTTTCCATCTTTAGCTGTTTGATTGCACATGGAAAATGAAAATGATTTCCAATGTACAATCAGTTAAAGCATAGTTAAGAAGGAAAAATTAGAAAATATTTTCTTATCAAAATAGGTAGTTTTTTTTTTCCTACTTACATGAAAAATCTTTTCTTTTCTATGGAATCCAATCAAACACACCCTTAGAAAAATATAAACTCGGTCTATACTTGAACTCAGAAAACATGCTATATTATTTAAATTACGGGTTGAATTATGAGTTTGGCCTTCTTTGCATAAAATATGATTTTACTAATAAAAGTCTCAAAAAACATATTTAAATCAATTAGTCAAATGCGAGTAGAATCAAAATTGTCTATTTTTGGTGATCATGCGATATTAGTGAATTTTCATAAATTCCTCTAATAATTTTCGCTCGACTCATTTGTTATTCGTAGTTTATCTTTCAACATTTTTGATAATTTTCTCACACTAAAATTATTCAAATCATATTCATTACCCGTGTCTTTAACCTTCTGGCTTCTTCGTCTTCTCTTTAGCGAGAATCAATAATTATTTGCCACTGTCAAATTTTTCCTTATTTATGTTTTTAATTGTACTAATTGAAAATCATTCGTAATCTTTAAAAAAAAAAAATTCTAATTTTTATTTATTATCGACAAATTTTTTTGAGGAGCTGAAGAGCCTTAAAATTTTAGAACTAGAACCGTGGCCGTGGCACATGCTTAGATGGTGACTAGACAACAAGCAATTGTGCATCATGGCATGGAATGGTGGCTATTCAGAATTAGTGAATAAGTTTGATGAATGGACACATCTATTCTAAGTTTGATCTGGACTAAGGATGTCAAAAAAACTCGCCGACCCAAACCCGCCCCACGCCGCGCCCGCCCCGCCCCGCCCCACTTATTCAGGTAATAGGGGCGGGTTTTTCTGCCCCTCGGAGTTCGCGGGGCAGCCCTGCCCCGCGACCCGCCCTACCAAGAAATTTTTTTTTTGTAAAATCATAAAATGGAATACAAAATAAAACTTTACTAGAAATGGACTAAAGAAGAATCGAAACCGGGTTGAAATTATAAACTATAAATCTCAACCGTTACACCACAATCCCATTCTTGATTTATTTTTGTTTTGTTTGCTACAAATATTTTAAAAAAAAAAAGGATTATTTATTTTTCAGTTTTATAAAAAAAAAAAAAAAAGGAAAAAAATTTTCGTGGGGCGGTTGTTTTGACCCACCAATCGCCTCCCCGCCCCGTGAATTCGCGGGTCGCGGGGCGAAGTGGGTAAAAAATTTCGTGGGGCAGGGCGGGGTGGGACCGACCCGCCCCATTGCCATCCCTAATCTGGACCATCAGATCATGCAGTTATATGAAATAGTGCAATCCTAGGACTCAAATTGATCTGGACCAAATGGTGCACTTATTCAAAGAAGGCTTACACCTATTCTAAAAGACACTCACAAATCTACAAATAGGGAGTTGATGAGCCTTAAAATTTTCAGAAATGAAACCGTGGCAACTAGATGGCTTAGTGAGTTGGCATCTAAGGTAGCACATGCTTGGATGGTGACTAGACGGCAAGCAGTTGTGCATGGCGTCTGCATGAAATGGTGGCTATTTAGAATTGGTGAATAGATTTGATGAATGAACACATCCATTCCAAGTTTGATCTGGACCATCAGATCACGAGGCTATATGAAATGGTGCAATCCTAGGGCTCAAATTGATCCGGACTAAATGTTGTACCTATTCAGTGTAGGCTTACATTCATTCTAAAATACACTTACAAATCTATAAATAGGGAGTTGATGAGCCTTAAAATTTTTAGAAATGGAATCGTTCTTCAATGATGTGGCAACTAGATGGCTCGATGAGTTAGCATCTAAAGTGGCACATGCTTGGATGGTGACTAGATGGCAAGCAATTGTGCTTGGCATTTACATGAAACGGTGGCTATTCAGAATTGGTGAATAGGTATGCATAGCGAGGAGCTGAGGAGTCTTAAAATTTTTAGAAATAGAACTATGCTCGATGATGTGGCAACTAGATGGCTCGGTGAGTTGGCATCTAAAGTGGCACATGCTGGGATGGTGACTTGACGGCAAGTAGTTGTGCATGGTGTTTGCATGGAATCGTGGCTATTCAGTATTGGTGAATAGTTTGATGAATGGACACATCCATTCCAAGTTTGATATGGACCATCAGATCATGTGTCTATATGAAATGCTACAATTCTAGGGCTCAGATTGACCCGGGCCAAATGGTGTACATTCAGAGAAGGCTCACACCCATTCCAAAAGACACTTACATATATATAAATAAGAAGCTGACGAGCCTTAAAATTTTGTTGTGGCTCGATGATGTGGCAACTAGATGGCTCGGTAAGTTAGCATCTAAGGTGGCACATACTTAGATGGTGACTAGATTGCAATCAGTAGTTGTACATGGCGTCTCCATGGAATGGTGACTATTCAAAATTGGTGAATAGGTATGCATCGTCGCGAGGAGCCTTAAAATTTTCAAAAATGGAACTGTGGCTCGATGACGTGGCAACTATATGGCTCGGTAAGTTGGAATCTAAGGTGGCACATGCTTGGATGGAGACTAGACGACAAGTAGTTGTACATGGCATCTGCATGGAATTGTGGCTTTTCAGAATTGGTGAATAGGTTTGATGAATGGACACATCCATTTCAAGTTTGATCTGGACCATAAGATCATTTGCCTATATAAAATGGTGTAATCCTAGGGCTCTGATTGATCCAGGCCAAATGGTGCACCTATTTAGAGAAGGCTCACACCCATTTCAAAAGACACTTACAAATCTATAAATAGGGAGCTGATGAGCCTTAAATTTTCTAGAAATGGAACCGTGGTTTGATGATGTGGCAACTAGATAGCTCGGTGAGTTGACATCTAAAATGGCACATGCTTGCATGGTGACTAGACGGCAAATAGTTGTGCATGGTGTTTGTGTGAAGAAATTGAAGTTGATGCTTCTGTTCAGGGCCGTTTCTGACATTTTCGAAGCCTGAGGCGAAGTCCAAAAATTAGGCCTCTCAATGGACCTCCAAATTGCAGTATACATTCAAAATCCACAAGATTGTTACGGAACTAATTGCAAGAAGCAAAAATATTAATCAAATTTGAGTAATCTAATTGTTCAACCATTTGTTTCTCAATTGATAGCATAGCCAGTTCTTTTCGTTTTCTTTTTTGAGCTCCAGATTCAGGCATGACTAGTCCAAAAAAAAAATTCAATAATCTCAAAATTAAAACCGATAAAGCCACAATCACATATATGCGTACAATGCTTTAACTATTTTTAATAAGTTAATAAATAAGCGATAGATAGCCATTACTTAATTGTGAATATATGTGAAATGAAACAAATTAAAATCTTAAAATTCAATCATTAAATCATCACTAACTAAATAATCTGAGCCTAATTATCTACATATATGTTCATATTAATTTAATAACATTAAAATCACCCACTCACTCAACCGAATTGAAATTAAAGAAAGAAGTGAATGACCTTAGAAATAGTGAAAAGAGTAGGCACGATTGAAAGAAGAATATGGTATTTTCACTCATTTTCTCTCATCTTCCATGTTCTTTAAGTATACTATTAGTTACAATGTAGAAGATTCGTTTATTTCACTTTTTCTTGAGCCCGAGTGGCCGAGCCATTTTCAAATTTCACTAATACAAAACCCTTGCAAAGGTGTAAAATTTATCAAATATTTTGGGTTTTGGCGAGGCAGGATTCGAGATAGAGAGACTAGAGAGAGACGTTTCAGTCGACTGATTGTTTTTTCAATATTGTGTGCGCGCGCGAACAGTGAACTACACCTCTTGAAAATTTTGCGAAATGAACGGGAGATGGAGACTGAGATGAGGATGACTGATTAATAATCCATAAATGGACCTCTTCAAATTCTATTGTTGTTGGGCTAGGTGCTGAGGACTTTTTTTTTTTTTTTGACAAACTTTCTTTGGGCCAATATGTTGTGCTTCAATTTTTTTTTTTTTTTTTTTATATTGGAAAAATAGACCCTTTTGGTTTTGGGTTCGAGACGGGTGAGACGCCTCACCTGCCTCGACTTAAAACTGGGCCTGCTGTTCAACAGTATAGTGCAGAATTTTAAAAAGAAAGTGATAGGGCAGTGTTATGGATGAAGCTCTGTAATCAGCTGAGAGCTACCACCATAAGCTTAAATTCAAGGATTTCACTCGAATTCCAGTTCAACTTTGCAGAAATTCGACATAATCACCAATCTTAATATCAATTTACTATGGAAAAATAAAATGAAGAAATGAGTAGAGAGAAGAGATGAATGGAGGAAAGAATTCAGTGAATTCTATTAAAACCAATTTCCAATTCTGGCCAAAAGTTACAGACGTTCAGGTGCCAACTGAATTTAAAGGAAGTAGGGGAAGAAACGCGTTTCCCAAATCATTACCATAAAAGAAAATACACTTTAAAGAAAAAACTTAATCTAAATAAAAGGTAAAAACGGCGCCGTTTCCATTTAACCAAAACGACGAGATAACGGTTAATTTCAAAATTCAGTTTGTTACTGTTCTTCTTCCTCAGCTGCTGTTGCATCCTGTTCTTCTTCCTTAGCTGCTGTTGCTCCCTGTTCTTCTTCCTCTGATGTTTCTTTTCTTTTTGTGACTCCATTGCAATTTGTTCTTCCTCAATTTCTCTTGACAGGCAGATTGATCACTTATTTGTTTATCACTCTTTGTATAATCTAAATCGCCAAAAACAAGAAAATCAGGTTTTTGGTAGGTGCATTAGGTCCCCTCTTTGCATAATATTCACTAATAGCCCTGAAAGGTGGTTGGCTTCCATTTTCGTTTTTCATCTTATTCTGTCAATCATATCTTCTTTGAAATTATTGTGTTTGAGATACGGTTATGTTTAACGGAGGTCAATTCATCAAATCATCTAAAATTAATTCAATAATCTAAAAGGAAATACAAAAATAGATAGAAAAAAATATAGGAAAAACTCTTGTCGTTGAAATAGTGCATGGGCAAAGTGTGAATTCATATAAAAAGCTTAATTTCTCTTGCTTTTAGCTTTCATATTCGGCTTCAGTAGGGACGGTATCGGGGGGGTGAGGCCGGGACACCCATTTGGTCAATTTTTTACAAAATTTACGAGTATAATCCACCGTTAGACATTCTAAACGTATTTTTTATTTTATTTCGTTATGTATTAATCTTCAAAACAATTTTGGAAAACTATATATACCAATTTGGAGTCACGGAAACACATATTGAGCGACAATTTAGGTCGTTCAACGTCGAATCGCCATCGTTTTTGTCAAAATTGAATATAATTCAAGCGTAAACTCCATTGTTGAATCTCTATAACGTATTTTTAAATCGATTTCCAAATATTTTTGACATCATAATACACATACAAAAATAGTTATACTAGTTTGGAATCACAAAAATACGTTTTGAACAACTATATAGGTTGTTTAATGTCCAACAAATTTGGAAAACTGTATATACCAATTTAGAGTCACGAAAACACATATTGAATGACAATTTCGATCGTTCAACATTGAATCGACATCGTTTTTGCCAAAATTGAATATAATTCAAGCGTATACTCCATTGTTGAATCATCGTAACGTATTTTTAATTTGATTTCCAAATATTTTTCACACTGCAATACACATACGAAGACAGATGTACTAGTTTAGAATCACAAAAATACGTCTTTAATGTTCAACAATTTTGGTCAAATTTTTTATAAAATTTACGAGCATAACACACTATTAGATAATTTGAATATATTCTCAATTAATTTTGTTATGTATTAATCTTCAAAATAATTTTAGAAAACTTTATATACTAATTTAGAATCAAGGAAACACATATTGCGTGTGGAAGAACTCAAAATATGCAATTCCCGCACATGTTGCCTCTATGTTTGATGGCATGATCTACAACTTGTCTGAAAGTTGGGCTCATACACAATCTTTTAAGCTTAGCCAAACATACCCTTAAGTTTACCTCTTCTTGTTAGAACTTGTAAAGTTGTAATAATAAAATCTAAGGAGTTATACTGTTATAGTAATAATAGATTTGTACTACAATTATCGTACGTCAATTTTCTTTTTCCTTGGTTTATATATAGCCATTGTGCAGAGTCCTTGGATAGGGTCTCTGTTCACTCTCACTATCTCTCACACAACTCACCTTTTTTCCTGATCCGCTTCTTCCCCAAGAACCTCACTGGCGTTGATTCAGGTACTCAATCATGAACAATAATTGTCAACTTTTAATTGATGGGAAACAGAAAAAGAAAAAAAGAAAAAAGAAAAAAAAACGCAATCGCTTTGATATTCTTGTCATTTGCATGAGCTGTGTTTTTATTTATATTTCTTTGATACGTATAATTCGATCCTATTTTTATGGGTCATGATCAAAAGGTGTTATCACTGTGATTCATTCAAATCCGTGATTTTTGGACTCACTTTTTTGCAGGGTATTTTGCCTATTGGAGTCTACTGTTGAACTGAGAAATCAGGTCAGAGGAGAAAATTTCAGATTAATGGCGAATAGGAATTTAGAGAAGTTGGCATCAATTGATGCTCAATTGAGGCAATTGGTGCCTGGAAAAGTGTCTGAGGATGACAAACTTGTTGAGTATGATGCCCTGCTTTTGGATCGCTTTCTTGATATTCTTCAGGATTTGCATGGCGAGGATCTCAAGGAAACAGTATGTATTGATCATTTATTCTGTTTTAAGTCGACATTGAGTAATGACCCTATTTGTTCCCAATAAATTTGAGGTCGACTACGAGATCTTTTGTCTTTATTATGATGTTCGTATTTACAACCAATTCAGTAATCTGAAGTGTGAATTCATTGATTTTTGGTTTCTGAGGCACCAAGAGTGGTTCACTATCTGAATTTTAACAAATACCCAAATCACATTTCAAAAATACGAGAAACAATAAAATAAATGTTTTGGAAAGATGTAGTATTTCCTATCAAAGATTGAAATTTTATGTTTGTTTTAATTGATTGATTGATTAATATGTTTTTAGAAAACAAATAGCACTGGACAGGAATGGTAATGGTTGGATCTTAATTGTTTCTGCATTGGTAAATTACAGTCTGTGTCATGGATGTTTCACTATTTTGTCTTCATACTGCTGTAGCAAATATAGTCTGTATTACTAGAACTATGTCTATTCTTTGATTTCAGCAGGTAATTTGTTGTCTATATTAAGAGTTCCTCGATCACCCTAAGCAAGTGGCCTTTTTTGCTGATTGTAGGTACAAGAATGTTACGAGCTTTCTGCCAAGTATGAAGGCAAGAACGACCCTAAAAAGTTGGAAGAGCTCGGAAATGTATTGACAAGTTTGGATCCTGGGGATTCAATTGTTGTTGCAAAAGCTTTTTCTCACATGCTTAACTTGGCCAACTTGGCTGAGGAGGTTCAGATTGCCTATCGCCGACGGAATAAAAAGAAAAAGGGAGATTATACTGATGAGAGCTCTGCAACAACTGAATCTGACATTGAAGAAACTCTCAAGAGACTTGTGGTTGATCTAAAGAAGTCCCCAGAAGAAATTTTTGATGCTTTGAAAAATCAAACTGTGGATCTTGTCTTTACTGCTCATCCTACCCAATCTGTCCGAAGATCGTTACTCCAAAAGCATGGGAGGTTTGTTGTCTAATTACTATGCCTATTGGATTACGTGATCAAGAAGAGCACCGCACAATAATTTTTTTTCCTTTTTGAGTATTTGACTAATGAAGCTGGTTTTATCTGCTCGATTTTAACTTCTTTTCTTTCTTGTGTCCTGACTTGTTTTGCAGGATTCGCAATTGCTTGGCACAGTTGTATGCCGAAGATATTACACCTGATGATAAACAGGAGCTTGATGAGGCCTTACAGAGAGAGGTAAGCAAAGAATTTCCTCTGTTTTTCACCTTTAGTTTATATGTATATTGAATTAGAGCTTTTGCTTTATGGAAGCCACCACAGGGTTGGAGAATTGGCCATATACCCTTAGGTATGGTTTTGAAAGGATAATTCTAGCATCAATCCAAAGAAGTAAATTCATCATTGGACCCATAAATAACTACGGAGAACCAAAAAAACGACGTAATCAGAAAAAAATAAGGAAAAAATGAAAAATTGATATCAGATTGTCATTATTCAACCCCCGCCATAGATAAATTTAACAATATTATGATTTCAAAGGCACTATCAAGTTTAAGATGTGATATTTGCATGGTGGTCTATGGCATGAACAGTCTGAAGCTTTTAGTATATGTTATATAAAAATATCTGCATCACTGTAATATAACTAGAAATGACTGAAAGACTGAAAGAAAAAAAGACAAGGAAGTAAAACGTCATGAAAGTAATATGCCTTTGGTATCTTGTTGAATTTCATGTGACAAATGAACAACTGCATGGTTGTCTTTTCATCTAACATGGAAAGTTTCATTTAATATGATAGTTGGAAATTTCTATTTATGCAAGTCAATCATAAGCATTATCATCTCTCAACTGGAAGTACCATTATTTAAATTCAAGGGCAACTAATTCAGGTTTTTTCTGTTATGATTGTAGACCTTTTGATTTGAGAAATCTTTGTGTAGAATTTGTACCTTTCATTTTTTGATATATGATTATAGATGTTGCGGGTATCTACAAAATAGTCGATGGTTTTAGTGTTCTACATACTTGTCTTTATTATCGAACCAGTATTTTGACTAAAACCACTTTCTTAATTGCATATGTCATACTTCTTGTTTCCCTCTCCTCCCATTCCCTAGTGCGACCATCCAAAAAATTTAACTTCTTATGCGATATCATCAAAGTTCTATCAATGTATTTTTCTATTGAAACCTCATAATTTCAATTATTGTTTTCCTTTTTTGATGTTCATACCTGCCATGCAAAAACCTCAAATTTTCAATTCTTATTTTCCTTTTCTGATATTCATAACTGCCTTGCATAACATATTGTTTCTTAACAAGTTTAAAATTTTCATTAAGATTTTAGCACAAATTTGAGATTTTATATTTGGAATGTTCTAAGAGAAACAGCTTGCTTATTGTACCAATTTTGATCTACTATTTGGCTGCAGATTCAAGCTGCTTTCCGCACCGATGAGATCCGGAGGACTCCTCCTGCTCCACAAGATGAAATGAGAGCGGGAATGAGCTACTTTCATGAAACAATTTGGAAGGGCGTTCCAAAGTTTCTGCGGCGTGTTGATACAGCACTCAAGAACATTGGGATCAATGAACGAGTTCCTTACAATGCCCCTCTAATTCAATTCTCTTCTTGGATGGGTGGTGACCGTGATGGTATGATTACTTTCAAAACTTATTTTAATATTAGTTTATTAGGCAGATGCAGGCATATCTAATTGGAATTCTGGTATATGTTTAAGAATAACTTAAACATTGTCATAAACTGTTTCTTTCGCAATTTTGGTCGTTTGTATTTGTTCCTATATTCTAGCATTAGGATGGATTTGAATTTTACATGATTCCTGAAAGAAGTATGTGTACCATCCTAGGTTTAATGCTTAGCATTTGCATAAACCAAATGCAGGAAATCCAAGGGTAACTCCTGAGGTCACCAGGGATGTTTGTTTATTGGCTAGAATGATGGCTGCTAACTTGTATTATTCCCAGATAGAGGATCTCATGTTTGAGGTATTTGTTTACTACTCCATTTACTTATCTAAGTTTCTCATATCTTTTTTTAGTTCATCTTAGCCCTGCAATCTATTTCTGTCCTAACTCCATTATTTCTTTGCCAGTTATCTATGTGGAGGTGCAGTGATGAACTTCGTGCTCGAGCGAACGAACTCCATAGATCCTCAAAGAGAGATGCAAAACACTACATCGGTAAGGTCCAAATTGTGTACTAAATTTATATATTCTATCCTAAATCTCCTTTCAATGCGAACCTCCTCCTTCCTACATATTTTAATTTCAGAACCTGGATGCTAATTTAATGGCTACTATAAAATATATATTTTATGTTTTTAATGCAACATGTAGAATGTTACTTAAAACGCAAACGTTTACAAATGTTGTTTAGTATTTACTTCTGTTTTCCGTGTTTACTCTTACTCTATGGAGGTGAATCTAGAGCTCTCTCAGTCTGTCAGAAGTTTGAACATGAGCCTTTCTTTTCATGCAGAATTTTGGAAACAAGTTCCAGCCACAGAGCCCTATCGTGTCATCCTTGGTGATGTGCGCGATAAACTCTATGAGACACGTGAGCGTTCTCGCCATTTATTAGTTCATGGACTATCTGACATTCCAGAGGAGGCATTTTACACCAATGTTGATCAGGTATTTTCTCATTCCTGTCATTTTCCGTAACAATGGGCATGTACACGTGCACTACGCATGGCATTTCGTAACACAACTTCTGGATAATTTTTATTTGAGAATAAAGTTAAAATCATTTTCTCAAGTAAAAAAGGAAATGTACGTGTGACCTTTTGGTTCTTTCTCTGCTTCTGCTGAATGTGTGTATGGACATGCTAGCATCTATATTTTGGGATTGGGGGCTCTATATAAGTATTTGCATTTTAATCTACCTGTTTGTGTGATTTTTATCTTTGTTAATTTGATTAAAGTTATCATTCCTTTGTAGTTTTCTTCAGAAGTAAATAAGTTCCATAAAATAAATTTTTTTAAACCCATCTTTTCCAATATATGGTGTTGAATCGGTTTAATATTTTGTGTAGTTCTTGGAACCACTTGAACTCTGCTACAGATCTCTTTGTGCTTGTGGGGACCGGCCAATAGCTGATGGGAGCCTTCTGGATTTTCTAAGGCAAGTTTCGACCTTCGGGCTGTCACTTGTGAAACTTGATATAAGACAAGAATCAGACAGGCACACTGATGTTCTAGACGCAATTACCCAACACTTGGAAATCGGTTCATATCGAGAATGGTCTGAAGAACGTAGGCAGGAATGGCTCCTGTCTGAACTCAGTGGAAAGCGTCCTCTATTTGGACCCGACCTTCCAAAAACGGAAGAAATCACTGATGTTTTGGATACATTTCATGTGTTAGCCGAACTCCCAGCAGATTGTTTTGGAGCATACATCATCTCAATGGCCACGGCACCATCTGATGTGCTAGCAGTCGAACTTCTGCAGCGTGAATGCCATGTGAAGCACCCCTTGAGAGTTGTTCCACTTTTTGAGAAACTAGCTGATTTAGAGGCGGCTCCTTCTGCTGTTGCACGCCTTTTTTCGATTGATTGGTACAAAAACCGGATTAACGGTAAACAAGAAGTCATGATTGGATACTCAGACTCTGGAAAAGATGCTGGTCGGCTTTCAGCAGCCTGGCAAATGTACAAGGCTCAAGAGGAACTTGTCAAAGTTGCAAAGCAATATGGCGTGAAGCTGACTATGTTCCATGGTCGAGGTGGGACAGTTGGAAGAGGAGGTGGCCCCACCCACCTTGCTATATTGTCTCAACCACCAGATACTATACATGGTTCTCTCCGTGTTACGGTCCAGGGAGAAGTCATTGAGCAATCATTTGGTGAGGAGCATCTGTGTTTCAGAACACTTCAACGTTTCACTGCTGCTACATTGGAACATGGAATGCATCCTCCCATCTCCCCGAAACCAGAGTGGCGTGCACTTTTGGACGAAATTGCTGTTGTTTCCACAGAAGAGTACCGTTCAATTGTCTTCAAAGAACCCCGTTTTGTCGAGTATTTCCGCCTTGTAAGTAACTATAACGGTGGTATATTGTATTTGTTCTGTCCCTAGTGATGATAATAAAATATAGTTACGTCTATAGGTTTAAATGACCATCATCTTTTCCTTCATTATTTTAGGCTACACCAGAATTGGAGTATGGCCGGATGAACATTGGTAGTCGTCCTTCGAAACGGAAACCAAGTGGAGGCATTGAATCACTCAGAGCTATTCCATGGATCTTTGCTTGGACACAAACTAGATTTCATCTTCCCGTGTGGCTTGGCTTTGGAGCAGCATTCAAATATGCCATGGAAAAGGACATCAAGAACCTCCACATGTTGCAGGACATGTATAACCAGTGGCCTTTCTTTAGAGTCACCATCGATTTAATTGAGATGGTGTTTGCTAAAGGAGACCCTGGTATTGCTGCTTTGTACGACAAACTCCTAGTTTCAGAGGATTTGTGGTCATTTGGCGAGCGTTTGAGGGCCAACTTTGAGGGAACAAAGAGTCTTCTGCTCCAGGTAATTGATTGTGTCCATATAAAGGCATTTGAGAAAAGTACAACTATAAAAAGAAAAATAATATTTTTACTTATATTAGTTTGTTAAATTCATTTTTACATTTGTAGATTGCTGGACATAAAGATCTTCTCGAAGGAGACCCCTATTTGAAGCAACGACTTCGTTTGCGTGATTCCTACATCACAACCTTGAACGTGTGTCAGGCTTACACTCTGAAGCGAATTCGTGATGCAAACTACCATGTGAAGTTGAGGCCTCACATTTGCAAAGAGTATACGGAGTCAAAACCAGCAGCCGAGCTTGTGATGCTGAACCCCACAAGTGAGTATGCACCTGGCTTGGAGGACACCCTCATCTTAACCATGAAGGGTATTGCTGCTGGTATGCAGAATACTGGTTAAATCTCTCTTTTCGTTTTCTCCTTTCACAAGAGAGAGACTAAAAACTACCCGGATTCATCAGTTCGCTATTAGTACTGTTGCATCCCGAGGTGGGAAAAGATGGCTCACCATTACTTGAGGTCGTGCTCTGTAAAAATTTATGATATATTTAGACCTAAATGGTTCTATAGAATTGATCATTTAATTTTTCCCATTTGTTGTGCATAGTTTCTTGAGAGAACGATTGTGTGTAATTTGAAGTCTACTTATAAAATGGAGAGAGAAATAAGCACTTGTCTCCAGCTTATAAGTAAACTAACAAGATAACTCAAACATGCATATGAAGACTAGTCTTACAAATTTGAAAACCTTACCATTAAGAAAATAAACATAATCACCGACTGTAGGGAGATTTACTTCGCTACAAGTACACAAAAAAATAATAATAGTTCTTTATCCGTCACTACGTCTTCATTCTCTTAAACTAAAATCAGTATTTCTCTCAATTCCTCCATTTTTACATGTTCTTCTCTATATTCATCAAAATCAAATTCTCCTCAAACAAAATTCTCTCACAGTCATTATTCTCAACTCCTCAATCCATTAAAATTTTCTACGGTCGGATTTTACCGCAAAGAAAAGCGATATACTAGTAGATTAAAATATTACTTAGCTCTTAAATTCGGACCTTCGTGCAATTTTCTGGAAACAGAAGGAGAAATTATTTTTGTCAGAAGTTAATTTTCAATGTTCAAAATGAAATATTTGATCCTCAACCTTCGAATCTCGTTGAAACTAGTCCCAATGGATGGGAATCCTTCATTTGCTATCCAAAATTAAAAACTGCTTTGCCTAGAAGGCAAAATATGAGAGGTGGAGATGAAAACTAGTAAACTACATGGAAGGTTGGGTGGCTGCGGGTCGGGATTGTAGTTAGGTGGGGCCAAGGGGTTGTGGCTGGGGTAGGATGATATGACTATGGAGGTAGTAATTTGTTTTTAAGGTAATTATTTACACCACAGTTTTTTTTTTATTTTTTTTATATATAAATGTATTGCATTTTAATTGCATTAAAGACTCATAATTTTCACTTATTGTTACATTTATGTTTTTAACTTTTTTCGTCGCTGATGATAAATATGATTATACTTTGGTAAATGACTGCTGCTCTCCTGTGGACGCCTGTCTTTAGTAATCTACTCGCCTCGTTGGTCTGCCCGCCTCGTTGGTCTCACATGCCCGCCTACAGTAGATAGAACAACAATCACCCACATCCATTGGGAATATGAAACACCAGCAGTTGAAGAAGACGAAACGTCCCACATTAAATCCTAATTATGGAGAAGATGAAAAGGCACCCGCCATTAATGACTATTGTGGATACAGCTACGGGTCATTCCTATAAATAGGAGATCATCCCTCCAGGTAAAGATATAACATACATACTCAATATTGTTACCCTGCATATTTGAGTCTTTACTATACTAATTCTCACGCCGGAGTGGAAACGGGGGACAAAGCCCCACCACCTTTTGCAGGTCTCCACCACTGCTGTCGTTGCACTTGGAGGAGAAGAAGACATATAATTATCAGTCGCTCAACGTGCTTTAAAATAAAGAGCAAATATTTAGTTATACTTTTTTAGTTATTTTTTTTTGCTTATTTAAAAATACAAGATACAAATAAGTCTTTTTATGCCATCTTAACAAATTTCATCAAGGACAAAATGTCCTAATTAATAAAATTTGATAAAAATGTGATGAAAAAAATCGAAGACGTAAGTATAACAATAAGTAAAAATTAGAAACCATTAATGAAATTAAAATGTGATACATATATGAGAAATTGCAGTGTTAGTGACTCAATATGGACACCTTTCTTTTTATGCTTTCGACTACTTATTTTTCTATGAAATATCCCATTTTACACTGAAATTAGTGCTACACGTACCACATATAGTTTCTCGAACCACATTTTTTAAACGAACCAGAGCCAATCCGCTACTTTAATTGTAACTTGGACAAAAATCGTAGTGCAACAAAAATAGAAGTTAAAAATATAAGAGTAATTAGCACGTTTGTTTCTGTTATGTTCTTATTGAGCAAAATGTCTATTGTTTGGATTTTGGAATCTAGTCCTCTAAATAATCGTTTTTTTGCAGAAAAGATCTCAGTTGTCCATATTCGTTAATATTTGCCGTTAAAATTAACAAAAATGTTAATTTGTGCAAATAAATTTAAACGTGAAAAATGATTTACGCAAAAAACAGCGAACAATATGGACGTTTGGCACACACAAACGTTTAAAACCAGATTTTTGATCTTCTTCTTCTAGCAACTATAAAAATCCACACAAACAAATAAAATCACATACATTGTAATATGGGGATGATCTCCTTCCTATAGTGGGGAGGAATTATAACCCCCACTGGACACTTGTCCAGTAGGGGTTGGATAAGTATTTGACAAAAGTGTCCAACACTTTTCCTTTGTCAAACAAATATATACCGCCAAATACATTCTAAACACTTCAAGATGTGGCTTTTATAACCTACATTACAACCAACACACACAAAATCTAAATACCATGTTCTAAAATTAAACAACTTCTTCGCTTTCTATAAATTTAACAATTGTTTTTCATATGTATTCTGAATCTAAGAAAATCAAGTATTATCTCCATAGATCTGGGACAAATAGGCAGGTCACATTAGACAAAGAAGCCCCACAACCTCCTGCTACAAGAATTTCATTTTTAGATGTTAATAAAAAAAAGCACAAATTGAAAAAATAAAATTGTGTGAGAATAATTACCAAACAGTGTTGACACGTAAGGAAACATCTACTAGGATTGACTTGTGTCCACGAGGTTTTTATCTCAATTTGGGTTCCACATCTACACAAGCGACTATCCATTGTTGTTCTATTGTGCAAAAAGAAGTTGTGTATGATTTTGCATATAATTGTTCTCATAAAAATATATGTATAAATATACAATATTACCGTTGTAGGGTTAGACAGAAAAAATAGATTTTTATGCCTTGACGATAAGGATGTTTTGCACAATGAGAGCAAACGATAATATTACAATGTATGTGATTTTATATGTTTGTGTAGAATTTTATAGTTGTTAGAAGAATAAGACCCAAAATCTGGCTTTAAATGTTTGTGTGCGCAAAATATTCCTATCATCACTATTTTTTGCGCAAATTGTCTATCTCGTTTAGATTTATTTGCGCTAATTAACTATTTTGTTAATTTTATTGACAAATGTTAACATATATGGACAACATGGACCATTTTCGCAAAGAAATGCTTATTTAGAGGGCAAATGTCAAAATTCAAAGGATATGAACGTTTTGCACATTAAGAACAAACGATATAAACCTTAAACGAAATGTGCTAATTACCCAAAATATAAATATCCAATTAAAAATTTGGTGAGTAACTTGCTAAATAGGACAGAGTTCAGGGTCGTGTGCTACAATATTTCCCGATTCTTTCGATCAAATGATTCCAAATTTTCCAAGTGAGTGAAAGAAAACAAAGAAAAGCCCGTCAAAAACGAAAAACCCTTTTCCTCTTTGCAAAATTCAATTAATGGCTAACAGCAATTTACCGCGACGAATTATCAAGGTACAACTTTCGATCTTCGTATTGTGTTTTCAATCCCTCATTTTTGGTTTTTTGAAATTGGGTCTAATTGTTACTATGATCGTTATGGTTGTGCATTGATTTGATGTTTAACAGATGTTTAACAGCTTTGTTTTTTGTTTTTTTGTTTTTCCCTTTTAATGGGTTTTTTCTTTACGTGATCTAATAGGAGACACAGCGGCTTCTCAGCGAACCAGGTAAGCCCCCTTTCATTATTTTGTAACTTTATTTCGCGTATGCAAATGTGTGTTTGTCAGTGTTGATAATACAATATTTGAGCTTAATAGTGTACGGGAATAGATATGTATTGCCTTCCGTAAGACTGCGAATTTGATTTGTTTTAAGCCTTCAATTTTGAGGTAATACAGTGATTTTATCTTAACTTTTAATCCTATCTTCCCTTGGTTTGATGGCCCTTTGATTTTGCTCACTCTTTTGGCTTGTACTAATGAAGATCTTTTGCATTTTCAGCTCTACCGCAATATAAATTTGGGTTTCAAGTGTATAGGTTTTGTGTTGAAGTTCTCATCTTGTGTATGCTGCATTAAGATCAATTTGTTTCAATCTTCATTTGCTTTTTGTTGTGCTGTTTTTTCAATACGAGTATTTTTTGGGAATTGGTAAAGGTTTATGAGATCTAAGGACTCGTATGGTAGTTGCCTGGGTCTTTCTTAGCATTTTAGCGTGATTCTTATGGAGGTTTAGTGTTTAAAATGTTGTTTAAGTGCTTGGTCAGTTGGCAATATATATAATTAGATGTCACATTTAAGTTTTTTTGGGATTCTGGACGCAGCCCCAGGAATAAGTGCATCCCCATCAGAAGAGAATATGCGGTATTTCAATGTAATGATTCTTGGCCCAACGCAGTCTCCTTACGAAGGTAATCAGTTTTGACATTTTCTGTTGACTAAATGGACGTTCTTGTACTGATTATATATTTATGTTATGCTCTTTAGGGACTGGAATGTTATGAAAATTATAGTTATATGGGGACTCTTCTACCTTTTGTATTCCCACTGTCGGGTAATGAAAAACTTAAATTTCTTGTATTTTTATGTTCTTTTCGTTGTTAGGGGTGTAATTTCTTGAGGGGATGAAGGTTGGAACTTTCATGGAATTCACAGTGTGTATTTTTCTCATCTATGAAGTTTGATTTTTTATATAGGTCCCATTCCTCCATATTTTCTTAACCCAATATCACTTTAGTAGCTGCAGAAGTTTTAGGCCACAAGTTAAATGTTCTTAGCGGACACTTTTTGAACCACAATATGGCTTTATTATCTTCTCGTTTGGTTTATTTTTCCATTTACCTGCAGTGCCTGATTACGACGTTTGTTGAGATTTTCACCTGATCGGATATATTGGTCTGTGCTGGTTGATTCCAAGTTATGAACAAATCTTTGTCAGCTTGATAAAGAGTAGTAGGCCCACACTTTCTGTTTGGTATTGTGGATGAGAAATTACGTAGATATTCGAAAATACTGCAGCGACGAGGTTACTGCATAGGATACAGTTCCCATTTGATATTATCTGGGAACTATTGTCTTAGTTTGGCTGTGTTACTCTTAGCTTTATCACAACTGAATATGATGTCGATGTGAATGTTTGAATCCTAATTACTTTGGTTAACTTATAATTGATTTGTTGAGTGTGATGGCCTTCTGTGATTTTGTTTGTTTGCTAGTTGCTGCAAGTTACTAGATTTAAATATATAGGAAAGGAAATGGACATGTATGGTGGTAATCATCCTTAACATGTTCTGTTCCTTCCCCCTCTCGTTGTACAAGATACATTTATGGACGTTGGTTAAATTGTGTCTTTGTGCTGGAAGTTAACGTTCCTATCCTCTACGTGCATCGGCAAGTAGCGTGCTTTCAGATTTCATTTTCTTTTATCAGAGTATGATGTTATGTGATTTCTATCTTATTATTTTTGTTTCATTGGCTTGCTATGTAGGAGGAGTTTTCAAGCTGGAATTGTTTTTGCCTGAAGAGTACCCAATGGCTGCTCCCAAGGTATTCTAATGAGACTGCATGCAACAGGATGGTGGTTACTGCACTTTTTTTTTTTTTTTTTTGAAGAGACGCGGTTGTGGGAATTATGATTGTCTTTGCTACTTAGCTGCATGGTCTTTTTTCCTCTGCCTTGATGGAGATTTACAGCTGGGAATTGAAGAATACCATTTGCCTGAAACTTGCATAATGTTCATTGTATTTTCTATTGACGTGTATGTTTGCATTGCAATGTAACAGAAGTGTTCTTTTGCAAGTTGAATTCTCATTGAACTGCTGAAAATGATACTTATGCTCGTGGATCAGTCAAATAAATGTGGAGAATAAAAGGTGTTTTTATTTTTTCAGTTGGGAGGGGTGGGGGGTGAAGAGCCCCTTGTAGGTAAGATATGTTGTTACTTCAATTACCTTCTATGTCATTTTCCAGAGTGACAGTTTACCCCAAAAAATGTTAACTTTTGTTCCTTGCTTGTAAGTCATGGGCTGTGATTTTGAGCGTCCCTCAATTAGCACATGATACGTTGTCATGGTCTTGTTTTCCTCCTAGTCACTACCAAATATCAAATGTGCAACTAAGAGGGCAGCTGCCTGTGTTAGTATCTCCAGTTAAAGTTGGCATGCTGTTGCAGTTCCTTTGGAAGTCATTTCTGTTAAAGGTTCAAATATTAAGTTTCTCGCAATCACGTGATGAGAAAAAATGGCTTGTTTGCACCAAGTCTTTCCTGTTCAGAGTTGTCAAAATGAAATTGGAAGATATTGCTGTTGGATCAGAGGATTAGTTTACTAACGTATTTGTTCTTCACGTTTATCTCATAACAGGTTCGCTTCCTTACCAAAATTTACCATCCTAACATTGATAAGGTTTGTTGTGTTAGCATCAGTTTTGTCTATTTCCGGGTTTAAGCTCAATTCTTTGCATCTTGCCTAACCGATCTTTCTGTGCAGCTTGGAAGGATATGCCTGGATATTCTTAAAGACAAATGGAGTCCTGCTCTTCAGATTCGAACTGTACTTTTGAGGTACTGTAATATAAAGTGATATATTTTTTTATACGTCTCTACGAACTTGTGCTCCCATGAAGAAATAGAACTGTAGTGCATGCTAGCAAATATGTTGATGTAATTGACAACATACCGCATTGTCGTCTGAGCCAGAAACTGAGAAATTAGTTTTAACTCTTATCATTTTGCAAAAGTTAGAGATTCCAGCTGAGATAATTAGGCAAAATCATTTTTGACATCGTGTATATATTCACAAAATTCACTGTATTCTATTGGTTGTATTTAGCATTCAAGCACTTTTGAGTGCTCCCAACCCAGATGATCCCCTCTCTGAAAACATAGCAAAGCATTGGAAAACAAATGAGGTTGAAGCCGTTGAAACAGGTATAGCAGTGATTCATACTTTTGAATTGCTTTTGCAATTTCTTTTTTTTGTGGCATGACAAACCCAGAAAGAATTAAATATGCTCTAGTTCCAGGTGGGAAATCTGTGTTCTTCTTACCATGGTCACTAATTAAGTTTGTTTCTTTTCGACCCTGCAGCAAAAGAATGGACGCGTTTATATGCAAGTGGTGCTTGAAGTATGTGGATCGTGGTGCTTCAGTAATAACAATATATGCAACTGATTGACTGTTGAATGATGATGGAAGAATTGGCGATGCTAAAAGAAATCGCAATTTAATGATCTACTCTATTATTGTTTCCTTCTTGAAATGGGTCTTTGAAATTGTATAATGAGATCGTAGACTCCTGTTATGTCTCTTGATCTATTGTGTCAATCTTCACCTTAAAGGTGGCAAGAAAATTAAGGGGGCGTTTTGGTTGGGAATAGAGCCCAGAATTGCAATAAAAAAACATCGGATTCTATTCCCTTTTTCTCGCTCTTCCCCCTTTATCGGTTTTTATATCATGTTCATTTTCTGCTGTATTGGAAAACAATTTGTACTTAATTTGTATTTGCATATTGTGGGGGTGCTATTATATGCTTCGCTGTGACACAGATGCATTTTTATTTCAGTCAACCTTTTTACATTTTTTATGCCAAGTCGTGATTTTGCTTCAAGGTGTGGTTTCAGATTCCATTGTTTGACTAGGATATGTGAATGACACTAAATGCCTTGAACTTTTCTTGGGAACACTAATTCAACTCCATTTGAAACCTTCAAACCCTTTCCTCTTAAGTTTTTCCAACATTGAATTAGTAGCAAGGGTGCACGAAGAACACAGGAATTAGTTGCAAGGGTGCACGAAGTCAGCCTCACTCGACTGGTAGATGGTTGGCACCAACTTTAAGTTTTGGCCAATTTCCTTCGATGGGGATTATTGCATGTGGGGCCTGTTTGGAAGTTGGCAACTACTTAAATGCTTACATGTGATTTCATAAACTAGAAAACCTCGGGGGGGGGGGGGGGGGGGGGGGGGCGGCATTGACTTTATGCTGGCAGACTGCAATATTGAGTTATTATGGTAGTTCTAAAAACCCCTTCAATCATAGATACTGTTAGAATTCTTATATTATGGATCCGTTTAGAGGGTAGTATTGAATACAACTCTACAATATAATAAATCAAACTTTAATGTTGCCAGTACTATAGAGTTCTTTGACAAACAAACGTACAAGTATTCATATTCTACCTTCTACCTGTTTGGAGTAATTCTACATGCTAGTAGTTTGTGAGATAAGCAGTTTCAGAAACAAAAATGTAAATTCGTACATATTAAAAGAGGTAACTTATTGTGAGCACTATTCTTAAGAATGTGTGCCCACATAATATTAATTTTTTTTCCATCATCAATATTATTTCTATCTATTATATCCCTTTATATTAAAAGAGTGAATTGAGTGTGGGCACTATTTATAGATGTGCGTGTCCAATTATTATTCTTTTTTTTTCCTATTTCCTATCTTTTCTTTCATTTTCATTTTTTTCAGTTGTAGATTTTTTCAGCCCAATTTCTTTTTTTCTTTTTTTTTTTAACATTGTCATTTTTCTCATCTTCCTTTGATCGTCTTATTCGTCTTCCTTCCGACTTTAGTCATGCCTTTCGAAAAATCGCCTAAAACTTTTGCAAATATTTTTATTATTTTCGATACCCAATCAAATATTGTTTTTGTTTTTCTTCAAATAGAAGCTATCCAAATTCCTAATAACTTAAACTATTGAAACAAAAGTAAGTTCCACACACACACATATTAGGCTCTAGACATATATCAAGCAACTCATTTTGAACTTCAAAATCATTTGCAATCGAATCAAATTTTCTTTAATTAATTACTTATATTAAGTTAGCAACACTGTGATCAAGATTACAAGAAATACATAGTTTTAATTTATTTTTTCTGTCGATTACTGAATCAAATTACAATTAAGTCCAAGAAAATTAACACACAAGCACAAAATCTTGCACTAAAAAGAGAGAGAATACTACTCTCAAGATAGAAAGTTACAATAGTAGAAAAAGAAAATATATTAATTAGTATAACCATGTCCAATATACCAAGAAAATAAAATTATTAATTAACAACTTATGCTAATCTATAATAAGCATTTTTACTATTTATTACTGGAAGTTCACAAAAAATTTTATGCATATCTCACGATATTCGTATGATTTAAACTTTTTTTTTAATGTTTGATACATTAGAATGAATAAAATTAAATTGAAAAATTGAAAAAATTTACAAAGTCGAGTCATGATGAGGAGAAAAATGGAATAAGTTTAAACTTTAAAACAACAAAATAATCTTGTGAAAACATAATTAAAGTATTCAGTTCTATGATTTATATTAATCAATTATGTTAGTGAACTACACACTATTCATTACATCATCTAAAAATAAAGAACATTTTTGTTAAAGATCAATTGAAGCTATATCGCACACCTTTAAATAATAAGTACTTTTCTCAATAAGTTTTAATATATGTTTTACTTAATATTTCATAAGTAAAAAAATAATTAAAAAAATTCACTAACAATGATCGTACTATTAAATACTTAATTAAAATACAACATGTGTCTTGCACGTGAATTTTATTAGTATATTAAAAAATGGAACTTATTGTGGGCACTATTCTTAGGAATATGTGCCCACATAATATTAATATTTTTTTCCATCATCGATATCAATATTCAATAGCATTTTCACTATATATTATATTAAAAGAGGGATTCAATTTGAGCAATGTTCCTGAAAATGAGTGCACAAGTACTTTTAATTTTTTTTTAAAACTTTTTTCCTCATTATTCCTGTTTCTTTCTTTTTTATTTTTTTTCAATAGAAGATCTTTTTGAACGCCATTTTTTCCCAACGTTTCACCATGCCCAGTTACTATTTTTTTACTTTTCCCTGTTTTCATATCATTTCTTTTATTTTAAGGTTTTTTTTCAATTGTACATCTTTTTCAACTCCAATTTTTTCCAATGTTTCGTCATTTTTCTCGTCTTTCTTTCGACTTTAGTCATGGCTTTCGAAAAATCGCCCAAAAATTTTACAGATATGTTGATTATTTTAGATACTCATTCAAATATTGTTTTTGTTTTTCTCCAAACAGAAACTATCCAAATACCTAATAATTTAAACTATTGAAACAAGATTGATACCGAGCCATAGTAACATATATTAAACAACTCACTTTGAACTTCAAAATTATTTGCAAATTAAAAATTAAAACAACTTTATTTCAATTAATTACTTATATTAAATTAACAACACAATTATCAAGATTACAAGAAATACATAATTTTAAGTCATTTTTTTCTAATGATTAATGAATCAAATTACAATTAAGTCTAAAAAAATTTACCAAGCGCAAAATCTTGCACTATGCAAGAAAAAAGAGAGAGTACTACTTTCAAGGTAGAAAGTTACATTAGTAGAGAAAGAAAACATATCCATGAGTACAACCATGTCCACTATACCAATAACATAAAATCACTAATTAACTTATGCTAGTCTATAATAAGCATTTTTACTACTTATTACTGCAAGTTCACAATAAATCTTATGTATATCTTACGACACTTGGACGATTTAAACTTTTTTGAATGTTTGATACATTAGAATGAATAAAATTAAATTGAAAAATTGAAATAATTTACAAAATCGGATCATAATGAGGAGAAATATAGAATTCGTTTAAACTTTAAAACAACAGAATAATCTTGTAAGATCATAATTGAAATATTCAATTCTAAGATTTGTATTAATCAATTTTATTAATGAATTACCCATCATTCATTACATCATTTAAAAATAAAGAATAGTCTTGTTAAAGATCAATTGAAATTAAATCGCCCACTTTTAAATAATACGTATTTTTCTCAATAAATTTTAATATGTATTTTACTTAGTCCTTCATAAGTGAAAAAATAATTAAGAAACTCATTAACAATTACTACACTATTAAATACTTAATTAAAATACAACACGTGAAAAGCACATGAATTTCACTAGTTAATTCATGAAAAGAGAGAAAATGGGATGGTTCAAATGTGAAAACTTATTTTATAATGATTTGTCAAATTAGAATAACAAGGGAAATCATATATGAAAAATTTAGAAACTTTTATTTGCTTCAATGTCCTCCAATAGTCCAATGTTGTGTATACATGTACAGATGCTCGTCTAATAGCCAGCAAGCCATTTCTCTCTCCCTTCCCCAGTATTCAACTGGAAGAACCATCTCAACAATTATATATCATTTCTCACCGTTTCTTCCATTGAAAGAAGAGATGCTAGGAAGAGGATGCCTACTGAAAGATGGCGCCAAACAAAGTCTGAAAAGTTCGAAAGGAGGAAAAAAAAAGAAGAAGAAGAAGAAGGGTGGAAGACGGAAACAGATAGAAAGATGACAAATGAATGAAAAAATAAGAAAAAATAAAAACACGAAAGGGAACAAAGCTATAAGGTTCAAGTCCACTGGCATTTGGTTGGTATGGCTCCTAATGAGACTATTATGCAGTGGTTCCGATTATTTCACAGGTAATTAGTATTCCTCACATGAAGGGAGAAGAGGGTTGGTTTCTGGGTTCAAGGGGTTTGAAATGCAAAAGGAAATGTGCGATACAAAATACAGAAGCATAGTACATTTGTGATCTAAATACTATAATGCCTCACCGAGGACTCCAACACCTCTGGACTTGGGCAGATCATTTCCTTCACTCGGCTGCCCTTCCTGTAAATCTTGAATGTCGGTATGATTTTGACGTTTTCTGCAAGAGCAATTGCGGGACTCTCTTCAACATCCACCTTCAGAAGGAAATAATTAGACTATTAGAATTTTACTCGCATTGATATTTATAAAGAATAGAAAAGCAGTGAGTTAGAAAGAGAACAAAAGGTGACTAGCAGAAACCAGAGCATCATGCAAAAATGACCAAACACAATGTGTTAAATCACTTACCTTGAGAAAATTTACCGATGGATATCGTGCACATAATGTGTCCAAGAATAGAGATATCTGCTTACATTGTAGGTTAGATGATGCTTTGAAATGAACCACAGATGCACCTGCATTTTCCAATTATGATCATCACATCATTGTAAAACCACAAAGCAAAGTGTGAGTCATGAACATTAATATGCTTACTAGGTGAGGAAATTGCAGCTCGGAACTGCTCAAGGCCTGAAACCAACTCCACATCCCCACCAAATTTCATATTGTAAACCTCTTCTCCACGAGATTTCTTCAATGCAACTTGTGCATGGAACAAAGATTCGGCAACCTCGTTGTCATTTGGGAGTTCCTTTCTCAAAACCTCGTAATCTCTCACAGCTTCGGCCCACCTTTCAAGCTATAGCCAATAGTGCGTAATTATGTTAAACATTGCATTCCAAATACATGCAGCAAAATTTTGCAATAAGTTTGAAATGTGCAAATATTTTGACTGGTATCTCACCTTAATATTTGAGGCAGCTCTTCGAAGAAGAGCTTTAGTGTAATTTGGCTGGATACCGAGAGCAAGGTTGCAATCATCTACAGATCGCTCCCACTGCCCAAGCTTAAACCAACAAGCCGCTCTATTGCAGTAGAGAACCGAGTTCGAAGGATCAAACCCGAGTCCTTCCCCATAAGCTGAGCAAGCTTCAGTATATCTTTCAGATTTAAAAAGATCATTCCCATTACTGCGAGCTCGGCCTACCAATGTCATATTGTTAAGCATAACTGAGACTTCAACATTAAGGCAGTCAATTTGTCCAGCTTTTTCAATCACCGCAAGTGCCTTCTCAAACCTGCAAACAATGATGATTAATTCATACACTTGATGATACCTTAATTGACTGATAAAACTGTAAAGGTTCTGAACTCACTTTCCCCTTGACAACTCAATTTGGGCTCGAACAAAGAACAAATATGCTTCCGGAAGCATCCCAAAAACCTTTAGCTGCGAGGGGTAAGTGGTATATGGTTCAAGTTGAGGGATGTTTGATAGAGCCAAATAAGCATCGTCTAGTTGGTGGAGCTTCAAGAGAGCCTCCGCTCTACATGCACAAAGCTGTGAGTTCACATTCAACCAGTTCAGATACAGCATTTTCAATGTCGTTTCTGATCCTAAAATCAACAATTAAACAGAAATTTCAGTACAGCCGTACCTGAGGAGAAGCATCGGCTCCAGAAGCTATGGCAGCATCAACTTCCCTCAATGTACTTCTCCAATCACCAACACTCCGCGCATCCGTGCATCTGCTCAGATGTTTCTCTACTGTTTGCAACTTCAGCAATTCAACTGGATCAGGCTGATGCCCTGGAAAACAAAGGTGCTTCCTGGCATTCTCTACCTGTCCTAAACTGTGATCCTTAAGGAATTAGATTGCTTACTGCATAGTGCAGAATAAACAACGAAACTCAAATAACCTAAAGAAGAAAAGAAATAAAGCAAATTACTGAACCAAATGGAGATGGGATTCATTTCATAGAATCTGGTTTCGCTAGGATGAATATTTCAGTAAACATAACAGTAGGGAAAATATTTAATTAAACAGTAAACAAAGTGCGCTATATATATTTGATCAACCCCAGATTAGAATGGTCCAAAAGTGAATTTAAAAGACAGTATAATTCGTATCATAAAATGTCATTCTTTAGCTAAAATGACTCGCAATTTCTATTCTTGAAACCTAAAACTGGCTCATTACCCTAGCAACTGAAATCCAAGATGGCCCCCCGATCTGGTAACTCAACTGGAACCACAAAGGCAAAGAAGGAAATTTTACGGTACGCGAGCAAAAGATCCAAGGACAGCTCCATCACAATGGAGAACAAAGAGAACAGCTAACAGTGACAATAGGCACATCCAAACAAATAGTCACAACCATAACTCAATAGATATTGTCTCAATAAACCAGATCTAGCAGAAGATAATAGATCCATTCCCATCAATGTAGATGAAAACACACAAAACTTCCAAGCAAATTGGAGATGGAGCTCACTAAAGAATCAAATTAATTTAACTATCTAGGAAAATTACACAAAATCAACGTGCCATTCTCACCAACGTAGAACAAAATCACCACATTACAACAAGGAATCTCACTCTTTCACCACAGACTTTATATGAATATCATGCATACATATTTGAATTTAACTAGACAAACCGAGTAAAGATTATAACTTTATTTACAAACTCACCTAATAAACAAAGACCCTAAGCGATGGTGCGCCCTCACGTATCCCGGATCCAACCTAATGGCCTCTTCACATTCTCGCACGGCCTCAGCAAACCGCCTCAGACCCATCAAAGCCGCAGCCCTATTGCAATGGTAAGCTGCATTGCCTGGGGAAATTGCTATGGCCTTATCATAAAGGCTCAAAGCCTCCGAAAAATGACCCTTCTTGTAATTCTCATTTCCCATTCTCTTCATTTCCTCTGGATCATTATTATTGTCCACTCCCATTCTCCTCATTGCCTCTCCTCCTCCTCCTCCTCCTCCTCCTCCTCCAACCACTAGTCCTTTAGAGTAATTTGCCGATCCGCATTCGGTAGTTGTACCGGGTTTAGATGCCGCACCACCCCTCATTATGCTACCGTGGCCATAATTCGCAGTGCCAGACCTCAAAACATCAGTCTTGGTAGACCGCACAGTCATACCAGTCTTCAAAATCCTGCCGGATGGGCAGATATTCCCGGTGGGAAACACATTGAGCGCCGGCGAGTTGACTGATCCCCCACCGGAGTAAATTACCGGGTGGGTGCCGGTTGAATAGGACCGACCATGACCCGGCTTGAAGTTACGGGTAGTTTTCGGTGAACTCTCCACCGAAGAGCCTGAAAGCTCGCCGGAGTGGCTGTTGTAGTTGGAATCGGATATCCTTGGGATATTAGAACTGGGACCAGTGGCTGTCCGGCCTGAAACGGATCCGGAGGAGCTTGAACTGCTGCTGGCGGTAGTGGAAGTGAGTCCACCCGGCCGAGTTAACAGCGGCGAAACTGGTGAGCCCAGATCAAGTTCTCGGAAATCGGGCTTGTTAACATTGACGCCATTATCTTCACTGTAGCTCATTGTGTTCCTTAACTGATCCGTCAGGCTTTCTACCCCTAGCTCCGACACCGGCCCAGAATGCGACATTTTTACACACACCCCAACTCCACACACACACACACTCTCTCTAAATATATATATATATCTATATATAAATGCCTGTGTGTATATATATGTCTGCAAGAAACTCAGTTTCTCTATGGGGAAGTAATCTTTTTTCAAATATTTTCTCACTGCCGCTTAGCAATATTGTGCATGAAGGTAAAAGGAACTACAAGAACAGTAACAATGGAGAAAGTAAGAAACTGAGACAGACATGTAGAGGGAGAGGAAAAAAGAGAAAGAAATGGAGATCTCGTGAATTTAAAGGGAGAAGCAAAGAATGAATGCGATTTGTGAAAGTATTCTCTCTCTCTCTCTACATCGATATCTATAATACATATACATTGATATACGTATCTACGTATCTATATGTTTCATTCACTACAAAGACCTGTATCTCCTAACTGTCAATACAGACGTAACTTGGAGAGGGATAATCACCTCCGTCTCGATTACTAATGCGACGGAATATTTTGTTATATATAAACACTATCTTGATTTACGTATGTTTAAAAATAGATTTTTTTTAATATAAAAAAATGAATGATTGATTGTCTGGATAAAAAAAATTATAAAAGGCAAAATTTATCTTTATTTTTTTTTAAATTATTATTTAAATAAAAATTTATTTAGATATTACTTTCGTTCAAACAAGATAAAATAAAATTTATCTATTATTATTACTATTTGTTCATATATCAAACAGACCTTCAAAGTCTTAACAAAAATATTAGCCATGACAAGTGAAGCGCGTTCAACATGTAGCACACAATACAATATATAAATTGAAAAGTAAATATCCAAAAATTATACGTCGCAAAATAAAAATCTATACTATCGTTCATGTTATATGTTTTGTTCTCACGTAAATATTAGACTGAACCAATATTATTATCTTTTTCAAGTTTTAAGTTTTTTGAAATTTATATATTGGCGTAGTAAAAAGTAGTCACTTCTAAAAAAAGCTGCATGTTCAAATACTTGCCAAATAAAATAAGGATGGACATGCTTGTGGTGCTGCAATAAAATTTAAGGAACCTTTCCCAAATATATCTCTAATTATTAGGAAAAGACAATGAACCAATTACAGCCTTTTACGCTGCAAATCTTGCGTGGGACCTTAAATTGCAATGCTCCCACATAAATAATATCAAACTCACTTAAAATTAAACATTTGAACTTTTTTACATTGAAATCTCGGTAATATTGTTAATTTTAATTTACTATAATAATGTGTCAAAAAATAAAAATTAATAACAAACTCCAGCTAGATTCACGAAATACATTATTTTTACATTAATTAATACCCCCTACACTTTCCTTAACACAAGGTCACTCTCGGCTCAAAGGGTGTAAAGGTGGTATTATTTCAAAAAATTAGGTATCAAAATAGGGATAGTTTAGGAAATCAAAATTACGGTCTCGACATAACCAGCTGGCCATGTGCTGGAGAGTGCGCTGCCAGCTGGCCCATTCATGAAATTATAAGTAATCACAATGGCATCCAGCTAAGAACATGTCGGAAAACGTAACGGCGTTAAGATGATGCTCAGAATATTCTAATTAACCGTCAGCTTTTATGGAACCGCAGGGAATAGGATGGTGACAGTAGAGAAGTAGCCACGTCATTTGAACATGGTAAGAATGGTTAAATCAGTTAAGAAACCAAATGAACATGGTTAATCAGTTACAAGTTAAAAGTAGTGAGTCCCCTGGTCCAGATAAGCTGAGCACTCGTGTACTGATACAGCTAGGCTTCTTCCCTTGAAGTACAATATCAATTATCTGCACCATTCGCTGCTAAGTGTGAGTTCTGACAACTTCGTGGTAATTTCTGGATACAGATTTTCTAGAATAATCTTTCCAATGAGAGCTGCTTCAGTGAGCAAAAACTTCCAATGTACTAACCACTATAATGCCCATCTCACCACTTCCAAATAGGAATATGTTTTACAATAGAGATAAGATAATTGTTATGCTTATCTTTTGTCTTGTATTGAGTCTCAATCACTTCTACATAAATTCCATGGGGAGGTCAATTACACATGGACGATTTGACCCTATGGTTAGGGTCGGACTGGCCATTACCATCCTGCCATGTCAGAAATTTTTGAAAAGGCAGTGCAGGGCGATGATTAAAAAATCTCCGTTTACCACTTCGGGGTGGGATATTTTGCCATATCTGGTCACTATATGGCAGTTGGACGCTGATTCAACTAGGACATGAGAGATAGATACCCAGGCCAAGTATGCAGTTCCTCGAAGCACCAAACAAGCTAAACCATGCTAGTTACCCAAAAGGCCAAAGAAAAAAAGTCTGAAGAATCTGGGTGGAACCGAAGCCAAGTGCCTCAACACGTAGGCCGAAACTAATTACCCAAGCACTCAGAAGAGACCTTCGAATTTTGGAGGAATCCACAAGTTATTGGACAGTATGCGTGAGATACTCTGCTATAAAATATTTGGTAGTAGCAGACACCACCTATTGAGGTAATTTTCTAACATGGTTTGTATCAAACCATTAAATCAACATGTCACCTGTCGTTTCATTCTAAAAAAAAAAAATAATGATTAGATGGCATATGACAAAGAGGGGCTATTTGGCGCCTCCAAACAATTAATATTAAAAGAAAGTGTGTAAGAGGCGGAGACAGAAGTAATACCATCAACAGCCCACTTCAAAAAAATGACACAATGAGTCAACGACCTGTTAGCTAGGTAAAAATGCTTAATTCCACCTTGAACTCTATCTATACCTCATACTTCACAAAGTATGTGAAATCAAAAACTCCTAGTCAAAACTCTATCAACTTGTCTTCTCACACCCAAATTATACCGTTTTACTTATCATCGGAGTGCACACGATCATTACACCTCTCACCAGAACAACAATCTTACATTCTAATGTTGTCCGAGTGTATAGGTACCATACATTTGGACAGAAAGGTGATGGGTTCGGTTAACTTCGAGATTGGCCAGATTTTGAGGTCAACAGTAACAAAGCATTAAGGAATAATGTGATTCTAATTATATTGCATAATCTATCCCAAAGTGTATTATATAAAAACCCCACCATTCTATCAGCACATCGCAATAAGTAAATATCAACAATCTTGGTCAAAAGAAAATTGATAGTCAAATTGGAGACAAACTAGAATATCACATTAACTCGTCTCTCTTCACTTTTCGTCATCATCTTAACGTCCAGCTGGGGTGCTCCCACGGATAAATGAACCCCGTCGATGGCCACCAACAACCACTTCTTTAAGTCGAGATATGGGATTAAGCATTCTGCCCATCCTCAGTACCTATGAGAAATACAAATTACCGTATCAAAATAGACCTAAAGGCATATCAAGCAGAGTATCTGATAATTGAAGCTTCGGAAAACAAACCTTGTATCACTACTGTCTAATATAATGTCTCACATCAAAACACTGCAGTTAAAATTTATGTTGGGAGGCCTAAAGTTAGCCGCACATTGGCTAGCCTAAACACTGAGAGATGATAACATCAAGCTCATTAATGGGTTCTGGACCTCTTCACAGTCGAAACATTTAGAAAAAATTATGGCCTAGTCAAAACTACTTCAATAACTGAGGATCCTCCAGCAATTTCTACAAAGGAAAGAATAAATGTAATCGGAAGTCTTCAATTCAGTAGGAAGCCAACCACAATCAAAGTAGCATAGGACTTTCAGATTTGCTTCCAGGATGCAGTTGTTGATTGAAACCTAATCAGGCACCAGTCAGTATTGCCCTACAAATTGGTGAATTATCTATTTCACATTTTCAAAGCACATCCGCTTTATCCTTTCTGTCAAGTAATCATGACTTGCACTCAGACATAATAACAAATTACCATACTAAATAAATAGAGACAAGAATAACCTCATAATGCTGAAGTTTTTCAAGATTTGCAGTACGTTATACATCAATCTAAGAGAGAGTAAAAATTATTAAGCCTTTGCAACGGCCCCAGAATGATCCTTCTATTTTTCACTTTGGGCAAAGGGCAGTTAGATACATGGGGGTACAGGCTACATGGACTACTCTGAAGTGCTCTTGCGACCATGTAGACAACTAACTCCACCTTGGATCAGGTCAAGGATCGTACTAAAGGTCTTCACTGGATATTTAGCATCAGAAGTATACTTTCCTTTTTTTTTTCATTTTATTTTTGCTGATTTTTCCTGGTAGCAACAGGGAATATGTAATGAAAGAAATGTCCAAAGAGACCCTGCCGCCACTGGGAATGAATCCAAATTCCAAAGTGACCAACAGATGGTGACATATCTTTCCAAACCCTCATTCAGTCCGCTATTCACCATCCATCTTTACCATGCAACAAGCAATCAAACATTCTTCTATAGGTATCATGAAACAATGGATATCTTATCAAGACATGGGTTTCCATATATACACCATCCCTCCCCCCCCCCCCCCCCCCCCCCCCCCGGTCATGAAATTGGACAAGAAATTAGATATCTATGAAGCAAATCATGTAAAATTATTGTAGTTGGGTTGTCTACATAGCAATTATCTGAAAGAAACGAAAAAATGCCATCCATTCAAATGAGAAGCACTAAAATAATGCATAATTTCCAGATTATTAAGAGTACCTCATCATTGATGCCAAACTGCCACTTGAGATGCAAAACTTGCCACTTCTCTTGCTGCCACTTCTGACCAAGAATTACAAGCCCAGTGACAGCTGCTGCAACAAAAATTGACCAAAATGTATTCGCTTCTTTGGCATGGGCATATAAAGAAGCAGCATGCCTTTTCCACCAAGCTTCACAGGGAAGGTCAGCCCCATCATACTTATCTTCTTCAACAGGCTTTTGGAAATTTGACAGACACGAATCTGAGGCGCTGTCAAAAGGTTCAAGAATGTCTTTAGTCTCTGGATCCTCCTCAACAGTGTTGAAATTTCCCATTGGCGCTTCACTATGGAACGAACAAAACTCTGCCGTGCTGTAAATACTATGCTCTTTGTCAAAGGCAATATCTTTTTCGAAGTCTGTACGACTGGTTGAGAACCTATCATTCTTTTCATCCAAAATCTGAATTCCGGGAAATTCATCAGATATCAGCCCTTTGATACTCACAATTTCTTCTTCCTTTGCTTTCAGTTTACTCCCTTGCTCCGCAAGCAACTGAGGAGTGTCATCTTCACCTCCCTTTCCACTGCATATCGCATTGAATTCAGGTTCCAACAGAAAATTTTCATGCTGAGTTGGAGGAAAAACAAAATGACCAGACATAATCATTGCATGAGAAGTTTCAGCATCATTCCCTGCACCTAAATTGCCCCGGTTATCATCGCTAGAATCAATCTGTTGAGGACCAGGAGCAGCAGCATATGCTGATGCAGTGAGTGATACAACTTCCCATTCATTTCCTTTGGGAGCAGTTTCCTCTCCCTCATCATTATCTGCCATCTACAGGAATATCAAG
Organism: Forsythia viridissima; assembly: GCA_030279155.1. Lineage (NCBI taxonomy): Eukaryota > Viridiplantae > Streptophyta > Magnoliopsida > Lamiales > Oleaceae > Forsythia > Forsythia viridissima. The sequence continues at coordinate 544,773 of CM059033.1, forward strand.
TTTTACCGAGGTCTTATTTGCCAGATAAAAATGGAAGGGAACAAAGGAAGAGAGGTAAGATGCCAAAAATCAGGAAATAATGGAATAAGAAAATCACTCTTCATTAAAACACAGGCATAAGCAACACATATAGCACGTACAAATATGATCATATTACACACAATCGGTCATAATGTAGGCAAAAGATATTATACTTGGGAGAAAATCTTGAGAGAGATAATTTTTTTCGATAAAGATGTCACCTTTTGTTGCAAGAACAATAGAAAATAATCTCATCGTGACCTGTCTAAAGCATTGACAGTATTGAATGCTGCCACAAAGATACTATAAGTAACTACTTCAAAGTTAAATTTACGAAACTTCAAAATCCAGTGCACACACTAAAAGAATATTGACCTCCTAAATTTACTAATTAAGTCTATCAAAATATGTTATACAAAAACAATTCAATCACTAACATTAAAACCAGTTCAACATGAGTATATTTTCTTTTGTTCAGACACCAAAATAATGTCTCCCCTCAGGCCTCAACTCATATATAATTCATTTCTTCGTGTCACTTTTTCAAGACACAAGTACATATATTTAAGATTTCCTCAGTAAATTAACAATTCTCAAGAAAACAAACTGCTAGATAATGAACAACAAATAAACCTTTAATTTAATTCAACAAGACACTAATCAATTCCAACAAAAAAAATCATTAACTACGATGCCAAGAGGGAAAAAAAAAACGACATACATCTCTACGGACAATCCGGAACAATCCTCTGTATTGAAACACACAAACTTACCTACATAGTCATATCAAATATATGTATCACACGCCATACAAACACATAAAAGCACACAATTATATATAACATCCAAAAAAGATATAGTATTCACAAACAGTATCCAGGACAGTAAATAATCCAATCACAAATTCAGGGGGAAAAAATCACGTATGGTAAAGTCAAAGATAAAACAATCGCATCATCAAATACATATAAGTAAAGCTAATTAATTAATCAATCAATAATTAGAAATTCCTTACAGCGAATTAGAGATGAATACAGTAGCCAAAAATTGAGCTCCGACAAAAAATAAGAAAAAACTGAAGGTATCTCGGAAATGTAAAAAAGAGGGAGGGATGTATTTATATAGTGGGATATTTGGGTGAGGAGATAAAAAGGAACCGGAATAGCCGGTGTGGGTGGAGTGGTTGGAGGAATTGGAAGAGGGGAATTTACCAGCTGTGGGATGTAACGGCGTCGTTTAATGGGGTGATAGCCTTACGTGGGGGCCGATTGATGCGGTTGCGTGCATGGGGGATAAAGTATAGAGTTGCACAATTTTGGTGAAATTGAGAAACTGGATAAGAATTGTCTCCAATTTAAATTTGTTTCAATTCCATAATTAATATTTATTTTTTAGAGCAATAATTATAAATTAACTGAAGTCACCCGAATTGGAAGGGAAAAAAAGCGTGACGAATAATGAATTCAGTAACAAAAGTGTGACAAATTGTAACAAAAGAAGCAAGTTGACAAACCACCATATTTGGTATAAGGAATAAAGCGACAACAATCTGCATTACTTCTTGTAAAAGAGCTACAACATCATGTAAAATTAAAGCATTGAAATCTAAAGAAAAAAGATATTGAACATTCTGAGCCACCATTTGCGTATCTTAATTGACCGCATCAATTTCAAGACGATTAGAATTAGCAAATCTTGAATCATATCAAAGTACTAACGCATCTTCCACCTCCGGACTAAATGAACTCTTTTCTCACTTATAACTAGCCACTACCAATGCAAAGATGTTCACAAATAACCCCTCCCAACTCAATATAGCCCTCGTCACTCCAAACTGTCATATCTATATTGAGTTTTAGCTTCTCTACTCTTGGCCTCCGTCATCCATTTCCATTAATATCGTTTTACGTCCACCGTTGAACATTAGATAAATCTAATATTTGGTTTTATTTATTTATTTTTGGTAAATTACACTCAGAATCTTCATCTTTCTAGTTTATCACAATCTCGTCCCCACTCAATTTTAATCACACATATCATCCAAATCTTTTACATAATGCACGCGGATGGTCATTTTTTACAATTTCTCCCTCCAACTCAAATAAACTGAAACATTAAAAAAAGAAAAGAAAGCAACAAAAAGAAGGGGAAAAAAGTAAAGAGAAAATTGCAGCAAAAGTCCCCAAATCTTTTTAAAAAATGTAAATGAGTCCTAAACAGAAAATAAATCAAAAATAAATAAAAATCTAAAAACAATTAACAAAAATCAGATTTAAGGGAAAAAAAGAAAAGAATTTAGAAAAGAAAAACAAAAAAACAGGCCATCTTCTACAACCAATCCCACCCCCGGCCAGCAACAACTACCGTCGACACCACCCCACCTCTCGATCCCCATATCACTTTCTAATCAAGAAGAAAATAACAAACCAACAAAAATGATAGGGTCACTAGATTTTACCCTTTATGCTTCTCTTTCTTTTTTCACAAAGAATTATCATCATCAAAACTGGTTACTGAGGTCGGGAAATGGTGATGGTGTAATTTTGACAGGTTCTAAGAAGGCAGTGCCGTTCTCCTACAATCAGATTGTAGAACTTATAATGGGCACCGCCTACCTGGACTGCATCCTCAGCATTTTAAATCTACATGGCCACTTTCCACGTCATATGGTATAACCCCACGCCTTGTACCCATTTACCCGCATAAACTCACCCCCAATTTCTCTCCTCCTGTGAGGGCGATTTCGCCCAACCCTTATTCTCCACTTCAGTTCGCCGCCAACCTACGGCCGCCGGACTGGATCAACAGTCGCTGCTGTTGGTTTTAAGAGCCCATATCCCTCTTACCCGAGTCGCGAACCACCATCTCCGCGATTAGCGAACCACCATCTCTGCGAACCACCATCTCCGCGATACCACCCGCGAACCACTGCCCAGCGAACCACTGCCCAGCGAACCACAGTTCGCGAACCACTGCCCAGCGAACCACAGTCCGCGATACATCCCGCGAACCACTGCCGAGCGAACCACTGCCCAGCGAACCACATTCTGAAAACCACTATCTCCGCGAACCACAGGCCGCGAACCACAATCCGCGAACCACCGTACACACCACCATTGCTCAGATAACCGTTGGTGCTAGTCGAAAGTAATTTTCTAGTTGTTCTTGTTTTGGGATTTGAACTTTTCTGTAATGAAATTAGTAATTTTATAATTGTTGTTGAAATGGGATTCAGAACTATGGAATGTAAAACTTTGAACCAAATTTGTATATTATAACAATTCTGTTGAATTAATTGAATGTTGAAATAACTGAATGTATGAATTTATACAGAGCATAGAATGCCAATGATAATTGTCTGTCAATATGTAATGGATGAATTTATTTTTGTATTGTTGGAATTTGATTACATTTTTCTTACTGCATAGGATGGAATCAGAAAGTGCCGACAACATGTTTATTCCTCAAGTTGATGTTCGTCGAATCCCCACAACAGGGCAAGAGTTTGAATCACATGAAGCGGCATATACGTTTTACAATCAATATGCTCGTGAAGCGGGATTTAGTGCTCGATTATCAAACAGTAAAAAAAAGAAGGACACGAATGAAACATATTGGAAAGCGTTTGTGTGTTCGAAGGAAGGAAAAACTGATGACACTTACCAACGGAAACATAAAGATGCGGTGTCGCGTGCTGGGGAACGAAATCGTGGCCAAACAAGACTTGGATGTGGTGCTAGATTATCAGTTGTCAAGCAACAAACCGAGGACATGTGGATTGTAAACAAATTTGTAGAAGAACACAATCATGCTCTTACTACCCCTAGTCGGGTACATTTGTTAAGATCTCACCGATCTGTCTCGGCTACAAAGAAAGCTTTAACACAACAATTTGCAGAAGCCAACATACCCACTTGTCAACAGTTACGTATTATGGAGATAGATTCTGGCGGTCCATCATCGATTGGTTGTGTGGAGAGAGATCTAAGGAACCATGAACGAAATATGCGGAATGAAGAAATGGGGCACGATGCCGAAACACTAATTGAGTTTTTCACACTAGAGAAAGAGAAAAGTCCGAACTTCTATTTTGATTATGAGCTTGGCGATGACAATAAGTTGCTTAGATGTTTTTGGGCTGATGCAGAGTCGAGAAGGTCATACAGTTGTTTTGGAGATGTTATGGTATTTGACACAACTTATAACACAAATAGGTACTCGATGATATTTGCCCCCTTCGTTGGAGTAAATAATCACGGTCAGACTATTCTTTTTGCGTGCGGATTGATGAGTAGTGAGACGACTGAATCTTTTGTGTGGTTATTCACGAAGTTTCTACAATCCATGTCCAACCAAGCGCCCCCTTTGCTTATAACAGATCAAGATGCCGCGATTGCGAAGGCCATATCCATAGTGATGCCCGTAACATTCCACCGCTTTTGCATATGGCATATATTGAACAAGTTTTCAGAAAAGATTAATGCGATGTTGTACAACGAGCAGTATCACAGGTTAGTGCATATCATTAAAGATTCAGAGACGCCTGATGAATTTGAGCAACGGTGGAATGAAGCAATGGAATTGACAAACTTACATTGCAATGAATGGCTAAGTACCATGTATGATATCCGGAGCCGATGGGTACCAGCCTATGTGAATCACATATTCAGTGCTGGAATGTCTAGTAGCCAACGATCTGAGAGTGGCCACTCATTCTTCAAGAAGTACGTGAACAAGAAAAATTCACTTATGGGATTCATTACAAGATTCAATAGGGCATTAACTCATCAGAGACATGAAGAGTTAGTATGCAATCATGTTGATCTTAACGAACAACCTCGGATAATTTCAATGGTTATGATGGAAGAGCAGATGGTTCGCATATACACAAAGAAGATTTTTATACTGTTCCAAAAGGAGATTGTACAAAGCAACAAATACATTTGTACAAAAAAAAACAGTTCTGCAGCCATCAAACAGTACAGCGTGCATCGATTTGATTCAGGTACAAGTTTTCAGCGGCAACGTGAGATTACATACTATACAGAAACTGACTACGTATCATGTAGTTGTCGAACTTTTGATTTTGAAGGGTATCCGTGTCGACATATGGTTTGCTTTTTCAAGAAAAAACAAGTCCTTCTATTGCATGCAAAATATATACTACGCCGCTGGACAAAGAATGCCAAAGTTGGCATATCATTTGGCGATTCAGATGTGTCATACGGTGGGGAAGAGAGAGTTGAGAAATCATTAATGGCTCGACATGGGTTCTTGCTTCGTAAGGCTGTGATGATAGTTGATGATGCCACGTTGACGGATTCAAGGAGTACTTACCTTGAACAAGAGTTCGAAAATTTGCATTTCAGAGTTCAGCAAATTGACATTGATGGGAGTACAGGCATTCATAATCATAGTGGCAAAAGTCGTGAGAGTCAACAAGTTATAGAAGATCCAAGTGTAGTTCGGGCAAAAGGATGCGGTAAACGATTGAAGTCTTCAAAGGAGAAAGCAATTTCAAAATGTAGTAGACAATGTAGTGTTTGTGGAGTCGCCGGACATGACAAAAGAACCTGCCCAAGTTTGAATTCCAGGTAGCCTGATTTCGCCCGAATATCATTACCACTTCATTTATTTTTATATTAGTAATAATAATATAATTTGTACAATCGATTTGCAGGTCCAACATGCGTTCCTATGACATTGACAACACGCCGATCGAGCCTTCCGAAGATGCCACTTTCGCTACAATTGGTAGTAGTAATTTTCAATTTGGGTTGTAGTTCATGTTAGTTGTATTTATTTTCATTTTGTAAGTCCCTTTTGAATGCCCAAATTTCTTGTTTCATTTTGTAAGTTTCTTTTGAATGCCCAAATTTCTTGTTGGAAGCCACCGAGATGATGGAAATGTAGTGGTTTTATTACAAGATGTAACTTTATTTTGAGATATTATATTTGTAATACTTCCATCATAATTAGCAATCTAGTGGTTATATTTATTGACATTTTGTAACTTTATTTTGGTATTAGCCAATATGATGGAATGAGCAGATGGTTTTGCAGCCATTAATTCATTGGATTGTGCATTGAAATATTTACAGAATTAAAACCTGGAATGAAAATTTGAAATTGAAATGTTCACATTTGATTGAAATGTTCTCTTTGGAGTTGCACTTTTGTTATATAAAGTTTTGAACAATAGAATTAATGACAATAGAAACGATTATATTCAAAAATACATAGATCACATGACGTTATGACCACCTTTGGACTACAAATATCACTACAACATCCAAATTTTACAACATCCGTCAAAATTGTTCTCCTAGTCATATCACATTACAATTAAATTCTGTCAACATTGTTCTAGTCATTTCACGTCCTTCATCATGGCATGTGACGTTAGATTCAACCTCATCGGCCCATGTGAACCCCTTACACATTACACCATCATCCATCCTGTGGGAGAAAAAAATAAAAACCAAACAAAACTCATATCAATATCAATTTACATACAGTTTCAATGCACATATTGCAACAAAGGGGAACTGACCTTGAACTAACTCGTGACTGCACATCAATTCCACGAGATGAAGATGTAGTTCCTTATCTATTTGTTTATCGCAATTTTCACTCAAATCACATTAATACCAATATCACATTAACAACACAAAAAACACTATAAATATCGTAATTTCGGAGGCTCAGATCATTATTCGGACTACAAACGTACGGCACCGCCATGGCTGCAAATAACCGGTTGCATGTGTAATAGAGTTTACAAGAACCCCATCACTCATGCCGTCCGGGTTGCCAAGCCAAGCTACGGGTCATATTGATTCGTAGCCGAATTACCGTTTATCATATACATTCATAATCAACATATCATCATAGCCTCACAGCCCATATCTCCATCTCACCCCCACAAGTAAGCAGATCAATACAGCAAACCACAGCCAACCACAGCCCATATCTCCATCTCCCCTCAGAAGTATTCAAAATATCATTCAAAACAACATTTTATGGTAATTGCATTTCTCAATCATCGGGCAAGAGGGATATGGGAACACAATATCAGGCGGGCAAGAGGGATACAAGAACCCATAAATTCATATAACATATGAATAATCCAATTTAATAGATATATTACTGGAATCAGGAACCCATTACGGTTCAAATCATGAAAGCAAATAATTGAAATCATTGGGCAGGAAGAAATTGAGAAACATCACAGATTATTTCCCAACCTTTATCAACCCTCAGTATTATAATGTTTTAGCATAAATACCAGAATGGGATGTATCGCAGAGATGGCCGACTGCGTATCGCTGGGCAGTGGTTCGCTGGGCAGTGGTTCGCGGGTGGTATCGCGGAGATGGTGGTTCGCGGAGATGGTGGTTCGCAGAGATGGTGGTTCGCTAATCGCGGAGATGGTGGTTCGCGACTCGGGTAAGAGGGATATGGGCTCTTAAAACCAACAGCAGCGACTGTTGATCCAGTCCGGCGGCCGTAGGTTGGCGGCGAACTGAAGTGGAGAATAAGGGTTGGGCGAAATCGCCCTCACAGGAGGAGAGAAATTGGGGGTGAGTTTATGCGGGTAAATGGGTACAAGGCGTGGGGTTATACCATATGACGTGGAAAGTGGCCATGTAGATTTAAAATGCTGAGGATGCAGTCCAGGTAGGCGGTGCCCATTATAAGTTCTACAATCTGATTGTAGGAGAACGGCACTGTCTAAGAAGGATAGGGTCAGTTTCTAGTATTATAGAATTTATTCGAACTTATTTTTTTTTGCACGAAATGCAAAGGAAAATTAGAATCTCCTCTAATTTTTTGGTAACACTAGTTTTGGTTACGTGCAATACACGTATGTAAAAAATGCAGGAAAAAATTTTAGAATTATTCATACAATCATTTTTAAAATAAAAAAAAATGAAAATGGTTAATATAACGTGTATAAAAAAATATTTGAAATTAATATGTTTATTTGACAAAAAAAAAAATTTGGTTTGCCGAGATGCCCGGTAACCAATTACATAAGTGAAAGGATTAGGCGTGGTTTTGTTGTATAACGAAATTCTGAACATAAATATACACTTAAATATGTTAGAGAATTTGTAAAATTGATATGTTAAATAAATGAATAAGATGATGATTGTGGAGAATTAATATGATCTGGTTGGAAATTTTTTTTGGTTCCTGTGTTTACTTAGTATTTATGGCTACCTGGAATGCAAGTATGAAAAAAATGTAGTGATTTTTAAAATAAAATAGAAATTAAAATAGGTAATTTAATATGTATAAAAAAAAATTTCAAAGTAAAATGTTTATTTGACAAAAAGAAAAAAAAAATTTTTTTGGTTGCCGAACACTGTTCACTTTTTTTTTTTTTAAATTTTATTGTGTCAAAAGAAATGAGCTTTAAAAAAAATTGGTGAACAGTAAAATAAAGTTCATTGCCGAGTTGCTTGGCAATGAACAATTCATTGCCGAGAATTTTATTGTTGACGTGTTTTTTTTTTTTTTAATGTGACAACATTATAAAAAATAAAAACATTCAATTTGTTTAAGATCAAATAAAAAAGAATAATAAAAAAATTGAATGAAAATGTGTAAAAAAAATAAAAACATTCAATTTGCCACCAAGATTTGACTTGGATTTATACATTAGATGAAATTCTTGAATGGCATTTTTTAGCATTTATTTAGAATAATTTGTAAAATGTAAAATAAAAAAACAAAATTAGTAAGAAATTGAATGAAAATTAAGTGTAAAAGAAAAAAAAATTAAGATAAAAAATCTTTAGGTTGTGAGCATATCCCAATAATTTTAAAACAATAGGAACCTTTTGTGCAATTATTCTTTAAAAAAAAAAAAAAAGAGAAAACAGTGAAATACTGTTCATGAACAGTACTTTACTGTTCATCAAATTCATTGCCGAACACTGTTCATTTTTTTTTTAAATTTTATTGTGTCAAAGAAAATAGGCTTAAAAAAAATTGGTGAACAGTACAATAAAGTTCATTGCCTAGTTGCTCGGTAATTCATTCCCGAGAATTTTACTATTCACTTTTTTTTTCTTTTTTTTTAATGTGGCAACATTATAAAATATAAAAACATTCAATTTGCTTAAGATAAAAAAAAAGATTAATAAAAAAATTGAATGAAAATGTGTAAAAAAAATAAAAACATTCAATTTGCCACCAAGATTTCACAAATTTTGAAATTCTTGAATGTCATTTTTTAGCATTTATTTAGAATAATTTGTAAAAAGTAAAATAAAAAAACAAGATTAGTAAAAAATTGAATGAAAATTAAGTGTGAAAGAAAAAAAATAAGAAAAATATATTAAAGATTTTTTTTTTTAGGTTGTGGGCATATCCCAACGATTTTAAAACAATAGGAACCTTTTGTGCAATTATTCCTTATAAATTAAAAAAAAAAATACAATTGGATTTAATAGGAATCAATTGATTGACATTTAATTGATTGCCGAGCAATCTCGGCAACCAAAGCAGTAATTTTATTTTATTTTTGTAATTTTTTTTTGGTCAAATAAACATTTTAATTTCAAATTTTTTTTGTACATGTTACATTAACCATTTTTATTTTTATTTTATTTTAAAAATGATTGTATAAATAATTCTAAAACTTTTTACTGCATTTTACATTTTTTACATACTTGCATTTGTACGTAGCAATACCTACTTCCTTCTAATATAAAAGCACAATGAATATGATTAATTAAGATAAAAATAACTTTCTTCAAGGTAATAAAACTTTTGAAAATCAACATTTCCCGTTGTTGTTTTTAACAATACAAAATAAAAAAAAAATTACAAAAGAATACAATTACCAATAATATAAACTGAGAATCTCGACAACCATTTACGGTTGCCGAGAATCTCAGCAACCATACTCCTTTATATTTTTTTTTCTATTGTTAAAAACAACAATAATATAAACACACATTTTGTGTTATTTTTTTTTGGAGGTCAACTAATATAAACATATTTCACTGATCATTTTGGGAATAAAAGGTTTCATAATTAATTGTTTTCGACCAAGTGTATGTTTCTCTGCAACTCACTTTCTATTTCTGTTCTTGACATTTTTTTTTTTTTAATGTGGCAACATTATAAAAAATAAAAACATTCAATTTGCTTATTTGCTTAAGATAAAAAAAAATATTAATAAAAAAATTGAATGAAAAGGTAAAATAAATAAACAAGATTAGTAAAAAAAATTGAATGAAAATTAAGTGTAAAAGAAAAAAAATAAAAATTAAAAATTAAAGAATTTTTTTTTTAGGTTGTGAGCATATTCCAACGATTTTAAAACAATAGGGACCTTTTGTTATTTAAATAAAAAAAAATTTGGATTTACATGGCAATCAATTGATTGGCAAAAAAAAAAAAAAAAAAAAAAAAAGAATTGGATTTACATGGCGGGGCAATCAATTGGCAAATTGATTGTCGAGATTGCTCGACAACTGTAAAAAATTTTTTTTTTTTTAAATGTGTCAAAGAAAATGGGCTTAAAAAAAATTGGTGAACATTAAAATAAAGATGAGTTGCTCTGCAATGAACAATTCATTGCCGAGAATTTTAGTGTTCACGTTTTTTTTTTTAACGTGGCAGCATTATAAAAAATAAAAACATTCAATTTGCTTATTTGCTTAAGATAAAATAAAAAAGATTAATGAAAAAATTGAATGAAAAAGTGAAAAAAAAAAATAAAAACACTCAATTTGCCACCAAGATTTTACGGTTACCTGAAATTCTTGAATGGTATTTTTTAGTATTTATTTAGAATAATTTGTAAAAGGTAAAATAAAAAAAACAAGATTAGTAAAAAATTGAATGAAAATTAAGTGTAAAAGAAAAAAAATAAGAAAAATAAATTAAAGATTTTTTTTTAAGTTGTTGGCATATCCCAACGATTTTAAAATAATAGGGACATTTTGTGCAATTATTCCTTTAAAAAAAAAGTAAAATACTTGATTGTCGAGATGGCTCAATTGGATACCCAAAATTACAGTTATTGTTGGAGGAAGCTTTGGAGCAGGAAACTATGCAATGTGTGGACAAGCTTACAGTCCTGATTTCATGTTCTTTTGGCCAAATGCCAGAATATCTGTGATGGGAGGAGCTCAGGTATCTTTACACTTAAATTGTGTTTGAAATCACGAGATTGTGCTAGATTTAGAATCGACAACAGGATTTTATTTCCCCAAATTTCCCTTGTTCAGAACCTTAGGATTTGAAGTTGGTTTTTATATGGTAAGTCTAATATAAAATTTTCATTTATTTGAAATCGCACTAAAAATGGTAAGATTTGATGAGCTTTGGCATTTCAAATTGCAAGGATTCTCGTGTTCCTCTTTGTCCTTGTTATTGAGTATCTCGTGCATTCTTAGTTCATTGCAAGCAACAGCATTATTCCTCTAAATTTCCAACTTTATCATGATAGCAGTAAATTGAGACAGCATTGTAAGAGTATTATCAGCTTCTGAGTTCCAAATTCGCAGCTGTAGTACTTCCAATAAAACCCAATACTCAGTTGTTATTTGTTAATTCTGATGGCCCTGTTCAGGCTGCTGGGGGTGCTGGCTCAAATAGAAAGGGGCAACGGGAAGAAGGCTGGAGTTCAGGTAGGACATTACTTTTGAAACTGAGAGAGCTGCTCGGCAATCAAGTATTTTACTTTTTTTTTTTTTTAATTATGTCAAGAAAATGGGCTTAAAAAAAAATTTGTTGAACCATACAAAGGTATATATACATTTAGAATTCAAGGATAAGTTTATCATTATATAAATTCAACTATACCTATTGATAACAATCCTTCATTTTTACAACTGTACTTTTATGATACTGAAAATGAAATACAACATAGGTTACAAAAATCAGATAAATTTTTCCAATTTTTTTTACTCAACAAGATTTTTTTTCTTGTCCAAACTTTAGAAAAATATGTTAACTTCCAAGGTTGGCATTTTAACTATATGAAAAACTAATATTTGAACGTTTCCAAAGAACCACATGAAAATAAATCCTGAGAACGCCCTTTATCAAGCATTACATTCACGAGCTCTTCTGCTTTTCCTCATGGATCTTCAGCACACTGTCTATTAATATATTCAAAAGTTCTGCAGCATGACTGAAACCTCTTCTTACCATATCAATTAACAATTTGCTAATTTCCTCATACAGACTTTCTTTGCAAAGAACATTCATAAATGCATTATAATAACTCTCATTTACTAAAATTTTCTTTCACTGCATAACGCATAATGTGATACAGCCCAATTGCATCCTTCACCCTGCCTTCCTTGGATAATGCTTTAAGCATACATCGATAGGTCTTATGTTGTAGTTGGATCTTTTCATTACAAGATCCCTCGAAAAACAAATCCTCAGCATGTGTATTTCCTAAATCAGAATGTGTATATATATATATTACTCATTCCCTACAATAACAAAATTAAAGCACAATATATATATACATATTACGTGTATATATATATATATATATTACTCGGTAACCAAGTTGGTTGCCGAGCAACCTCGGCAACCAAAACTGGTTGCCGAGAATTGGTTAATTTTTTTTTTCGTTTTTCCTCTTAATAAAAGCAACAATAATATAAACTATAATTGATGTAGATAAATTGTAGTCAAATGAAGTATTCACGTAGCCGAGCAACTTCGGCAACCAACTTGGTTGCCAAGAATTGGTAATTTTTTTTTTTTTTTTCGTTTTTTCTATTATTAAAAGCAATAGATAAATTGTAGTCAAATGAAGTATTCCCTACGTGAATGCGCACTCATTTTGTATACTGGTGTTGGCAAATGAATCTCTAACTGTTGTAATAATACTTACAGTGTCTAAAAATCTTAACTGCAGGAACCAATCTTTCAAAACTCAGCTCCACTCTGAATTCTAGAATTCTAATTCTAATGGTGAATAAAATCTGCTCCAAAGTTTGAAAAGTAATAGAGAATAAAACAAATTAAAATTAAAGTTGTAAAAGGACGGAACTCCAGTATCTGAACCTGAATTTGAATTCTAATTCCAATAGTCAATAAAAGTCTGCTAAGCCTCAAAAGTAGCCGAAAATAAAACAAATTAAAATTGTAAAAAGAAGTTGTAAAACGACGGCGTGTAGGACGAAAAAATGAACAGTAAAAAATTTAAGGCTCTTATATTATTGTAAGGATATACGATTTTACAGTAAGAGGAATTCAAAACATCGCCCATAATATGGAAAGGAACATGGGTTCCAAGAATTCATAAATTTTAGGAATTTTTTTTTATTGCATTCAGGATACAATTTTGTTTCTAAAGATTAGATGAGTTCATAGGAGTGCTTGAAAATTATCTAAAGATTTAAAAATAATAGAATGAAGAAGAATGAAGGATTCCATAAGTGAGAAGTGGTTTAAAAGGATTACAACGGGTGGTGAGCAAAATTGGGAGCTGGTGGGGTGGAGTGGTTAAAAAAGTTACAGACACTAATTATAATTTTTTTCATTTACACTTTTTAAAAAGTTAGAGATCTTAACTATAATTTTTCTATTTTTTCTTTTATTTTTTACTATTTTAGTTTATTTAAGTTGGAGGACAAAATTTTAAAAAATGACCACCTACGTGAATTATTTAAAATGTTGGAGATAATACTTGTGATTAAAATTGAACGTGGATAAATTTGTGACAAACTGAAAATGATGGAGATCGTGTGTATAATTTACTTTTTTTTTTTGTATCATCCTTTAAGTTAAAATGGAAAAAAAAATTTGTTTCACAATGGGATGGAAAAGATTAATGAAAATGAAAAATTTATAAATTGCACTTATGGGAATAAAAGGGATAATTTTTCAAAAATAAGAATATTGATATTTGTAAAGTTGTTTTTCTTTCAAAATAATTATACAACATTCTCTTAAAATATTGATTCTTAGTAATAGACAATTTTTCAAGAATAACGATACAATTTTTTTTAATAATATCGATACCAAAAAAAATATTATTCTTTAAGAACAATATCTGAACATTCTTTTGTAGTATTAAATTTGTAATGTAACGTTATTTAAGGACAAATAACATTCTTCTAGAATATTAATATAATGTTGTGTTTTTCGTGAGCATTAACATACATATCAAATGTAGACTTATAATAAAGTTAATCTTCAAGATTGACTTAAAATTCTTTTAGAATATTGATTTGTATAAAATTTTGATTTCTCCTTAAATAAAAAAAAAAATATTATTATTGAATATTTATGTAGTTGTGTTATGTTTCTTTAAGAACATCAAATCTTGATCTTAACCGATTAATTTGAAGAATAATAAGTTTTGAATTTGCTGTTCAAATTTTATCGAATTTGCGTGCAGAGGCCTTCAACCTTCCTCAACCTAACTGAAAATCTGAAAATTTAAAGATGGCCCAAACCTGAAATGTCCATATTAAACGCCCAATTCTAACCAGTGGAAATTACTTCTACTACTTACCAATCTTAAAATAATTCCAAATCTAACAACTTAACTAATTTATTTTATAAATACTACATTCTTAATATTAAATTAATTAATTTAATAATAAACTAAAATCAGTTTTATACCCTTAATTACCAATAACCTCATGTAACTATCATAAATTAAAGTGTCCATTAAAGTGAAAACATCCAAAACGTGAAGAAACTTCCCATTTACAAACTGGTGCAAATTATTTCAAAATCTCAACAAATCTTCCAAATTCCCTACCGTGCCCATTAAAGTGAAAACACCCAAACTGTGAAAAAACTTCCCATTTACAAACTGGTGCAAATTATTTCAAAATCTCAACAAATCTTCTTCCAAATTCCCTAAATCATAGTGCATTTTTCACAATTTTTCATTTCGTTCGAACTATGGAGATTTCAAATCGCATAATTACAAGGTCGAAAACAGCGTCGCCCGGTGGAGAAAACTTACCGAAATCCAATGCTTCCAGTCACCAACGTAACATTTTTTTCTTACATAATAAGTATTTATTGGTTTTTATAGTACATTATATATACTAATGGGAACTTGTTGAAGTTTAGAGTTGGTTTTGTTGTTGTAATAGTTGTAACAGACTCTGTTCAATATCAATGTTTGATACTATTGTTACAAATTATATTGTGTATGAATGTTTGATACAGATGTTATGAATGATATTGTGTATCAATGTCTGATACAGATGTTACAATTGATATTTTGTAGGAATAAATATGTTATTGAATATGTTATAGATTATGTTATGTTATTGTACTATCACATGTTACGTATGTTACAAATGATTAAATTATGAGTTATATTTGGAATTGTATTATATATCTATATCATTTTGATGTTACACAATATCAATTTATTTTAGAGTCTAGTATATATGTAAGTACGAATTTGTTAAAGTTTAGAGTTGGTTTTACAGTTGTAACATTTTTTTTAATATCATGGTCTGATACAGATGTTACAAACGACATTCTGTATTACTGAATATGTTACAGATGATATCATATTATTTTACCCAACACGTGTTACATGAATTAGTATTCTCTATCACTGATGTTACAAGATGATAATTGACAATCATACAATAGCTTCTAAGAGAAACTATCAATCCAAAAAAATCAACAGATTGGTACAAAAAATCGACATTTGATTACTTTTTTTAAATCATCAATTTGATCAAAAAATGAAAACAAATTTGTGCCCATTTATTTTGTCGATGACAAAATGGGCACCGTTTTACCCATTTTGTCTTGTCGATAAAGAGACGAGTCTTGTGTCCATTTTTCTGTCAGTTTTTGACTAAATTTAATCAATTTTATTTTTCATAAATCGACAATAAAATATACCAGCAAATTAGATTGACAAAATTTGTAAATTAAACTCAATTGTTAAGAATTTGCATAACCTAATCTAACGTGTTCTTAAAGTTCTAGAGCAAATCCTATGTATTTCATGTTAGTACCCATATTAATTCAAGAGAAGAAGGAGGTTAAGTTAGCGGAAGCGTACTTGAATTTATTGCTGGAGGTGGATTAAACGGGTATGATGATCTTCCAAGTTTCAATTGATACAAAAGTTTTGGACAAAAGTTTATTGCCTTTCTCTTTCTAAATAGGGGGAAGAAAAGAACAAAAGCATTCGTTCAATTGAGGACCATAACCTCGAAAATAACTATAAGTTATTTTAAGTTTGGATATTTCTAATTTGGCACTAACTTTAATTATAATTAGACCACTTACCCATAAGTCCTTAACTTTAATTATAAATTAGACCACTTTAACTAGGCTTAGTTAATGGATGGAACAACACATTTAATATTTACATGTGTGGTCTCACATGTTCAAATATTCCAACTTCAATTTCTAATTAATACACTAATATATGAATTAAAGGGTTAATTTCACCAACAGTCACTGAAGTTGTCTTCAAATTACAAAATGGTCACTAAAATTCACTGAAGTTGTCTTCAAATTACAGAATAGTCACTGAAATTCAAAAATTTCAGTGGTGGTCACTGAAGTTAGATATCATTTTACTAATGGTCACTCCATTAAATTTTTATTTTAAAATAGTGATGTGGCATGATGATGTGGTATTTATTTATTGTATAATAGTCCATGTACTTTATATAATATTCACTTTAGTCCCTATGTTTTAATTAAGTCTTTCAAAAATTACATCTTAGATCCTTAATCTTTTACATCTTTACAATTTGGTCTCCAAATTTTTAATTATCTTTCAGTTAAGTCCTCCAAAAATTGTATATTAGGTCCTTCAATTTTTTTACATCTTTACACTCTGATCTCCAACTTTTTAATGATCTTTCAGTTAAGTCCTTTAAAAAATTGCATCTTAGGTTCTTCAACTTTATACATCTTCAAACATTGGTCCCCCAAATCATTGATTTTAGTGGTCAAAATAAGTGTAATTTTAATGGTCAAAATAAGTGCACTTTCAATTAAATCCTTAACTTTACACTCGAAATTTTGCCTAAACGAACAAATAGTTATAGGTGCGCAAATGGTTCCTCTCATTTTTTTGTCTTTACTAGTGAGAGTAAAATTGTCAAGTTATATTATTTTTATTTCTTTCAATTGACGCAAATAGTCCCTAACCTTAGTTTTGATTAAAGAAATTTGCAAAAAATGAAAATGGGTCTGATACTTTAAATTTTTTTAGACTGGTAAATATTTTTTGAACCCAAATCACCCAACCTATATATCTACCCAATCACCACACCCACACCCACACCAACACCCACACCAACACCAACACCATTTGCCGGGTGCCGAAAACAAGGGGGAAATTCCCCACTGCTTCTGCAAGTGAAACATAATCTCCATGGTTTCCGCGAAATCAGAACTCGAGCGAGTTCTGGTTACGCGAAAACCAGGGAGATTCTTCTCCCTGATTTCGACCTCCCCCTGATCTGGTTGACTTACAGTGGTGAGGTGGTGGGTGGCGTGGGGCTGAAGATGGTGAAGACGTTTGCTTTTTTTTTTTTTTCTCTCTTTTTTTTCTTTTTTTTAATAAAAAAATAAATTAAAATTTAAAATTGGGCTAGCCATGTGGTTCAAAAAGCAGGCTGGATTGGCCCAGTAAATATGAGACCGTATAAAATCAGGTTGGGTTGAGCATAATTTAAAAAAAAAATTGTGATTTTTTTTTTTTTTTATGTTGTAATGGTAAAATTAAAGTTTGAATTTTAAAATAATATGATTACTTAATAATAATAAAATAATTTTAATTACCACATTTGTTAATAATTATGAGTTTAAGTTTTAGTTATTTTATAATAGTTAATAAAATATACAAAATTTTAGTATATTATTAATTTGTTAGTTTCTCTTAATTTTTAATAAAAAATTTAAAGTATTGGACTTATTTTCACTTTTTACAAATGCTAGAAATCCAATTGCAAATTTCTTTAATTAAAACTAAGGCTATGGACCATTTGTGCCAATTGAAAGAAAGATAAAAAAATGTAACTTGACAATTTTACCCCCACTAATAAAGACAAAAAAAATGAGAGAGACCATTTGTGCACCTAAATAATAGATTTTTAATGAAAATTTAACGAAATCCGTCAAAAAGGACTAATTGCGTACCTAAATGGATATGTTATGAACCATTCCGCTAAAAATGAAAGGTTAGAGACCATTTGGGCACTAATGTCATACATTATGGACCATTTGAGTCAATTTCCCTTATCGTAATACATGTTTTACAAAAGATAATTATATTCACACTACATTATTTGTTAACTATACCACATTTTAATTGCAATGAAAATCTCTAACTATTGCTCATTTTTGTATTTATGTTCTTAACTTTTTTATCACATTCTTATTATCAATATATTAATTTGCACGTCTTATTTTTGTCATTGATGATGATTTTTGTCTAAAAAAATAATTAGGAGTGCATAAATATTTTCCCCCCTCGTATTTTTAAATAAGTAAAATAAATAATAAATATAAAAGTTTGACAAATAATTTCTCATCATTTCAATGCACATTAACAGAATATTTGAACAGAAATCGTCATCAAAGACAATAAGTATAATTGAAAGTTAATAACAAAAATGCGACGAAAAAAATTAGAGACATAAATATCAAAATGTCAAAGGTTGATGGACTTTCATTGCGATTAAAATGTGGTGTAGACAATAAAAGCTCTAATGTGAATATAATTACCTTTTTAAAAATTCAAGTTAACTGAGTTTACCCTTGGGCCTATTTTCTGCAGCTCTTTTCTAAAACTTGATCGTACACTATAGACATTTAACGTCAAATACAGTCACTACAAGAAATTTATGTTCCGCATACAAAATAAATTTGTAGGGAAATGTTATTTTTTGTGGGGAAAAACCTTTCCCGACGAAATTTTTTTGTAGGGGCGTTTGTGACGCAAACATCGTGGGGAAATGTTTTAGAAGACAAATTGTGGAAATTTGTGGGCTAAAGTATCTCCCTACAAATCTTTTAGAAACAATACAATTTGTCGTCTAAGTTCTTTTTCGACAAAATTATTCGTCGGCTAAAATTACTTTGGCCCACGAAACAAGTTTTGTAGGCACAAGGCAAAAATTATTTTGTGGGCTAAATCGTACTTTTTCCTGCAAATAAATTTTGTGTCGAAAAATTTTGTAGGTCATGTTCTACTTTTTTCTACAAATGATATTTTATAGAAAAAGCGTATTTGTGAACTAAGTAAATTATTTTAACAACAATGATACAATTTGTAGGGAAAAATTAAATATTTTTATAATATGTTAATTAATTTTACCTTCTTCAAAATAATATAAAAATGCAAAAAAAAAAAAAAAAAAAAAAACAACAACAAAATAAACTAAGACCTTATTAGTGTCAATCAATATAACATTAAACTCAAAATAGTACCAAAATACAAATAAAAACCATTCACTAAGCTAAACTTATTAAGGTTGGATAATGTCAGTGATTCTTAATCTCCTGGACACTTTCACAATTCTAGGATAAGGTAGCAAAGCTAATATTAGTGTGCAATACAATTTACTCTTATCAATCAAATCCCTCTTCACCTCCACTGCTATTCCCAAACAGTGCAGCCATTTTCATGGCCAGTTTTGCGGCAGTTTCCCTCATCTGGAAATCAGGCATTAACCTCAAACTGCTGCGCATGTTACCAATCTCAGACATCAACATTTCCACATCCTCAAAATCATAAGTCTTACTCTCATCAGGATCCGAAGTATGGTCGGCTTCATCTGCCTCGGGTGTTTCATCCCTGTCAAGCTCTTCCTGCAGCTGAGATGCCAATGTTGAAGGCCAATGCTCTTCTCTAACAAATCTGACATTCTGACTTATCTAAATTCTTTAAGTCAAGATCGCTTGGAGATGATTTCCATGTCCCCGTGGTTGAAACAGGACCATCTGCAGACATCCATCCATCTGTGTCATCTCATGGTTCTGTAGAACCAGAAGACAAGACTTCGTATTCAAGTTCCTACTTGGATTCTTCTTCTGATAAATTTGACAAAAAGTTGTCAAAATATTCAGTTGCTGGAATACCTTTAACCATTAACATAAATAACAATTTAATGCATGACCATGACGAGGGCAGATTGTAAAACCTTCTTTGTTCAGGTAATGAAGGTTCAATTATCTTATCTCCAGACTTCAAGGACATTCTAGGCCACATGTAAGCAGAGAGAGCCACATAAAGTCGTTCAACACCCTGTGAATCGCCATCTATAGATAGACCTGCAACGAAAAGTTATGAACAAAACCTTAAATGTCTAGCAGAAGTGCATAAGAGAGAGAAATTTCCATTTTCATCTAACATGCACTAATTTCAAATTGTAAGTATGTGCGTGTAAACATATATGCCAATATAAAATTTTAAAACTGTGAATAGAATAGTGAAAGAGATGCACTCATTGCAAGCAAATGTAAAACTGTGATCAATGTTATAGTGGGACAACATCTTGCACATTAAAGAAACATTTGCAGAAAAGAGAGAAGTTTCGCCATAAATTTGCACAAAAGAGGAAGCAAAAGGACAAGGCTTACATCACTAACATCGAACACCATCACCAAGGCACATAGCTTATCAACCATTGGCAGGCTATTGATAGAGAACTCGTCTTGAAGATGAGCCACCCATTAATACTTTGGGTTGATTGTCTACCTGTTTAAGAAACCAGGTCCAAACTTTTTAAAAAGCGGAGCTAATTATCATTCATTTGATACTTGGTGTGTATTTTGCTGCTTGGAACTTACCCATAGGCAAGTAATTCGGGTGAGTTGGATGAAGGATTGGGGGCATCTTCAAAATCCACAGGAAATAATCATTTATTTAAAATCTTTGAAATGAGTAGTTTGTGTGCTAGATCAAGAATGCAACCCACAATTCTACAGAAGCAGAGCTACAAATTCATCACTGCTAAAGCACGTAACCAAGTGCATGAAATATACTTTTTGAGTGAACCAAAATTAGGATACGGCATTTCAAAACATAATCGTGACATTACATTAAATATTTCATACTTTTTAATAACTTGTCACACTGCAAGCCAGCAGGTTTCATGCTAAGCTTAAAAGATATTGAACAGGTAATCACAAACAAGGATAGATACAGCCAGAAAAAGACTCAAAACATATTAGGAAACAAGTCCTCTTTTAGTAATAATGATATGAAACATATCTTCATCGAGTCGTAACACTTCTAATTCGATTTTTTTATTTTTTATTTTTTGTTAAACAAGGTTCCAATTGCTGAGAGAGAGCCACATAAAGATCTATCTGGTCTTGCTTTCTCTCCCACTTTTCATTTTGTTCTTTTGATAGAGAACAATCATATCTAAAGAACCCAAGAAACAAGAAGAAAAGAAATTCTAAACAAATGACACTTTGCCACACAAGTCCTTCAAACATTACCCCAGAGATTTTTATTTTTTTCACCTATTGGGTCAAGAATGTGGAAAATAATTCAATCAAAAGACTACCTCCAATAAAAATCTCCATAAAGGATTCATGATACAAAAATTTCAAAAATATCAGCTCTAGTTCTTCAATTGTTTTTGCTTAAAAACAGATATAACTATGCTCTAAATTTGATGATCTCAAGCCATCCCACCTTCCTCTTAACAAGCAGAACTACTACAACTTTGCACGATGAGAAAATTTTGGAGCAAAATGTAGAGAATCATTTTTCTGTTAATTAAATTTCATAGTTGAGTCAAAAGAAGAAGAAGACTAAGCCCTTTTTTCTTTTTTACGTATAAACATGTTAATTCTTAATTTTACAAATTTCAGCATATCCCGACAAAACGTTTTTTTTTGTTTGCTAACATATTTGAACAAAAAAATAGCAAACAAAAGGTCAAAAATTGAGGAACCCAGAACACAAAAATATAAGAACATATCTGAACAAAAAAGCACAAATAATAGAAAATCCACCATTTATAGCACACATAACTATTTAATCAATAAATAGCAAGTTGCAAAATTTAATCCAAAACAATTAATCAAGATATAGGAACAACGGGATACAAATTTCAATTTTAATCACCAAAACCAAAAACAAAACAATACAACTCTACTTCTAATTTCACAATTAAAAACCCCATCATTTCTTCATCAAATCCTAATTTCATTGGATAAATGTGAAAAAAGAAATTTATTGACCTGTGTGAAAGAGACGACGAATGCAAGACTGGTTGATGGTGAACGGCGTTATGGGTTGGTGGCTACGGCGGCTGATTCGATGAGGTGAATTGTGAGAGTCACAAGCGCGCAGGAGAAGAACAGAAAAGAGAAGGGGAAGATTTTCTACGAAGGTTTTGACGTTTTCTTATTTTTAATTTTAATTATATTTTATTTTATTTCTATTTATTATATTTTTTCTTTCAAAATAGATGTTGTGGACTAAAAATATTTTTAAAAAAAATCGGGAATTTTTTTGCTAAATATTACCCTACAAATGAGTCCTTTTTTTGTCGGCAAAAGATATATACTTTGTCCGACTAATTTTTTTGTCGGGATAAATGTTTATGTTTGTGGATACAAGTTATTACTTTTTTGAAAATTTCAAAACAAACCATGGCCCTACAAGAAAACGAATTTGTGGGGAAAAGTTACTTTCGCAGACAAATCTCAATTTGTCTGCGAAAATTTTGTAGGGAAAATATATATTTCTTGTAGTGAGTGTGACTCATAATTGTATAATTTATTCTTGAACGAATTGGACGTAAAAAATAGAGATATGAAGACATTGAAGTAAGGGATACGTACACATAATAGAACTGTTGTAATCTTTAAGTAATTAATAAAATTTGCGTTGCATTCTAATAAAGTTTTGTAAATTATAAACAGTGGATTCTATAAAATATTTCAATAAAAAGTATGGGTTAAATAAAAATAATATTTGATTAATTTATAAATACTTATAAACACTCTCAAACATGCTCTAAATCACGAGCGTCAACGTGTGGATAAACAAGCAAAGTTTGAGAGTCAAACATGGATAGCACCCATAAAAATGTTGACACCGAAATCAAACAGGGTCTCTTTCAAGAAAGGCCAACATTGAGAGGCGTGGACTTATTACATCTTTTTAATTATTTGCTCTCATATAATAATAATAAAATTATATAAGAAGAGTGCCTACACACGAATGTTGAATAATTTTTGACATATTTTATTGTTATGCAACATTGTATCTACAAGTTCACATTATTGTTTTCTTCAACGCCTTCACATTATTGAAGGGCCTAAAATTTTATGTTGTATACAAGATTGATTCTAAATTATTCTTTATGTCTTATAAAGATAGATTTATTTTTATTTTCACACAAATTAATAAAATTTAGTTATTATAATAAATTTTACTTACGTTTTTTTTCTAATATATCTCCACAATTAATCTAATAGCAGTTTATATTTGTTGATAAAAAGACACATTAAATAAGAGCATATTAAAAAAATAAGAAATTATAATTTAGGACAGATGAATAAAAAAAATAAACTTATTTTTACGGGACTGAATGAGTACTTGCTAATAAATAAAACTTAATGGGTTGCTTAATTTAATTTAATGGCGTTTGGATATAATGTTCTTTGATTTGGATTTTTCCCGTGACCTGTTATATCTACACTTTTTAAAATTTCTATTCGTGCGTTGTATTTACATCTCCTAGTGTCTGATTCTGAAATGTCAAACACCGTAAAAATCTTCATTATTTTTTTCATTCAATGCACATTCTTTCACCAACTTTACGGTGAGAATACTATTAGAACAAAAATGTTAAAGCGTACGACAATTTTTTTCTCTTATTCGTGCAATAACTTCAAGAGAATTGAAAAAAGAGGAAGAAAAAAAAAACCTTATTTAAAGTAAAATAACCGAAAATAATTTTTGTTATGCCTTTTCTCCTTATTTCCTTTTCCTCGTTTCTTATTATCAATGAAGTGTCTTGATTTGTATAAAAATAAAATAATAGGTCTTCGTCATCCCTTTTTTTTAGTATGTTTATTTTAATTGTTCTTTATTTCTTTCCTTCCATTCTTTATGTCAAATTTTTCAAGATATTCCAACTTGGTGTCTTCGTCATCCTTTTTCCTACCATCATAGTTGAAGAAAATTTCCCATTTCGTTTTTAGCTTTTGTTTCTTCTAACCTTTTTTTATTCAAAATGCAAATAAATCTCACCCCTTCCCACATGAGGACGTAGCGTAACCTAAATTAAACTCAAAAATTTGTTACTTTATTAAATTCTTTCAACTGTAAGTTGCTTATTAAACTTGGATTCAACATCAAATTTTAAATTTGTATCTATTTTTTATTTCTATTTTTCGTAGTAGTTGTCAATTTATTTCGTGTCCTAATCTATTGTCAAGTTATAAAACCGAAGACTAGACTTTTTGTTATTAATGACTAGTAGTAGAGGTGTCAAGACGGGCGGGCCGACCGAACCGGCATCGGCCCACCCGCCTCGACCCGGAACCGCGGGCCGACCCGTGAACCGGGCGAGCTGTTCACGGGCCGAGAAGGCCAACCCGCGGGCCGTTCACGGGCCGAAGAGGCCAACCCGCGGGCCGGCCCGTGAACCGCTTTGATTTTTTTTTAAAAAAAAAAAATTGGGCAGAAAATTTAAACTTTCATATTTGAAATGATATTTAAAAATAAATAAAAAAACAAATGGCAGAGAGTCATTTAAAGTAAAAGATGTGACAAATGCATCACGTTTTAGTCTTTAAATATATAAATAAAAAATAGAAATTGAATTAAAAAATTAACAAATGTGAATTTATCATTGTTATTTATTTTTTATTTAGTAATTTAACACATTTTTTGTTATATATGTAAACATTTTTTTTTTTTGAATTACAATAAGTAACTAAATTTTTTTAGTAATTTCAAAAAAAAATTAATTTTTTATTCATACGGGCCGAACCGGATCGAACCGCGACCCATATGGGCTCGACCCGTATGGGCCAATGGGTGGGCCGGGCTTTTGAAAAAATTTCATGGGCTGGGCCGACCCGGCCCGCAACCCGTAGTGGCGCGGACTTTTTCGAACGCGGGCCGTTACCGGGCCTCATCGGAGGCGGGCCGACCCGGCCCGCCTGACCCGGATTGACACCACTAACTAGTAGGTACTTCTTGAGTTTACATGTAACATCAAAGAATCTTTTGTGATTTTTAGGAATTTTTCGAGAATTTTTTAAGTATTAAAATAAAGTTGTAGAGTTGAAAATGTGATTAGTAATACTTCGGAAAAAAGTGTAATTGAAAGAATAATTTCGGTGATTTAAAAATGCAAATAAGAGATTTATCATATTTACTGCTAAGCCCATAGGAAAAAATATTTATATAGGTGAGGACTCGTTTATTTCAAGGTTTTGAATTCCTTCGGAAGCAGGCTACTCAGTTAGGAAAATGTAACTACCTTTATATAGAGTTTTTAATTATTTTTCTGTGAAGAAGATAGTAAAAAGATATTATAAATGATCTTGACATACTATCGCACGTATGAGCACGTAAAACGGGACAAAAAATGAACTTCTAGGAATATGAGTCGATACCTTGGGTGGGTGGGTTGAACTTCTGATTCAATAAGCATTTTAATTGTATATTATATGCTTTTGTGGAGACATTTGTATCAATTTTGATACTCTAGTTATGTGTATTGGTCGTCCTAGTGCGATACATACTCTCAAGTTTTACCTTAGATCTTGTTTTTGGTTTTTATAGCCCAAATTCACATCTAAATTGATCCAATGAGGCAATATGGTCATGATTAATATATGGACACTTGATTTTATGCAAATGCTAACCTAGATATGAAATATGGACAAATGAAGCTGTGAATGCTTGGATAGGCAATGATAGAAATAAGTAAGAATTGAATTACAATGCAAAACTATAGTATCTTTATTATAATATGCTCATATTTGATCATACGAGATGTATTGTTGTTACTATGTACATAAAATATAATAATGTTGTTGCTAAATATCGGTATATGATTGGAGTATTCGGAATATATATGATATTGTTATCAATGTATATAAATTTTTATTGGAATACAATCATATGTCGGCATAACTCATACATAGTGCATGTGATATATTGTGACATTCATATGCACATGCATGATATATGTGTGAACTTGAAAAAAGTAGTCTTTTATAACGTAATCACGAAAATAAAAAGAGATGTTTATGAATACTCAATTATGTCATTCAAAATGAGATGATACCATTGATTGTAATGGAATTGCTCTACGTGTGTAATGTACTATTTGGTATCCGTATAGATATATATGATGAGGCTCTTGATAATGGTATATCGGACTGCTATTAAATTTTTTTTTTAGATCAGACGGGACTCACACGCACGCCCTAGGCTCCTCCTTTCTGACCCCATTTCTCATGCTAAAAATCAATCCAAGCCATTTTGGTATCAAAGTGAAAAATAGACTTACAGTCAAGTCAACGTCCACATTAAATTGTAACGACCATGGTTGGCACTTGGCTGGTTGTACTCGTAATGTTACATTTATTAAAAATAAAAACTTGACTCCTGTCACTTATAAACTAATTTAAGAGGTCAGTATTTGATTGCAACTTCAACTTTCCTGGGTTTTACATTTCTTCCTTGACTTTTCTCCCAACCCCAAAACTCGCCTTCTCTAAATTCTCTTCCTCTATCAACGACGACTCCATCACCAATACTAAGATAAGGTGCGCAGCTTCTGCGCAGCTTCTTCTACCATTTTCATAGTTTTTGTGCTTGATTTGACCAATTTTTGATCCGTTTGTTTTATTTTCATAGTAATAAGTTTACAAGTTTGAGAAGAAAAATGAAACTATGTCCAATAAATGCAAGGTTTATTCTTTATTGCTTGATCTGATCTTTCGAGTTCTATTTATTTATGTTCGCAAGGTCTAATTTTTTTAGGTCAATTATCTTCTAGTGATGTAGGTTCATTTAATGGGCAAATCTCAAAACTCAAAACGGAAGCCGATTGTTATTTTCTTATTATCTAGTTTTCTCCTTTACTTACTTTTTAGTTCCTAAGCCTTGATATTGTTTTATATGGTCAAATTTTCAACGTGGCATATGATTAGCCTTTCCAGCTTCTTTGGTGAAATCAAAATTTGATGAAATCATATGTTTACATGTTTTTTTGCAATGGCTCAGGTTTTCCGGGGCAGAGATTTTTTGTAAATTGCAGTTTTGATTGGCGTAAAGAGGTGGTCTAGTCTGATGACTTGTTTTTCTAGATGTTTCAGTCGAAATGCTTCTTCCCCAACTAGGCAAAGAGTAAATATTGATGAAGGTAGACTTCAGACAGTTGGTAGAATCATATAAGTCAAATTAGTTGAGTTTCTTTATCTGTGCTGTCAAATCATGTTTTCTGAAGAACAAAATGCTTAGTAACTTTTATACATTTTTTCACATGCATGTCAACTTGTGTTCTTTATACTCCGTGAGAACTTCTAACTAGGTTAAAAATGCATGCAGAAATTTCAGGTATTGAAACAAAATTGTACAGTTACAAAGAATTACAAATTGCTACGGATAAGTTCAATCCGGCAAACAAAATTGGGGAAGGAGGCTTTGGTTCCGTATATAAGGTACTTGTGCATCATCTTGCTTGTTCCTAAGTTGTGGAAGATTGGTTTACGTTAATTGATTGCTTTTCAAATTTGTACTCAAATCATATTCTAATTGTCAGGGTAAGCTAAACGATGGAACCTTGGCTGCTGTTAAGGTTCTTTCTGCTGAGTCACAACAGGGTGTGCGGGAGTTCTTGACTGAGATAGTGGCGATATCAGGCATCGAACATGAAAACCTCGTGAAATTGTATGGGTGTTGCGCTGAAGGGGACCATCGAATATTGGTGTATGGCTATCTAGAGAATAATAGCCTCTCCCAGACTCTTCTCGGTAATTTATAGTCTGTGAACACTGAAACTGGCGATCCCTTTCTTATGTTAAAATGGTAATGATTAACTTTAAATGTAGGTGGTTGCTGCAGCGGCTTGCAATTTAGTTGGAAAACACGGACTAAAATCTGCGTAGGGGTTGCAAGAGGGATCATGTTCCTCCACGAGGAAATCAAGCCTCATATCGTTCACAGAGATATAAAAGCAAGCAATATTCTCCTTGATAAGAATCTCAACCCGAAAATCTCTGATTTTGGCCTCGCAAAGCTTTTTCCAGAAAATCAAACTCATATTAGCACCCGTGTTGCAGGAACTATGTAAGTTCACAGATTCTTATGGTATTACACGGTAATAGAACTAGTAGTTGATAAATCTTTGGTATGAGAGTCATCATGGTACATTTATAATTTAGCAAAATAAGGGAGACATGTCAAGCTTTTTCCAGTTGCCCATGATGCTCCAAGCTGATTAATGTTCCAATATGAGGACATCAACTATTTGTGGTGTATCTATATGACGGAAAAAATATAAGAGACATGTCAATGCAGGACTAAGAGACTTAAATATTTGGTAGACGACAGAGTTTCACTCTCCTTGGATTCTATGAGTCAATTAATGTTCCAATAAGATACATCAACTAAAAGCAAACATTGGGTTGTCTCTGCCTTGATCTTTTTTCCCCTGAGATAGTTGCCTGTACTTATCCAGATATTTTTCTTATTTCATGTTTTATTTCTACTGAGTATTTTCTTAAGGTGGCATCAAAGATACCTCTGATTTAACACTTATGGCTGTGCCCTATCCTCTCTGTTGGATCTTTCACTGAAAGAAATTCACATTGGAGAGATTAAAAAGAAAAGGAAATGAGATCAATGCAAAATTGGTATTATATGTGTAAACCCAGAATAATACCCAAAACTACCGAAAGAAGAGGAGACCAACTATCTTTCACTGAAAGAAGTTCACATTGGAGAGATTAAAAAGAAAAGGAAATGAGATCAATGCAAATTTGGTATCATATGTGTAAACCCAAAATAATGTTTTTTTATTATATAATCCTCCCAACCAAAAAAAAAAAAAAAACCCTCCGAAAGAAGAGGAGACCGACTATCTTTCTTAAAGTCATGACTTAAAGATATTTTTCCGAGCTTCGCTTGTTGACCATGGTGTCTTTTGTAATTGTGATTGTGAATTCATGTGTCTTTACAAGTTTTGATCTTTAATTTTTCCAGAGGGTATATGGCCCCTGAGTACGCAAGTCGAGGCCAGTTGACTCGGAAAGCAGATATATATAGTTTTGGTGTTCTCCTCATGGAAGTTTTAAGTGGAAGTTTCAACACAAACAAGCGATTGCCAGCTGAAGATAGACATATTCTTAAAAGGGTATGACTAGCATCTTTCTGCCCGAGTCATAAAAATTGAATTGTTTTGTTGACTTAACAGAAGACGAAGTTATGACTAATAAGCAAGTAATCATAGTCGTAGCCTACATGTTAAGCAGATAAATAGCGCACCTTCTCTTGTGAAAAGATGAGCTTAATATTGGGAGCCAGCACATGTACAACTGGGCTGTTGAGTTAGATTGGCCAGTTAAAACTTGTGTATGGATGCATAATTCAACTGGTTTTACAATTTCATTTTCTCATGTACTTTACACTTCCTAATCAAAAATAAACTTTCTGGAAGCACTCTGGACCATTTACTTTCTCGAATACACGAATGCATGTACCTTTGAATGCAAGGAGGATTTCAAAATTTTACCAAGTAAGAATGATTTGTATGACTGAATAATAAATCCTCACTGTTGGCTGCATTATTATGGGGAGTTCTGTTTTTTCTATGAATTGGGTGTGCTTTATTTCTAGATAGGGGGATTTCAAAATTTTACCAAGTAAGAATGATTTGTATGACTGAATAATAAATCCTCACTGTTGGCTGCATTATTATGGGGAGTTCTGTTTTTTCTATGAAGTTGGGTGTGCTTTATTTCTAGATTGGGCTTTGTTTCAGACTATTAATACTGGGAAAAAGGTTCAAGAGTTTTTTCAGCATAAAAAATTGCGTTGTAGAATCACATCCTGCAACGAAAGAATAAAAGTTGAGTTACAACTTACACTATTTTTGGCTTTGAAAGTAACTGGTGCTATTTCTACTAAACAATAATATTCAATGCATGACTTCCATTCTTTGTGAAGTTAATCATGGCAACCTTGTCTGAGAAAATGGCTTGACCATAAATATACTTCACGTATCACTTGAACCTAATCACTCCTAATCACTCTCTCATTGTTTTCCCAGGCATGGCGACTATACGAGGAAGGGAATATAGTTCACTTTGTGGACATAGCACTTGAAGGGGATTTTGACGTCGATGAGGCTCGCAAATATCTGAAGATTGGTCTTCTATGCACCCAAGAGAAGCCAAACAACAGGCCATCCATGTCTATTGTAGTG
Source organism: Forsythia viridissima (assembly GCA_030279155.1). Classification (NCBI taxonomy): domain Eukaryota; kingdom Viridiplantae; phylum Streptophyta; class Magnoliopsida; order Lamiales; family Oleaceae; genus Forsythia; species Forsythia viridissima. The sequence goes on from CM059033.1 coordinate 575,216, forward strand.
AGAATGATGACAGGAGAGATGGATGTGGATGAAAAGACTATCTCAAGACCAGGGCTGATGCCCCAGTTTGTTCCTGTGGAGAGTTCTCAGAGTAATACATCATATACATCATCACCTGGCTCGGGAAACCAAGATAAGTTATCATCCCATAACACAACCATGACATATGCCACTATGACTTTCACTTCTATATATGATAGGAGTAATTGAGTTGTGAGTTATTTGAGTATTGCATGTGTCAATTTGTTTTCTTATTGATTCCCCCTCCCCCTCCCGATGTTGTACATGTGCCATTTTAAGGCTTATGGAAGCTTGTTGAAAAGTATATTAGTAAGAGTAACGAAGAGAGAGAAATACGAAGAAGTATAGAGAATTTCAATAACATATTCTTGCATTCAAGGGCATTAGGAAGTGCAAGTACATGCCTAGCAGAAAAATGAAATTGGAATACCAGTTGAATGATGCATCCATACACCAGTTTTTAACTGGCCAATCTAATTAAACAGTCCAACTGTACATCTCAGAGGCAGAAAGATGCAAGTCAAGACATTCATATCATACCCTTTTAAGAATGTGTTTTATCTTCAAGCAGGCAATCGTTTATTTGTGTTGAATCTTCCACTGACAATTTTCATGTAAACTGGCCTCGACTTGCGTACTCAGTGGCCATATATACTTTAGAAAAAGTAAAGATAAAATCATGTAAAGATCTGAATTCACAATCAATTTTCAACTGACACCATCTTTGTGAAAATCGCAAGTGTACGGTATTGCAATAAGTAGTATTATAGTGAATCAAGTATACTTACCACGAAGATTGTGTTATTGATTATCAATTTAAATCATTCAAATTTTAATTTGAACAATAAAAAATTAACACATAATGTTTTAGCGATGTTTACTAAACTAAAAATTATTTAAGCCAATAACTAGTGTTTGACAATCTAACTTTGAAATTAATACGATGATTTAAAGTGTCAAGATTCTCGATTTTACCATAATTTTTCTGATTTAACTTCATATATCATGTTCTGAAGACTATTTGTTTGCGTTTCTGGTCAAATTTTCTTAAGGCGTTTGATAGTTTTTTTCCGAATAAAATAAAGTTTACTTAAACATGAGAAGTTCCTATATCTCTATCTAAATTACACACACAAGCATGTGAATTAAGCAAGAAGTTCATACATAATGTAAACCGATCTTCAGCAATTTATGGAGTTTAAGAACACGAAAGGACATTCATGTGCAAAATATATTTAAGTTTGATGACCTCGGTTTATAAGCTTTTGTTCTCCAGAAAATATGATTTCATGGTAATAATAGACTTGGCCACAAATGCTTCACCTCCAAATATTTGAACCATCTCAAATCTATCTTTGTCCATATTTACTGTTTGCTTAGTTGGGGATGAAGCTTCACAACTGAAACATACAGTAAAATAAGTTATCATACGACCATTTTACCTCGATCAAAACTTCAGTTTACATAAAATCTCTGCACTGTCAAACTAGACCTTCAGAACATTGATAAATCGAAGTCTCAAGAACAGAAAACATTAGTCAATAGAGATCTAAACAAAAGTCTATTTCTAGGTCATGCCGTTAAAAGATCATAGCAATAAAGAAGAAATCCTTGGGAAATAGTTTCATTTTTCTTCTCCAACTTCTCCAACTTATTAACTTGTATGATATTTGTGTTGAAAACAAGACTTAAATAATATATATGTGGTTTTCTCGGTTTAAATTTTTAGATTAAACAGTTCAACACGGTATATATAAAAAAAAAAATCCTGAATTCAAATCTTGTTGTCACCCATTTAAAGAAATTGTTAGTTGTCAGAATTTAATTGGACAAAGTAAAATCCAACTACTTGTTTTTAACATCTTTTTAATTAATATTATTTCCCATCGCCTCTTCTCTCTTATTGCTTCTCCCTTCTCCACTAAACAACCCCTTCCTCACTAGTCACTTGTGCCCTCCCTCTTCCCTCTACTGCTTGAGATATTACCAAGTTGATGAGTAGGCGTTTGAGAGCATGTTAAATGTATGCTTAGTAATTCTTTTTTTTTTTTTAGATTATAAGATGTGAGTTTGACGGAATGTGTGCAAATAAATAAAAGTTGTAGATTCTATGAAATGTGTGGATAAAAATAATTCTTGACCAATTTAGAGCATCTTCAATGCACTTCATCTATTGAAGTTTATGTGGCAGGTAAAATAGAAGGGACTTCTAGTCCATGTGGTATTGTATATATTGAATAGACGGTCAAAGTAAAAATTTATCTCTAATGAGTTCTGTCTAAAAATAATATTACCGTTTATGTGGCATTAATTTTTTTTTTTAAAATTGGTGGGTCTTCAATTTTTATTTCCCTCGTCGTACTTTTTTCTTTTAATAAAATACTGAGTTGAATTTAAATTTGTTGAGTCACTCTGTCTAGAAGTCCATCTAAATTTAGACGAACTTCTAGACGGAGTCTATTTTTTAGTATTTCACACTAACTAGACGAAGTCCTTGTCAGTATACATTGAAGATGATTTTTATAACTTCGTCTATTTGTGTTTATGTGACACGCCTAAAAAATAATAGACGTAGTGTATTGAAGATGCTCTTATAAGTACTAATAAATACGCTCGAATCTTTAAAGATACCGTGTAGTAGCTCGAGAAATGCAATAAGAGGACAAAGAAAGAAAGAGTGGAGAGGAGGAAAGGAACATAATAAGGTGCAAGCAAAAAGAATATAAGCAAGATCGATGAAAAAGATAACACGATTACACGAGGGTGATGATTCACTTTTTCTCAAAATTATTTTTAACCACATTCAATAAAATTTACAATTTTTATTAAATTTTCAATTACATATTTCACCAACTTTATTCATAATTTCCAACACAAACTACTTTTATACTCCAATGAACATACACAATTTCTACTAAAGAAATAAAAAGAGAAATATTTTTCTTTTTTCTTTTTCTTGAAAGAAGATAGAGTGAAGCAAAAGTGCACCTATGTATACATTAGGGATTTTGAGTTCTCACACTGGGATAAATTTAATGAATGACCACCAAACTTAGTTTATGTTACTACTTATTTACTCAATTGGAAAAAAGTTTTTAATTGCTCAATCAACTTTTCAAATAGTTTACCATGAATCACTTATTAGCGAAACGGTAAATTTGCCACATGTCTAACGGGAAGTTGATGTGGCATTATAACGTCGTTAAAAAGGTCCATGAAAAATAAATGCGACTGCCAAACATGCCTTTATCTATAATAAAAAAAATGTTTTGAACCAGATTGAAAAATCCCAAACTCTTATTCAACCCTAATTGCTAATTGTCTGCGATTTCACTAGCAAAGTGTCCTACGATCTCTTACAAAATTCGCAATTGAATTGCTCCTTATTCTTGTCTTTGAATTGTTGGACAATGGTGACCCACAATTCCCCTAAATGGACAACACGTTATTTGATGAAGTACTTTTATTGGAGGCAGGGAAGAAGGAAGTAGAGGTAATGTGTAAATTATAATTTACAATGGAATTCTGCATTTTTTATTGTTGTGTTGAAGCTGCAATATTTAAATTTTTTAAAAACAATATTTTAAAATTAAAGTTGTATATAATTAAAATTTATATACATTACATGCGCAGATAATGAGAGAGACAACGAAGAAGATGTAGTCGTTGTACATGGTTTGCATTTTAACTATTCTGGAGATGATGTGAATGATGGTGAATTTGAATTTGACAAGAATGCACTGGAACGCATAGCAGTGGAGCTAAATTCAGACCCTGCAGTTGAGAAAGCACATATAGCAATTGTTGAAGAGGGGGTAGAGTCAGATGAATCATATTACTCATCAACTGAGGAAATACACATTGATTATTCATTGGGAGAGGAAAACAACTATATGTTTCCTGATTTTGTTCTTGAGAAAGAAATGTTTGATCCTAAGTTTGAGGTTGAAAAAATATTTAAGGATATGGATTTGTTTAAAAAACAGTAAGAAACTATAGAGTTGTTATTCAGTGTAACTCTAGGTGGTTTGCTCAAGGTTGTGCTCCTCATTGATTAAAAGTCCATTGTTTATTTTTTAGTAAGGTGTATGGGGAGGTGAATCAAGCCAAGAAAAGTAATAACAAGCATCTAGTTGTCTATAGAAACTGCAACCCCGGAACCTACTATCTAGATTATTCTTAGTCCACGAAGTCTTTGTAATAGATGATTGCCCGCAAAAACACACTGTCTCATTTGAGATTTGAGAAGTGGCTAACGAAGTTTTCATTGCGATTTTCTTCACTTTTGGTTTTGATTTGGAGAAATTTCGTTTGAAGAAGAAGAAGAAAAAAAATTAGGGTTCTTGGAAGTTAGAGTTAGATATTCAGTTTGCCATATGCGTAAATTGTTTTTATTCATTCCTAATTTTAAAAACGTTAGTTTAGTTGTAAAAACGATTTTTAAATTGAATAAGAGTTTGAGATTTTTCAATCAAGTTGAAAATGTTTTTTTAATTATAGATAAAGGCGTATTTGGTAGCTGTGCTTATTCTTACGTGGACTTTTTTAACGACGTTGTTGCACTACATCAACTTTTGTGAGAGACGTGGTAATTTTCGTTTACTTAGCGCATGTTTAGTAATGTTGAAATTATTTTTTAAATACTTATATTATAAATCATCGGTAAATATGTAGATAAAAAGAGAATTATAAATTATAGTCTTATTAAATATATGAATAAAAAATATGATTAACTAATTTAATCTGTTGAAACTATAATTTAATCATTCTCCAACACGTGCTAAATCTACTGTTTTTGCCAAGTGAAGTGATGGAGGTTAATGGAGGTTAGGGTATGTTTGATTCAAACATTTTCTATGGAAAATGTCACTTTCATAGAAAATTTTGTCAAATTCAACACTTTTATTTTTCCACTTTATTGTTTGATTGGCACATAAAAAACAAATATATTTTTTAGGTACAAGCATTTAAAGCATGAATTTATCTTCTTTCTTGAAATTTTTTTTTTGCCTAAATAGTAAAAAAGTATTTTCATTTTCCACCTTTTTTTTTTTTCATGCTAGCAATCAAACACAACCTTGCTGTATTTGAAAAGGTAACTGAATATAACCTAAACTGTTGGTGGCTATTCATTAAATTTACCCTTCACTGCAATATCTCCAGCTTGACGAAAATGATGGGTGGCTTTGGAATTGGAGGCGTTCGGATGAGTTGCATCCGCCTTACGAGCACGGCGGAGGCACCGCTTCTCCGCCCCTCCATGCTTCCCTTCAGTCTTAACCTCCGCCGCCGCCTCATTAGACCCTTAGCCACCTCATACTCGGCGACGGCAACGAAAAATAAAAAGGAGAAGGTCATAGTGATATCTGGGCCCACCGGCGCCGGAAAAAGCAGGCTCGCATTGGAACTCGCGAAGCGACTCAACGGCGAAATAATCAGCGCTGACTCAGTCCAGGTTTTAAGAATTTCTGTATTTACAAGCATTTTTGTAGACTTGAACATGAAGAGAAATAATTATCCCTTCAAATTTAGATGGAAAGGAAATAATAAGAAGTTATTTTGAGTTAGTTTCTTAGTAGGCTGTTGCTTGTATTATAGAAATTTGAGCAAGACTTGTAATTACTTTCTGTGTGGTACAGTATAATTGCATTGTGTCCCTTGTTATTTACTTGTTTTTCATTTTTTTCACCTTTTGGTTTGAACGAAAGATAGCACTTGGGTTGATATGGAACAGGTGTATAGAGGTCTTGATGTGGGATCAGCAAAGCCTTCTCTCAGCGAAAGAAAGGTATCATCTGCAGTTTGAGTGTGTTCATTCTTCACATGATTTTGGCATAATTATTATTTGATTTTTTTGTTAGTTTAATGATTTTTGATGCATGCCTTATATGGGATTTTCGGGTTTATATTCCAATTTTCGTATTTTTTCCGTCTTTATTATTATTTTGACAAGGTTGGTTAGCAGATGGCCTCTTTTATTTTGTGTGGCAACCTAATGTATTATTATCTGAGTTAAAAAGAATTTTGTTGCGCTCTCATGAATTGGAAAAGACCTAGCTATGTAATCTGGATAACTTACATCCTCTATAATCACTTCTATTGCCAGTATTTAGATCTTCTTTCAACAGCTTTAGTGGGCAAAAAAGAATCTATTAAATCTCTAGCTCCCTAACTCATTAAGACAATTCAATCAAGAACTCAATAGCTGCTTAGCTTCTTAGCTCAGTTATGGATTGTTACCCCCCAACCCCCTCGGGGGGAATTCTTAACTCCTTAGCTACAAGAAAAGGTCTGGCCCTTACTCCCTTTCTTCATTGAATTCAGGAAGAGCGGGCCAGCAAAAATATCCTCTGTAGCCTCTACTAAACTAAACAAGAAACAACTCCGTACATACAAGGAATTTTCCTACTACTCCTTAAGGAAAAGAGGAAAAGAATAGAGTATCTACTAAATTTGGGGAGCGACTGGACTGGAGTGCTTTCATCAAATGATGCATGTGGGCTGAGCCATTCCCATCCCAAGTGGTGGCCCGATTTGGCCTCGTCCGTCCCGTTTCCTCTTGATTTGGCTATACTTGAATGTAGCCAGCCATGTTAGCTTCACATGAGAGCACGATTTCTTAAAATCCATTCGATAATATAATGAAAGTGAAGGCATACAGAAAGGAATTGTCTATTGAGTGGAATTTGGGTGGGAGGGATTTCAATTAATTCCTATTTCTTTTACTGCCAAACAACCATCAAAGATTGATAAGAGGACGGGGTGGATCCTCAGGTAATGTTATTTTAGTTCTTTTCCACGATGCAAAGGGATTACTTCCTTGAGTATTTTGAAGGTACTCTCCGATTCTGATGCTATTGTCTTCTCTCCCTTGCCTCAAAACAAAAAAACAATATCATCCCCAAAACTTAGAAAGCAAAGGAGATAATAGCAAAAAAATTTACTGCATTGTTTATTCTATGCACCTGGATTTTGACTATGCATTTGTTAATTTGACTATGTTGCTGTAATTATATTGACATTTTCTTCTTTTGCAGGAAGTGCCGCATCATTTGATTGACATATTACATCCATCTGAAGGTATTGGTTGCTGGATTGTATTGTAAAAGCTTAATGAGATATGAGTGTCTGATGCTTAAATGATACAGTATATATTGTTAATATACTAATGTGGATGTTGCTGCATCGTTGGCCGTCCACAAATATGACGGCATAGTTGGTTTCATTTGTGCAGTTTAAGGGTTGTGTTCACTCTGTAGTAATTCGTTCTAGAAACAAGACTGACCCAAGGGACATAGTATTCTAGAGATGGACATCCAAACTAGGGTGCATTTGTTCTAACTTCTAAGATCATGAAGTCTTCTAACTTCATGCTTATGCAAAGGAGTCTTAGGTCATAGAGTAGTGCATTATGTAGGTAAGAATGGAAGTAGGATCAAGTAACTGTCACCCTTAAAACTTATAATAGAGTGAGAAAGCCCTCTGAATATGTTGAGTGCACGTTTGTAGTGGCTTAAATATAGATGTGGATTTTGTTATAGACATTATAGTTTCAGTTATAAATTTCCACGGGAACTGTTTATTTCTCTCTCTCTCTCTCTCTCTCTCTATCCCTCCCTCCCTCCCTATCTCTCTCTGTTTTGTGTGCGTGCGTGCGTGACTCTCTTGTTGGAATTATATAGTTTCCATCGCTTTGGAAGGATTTTGACAAATCCTTCACCCATTACTGATGACAAAACGAAAATTAGTGTGAATATAAAACACAGAGCAACTTACCTTCTTGTACTCAACTGGAATAGAAAACCTCTGCAGGCCAATACACTTGTATTTTTCTTGTATGAGATTACCTTGCTCTCTTAGAGTCTTGATTATAGTGTTCTTTAATTCTGTACAGATTATTCTGTTGGACAATTTTATGAGGACGGAAGGCAAGTAACAAATGATGTTCTTAATCGTGGACGTGTTCCCATAGTTGCAGGTGGTACAGGATTGTACTTGCGGTGGTATGTCTATATGTTCTTTGTATGGTAGATCTCCTCTCATTTCTTTAGTACTTGACCAAACTAAAAAGGCAAGCCTCTCAATTTTCATAATTAACCTTTCTATGAGCAATGAAAATGAGAAATTCAGTGCCGTGTACTAAAAGGACTACGTGTTGAGACCATTGGTAGTTAAAAAGAAATATTTGCCTTCATGATTCTATACCGTGGAAACTTGGTGAAAAATGTATCCAATTTCATCAGAAAATTAAAGAGCAAATACATTATGCTAATATTACAAAATATACAATAAATCTTGAATAATGACCTACCGTCTTTACTTTGTCTAAAGAAAGAATACATATCTAGGTGTATCAAACTGGAATTGTCTTTAACAACCTCATCCCTTAAGTAAAATTCTATGAGCATCACTGCATGGTTTTGTTAGTGGACAGTTGTAGAATCTGTAGCTTCTTCGTGATCTATGGTAGCTTCGTATTTCCCATGCATTTAGCGTTGTCTTCGTGCAGGTCAGATCAAGTTATCAATCAATTATAATGTGTAGTTTCTTGTTATACTATAACTACTTACCATCCTTCAAGTGAATTTTTTGGGTCATCTTAACTTCATTTGTAGTGAAGATTTGGACTAGAATTGAAGTCTTATGTCTCTTGGGGTTAAATCCCAAGTGAAAACATTTGACAATTTATGACTGAAAATGTAAAGGAAATATCAAATGCAACAAGGTGGCCATACACGATGATCTCATGTGCCTTTTATCGACTCTGCATAGAAGCTAATTTATGTTTATATGCTCAGAGACCGATGGCAAGGTTTAGTGGCTGGATATTCCATAGTTTTATTTGCAGTCTCTTGACAGACACAATTAGTAAATAATTTTCAATTGGAAGCCAACCGATATATTATCAAACTGATTTCTTTCATTTCTGATGCATAGGTTCATTTATGGGAAGCCAGATGTTCCAAAAGCCTCCCGAGAGATCACATCTGAAGTGCATTCTGAACTTGCTGATTTACAGAGAGTTGGTGATTGGGATGCGGCTGTCCACTTGTTGGTTAAAGCAGGTGATCCAAGTGCCCAGTCTTTAGCTACAAATGATTGGTATCGTTTACGTCGAAGACTAGAAATCATCAAGGTTGGTTTGCAATTTTTGTTGCTATGAAACTTTATAACTTTTTCCTGCTGGTATATGAATTTATACGTCTTCAGAGCGATGTATAAATTTGAGTTCTAAGGGTTGACTCTTTAAGTTCCTACTTTTGCTTTTAGTGAGGGCATCCTATGAAGATCTTATTTTTCTGTTATGTTTGTTTTACAATTTTCCTCCCTCTCCATTTGTTTAGAATTAGTTACTCCCTTTCAAAATGATCATCGGGTTTTGACTGTTGGTCAATTGGGTGTTTTCCCAAAGCTAGAGTTTACACCTATGTAAGCTTTTAAATCCAAAAACTTTATGAATAATAGTTCTTATAGTCATTTGAATAGTATGTAGATAATGTTGTCAACAAGTTTATCAAGTGATAATATTGCTCTGAAAAACAAATCCAGTTGACTGGAAAGGTCAAAATAGTACGTCTAATTTGAAAAGGATTGCAATATGAAAAGTTGGTTTCCCTATCGTGAAAGATGATCCAGATTATTTGAAGCCTGAAATCAGCGTCTCACTTAAACAAAATATTTCTTCGACCTTGCAGTCAAGTGGAGCACCACCATCATCCTTTCTAGTACCCTATGATTCGTTTCGGGAAAATTTTGAATCAAGTGAGGCAGATGCCGTTGATATCAACTCTGCTTCTGATGGACTTCAGGAGAGTAAATCAAAGGATTTGGACTATGATTTTATTTGTGTATTCCTTTCGACCCAAAGGTTGGATCTGTACAGATCAATTGATTTCCGATGTGAAGATATGCTTTTAGGTAAAAATGTCAATTTCTTTTTTATGTGCTCTATGTTCCTTTGAAAGTCTTGTGTACAAGTGATATAAAGTATCGCTTATATACGTTGCTGATATCGGCTGCAGGAGATGATGGAATTTTGTCAGAGGCAAAATGGCTTCTTGATTTGGGTCTTCTGCCGAATTCAAATTCTGCAACTCGAGCTATTGGTTACCGACAAGTATACCTTGGTTTTTCTCTGATGCTCTTATGAATTCCAAGGAATCATCTATATCCGAGCTCTTCGGTAATTCAGTTGCCGGACATGAATCTAATATGCAACCACCATGTTAATTTTCCTTTTTTTGACATTTTCCAGGCTATGGAGTATCTCCTGAAGTGCAGAGAACAAGGGAGTCGAAGTTCTGCCCAAGACTTCTATGCATTTTTATCAGAGTTTCAGAAGGCATCCAGGTAACCTATTTTTCCCTTAGGTTATTGTTTCCAGGGTATATTTGATGTTGGGATAGGGCTTGTGGTGTAGAAGTCATTCAGGCCACGATTTATTTTGATTATTTGAACTGATTACTATGATTATGATTATTTCAAAAATTAATAATGCAAGGTGATTAAAATATCAATTATTTTTTAACTTTGCGAATATTAACTTGATCATAATCAGCTTTTATTGGCATAACCAAACAACATCTTGAACCAAACAACATCTTGTAAATTTGAGCAGCGATTAAATCATTTTTTTCTGATTAATCAACCAAAATACCCACATGTTGTCTTCGTAAATGGAATTCACATTTAGAGGCCAAATCTGTGTGCAAAGTTCTTTAAAATGCTTGGCAGAAAGCTTCATTCCTGTGACCTGAATTTATTTAGCATTACCATATGTGGAGACTTGTTAGCAAATGTCAGAAATATCTTGTTGTAGAAAATCATAGAGAAGCCTCTTTGGATGAACATTTTGTCAAGTGTAATTAATTAGACCTGTTAACTTACTGCGAAAAACTCTATTTTCATTATATATGTTGCACTATATGCTTTAAGAACCGAAAAGTGGCCAGACAGCTTGTCTTTAAATATTTGGTAATGTAGCTCAAACATATGTTGGAAGCGTCTATGGTAATTTATTAAATTAATCCTTCATTGTCAAAGCATAATAATCAACTTTACCCATGTTCCACAACAGATTTCCATATTATTTAATTTCATATCATGGGCATTTGAATGACAGTTTGGCCCTTGTTCCTAAATCTCCATCAAAAATTTTATTTAGCGATTGCTATTTAATGTTGCAGAAACTTTGCGAAAAGGCAAATGACATGGTTCCGTAATGAGCCAATATACCATTGGATTGATGCCTCTAAACCTTTGGTATGTCTTTTTGTAACTTTAGGTTTTTGCTCATCAGCTAAGAGATCTTTTCTCCATCTCGAGGCTTACTATCTTGAAATTATCATTTGCACCTTACTTGTTCTCGAAGATAAGATTTAAATGAATACTTGTAACCCTATCTAACAGCTTAAGCTTTTAGATGAAATGATTAACATGGTAGCATAGCCAAGCAAAAGACCTGGATTCGAGTCTCGCTGCGAACCATTTATAAAAAATTGTGTGGGGTTTTGAGATTAAAATGAATATATATAGTCTTATTTGATAGCTTAAGCTTTTAAATAAAATGGTTAACACCTATATATGTTTCTTTTTGTTGAAGATCCACTAACCAATGTCAGGCTATAGATTTTTTTTTTTTTTTTTTTGGGTATTGTTAAAAATAATTAGAGATTTGTGCAACAATATGTCGTGTGGATACTTTATCTATTTGATGGATTAAAAAATAATACAATGATAATCTAAATATAAGATATAAGAGAACATAGTAAGAAGGCTCACTAAAAGAGTTGCAAAAATGCTGTCTTAGAGTCATTCTGAATGTAGAAAACTGAAAGATACGTTTGGTTTGGAATTTTGAGATTTATTTTGAATATTTTATTCAATGAATTTGATTATTCAGTAAAATAGAACAATTTTATGTCAAAATTAAAGATACGTTTGGTTTGGAATTTTGAGATTTATTTTGAATATTTTATTCAATGAATTTGATTATTCAGTAAAATAGAACAATTTTATGTTAAAATATATTATCAAGTAATATATATATATATATATATTATAAAGTTGGTGAATCTTACAATATTTTTTTTCCATTACAAAAATAAAATACAAACAAATAATAAATTAACTTGGCAAAACATAAGAAAATAAAATAAAATTTAATGACGTGGATTGAAAAGTTTTATTTGTTTTCATCTATTTATATTTTTTTTGAATTTTATTTTCTTGGAATTTTATTTTTTTTAGAATTTTGTTTTTTTAGAATTTTTATTTAAATGTTTATTTTTTTGTATTGAGTGTTTTTGGTTTTTCACTGAAAACGTTAACCTTGTTCTCAAAAATGTATTTTCAAAAATACCATATCAAACAAGTTTTGAGTGTTTTAAAAAATGAAAACTGAAAATAACAAACCAAATGCTACATAAAAATTCTCATCCTTCTATTAGTGAAAACTTGCAACCCTCACCTTGATGAAAATCTATAACATTTGTGTATGACTGAAATTTGAAATAAAATTTTAATTTACATTATAATCATGCATTTATTTATGAAATATATTCTGAAATTAAAATTTGGATTTGTACTAAATATGAAAATTAAATTCTAAGACAAAAAATGAATATTTTACAAACAAAACTAAAAGAATTAAATCAAATTGAAGAGTCACCTGGCATCTCTCTCTCTCATAAGCACACAAACACAAACACATGAATGGACGGACAAAATAAGGAAATAATGCTAAGTCCGTCTAGATGCACGATGTTTATGTGAACTCCCAGAAGTTGATATGATAGAGTAGATAATTGAATGAATGGAATCTACAAATTCATGCTGCTTGAAGCACTAATAGATTCTCCGCATAAGCGAACTCTGAAAAGTGAAAATCACAAGTTTTGCAGGAAAATGTGCTCAACTTCATATGTGATGCATATCAGGACCAAAACGGCAACCTAAGAGTACCCGAGTCACTTTGTATGAAGAAGGACATGACAAACCAGCGGGAAGTCTCGCGACTGAAAGCTTATCGCACTAAAAATCGGTATGCCCTCTGAAACTTTCATTGCTCGTTTTTCATTTTGCCTGAAGACACTAAATTGGTTCTTGGTATGTGAAGGCATTTTGTCGGTCGTGAAGATTGCACTGATATTCTGAACTGGGTGAGGACCCAAGAGAAAGCCACTGGAACCCCAACGCTCCAGTGGAATGAAAACTTAGATGAATTCTCGTATGCCAGATAGGATCTACAAGGATTGTTCATGATTTATGAAATGCAGAGCCAAAACATCGAAAAATTCTTCAAGATCCCTCTGAAGGTTAAGATGTGCCATTTTACATGTTTGCTCCAAATGGCATCTTTAATTGTTTGCATCGTTTCTGATTTGGAAATGTTGATGCAGGAAAGTTGAGGGCACCCAGCATCATGGATATAAATGTCTCGTTTTCAAAGTGTCGGGGACGAGCATAAGTTCGTTTATGCTGCTTGTGCAATGACAGGCCGTAGATATTCTTCCCATTGAGAACGTTGGAGCTACACACACAGAACATAACATGAAAAACACAGATGATTTCCAACGTTGTTACCAGGCAGCCATCTGACCTCGAACATTTGAGGACATCAATAGAACTAGTGCCATGTGGAGCTACCAATTCAGACAAAAGAGATTTTGCTTTAATACTATCTGAAGAATTTCAATATTTTCTGTTTCTTAAATATATGTGAGTAATTTGATTGTGACTTTTGATGCTCTTCAGCAGTAAATCTTGAACAAAAAGTACAAAATGGGAAAACACACTTTTGACCTTGTACATTTGATTTTATACAGTCTTATTATTCTATCTCATGTTTGATAGTCTTGATTATTTTTTGAGGAGAAAAATGAAATAAATAATATTTTAAAAATCGGATCGGACAGAAAAAATTGAGAACTACATTGAAAAATGAAAACTATTCAGGTCATTAAAGAATTAAAGAACCAATCAGTATATTTAAGATCTTGTTGATTCCGTAAAATTTAAATTTTTTTTAACTATTGAATAGACTATTCGACTCTTGATTCTTTATCTTTTTCGAGTCGGCTGTATTTTCATAATATTGGAAATAAAGGTAAAAAGATATAGTGGAAATAGATCGGAGTCTTCAAAATTCACAATCCCCACCATAAATAAATACACGCACACTTCATTTCTTACAAATACACAAATTCAATTTCGCTTTATTTTTTCATTTACAATTCTCTCTCTAAACCATTACTAGATTAGAGAAAGAAAAGCTGAAAATGAAGGCAGCCATGTTGAGATCTGTACTCAAGAGGAGCTGCTCCACCACCGTCCCATCGGCATCTCACGTAATGCGGCGTGGCTTCTCGTCCGAGTCTTCGCCGGAGAGGAAAGTAGCCGTTTTGGGAGCTGCAGGCGGGATCGGACAACCTCTGGCTCTGCTCATGAAGCTCAACCCTCTCGTCTCCAAGCTCTCTCTCTACGATATTGCTGGCACTCCTGGCGTCGCCGCTGATATCAGCCACATCAACACCAGATCTGAGGTTTCTTTTTCTCTCTCCTTATCTCAAAATTTTTGTTCTTTTTTTTTTTTTTTTTATGGAGTTTCATTTGCTGTGCATATGTTAAGTATTTGTTTAGGGTTTTGGACCACCTATTGTCTCCTCTCACTTTTAGGTATTGGATCAATGTGTGATTTGTGTTTTTATCTCAATTTTGTGCAATTGCTCTGTTTTGTGTGGCTCTCTTAATCTAACTACCGAGTGAGTGCACTCAAAAATGTAGAGATTTTAGAGACCCTTTTTATTTGCAATCGTTGGAAAATGGTTGGTTTCACTAACGAAGAATTAGGGCAGACTTCAAGACGTGTAGTTTGCTTTTACTTTTCCTAAATTGTTATTTATTCCCACCCCTCATGAATTCTGGTGTGCAATTGGGTTGAGGCAAATTGTTTTCTGGTGTGCAATACGGTGAAGCTCAACCCATGTAGTTGCGTCTCACACTGATTATATTATACTAAGTCCAAGAATGTTGTAAGATTTTTTACTTGATTACTGGATTATTGAAATATGATTCCTGCAGCAATCACATTTTTCTATAACATCAGGGTGTGGTGTGGTGTGGGGTGGAGAAAGAAAAAGTCTTTTTCTCTCTTCAAGATGTCCAATCTTTCTAAATGCATTTCCTGATGAGAAATGATTTATCTCTCATTGGAATTTATGTTTTTGTCTATTCAAAGGTACATATTCTGAACAGATGATAATTCTTTAGATTTAATATGGAACCTTGTGTTGACCTCCAAAAATGGCTGCCAACAGGATCCCCAGGCCTCATCTTCCTAAGGCCTCCTCTTCCTACGTGTCTTTCTTTTCTTACTTGGACCGCTACGTGGTTTATTCAACCACGTAGATATGTCTAGGCCCGGGTGGGTAGATAATTAAGGAAAAGGAGCAACACGTTATGAGAGAGGGAGCGGCTTGAGGGCCTCTAACTTACACACTCTCAGGTAGTTAAGGCCCTTAAGAGTTGTTAGGATAGAGGACTTAATATATGTGTCGTAAGTAATATTTTCAACATCCCTATCTTGTGAAGTGAGTTTGGTATTTATAGACAAATTTCATGGGAACGATCTCTCTCGATGTGCGACACGTGGCTCCATCTGAGGGGTTCCTAAGTCACATCCTTGCTGTCCCGTCGTTAGCATTTAATGGGAGTCACTTTCAGCCGCAAACTAAGGGGCTATGATCATGACAAGCCGCATTGGTAGGTTGTCCCATCAATCTATTCCAAAGTTGGGTTGCAAGGTGGCTTTCTGGACACCCAAACAGGGTCGGCCCCTTAAGCTGTTCCGACCCGTGGGTCTCGGGAACCTGCCTCCTCGGTTCAAACCGCCTCGGAAAAGAGTGATGAGGGTGTGTTTGTTTCGACTGTGCTTACGTGGCGCGTGAATGGGACTATCTTGCCCTCGTGGCCGGCCATATATAACAATAGTCCCCCAAGTTCAGAATCTGTCATTTATGTGGGATGCTGGACTTGGATATACGCTGGTCTCGTTTTTGAAGTTTGAGCGTGTTATAGTCCCCCAAGGCTCGGAATGCTCATTAATGTGGATGGGGAGCCTTGGAATCATTAGTGCAGTCGATCGCGACCTAAATAGATATCTGGGAGTGGCTTGTTTGAAATAGAGCCGAGTCCCATGTTGGGAGAGGCTCTTGCAAATAGAGCCGAGTCCCACGTTGGAAGAGGCTCTTTGGAGTAGAGCCGAGTCCCACGTTGGGAGAGGCTCTTTGCGTTGGGAGAGGCTCTTTGGAGTAGAGCCGAGTCCCATGTTGGGAGAGGCTCTTTGGAGTAGAGCCGAGTCCCACGTTGGGAGAGGCTCTTTGAGATAGAGCCGAGTCCCACGTTGGGAGAGGCTCTTTGCGTTGGGAGAGGCTCTTTGAGATAGAGCCGAGTCCCACGTTGGGAGAGGCTCTTTGCGTTGGGAGAGGCTCTTTGAGATAGAGCTGAGTCCCACGTTGGGAGAGGCTCTTTGGAGTAGAGCCGAGTCCCATGTTGGGAGAGGCTCTTTGGAGTAGAGCCGAGTCCCACGTTGGGAGAGGCTCTTTGAGATAGAGCCGAGTCCCACGTTGGGAGAGGCTCTTTGGAGTAGAGCCGAGTCCCACGTTGGGAGAGGCTCTTTGAGATAGAGCCGAGTCCCACGTTGGGAGAGGCTCTTTGAGTAGAGCCGAGTCCCACGTTGGGAGAGGCTCTTTGGAGTAGAGCCGAGTCCCATGTTGGGAGAGGCTCTTTGAATTAGAGCGGAGTCCCATTTTGGGAGAGGCTATTTGAAAATAGAGCCGAGTCCCACGTTGGGAGAGGCTCTTCGGAGTAGAGCCGAGTCCCATTTTGGGAGAGGCTATTTGAAAATAGAGCCGAGTTCCACGTTGGAAGAGGCTCTTCGGAGTAGAGCCGAGTCCCATTTTGGGAGAGGCTATTTGAAAATAGAGCCGAGTCCCACGTCGGGATGGCGTGTCACCAGAGCACTGTGTCGATTGGAATTCCCGCTGCACGTCTGTTCGGGCGTGATGAAAGGACAGCTGCAGGTAATGATTATATTTGCATTTAATTTTGGGGGCTTTGGCGTTGCCAAGGAGACGCGAGCCATGCGCGTGTGGAGTACACGCAGGAATGCTGGCCTTTGATTTGAGCGACCGTTGGGTTCGAACGGTTCGGATGCTCTCAGAGGTTTGTACGGTGGGGATGGATCTTGGCAAGATCTGAGGGTGGGGGATTAACGGCCATTGCCTATATATAGCCAAGTGGAAGTTTCATTTGTACATTTGTGCTTTTTGAGAGTTTTTGAGAGATCTTCAGACGAACAATTCCGGCGAACATCTCCGGCGACTGATCTACCTTCTTTGTTTCCGGTGAAGAGATAGTGTTAGGTAACCGTCTCTCCCTGAAATCTTTTCTTTACTAAAAAAGAACAAATACTTTCATTTTATTGTCATATCTGTAAGGGGCGACTCTTCTCCCCCTGTTTCTCCGTCTATGGAGGGGGTTCTGCCTATCCGAGGCGTACCTGTCGGCACTGGTGAGTTGCTGATAATAGCTTCGGCTCCGAGCTTGAGGGAAGCCGAGGATCCGTCTAAAGCCGACCCCGTAAGATGGGCCGCCGGGAGTGTTCAGTCCATTATGAATGAAAAGGACTTGGACTTACTGAGGGAGGCTTACCGAGTCCCCTCAGGTATTGTGTTGTTGTTGCCGGAGCCTCACGAGAGAGCGTGTGCCCCGAGGGAAGGGTGCACCGCTTTGCATCTGAATGCCTTTGTTAGCGGGATGCGCCTGCCTCTGCACCCGTTTTTTCGGAGGATTCTACGGGCCTATGGTCTTTCACCGACCCAGGTGGCCCCAAACGGGTGGAGCCAGATGGTTGGGAGTCTGTATCTCTGGTTCCGGCATTCATTTGGCAGAGAGATGCCTTTGCACGTTTTCGAGACGGTCTATCAGCCGAGGAAACTGCCGAGGAAGAAAGGCGGACAAGAGGAGCCGGGGTGGTACTACTTCTGCCCTTGGGGGTCTCACAAGCTACTGGTGATGGACTGTCCGTCGTCAATCAAGCAGTGGAAAGAGTAGCGGGAGATTGGCAGAGGGTCGTCAATGACCCGGAGCCCGATCTAGACGTACCCCGTTTCTATGGGATAGCCAGTGAGTAGGACTGGTAGAAGCAGTTGTTTACGTGTTTTCCCGTATATCCTAATGACATTTTTATTTTGTATTGCAGACGCTCTTCCCCGTTGCGAGCTGTCCAGCAAGGACGTTGATTTGCTCGAGTCCATATACCAAGCCTCTCCAGCAACCCGCCGATACGGATTTCTCTTGAATCGGCATAACTGCTTGGTGGAATTGGGCTTGATGACGTCAAAAGGTAATAAAGCTTGACCTTTCTTTGCCTTGGGAACCAGTTACTAATAGTTACTTGTTTCTGTGGCAGAAGCGGTTAAAGGAGCGCGTCCTCGACCTTCTCTCGCAACACTGGCGAAGAAGAAACCCCGGACCCTGGCCCCCGGGTCCACCGAGGAGGTGAGACAGAGGAAAGTGATTGAGGACCTAAGCCGGGAGGGCGCCTGGGAGGAGGCTGAAACTCCCGCGGAGGTAGGGGACCCTGCCCCCAAAGAGGCAGAGGTTCATTTGTCGAAAAAAAAGGAAGGCCGGAGCCCCCTCATAGTCGAAGGGTAAAAGTGCTGAGGTGGTGGAGGACCACGTGGTCTGCAGTGGGCCGACCGTCCAGCGGACCCTCGCGATAAACACCTCAGGGGAGGTGGTTCTTGAAGACCCTCCCCGATCGGCCCAGGGTTCTGGGGTATCTGCCCAGGAGTCCTACGACTCCAAGAAGAGATTGAAGGAGCTGATCGGTGCTCCGGGGTCGAAGATATTGGGCGAGGCTCTTCAGAACGTGCCCCTGTACCCTTCCCTGGGCGCCTAGGCGGTCAAAAAGTACTTTACCCCCAAGTGGGAGGAGTTCGCTTCCCATGGAGACTTGGGGGATGTCCTGGAGGCTGGTCTGGCCTCGACAATAAGGGCTGCTGGGATGCAACTGAAGGCGCTCGGAGAATTCCGTATCCGCATGCAAGAGCACAAGGAGCTTGTTGCGGAGGCGTCGAAATCTGATAAGGAGCACCAGCAGGTCCTGGAGGGGTTGAAGGCCGCGGCTGACTGTGCCCGGTTGGCTTATGAGCAGCTCCAGGCGGACCTGAGGGAGTCTGAGTCCAACATCCTGCAGCTGACCAAGCGCCTGGATAATGCAAATGCTGCTCAGGCGGTGGCCGCCGAGGCATTAGAAGCGGCCAATATGGAGAAACGGCGGTTGCAGGATGTGTGCGGAGCTCATGAGCTGGAGGTTCGGAGCCTGCGGGGGAGCCTTGAGGCCGCTGAGCAGGGAAGGAAGGATGCCGAATCTGAAGCTGCCACATTACTTGGTGAAAAGGATGAGGCGTTGGCTAGGTTGGGGAATTTGGAGGCGGACTTTGTAGCCAACTTCCACAATACTGAGGCTTACACCAATTTCTCCGACTACTTTGCCAAAGTCGGTCACCAAGAGGTCCTGAGCGTGCTGAGGACGGAGTATCTGAACTTCGATATTGGGCCTCTGGAGGCCAGGTTCCCCCCGGCCGATGCGGAGGAGGATGACTAGCTAGGGAGTAGCTCGTAATAGTTAGCGCTTATTTTGATAGGGTTGTTTCTTGTAATTCTTTGTAATGGAGCTTTCTTTTATTTTTAATGAAGTTATTTTCCGAAGCGTATCAGGTGTTTTGTAGATACTATTATGATAATGACAGCGCATCGATCTAAGTGGAACACAATTTATAACTAAAAGAAAACTGAACTAAATATAGGCAAACATTGTACTTGTGCCGACTCCCCCTCTACGCTATTGGTAATACCGACGCAAATGTTCCGCGTTCCATACATGGGGCTGTCGTTTGTTACATAAGTCCTCTAGGCTATAGGTGCCAGGTCGTGTCTCACCAATAACCCGATAGGGGCCCTCCCAGTTGGGGCCTAGGGTACCCACACCCGGTTCTTTAGATGATAAGAACACTCTTCTTAAGACAAGATCTCCAAGGCGGAACGACCGCTTTTTCACCTTCTTGTTGAAGTATTTTACCATCTTTCTTTGGTAGGAGGCCAGTCGGGCTTGGGAGTCGGGCCTCTTTTCGCCGATTAGGTCTAGGCTTGTCCTCATTGCGTCGTCGTTGGTTTGTTCGCTGAACATTATCCGACGGGGGGAGGGTATGCCGCTTTCGACCGGGCACACAGCTTCGGACCCGTAAGCCATGGAGAAGGGGGTCTCCCCGGTGGGGGTTCTAGCCGTGGTTCTGATAGCCCAAAGAACGTGAGGGAGCTCATCGACCCACGCCCCTTTGGAGGCCTCAAGCTTTCGTTTGAGTGTGTACTTGATGGTTTTGTTAACTGCTTCGACTTGGCCATTAGCCTGAGGGTGGTGGGGGCTCGAGAAGTGTTTTGCGATCCCCAATTCTTCGCACAAATTCTTGACCCTCTTGTTGTCAAACTGCCTCCCATTATCCGAAACCAGGGAATGGGGGATTCCGAACCTGCAAATGATGTTTTTCCATAAGAATTTGGAAGTGTTTGCCTCGGTGATTTTCGCCATTGGCTCCGCCTCCACCCATTTTGTGAAATAGTCGATGGCGACTAGGGCGTGGCAAGCATTTCCTCTCCCCCTAGGCATCGGGCCTATGAAATCTATTCCCCACTTGGCGAAAGGCCAAGGGCTAGATACGGTAGTAAGCTCCTGGTGGGGCTGCCTCGAGATTGTGGCGAAGCGCTGACATTTGTCGCATCTCCTCACATGAAGCATAGTATCTTTCCTCAAGGTAGGCCAGAAGTACCCCTGTTTGAGGATCTTCTGAGCTAGGGCCATCCCACCGGTGTGGTTGCCGCATATTCCCTCATGGATCTCTCTGAGGATGTATCCTGCTTCACTGGTGCTTATACATCTGAGGAGGGGCAATGAATAGCCCCGTTTGTACAGAATGTCATCCGAGAGTAGGAAGTGTGCTGATTGTCTTCTCAACTTCCTCGCCTCCGACGCGTTGTCGGGGAGGGTATGATCTTTGAGAAAGGCTATGATAGGGTCCATCCATGTGGGGCCTTCTTCAACCGACATCACCTCCTCAACATTGCAGATGGAGGGTTGGATGAGGTGTTCGATCGGGACCGTTTTGAGGAGCTCCGAGTCTTTGCTGCTGGCCAGTTTGGACAGTGCATCTGCGCTGGAGTTGTCGGCTCGGGGCACGTGGACCAACTCAAATTTATCGAAGTGAGGAATAAGATTCCTTACCAACTTGAGATATGCGGCCATCTCCTTCTCCCTGGCGACGAAGCTCCCGTTTACCTGGCTCACAACGAGTTGGGAGTCGCTTGCCGCTGAGAGTTTCTGAATAGAGATGGCAAAAATACCTGATCCGCGGATCGGCGGGGCGGATCAGGACAGATATCCGTGATCCGCCACGGATCTCGGGGTGGATCGGATCGGGGCTGCCCCGATCCGCCCCGCCTCGAATTAAAAAAAAAAAAATTCAATTTTGGAGTTTTCAATTTTTAATTAAGTAATTGATGTCGTTTTTTTCTTTTGGACATTTAATTAAGTAGTTAATGTATTTTAGAATTTTGTTTAAACTCTATAGTATAGTAGTAAAGCTTGTTTCAATATATTTTAAATTTTTTGAATGCCAAAAAAAAAAAAAAAAAAAAAAAGAAAACATATATGGATCAGTATACGGATCAAGACTCTGATCCGCCCCGATCCGTATCCGATCCGCCCTGAAAAATGGCGGATCGCGGGGCGGATTTGGATCTCCTACAATTATTGCGGGGCAGATTTGGATCAGGCCGATCTGCCCCGATCCGCCCCGTTGCCATCACTATTTCTGAACCTTCATTTCGATAGCGAGGCGGATGCCTGCCAGGAGTGCCTCATATTCTGCGACATTGTTTGAGGCTTTGAAGTCGAACCTGATGGCGCAGTTCAACCTGTGTCCCTCCGGGCTTATGAGGACTAGTCCGGCTCCCGATCCCGTGTCTCCCGAGGAGCCATCTACGAATAGGCACCACGTGGGTGGTTCACCCAATGTCATAGGGTCGTCAACATCGGGAGGGTTGGTAAATTCCACCACAAAGTCGGCCAGGGCCTGTCCCTTGACTGCCGTTCTCTCCTTATAAATAATGTCAAATTGGCTGAGCTCAACGGCCCACTTTAGCAGTCTCCCCGAGGCCTCTGGCTTTTGCAAGACCAGCCTTAGTGGGAAGCTGGTGAGGACATGGATGCTGTGTGCTAAGAAGTATGGCCTCAACTTTCTTGAGGCTGTGACTAATGATAGCGCCAATTTTTCCATATCCGGGTAGCGTGTCTCTGCCCCTGACAGGGCTTTACTCACGTAGTAGACGGGCAGTTGGTGTTCTTTCTCTCGTATTAGGACCGAGCTTACTGATTCTTCGGAGACGGCAAGATATAATAGCAGGGGCTCGCCAGCTTTTGGTTTGGACAACAGAGGCGCACGGCCGAGGTGTTCCTTCAAGGCCTGGAAAGCGCTTTCACATTCTGTCGTCCATTCAAACCTGGCGCCTCCTTTCAAAATTTTGAAGAAAGGGATGCACTTGTCAGTGGCCTTGGAAACAAACTTGCTGAGGGCTGCCATCCTCCCCGTAAGGCATTGCACATCCTTAGGCTTTCTTGGCGAACTCATTTCGACCAATGCCTTGATCTTTTCGGGATTGGCTTCGATTCCTCTTTGGTTGACCAAGTACCCTAAGAACTTACCCGAGGCCACACCAAACATGCATTTCAATGGATTCAGCCTCATTTTATATGCCCGAAGAATTCGGAATGCTTCGTCAAGGTGGCGAATGTGGTCCTCGGTTTTAAGGCTTTTGACCAGCATGTCATCGACATATACCTCCATAGTTGCACCAAGTTGGG
This sequence comes from Forsythia viridissima, assembly GCA_030279155.1. NCBI lineage: Eukaryota > Viridiplantae > Streptophyta > Magnoliopsida > Lamiales > Oleaceae > Forsythia > Forsythia viridissima. The sequence continues at coordinate 598,218 of CM059033.1, forward strand.
AAGCGAACATCTTATTGACAAGCCTCTGGTAAGTGGCCCCAGCGTTTTTCAGGCCGAAGGGCATGACCTTGTAGCAGTAGAGGCCTTTGTCTGTTACGAACGACGTATGCTCCTCATCTGGCGGATACATCGGAATTTGATTGTATCCCGAGTAAGCGTCCATAAAGCTTAGGAGCTCGTGTCCTGCCGTGGCGTCGACCAGTTGATCGATCCGAGGCAGTGGAAAACTGTCTTTGGGGCAAGCTTGGTTGAGGTTAGAGAAGTCTACGCAGGTTCTCATTTTTCCATTTGGCTTCTTAACTAACACTGGGTTGGATACCCACTTCGGATATCTGGCCTCTCGTATAAAGTTGCTTTGTAGGAGTATATCTACTTCCTCTTTCAGGGCCTCGTACTTTTCAGCATTTAGTGGCCTTCTTTTCTGCCTGTGGGAGGGGAACTTAGGGTCGATATTGAGGCGATGGCAACTTACCTTTGCGTCGATCCCCACCATATCTTCGTGTTTCCATGCGAAGACATCCAAATTTTCTCGAAGGAACCTTTTCAGGGCTTCATTGGGCTCTTCAGGGAGGTCCTTCCCTATCTGAAGCTTCCTCGTTGGGTCGCTTCCATCTGCCTGAAAATGTTCTATCTCTCCGCTTCCCGTGGCTTGGGAATCGGCCCCCGTTATTCTTGGATCAATGTCATTGGGAGTTGCCGCTTCCTCTATCGTAACATCCCCCGGCTCTTCCATCATTGTTTCTTTCACCTCTGCATCCAGCAGAGTCATGTTGACCTCTTTCTTTTCCGCTTTCCTTAAGGCATTTCGGTAACACTTTCTTGCCTCGGGTTGATTGCCCCGTACTGTCGCTATTCCTCCTTCGGTGGGAAATTTTAAGCAGAGGTGGTGGATGGAAGTTACTGCCCAAAGTTCCTTCAAGGCTGGTCGGCCCAATACTCCGTGATAAGCCGACCTCCTGTCTACCACCAGGAACTCCATGAAAGTATGGGACGCGAGGGGCTCTTCTCCCATGCTAACGGGGAGGCGCACTACCCCTTTCAGGGTCACGCAGTCCCTGGTGAACCTGTAGAGGGGCTCAGTCGATGGCTCCAGCTGTACATCCACGTTCATTTGTTCATAAGTGCTTAGGAAGATGACATTAACGGAGCTACTGTTATCAACCAGCATTCTTCCTAACCCATTCCGAGCCACTACTGCTCTTACAACCAAGGCGTCACAGTGAGGGTAGTGCACACCCTTCATATCTTCCTCCGTGAAGGTGATAGGGTCGGCCCTTTTTTATCCTGAGGGCCTGCTATTGATGAGCCAATTAGTCATCTGGACTCCTTCGGCCTCTTTGGCGTAGCTTTTTTGGGCGTTCCGTGTCTGCCCACCAATATAAAGTCCCCCGTGGATGGTGTCAATTTCTCGAATCGGAGCCTTTTCAGGGGCCTTTGATCAGGCGGGGCTCGGGGTTGCGCTCTATCCGAGGTTGTCTGGCAGGGCTTCTTGAGCTACGCCTCGATCGCTGATCATGACCCAGTGGCCTCCTATCCCATTGTTGGGAGCGCCTATCCTGAAAGTTGGTTCCACGTCCTCTGGCCGGGGCCTGATCCCCTGGCTTGGTGCTCGTTCCGCGTCTGGCCCCTGGGTTGATCACCCTCCGATTGGCAAGTTCTTCCACCTCCCGACATTCATCCGTGCTATGTCCATAGCTTCGGTGAACACAGCAGTATTTCGGCTGAATTCCCTGAGGGGGAGAAACTACTGGAAGCGTGCTGGTTCCGGCCTCGTAGTAGGTGGATGGGGGCGTGCCATAGTTGTATAGTCCGGCCGCGGGGACCGATGGCAAGGGAGCCGTGTAAGGGGGGAGCAGGCCCTCTTGTGCAGAGGCCACATAACTCATCCCGACATTTGGGTCGGATGGGTAGTTTCTCCGCTGAGGATTGTGCTGGGGAACAGCCCTGTTGGGATTTTGAATATACCCGGCTCTTGATGCTGGGTTGGCACCCAACCCGCCTCGGTTTCTGTGGAGAATCATATTTTCGTTGGTAATTTCTTCAGTTATCATTTCCACCAGTTGATCGAAGGTGGCCGGGTTCTTGTTGCGGACATCCCTCCAGAACGGATGGTTCATGTCTAGTCCTGCTTTCAGGGCGGACAGGGCCTCGGCATCTGTTATTCTTTCGCAGAACAACATTTCTTCATTGAAGCGGCCCAGGTAACTTTGCAACCGCTCGCTTGCGGCCTGCCTCACATCGTGGAGGCGTTGTACCGGGGCTGATGCGGGCTTTTGTGATGAGAAGTAATTTATGAAAGTCTTTTTCAGCTCTGGCCAGCTGGAAATGCTCCCTGCGACGAGCTTGTTATACCACCGCTTCGCTCCTCCTGACAAGGTCAGGTGGAAGGCCCTGCATTTCAAGGCCGGGGTGGCTCCTCGGAGGCTCATCTCCGTTTTGTATGTGTTCACGTGATCCAACGGATCACCCCTGCCTGTGTAAAGGGTAATCTTTGGTACGCGAAACTCGTGGGGGATGGACGCGTTCCTGATTCTGGCCGAAAAGGGAAGATTCTCGTTATCGTCATCTACCTCGAATGATCTCGAAGGCCTCGGATACTCTCCCCCGGTGTTAACCTCCGGGGGTAATGGGGCGCGGCGTTGGGCTTGCTGCCCGCCCCCATAGTTCTGCTGGGGTTGAACGGCTGGCTGGGGCGCGTACGGCCGGCAATCCGACTCTCCCCTAGCCTCGGCCTCCTTCGCCCTCCGTTCCCGCCTATTTCTAGGGGGACTCTGGGGCATTTCCCTCCCTTGTGGGCTTTCTTGTGGGCATCTCTGGTTTCCTTGTTCGCCTAACCTTTCAAACACGCTGGCGGATATCGTAGGCTGGGGCCTCCTTTCCGAAGCTGAAGCTTCGACTCGTGCACGAGAGGCTTCTCCCCCGGCTTGCTGGTCACGGGGGTGCCTGCTGTTAACTTCCTGCTCCTCCTCGGGCTCGTCTGGATCAGATTCCCGGGGGCGGTCCTCACCCCTTGCATGCATCATTTGGATATACCCCTGCATTTGCGCATGGTGCTGAGCCAGCTGCCTCACGCTGGCAGCCATCGTTCTCATTTCTCGTTCAAGGTTTGTGGGAGGCCTTCTTCCTCGCCTTCTTCGGGGGGCTTCTTCAGCCCTGACTCCGTCGTTTGTTACGGGCCTGGTTCTTCTAGGGTTCTCTTCCTCATTGCTTCCACTCATTTTGTGGGTCAGTTGATCCCTTTTCAGGGGAGTTCCTTTGTTCAAGGAAAAAGAAGCTTTTTGTCACGTTTCCCACAGACGGCGCCAATCTGTTGACCTCCAAAAATGGCTGCTAACAGGATTCCCAGGCCTCCTCTTCCTTCGTGTCTTTCTTTTCTTACTTGGACCGCCACGTGGTTTATTCAACCACGTAGATATGTCTAGGCCCGGGTGGGTAGATAATTAAGGAAAATGAGCAACACGTTATGAGAGAGGGAGCGGCTTGAGGGCCTCTAACTTACACACTCTCAGGTAGTTAAGGCCCTTAAGAGTTGTTAGGATAGAGGACTTAATATATGTGTCGTAAGTAATATTTTCAACATCCCTATCTTGTGAAGTGAGTTTGGTATTTATAGACAAATTTCATAGGAACGATCTCTCTCGATGTGCGACATGTGGCTCCATCTGAGGGGTTCCCAAGTCACATTCTTGCTGTCCCGTCGTTAGCATTTAATGGGAGTCACTTTCAGCCGCAAACTAAGGGGCTATGATCATGACAAGCCGCATTGGCAGGTTGTCCCATCAATCTATTCCAAAGTTGGGTTGCAGGGTGGCTTTCTGGACACGCAAACAGGGTCGGCCCCTTAAGCTGTTCCGACCTGTGGGCCTCGGGAACCTGCCTCCTCGGTTCAAACCGCCTCGGAAAAGAGTGATGAGGGTGTGTTTGTTTCGACTGTGCTTACGTGGCGCGTGAATGGGACTATCTTGCCCTCGTGGGCGGCCATATATAACACCTTGGATCACTAATTAAATTATCACATGGTCTAGATTTATAGTAATTTCCATGTTAAATACTAAATCCAATTTCATTTTTGTTTATTTGAAAATTGTTCCAGCAACAATACCTGAGTTTGTGGAGTAAACGAAAATCTAAAATAATTTTTGAAGGAAACTAGTGTGCTTGTGTTTTCTGAGCTATCAAACTGAAATTAAATTCACGAGTGAATTGTTTGTGAAACATGCAAGGAGTTTCAACCATGGATGTCAATTTCTCCTCCTCAAATTTTCATTTCCATCACGGGTTAGAAGTTATTACATCACTTGTCGTTACTCCCAAGGTGGATCGCTACTCGATCTCGAGCTCCTCCCAGGAGCTCTGCGTTCCGCTTGCTCATCTAACTCTTAACTCCAAGGGCTCTAACACAAAGAACTCCGCAGAGGACCCTCCCCTGGAGGTTCCCCTGCTCCAAAGACAATCATCATGATATTTTGAATATTGAACTTTTTGATTGTTATTTCTGTTTTGAGGTTTGTTCCGCTTAAGTTTCATGCTATGCATATACTTTATCTTCACGTCTGATTCCAACTGCTTCACATCAGTATCTATGAAGCTCTGAGCTTTTTTCCTTCAGTGTACTGCATGTCTTCTCACTTATTATCTGTGGTTTGATGAATAATACACCTATTTACTTGAGTATATAGGTTGCTGGGTTCATGGGAGAAGACCAGCTGGGGCAGGCTCTTGAGGGATCTGACATTGTCATCATTCCAGCAGGTGTACCCAGAAAGCCAGGCATGACTCGTGATGATCTCTTCAACATCAATGCTGGAATCGTTAAATCTCTTTGCACTGCAATCTCCAAGTATTGCCCCAATGTGAGCGTTCATGCTTTCAAATTATTGGATTTTTCATTGCTTTTCTTTACTGCCGAATGTTCGTTACTATATTTGTATTACTTTCTCCAAAATCAGGCACTTGTCAATATGATTAGCAACCCTGTGAACTCCACTGTCCCAATTGCTGCTGAGATCTTCAAGAAAGCAGGAACCTACGATGAGAAGAAACTGTTTGGTGTGACCACACTTGATGTCGTTAGGGCCAAGACATTCTATGCTGGCAAGGCCAAAGTCAACGTGGCAGGTATGTATATATTCATTTGCTCACTTAATATTGCTTGTTAATCTTGAATTGTTTTTTTCTTATTGAAATTTCTGTTCACTGCCTAAATTTTCTGCCTCTTTTCTTGCAGGGGTCAATGTACCCGTTGTTGGTGGGCATGCTGGCATAACCATTCTCCCGTTGTTTTCACAGGTACTGCATTTTTTGCCTGTTATATTTTATCTTCTTTTTTCAAGTTGGCAATTGTGTGCTTCATTTAGACTAGTAAGATTTGGTTGAATGCTTGATAATAGGCCACACCAAGAGCCAATTTGGCAGATGAAGAGATTAAAGCTCTCACAAAACGAACTCAAGATGGTGGGACAGAAGTTGTCGAAGCTAAGGCAGGAAAGGGTTCAGCTACGCTCTCAATGGCGTAAGTATCATTATTTATTTGTTTCCAAAGGATTTTTGGTGCACGGTATGTGGTTAACTGGCGGTTTTGACATTGAAGGTCAGATTTGAAAGGAAGAGTGATTTATAGATCCTAGATGACTTTGGAGCGAATAAGATATTAGTTGCCAGTTATACTATTCTATGTACAGATACACATAAAAATCTGTATGTCTATAAGGCACAGTTAATTTCCACTTATATCTTGATTGGCGTGCGCAAGATATACGAATCATCCAGATGTATGAAAAACTGGACCTCCTCTTTAGTAGTAAAGATTTCTGCAATTTTTCGGTTATAACATGACAATTTTATCCTGGAAAAAAAGGTTAAAAGCAGCCATTTGATTTGATGCTGGGTGTTATCTGTTATTTCGTGCTAATCACTCAGTTGTCAATTTGATTAAATGGTCCTAACGAAGCCCTGATTTTTATGCAGTTATGCTGGGGCCATATTTGCTGATGCTTGCTTGAAGGGACTTAATGGGGTCCCAGATGTTGTGGAGTGCTCATTTGTGCAGTCAACTGTCACTGAGTTACCCTTTTTTGCATCCAAGGTAATAGAACCACGTTTTTTGTTTTTCATCAATGAGACGTGAACACTTGCTTGGCTATGAGAACAATAGTTATTAATGGGTAAACCTCTGGTCATCTGGCAATCCCACACCTTTTCAGTCGTATAATTTTTAATGAATCAATGACAGCATTTGACTCGTTGAACAATTATCATGCATGTTGACATCGTGTGCCCTGTTGGCCTGGTTGATTTTATGTGGGCGCGAGGTTGTCTAGTTTTTTTAAAGAACCTTCTAAAAGCAATTGCCAATACAAGTAACTTTGAAATGGTCTTTTTATGCTTCCAGGTGAGGCTGGGGAAGAATGGTGTGGAAGAAGTCCTAGGCTTGGGCCCACTTTCTGATTATGAGCAACAAGGACTAGAAGCTCTTAAACCCGAGTTGAAATCCTCAATTGAAAAGGGAATCAAATTTGCCAACCAGAGTTAAAATGGCTCAACCAACTCCAATTCTATTATTAAGAACTCAACACAATTTTGCATTTATTTCGGTGTTGTATTTTCTTATGTGTTTCCTGCTACAAAGAGGGATCAAATCTAGCTACTCCTGCGTAGTCTTATAGCACATTTCTCAATAATATCAGAAACATAAAAAAACTATTTGAGGTAAAATACTCAAAACAATTGGCTTTCTGCCTAGTTGAATGTTACAAAAGTTACTGTGTTTTACAGTTACTCTTTTATTTGGAGATTATAACTAAGCTACTTATAATTCTCGTTGATTGATGCATCGTCTTCTAGCCATGTCAACTGTAAAGCTTATTTTCATTATTGATACCCCTGCTGTCATGTTAAAATAAACTTTTGAGGTTCAGATTCCATTATTTCTTCACAGAAGGTGTTATCAATTTTGTTTCTATTCAGTTTTTGTGCAAAAGCAGCTACTAAATATGATATGTCCTCTGAGTAAGACAGGCTGTATCAAATTCGAAGAGGGAGAACAAAACTGTAGGCTTTGCCTCTCTCATGCCCAAGCATTGTTTGTACATGTGAAATCTTGTTTGATTGATTTCGTTTTCATGTTAGTTCCATTTGTTCATATTGCTTCACATCCCCACTGGTTTTAAAACCTTGGAGGGAACATTGTACCATCGGTTCTCAAACTATCGCTACAGCTGCAAATTGGTTTTTGACCTCTAAGGAGACAAGTTGGTCCTCAACTTTTCAACGATCAATCTCACAAACTATTCAAATCTTTGTTGAATTATAGAAACATGCTTCATTTTAAATTTCTATGCATTTGATTGGAAGCTAACTCTCACTACCAATACTACGAACATTCAACATTGAAAATTGATTGTACAACTATAATAAAAAGTACCACTTGCTTTTTTTTCTAGAGAGATTGAGAACTAACGGGGGCATTATTTCCAATTCTGAAATAAACACAGCATCATGTGTGGCATTCATACATCCTCAGGAACGATTCAAAACACAAATTAAACACAAACATGACAGAACTCCATGTATGATAACAACTAAGTGCTGCATTTGATCAAACTTTCATTATATCACACACAACAGGTGAAGAGTAGAAAGATTCAGTGCACTACAACAGGTGAAGAGTAGAAAGATTCAGTGCAAAATGCTTGCTGAGGAATAACTCCACCCGAATCATAATCAGGCTGGCTACCTGCAAGAAGAAAATCAGAGAATACTAGAAAGATTAACTGCTCTTTACACACTGCTCTGATTTTTTATTTTTTATTTTATCACACATCTGGTAGGATCATACAATACGCAATAATACTCTAAAAACACATTACATCTATACCTACTCCCAGCAGTATTGACATGCATACAATTCCGGGTTTTGCTCTAATCACATCTAACCTACTCTACCACTAGTCATGTAAATGATAAGATGAATCCTCCAATAGTTTCTTATAACTAAAATAGGGGTAGCAATCATCATAATTTACATTTGCTACGTTCTTCCATCACCATCATAACCAATCAAAATCATTCTTTTTAATAAAAGAAACCACCTCAAACAGAGACCAACACGTTCAAATGATGGCAAGAATGAGAGTTCCAGGTCATACACCTAACTAAAGGCCATCACATGATCCACCTCTGAACGTCTTGAATCCATCATTTGCAGAAGCATCACCAAAATAATCATTGAGTACATTCGCCATTGATCTCCTGCAAAGTTACAGATGAATTAGAGATCTAAGTACTTTCATCTCATCATATTCAGCCAACCATACCCAAAAAATAGCGAGAAAAGCAAGAAAGAGAGTTGTTTACTCTGAAAACTAATAAATAAACCCATCCTGGTAACAGACCTAGTTAGACACTAGGAAGCACCGACACGGACACGACACATCGGGTACTAGTCGAATAAAATAATATTAAAATATTTTTAATTTAATTTATATGTTATCTTCTTTGTTTTATAAAGTAGAACATTTTTTTTTCTTTAATTTAAAATTGCACGTGTCTTTTTGCAGTTAAAATCCCATGGGTCTTTTTGTCCAGATTCATCCCCATTTGCGGATCTGCATGTTCCTCTCCCCCACTTCACAGATCTGTCTCTCTCTCCTCCAGCTTTCATCTTAGGTTCTTTGCAATTTCTCCATTTCACTTGTGAAACGTGTCGTTATCCGATAGGTGTCGGACACCAATACTCCGGCCTCTCTGGCGTGTCCATTCAACCTAGGTTAGACCTCATTGAATGCCAATGTCTCTAAACACCAACACCTCCATTTCCTAAACTAGTGCATGCACCAAGCCATCCAATTAATGCAAAGTTTTCCCATTTGTGGGAGTCTATGGAAGACGAATTAACAGTTACGATGAGTATCACATTGAATATCTAAAGCTGAATCTTCATGAACAGCATGAAAATTAATGGAATCATTTTCAAAGAACCAAACTAAAAAGACTACAGAAAATAGAACCTAGCACCCTGCAATTATCATTGTCATTTTTTTAACATATCCTTTTTCTTTACTTGCTTCCTTTTTTTTCTCTTAGGTAGTGGGGGAGGGGAGGGGAGATGAGAAAGCGGCCGCGGGGGGGGGGGGGGGGGGGGGGGGGGGGTACAGGTTAGCCCACCTCCAAAATTAGAAAGTGCATGCTGTGAATGTTGTAATTTGGATACTAAAACATAAGAAACAGTGAATTAAGGCAATTAAACAAGACAGTGCATGTCTAAGTGTGTCAGTGCAACTTCCAACACTCATTTTTAGTAAAATCCATGTCATACATCAGCTCTAAAGTTGTGCATTGTAGATTGTTCGGCTATGCATTTCACTACAAAAATCAAAGACAAATAGAAGTTTCACGGCTCAGAAAGATTTTCAACCACTTACACTCACGTAAATCTCATCTCTAGGAAAGAGTACTTAATATGCCAAAGCTAATGGTCAATAAGTGCAACATGAAATATGCAAGAAAGCTCAAAGTTTTTGTTATTGTTCTACACGAAACATGGACAAGATAGAGGTGCCAACTATTTCCATTATATCATAAAGCTATAAGATACTGATTTGGGATACTACCCCAAATAAATCAGAGTGTAGACATAGACCACGTATTGATAATAAGTTAATAACATAACTTCTATGATACTTTTGATACATAAATTTAAAAAGGGATAATTGCATGAAAGGTCCCCAACTTTTCAAAATCGTTGGAGATATGCCCCTAACCTAAAAAAATAGTACCACACATTTCCAACGTATGAAAAACTTGGCATGATATGTCCTTTATGACAAAATTGTCTTTTCCTTTAAATAAACAAAAAAACAAAAAACAAGAAAAAAGAAAAAAGAAAAACATGATTGAAAACTAACCAAATGTAACCAAAAAATAAAAAAATAAGAAATATACCCCCAAAAAATAAAAAGTAAGAAAAATGCCATCTTCTCCAAAATGCCTTAACATAACAAAGATAACAAGAAAGTCCAATCATATTGGACAGATCCGGCCTCATAAAAAAAGCCCTAATATAACCAATAGTCAAACCTTAGAACCACTCAATCGCCAAACCCTAACCCTAGAATATCGTCGGACCCGAATTCCCCAAAATGTCGCCGGCCGAAGTTCAACTCGACTCAGGTAGTGGACGTGTTCACCAGGGTCACCAGCGGAGAGGTCGGAGCGGCCAGTTCTCATGCTCCCAAGATCAATCCCCCCGGCCCGTCCTCGAAGAAAATTGGTGAGAATATTGCAAAGGAAACCGCCGGGGACTGGAAGGGCCTTCACATAACCGTTAAGCTTACCGTCCAGAACCGCTAGTCGAAGGTGACCATCGTGCCGTCCGCCGCCGCCGCAGCACTCGTCATCAAAGCCCTGAAGGAGCCCAAGCGCGACCAAAAGAAGACCAAGAACATTAAACACAATGATAGCATCTCTCTTGATGACGTCATCGAGATTGCCAAGGTCATCTCTATGGCCAAAGATTTGTCTGGCACCGATAAAGAGATCCTCGAAACTTGCGTTTCTGTCGAATGTACGGTTGACGGGAAGGACCCCAAGAATCTTCAACAAGAGATTATTGATGGTGACGTTGAGATTCCTGAGAGATTACTCATGAGTTTTTTTGGTTAATGATTATACTTATTGTTGATGAAGAAAGAGGAAATGCTTGCAACTGCATTGTAGTGTTGTAAATTGTCTAAAACTTTACTTTTTATTGGTGTGAAGTCATTGCTGTGGAGAAGATGAACTCTTTCTTACTTTATATTTTTTTGGGGTATATTTCTTACCTTTTATTTTTTTGGGTATATTTGGTTAGTTTTCAATCATGTTTTTTCCCCCTTTTTTTTTTTTTTTTTTTTTGTTTTTTGTCTTTTTGTTTATTTAAAAAGAAAGACAATTTTATCATAAAGAATTTACTATGCCAAGTTTTTCATACGTTGGGGATGTGTGGTGCTATTTTTTTAGGTTAGAGGTATATCCCTAACGATTTTGAAAGGTTGGGATCTTTCATGCAATTATCCCATTTAAAAATTGATCTTCTATAGGCAAGTTGAGGGTTCTCTCTTTGGTTTCTCAAAGAACATTAAAACATTCCTAAGAAATTGAAGCTAACACAACTTAGCTACATTTGAAACACAATATTAACTCAAACCTAAATGTCATGTCAGGTTCTATGCACCATAAAACAACAGGGGATGGTTCTTGATTTTGTTAACCAGGTTGTTCGTGGGAGTGGCATAATTTAAAAGTGCAAAGTACTTTTTGCATTTCATATCACAATGCAAATGCTACATGTTACTATATTTTAAACAAAATAGCAAAGGAGATGTAACACCACCAGTACATGTAGGAAGATGGTAAACCATCAAACTTGTAGGAAAAGTTTCCCAAAGGTTATGTTAGCTAAATTTACATGAGCTGTGACTAGAGAGAAGGACCACTAATTAGCAAAGAAATCTCTTCCTCTACCTTAAACAGTATCCATTCATGTCCTAGGTGACTGCCCTGCATCTGATCCATCTGCAGAGGAACTATCACTGTCGGAATCTGCATGTTGTATACATAAGAAAATTTAACGAATAGCATCAGTGTCATTTGGATGACATATGACAAGAGTGATTATATCGCACATGAAGTTGTGTGTTTGCAAGGACGTGAAAAGAGTCATGCTACTGCCCCAAACAGAGTAAAGAAGAAATAATCGTCATTTACCGCTTGAAGATGATCCAGAGTCACTGCTAGAACTGCTTGAACTACTAGACCTGCTCGCATTATACCCCTGCTTTTCACCTTGAGCAGCAGATGGGAGAGAAGAACTCATTTCAGCTCCTGCAAAAATGCCAAAGAAACGCAAACATCAGATCATAAAACTTCAATTTCCATCTGAAGTAGGCATAATGACCTATTTGAAAAAGCAACAATCTTGAGAATAAATTGCCACCTGTTCCACTTCCCTTCAGAGCCTCTGGAACCTCTGGGGTTGTCCTCTGCAATTTGATGAAAATACAGATTAAATATTTTGGAAGGAAAAATTATGTTTTTAAGGATTCTGAATGGTAAATTCCAGACAATGTGCAATTGCAGAAATCATAATTCTAAAGCTCTTACTATCATCGGAGTAGTCCCAGTAGCTTCTGCTCTAGCTTGCTGAGCAAGTTCAGCTTTTCTCTTGTGCTTGCTCAAATTCTTTTTGTAATTAGAGACAAACCTATCAAGCTCCCAAAGTGTTTCTGGATCAACATGGTCAATGTCCACTTCAATCTCATCATCTTGTTGCGATAGTGTAGTGTTCCTCTTTTTAATGATTTGAACAATAGCATCCAGCTTTTCTGAAGGTAAACTCTGAAGGTTTGTGCTGAGTCTTTGCTTCTCCTCATAAGTCATGTCCCTTTTATTGGGATCCTTCGCTTTAGGTTTCTTTGGAACAGGTGTCCGAACAACATGCGAATGCTGCATTTTGGGATCAATAGACATGGGTGTAGACATTGACACTGACCTATCCAAAGTCCTCATTTGAGGGACAGAAGGGACATGGCCAGGAATAGGGGTAGCTACTGGAGCAGGGACAAAAGCAGGGGCAGGGGCAAAATGGGACTGAGGAGGAGCCTTTCTTGAAGTGGGAGTGGGCAATCCAGCATCCTGATACATTTGGTATCTCCAATAGGGATTATACTCGGTCTCTATCATCGCCCACCTCTCTTCAAATATCTGAGACAGCTGTTCTGCCATAACGTGGACGTCCTGCCCTTTCGGATTATATGTCATGGCATTGCAAAACACAATTCTCACATCCTCTGCAAACTCCCTAGGAGACTTGTACCAATCCTGTGAAAGCCTATTCTTAATTGTACCCAAATCCATAGGATGCTTAATGATATCATGGTAATCATGCAACCCCAATTCTTTGGCATCCACTGGCTCATTAAATACCCAACCGTGCTTGTGCTTCATCAACCTCTGAAGCAAGTTACTACAACTCCTGAACACCTGATTCCTGTTCTTATCAAAACCAAAACAAAAGCCAAATGCATGTTCTGTCTCCCTCCCATGTTTTCTCCCATTACTCGTCTTCAACCTCTTGTTGTTTTCAGGAGGCAGTCTGTCCTTCCCCAGGAGAAACTCTGAATTTCTGTAATATTGATTGGCCTTGGGAGTCCTTTTCTCCTTCTCAACAAAGTCATGTGCCCTGTGATGGTTTTCCATTACTGAAACACTGAGCTGCCTATTATACAGCCTTGGTTCTTGATGTCGCACTGCACCTACATCAGAATTCACCCTGGCTAACCCGATCGGCCTGGTTTCAGGATGCCCCACCGAGCCCACCTCTGAATGGACTCTGACCAATGCCCTCCTCTCCGCTGCATCATTCCCGACATACTTCGGCAAAGATTGATCATATTGACCTAAATTACCGCCAACAGCAGCCCTATAAGTGCCATTACTATTAATGTTACCATTGTTAATATTACTGTTATCGTCAGCAAGCTGAAGTTGCTTGGCTTCAAGCTGTTTAACTAAACTCCTAACCTGGTCAAGCTCACTCTGTAGCTGCTCTCTAAGCTCCCTAACCTCATTCTTCGGTGTTACTTGCGATAAATTAAATTTAACCCTATCATGAACCCTAGTTATAGCCAGTGGCATCACAACTCCGTTCACATTTACTGGCCCATTCCCAATTGGTAGCGAAGGTGGTTCTGGAATTAGTTCTTCATCGTTATGTGGCTCATTCCCCCTCGGCAGCTGTGGTGGTGACAATTCTCTACCATTTGGCAGCTCATTTGCACTAGGAAGTGGCAATGATTGCCTGAGATTCTGTGGACTGTTCTCAGTAGTCAACCGAGATGCTTCTATAGGATTCTGTGTCTCATTCCCACTGGGAACTGGCGATGATTCTCTAAGATTCTGAAGCTCGTTTCCACCGCATAGTGGTGATGATACACCAAGATTTTGCTGGTCAGTTTCACTGCCTTCTTGCTCTCGCTTCTGAATCAAAGCGTTATCCTCCTGCTGCAATGGCAGTTGTTTTTCATGGCGTGGTTGTTCTTCCAGATGATGCTGAGAAGAATATGCACCATCAGCCAACAAGGGTGGAGACGGAGTTTGTTCTCTATGTAGTGGTTGCTCTTGCAGCCTCTGCGGAGAAAAAATCACATCCTTGGCTCCTACGGTTTGTAAATACTCTTTCTGAACACTGTCGTTTATATTCTCGTGTTTGGCGGTTGCTGCGGCAGAACCATAAGCGGTGGTGGCCAAAGACGAGGCAGCGGCAGAATCATTCTGGTCCTCGGTTGTTCTGGAGTTAAGAACCTCGGTCGCGGCGGTGGTGGTGACAGCTACGGGAACTTCGGCGGCGGCGGCGGCGGCGTTATTAATGCTGAGTTTCTGGGTTTTCTTGTGGAATCTTCGGGTATAAACTTTGCTATTCTCGGTCCATCGAACCTTTTCTCTCGAACTCAAACCATTACTCAAATCCCGTACAGACCCCGAAGCCATACATGTAACCACCAAATAATAAATAAAAGAAACGCTAATTTCTTCCAAATCAACTCTCAAGAACCCAAAAACTAACCAAATTCCAAAAGCTAGGGTTTCGAAGAAACCCTAGAATATGACCGAAAGAATACAAAATTATAGTTCCAAGAACAAATAATCGTAAACAAAACTAGCTTAAATAAATAAAAAAGAGTCGATTTTTACGAAAGATGTATACAGATCCAACTCGTAAAAAACGAGAGAAAAAAAAAATACAAAAACCTAAGATCTGAAGAGTGACTAATTTTTTTTTTGAAGAAATAAAAATATTAAATTAAATTAAAAATAAAAGGGGAAAAAATTACGAATTTTTAGGGTTTTGGGGAAGAGAGACGGGCCGTTCTTTTCATCGATCCGCACTCTACTCGCTTTCTCTCTCTAGAAACTCTGTTGAGTGATTTTTCAGAGCTTATCTCTGGTTTTAATCACACGCGCTGGTTGACTAATGATCAAGGCGGTGAGATGTACTTGGCGCGTGGGATGTGTTGAATTGCAGAAAAGATGCTGATTTGAGATGTAACATCACGCGCTTGTTATGCAACTGGCCCTTCGGCACCACGTGTGATGTCAAATATATTCATTTTAAAAAAAATGAGTAATGCTATTCATAATTGTTTAATACAGTAATTGTCCTACGTGTTATTAATTAATTATAAAGGTTGAACCTTGAGGTTCGAAGGTCCCCATTATCTCTGTCCTAGGGTCTTGGTGGAAGATGTAAATAATAGAATGTGCTTCAGTATAGCAGAGTTGAGAGCTTACTTTTTAACTGCACTTGCAATTAGCCTCTTCCATACCAAAAGTAAGCAATAATTAATTATATGAATTATTCATAGTTGACTATGATTCTATGAATACATTACTTAATTGAAATAAATGATTACTTGAATTAAGTAATACCACGTAATACGACTGTGATAAGCGACTATAAATAACATTATTTTTTAAAAAATTATTTTAATTTCTAGTTTTTCCTCTTCGGATGTGCATTTTTGTAAATATTTAAAAAATTAGAAAACAAATTCAATTTTTTTTTTTAATGAGAAATCATATTCCATTTCGAATAAATTAAAAGCACATTTTTGGAGAAGATTATTTTCAATAAGATTCAAATAAAGACAACAAAAAAGATATAGTACAAGGATTTAACAACTAAGACCTTAAAAGTTAAAACTATCTAGATTCTAAAGTTACTTTGGGTATTTGACATATTCGGAATAATCCTCACTAGTCACTAGTTTGCTTACTTATGAATTGTGAAAATTTCCTTCTAAACATGTATCCCGTAAAGAATAAAACTCTCCAAAACATATTTAAGTCAAAATAAGATTAAAGAAAACTAAAAATTAACATGTAAATCGAGTAAATGTGGGAGCTTTACAACATGCTAATCGACCATCATTACCTCCTACCTTGGCACCGTCCATGTTCTTATTTGCCATGCTAAAATATGAAGAATTGCTTAAACCATATTGAGAATATTGCAAAATCTTGTTCCAAGATTATTGCACATGACAAATTGTGAGAAAGAGAAGTTCTTTTAGAGTCCGTGGTTGAGAACTGATAAGTGCGTTTTGTGCACTTATTCGGGCCCTTAAACTAAGCTTTTAATTCGTTATTTTAGTAATTTTCAACTTAATTCGGTGCATTATTCCTTACATTTCAGTTTTGGACCCGTCTGTGAGAAATTGGAGAAGAATGAATGAAAAGAGGCATAAATTGAAAGATGAAGGACCAAATTGCACATCATTGAAAGTTGAAGGACCAAAGTGCACATCATTGAAAGTTGAAGGACCAAAGTGCACATCATTGAAAGTTGAAGGACCAAATTGCACATCATTGAAAGTTGAAGAACCAAATTGCACATTATTGAAAGATGAAGGACCAAAGTGCACGTTATCAAGAGTTAGAGGATCAAAACAGCATTTCTAGAAATTTTGAGTTGGGCGATCGCCCAACTTACATCTGGGCGAGCGCCCATCATGGTTCCACCAAAGCAGAGAGGAAAACCCATAACTGGGCGATCGCCTGGGAATGGCCTGGGCGATCGCCCAGGCCAAAGTTGACAGCGCGAGATTTTTTTCCTTTTTTAAATTCTACTCTATTTAGGCAACTTTTGGCCCACGATTTCTGGAGATTTTTGGCATATT
Source organism: Forsythia viridissima (assembly GCA_030279155.1). Lineage (NCBI taxonomy): Eukaryota > Viridiplantae > Streptophyta > Magnoliopsida > Lamiales > Oleaceae > Forsythia > Forsythia viridissima. Next base: position 614,933 of record CM059033.1, read on the forward strand.
CTAGGGCAACATTAAGGTAGTATATATATGAGTTATTAACTCATAATAGGTTGTTGAGTTTTGGGGAGAAAAACATAGACGAATGCATTAAACGGAGATCAAGACGGCTTCTTTGAGGAATTGAACGAAGATCAACGACGAGCAATTATTCCTTCAAGTCTTCTTCTTTTCCGGGTGATGAATTCCAAGTGTTCTTCCCCTTCTTATTTTCTTATTATTAGTATGCTAGGCTAGTTTAATTAGCGTTAGAATTACGATGAAACTTGTCGTTTAAATCTTTTTATCTTGAGACTTGGTTTTTGACACTTTACCTCAATATAGTTTTGAATAATTAATTTTGTTTTGCTTGCATCTACAATTATTTACGTAGTGATTGTATGATTGTTGTGGTATGTTTTACTATCGAAAGGTCGAAAGCATGCTAGACGCTATTTTAATTATCTTAAAGTCCGATAGGGGATAGAAATATACCGCTATGCTTTAGGTGATCTTTAATTATCCATGGAAATTTAATGCTTTCATTTATATTCGTATTCGTCATAGAAATATAGTCGAGTCATGCATATGAATAGGTTTAACTTTATTCGAGAGAAACTGTTGAACAATCTAGGGATATTGATCTTCGTAACTGAGTTAATTTGTCAAGACCAAGAATCGAGATAATAGGTATAACAACTACAAGTGGATTCGGAATTCTAGTGCTTTTCCCTTTTTTTAAAAGTTAAATTCATCTTTAGTTAATCTCAACCTTTCAATTATTTGAGAAATAGTCGTTCAATTGTTTTTATTTCATTCTTTCAATTAGTTATAAAACACAAAATCTTTCAAAGCTCTTTAGATTCGGTTAAGGTTAGCGTGATTAAATAGAATTATCTAAATCCTCGTGGGATCGATACTTGGACTCAAAATCCATTTTACTACTTGAGCGATCCGTGCACTTGCGGAAATTTTTAAAGACATAAAATCGCTATCAAGAACCATGCATAAGAAAATCCAAATTAACAATCAAACGCAAGCGATTGGATCTTTGTTTTCGGAGTTTGCATTCATTTGCTAAAAATATACTTTTGTTATTATTCGTTAGTCATTTAATGTTTTTTAATGTAATATATACGTTATATATATTGTTTTGATTGTCTAAACTTAAAATAGTAAAAACGGTTATTAGTAAGTAATTTTATTATATTCCAATCTTAGATTGAATTGTCGAGTTGACAATTTTGTCAAGTAAAAACAACTATCATATTTAATGTCTCTACTAGATTGAGTTCGACTTACATAGTTAAGCACAATTTTCAAGTAGACGAACTTAGTTTGATCATTAGTATATTTTTTATTTGGTGTCGAGTTGCTTTACACTACATAGTATCTATTGAACTCAAAATTCATCGAAATTAATTTACCTATTTCTTCATAATTATTTACAATGAAATCTAGTTAGTGAACTCGACCCCACTCTTGAAAGGATGATCGGTTGCATTATGATGGTTTAGTTAGGATCGTTAAGAAACACAAAAAATATGAAAGATCACTCAAGTGTTTGTTTCCTCTTGTAGAGAGACTGGTATTCATATATAGACTATAAAGAGAAGTGGAGAGTGGGTGGTAGGTCAATTATCATTAATAGTGTGTTTGACAGGGATTATAAACTGGATAAATAATTTTTTTTTTTTGCTTTTGACCACGGCCCCACAACTGACATATGAAAATGCTGAGGAAAACAATTACCAAAATAACCAAAATCACACTGAAAATCCAACTTCTTTAGCCACAATTTTTAATGGTTTCAACAAGGGGGCTTTATTCAAAATTTGGTTGGTGGAAGAAATTGAATATACAGACGTTATGAGGTAGTGGGCGGCCCGACAGCTGAGGAAAAGTTGACAAACTCCAATTAAACTGATTTTTAATCTTAGCCGAACAGGCTCTAAATGTCATGTTGCAATAAATATTTTGTCCTTATTACACTCATATCAACCTGTATTAATCCGTACCAAAGCAGATAAATTCACTTAGAGATAGCATATGATACGGTTGACTCAACTTGTCACTGGATAATATAACAAGTTTGAGATTAAACACGATATCGATGAGTTATTTATTGGATCTTGATATATCAAAAAAATGAAAAAGACTCAATGCACGCTTAAATATTAGTTGAAAAAGATTCAATACACGCTAAAAATCGTTGATTCTTTATAAAGAATATCGAAATATGACAATAAGATAAGAAAGCTTTCAAATTTATTAAATGAGCATAAACGACCAAAAAACAATGAGCACAGAAAAGTGTTTCAATAGGGAAAAGAAAACAAGAAGACCTAGTCTAATTAGGACATAAAACCCTAGACTGATTAGGACATTATTGTCCTTAATCAATTAAAATGCAACAATTAACCAAAAGGACAAAAACGGTAGACAAAGCAGCCAAAATCCTAATTATCTATGGACCAAACTTGACCCCTCCAATAATGCTTACAATGTTTTTATCTAAAACTACACTCATTTATTTTCTCACATTTAAAAAATTTTGATTTGAATGTTGAAATACATACGGTCGTAGCAACTCCACTTGTTCCAACAATCGAGCAATATAAAATTTGTCTCTAGTGTGAAGATAATCTACAATGGATGGATGGTGAGTTGGCTCACTTCTATTATAATTAGGTTCGATTGGATTTTGAGGTGGACAATATCTAAATAATAAATAATGTATACTCATTCCACGACACATCTAGTCAATTGAGACTCAAATGACTTTGTGCAACAATTTTCTCAAGTGAACAAGCTTATTGCGCCTTTAGCCTCTATTGGACTAGGAGCTAATTAAGTTGCATTGTTAGGTTTATTGGATAAACGAGCTTACACGATTACTGGTACTTAAGATTTTCGAAGTAAGAGTATATATATAAGATTTTTGGTGTGAGAGAATCAGAAGAAGTTAAATTGTTAGAGTAATCATAGAAAAAGTTGACGCCATTAGTAAAATCCAGGCCCGGATTTTATAATAGGTTTAAGAGGCGGCTGCCTCGGGCCCATAGATCTTTAAAAATTGTGTTATATTTGTTTTTGTTGATTTCAAAGCATCGATTTAAGACAATTCAAGTCCACATCTAACCAAAAAAACTTGCACAATTAAAAAGTTAACTCTAAAATCTATCTCCTCCCCATTTTAAAAGTTGAAACATTTTAAAGTTCAGACCATCAATCTCCCTCTCCAATCTAGCCACGTCGAATTAGCATAGTTATTAGAGTTGTAAGCGATATTTCTCTTTTACTTATCCTATTTCATTTTACATAATGTATATATTCCATGAGTTAACCTATTACATTTTTTTTGGTAATGATCGAACCAATTGAATTGATTAATGTAGACTTGATTTTGTCATTTCTTGTTGACATCATATTTTACATCAACAAATTTTTTCCCTCAAATATATCTACATGTTGATAAAATTATTGAAAAATTGGTATTATAAAAAATAAAAAATAAAAAAAATTCATAACATTCTTTATTGTTGGGTATTACATTTTGTTTATCGTTTTATTGATGGATTTTGAGTTTATAGATTTAATTACGAAAAACTCTTGTGAGGAAAAAAAATATAAATAAACACTATAATTTGAGGGCTCAATTTTTTATTTTCAACTCAAGCTTGCAAATTTCTAAAGTCCGGCCCTGGTAAAATTGTTAAGAAATAGGCTCACTCTCTCTTGATATAGCAATATGAAGTTCCATTCAGTCTGAACATATGTGATGAATCGGTTCAATTCAATCTGAATCCAGTAAGCCAATAATGCAATATCCGAAAGTTACATACAAAACATTCGTGCTCAACCACCGCTCAAATAAAGTAATCGACTCTAGAGATATAGCAATACGGAGAAGACAAAATTGTTTGATGCAAAACATTAGAAAAACCCAACATTCCACATAGGAAATAAAAATTTTCCACTAGTCATCACCATATGCTCGGAAGCTGTAGCGCTCCTGATAGAAGCCATTGAACCAAAGATCAGCTTCCAACCATTTGGGGTAGCGAACAAGGTCACCGGCCACAAACTGCATATAGCGCTCACTCCCTTCAGGCACAACCCGCACCTCCCCTTCCTCAATATAAACTAACTGATCAACGTGCCAGTCCCAAGGAAGCTTGCATTTGCCTGTCTTCCACATCGACCATTTCGAAATACCAAGCTCTGTCAGTCGCTCTTTCGATACATTTCTCTCCACCCTCACATTGTACAGCTCTTCCAACGGCTTTTCCATTCTCATTGCCCTAATACCTTGACACTGCCCACGAGTAGCACTTGAATGTCTATACTCTCTGCTGCCCTTATTGATGGAGAAGGTCTTAAAAGCAGGATTCGAAACAATACTTGCCATATCCCCTCACCTTCTACTATATATTGCCAAACAACAAAACCAGCAAGCTAACCCTATACAAATTTCAAAGAATTTTTTGCTTAATACACATCATATATTTGGTGCTGTAACTGCTTCAATACACAATCTAGCAGACTAAGAATACAATTTGGAAGTTAAAGTGTTTGAGCATGTAAATCTTATGTCTTGTATTAAGCTCTACGGGGATGATCTCCTCCCCCTAGTGGGGAGGAGTTATAACAAAAGTGTCAAACGCTTTTCCATTGTCCAATCCCCCCACTGGACACGTGTCCAGTGGGGGGGGGGGGGGGGGGGATTATAACTCCTCCCCACTAGGGGGAGGAGATCATCCCCTTTAAACTCTAAAGTACAACTTAGAACATTAAACAGTGAGCCTTTCTGCATAACTTCCAAAAAAAAAAAATTCAATTTTATCTTGCTCTACGAAAATTACCCTGAATTTTCTTACAATAAAAACAATATATCGGTCACAACTAGATCCATTTTCTGTTTCACACCACTCAATATTAGTGAAAGTAAGACAGTTAAAGAGATTTAGACGAAATATCCTGCCATTTATGCACCTTATGAATGCATTTTGTCCATTTTATATGCAAAACATCCCATCTTTTTAGTTCTTCTATTGACTGTGTTGATTTGGATGTAAAAAATAACACAGCTCAGGATTATTTGATAACAACCCTTTTCACTATTTGCACATACAATTCATTAGAGTTGGTTAGCCCTAATTCTGGTCAATTGAACATCTACATACAAATCTTTTGTACCAAGGGCGGAGCCACCTGGGGTCTTAGGGGGCAGTTGTCCCCCACTGGATTTTGGTCCTGGGTATTTCATCTGTTACACTTGAGGGGCGGCAGTTCCAAAGGCAAGGAGAAAACCATAAACAATCAAACAAAATTTCAAGAGAGATATTGTCGAGGCGAGGAAGATTACCATCAAGAACAACAATTTTGGAAAAAATAAATTCTAAGGTGAAGAAGAGAGAATAGCGATAAGGCTGGACAGAATCTTAGATGCAGGTTGTGTTGAAATTAAATCATTCACAACAATCAAATCGAGTGCGAAATCAATAAATTTAAAGCATGTTTTTACACAAATAAATCTGATATTACCTTCCAAGTTTGGTGATGAAGAAGATGAATTCTCCTATAGAAATACTGCAAGAGAGATATGATCACGTCTCCCTTTTTCCCTCTCCTTCACGGTAAATTGTTCCCAATTTTGAGTGAATAAAGCCTTTGCGGCATGTCCCCTTCTATTGCTCTCTGTGAATAACAATTGAAACAGGCATTTTATCCATATCCCTATCCGTATCCGTATCCCTACTGCTATATGAGTGAGGCTTAGGGGAATTTGGCTAAATAGCCTTGTCAAACAACCTATACATTGGAATAGTCTAATTTTTAACAAATAAGTCTTAAAGGCCTCTTTTGGTGTAAAAGACATTAATACCCTTATTAAATTATTAGAACTACAAAAATAGATAAAATGTAAAAGACCTAAATACCCTTTTAATTATACAAATTAAATTAAATGAAAAGGTCAATTCATTTATTGAACACAACGACTCCTGTTATTGTTAGAACAGTTCAGAAACGCATCCAACATTAATTCATTCATTAAATTGCAGCAAAAGTTATCTTCAAAGTAGAGATCAAGCATCGCAAGCATCGCGTGAACAACACAAAATCCAACATATTGACATTTTGTAATTGGTAAGTAAGTTCATTCTCACTTTGAATTAAGTGGGTATCGTAATTGTGAAATAATTAGATTAATGGGCATGAATTGAACGAATTAATTTGAAATCTTTGTTCATGTATTGGGTTAATTGGAAAGATCTTTGTTCTTGAGTTTAAATTGAAGAAGGTCACGTAGGTAAGAAGTAAGTAGGTTAACCTACAGTTGAGGTTCAGATAACCTACCATCTTAGTCTGTTAACCTACACACTTGAGTCTGTTAACCTACGCTCTTAGTAGGTTAGGGTCGGTTAACCTACCCTTGAGGTCGGTTAACCTACCATTTAGGTTTGTTAACCTAGATTTGAGGTCTGTTAACCTACACTTTGGTCTGTTTTCCTAAATAGTTGCTATGTTAACCTACATTTTTGGTCGGTTAACCTATCCTTGAGGTCTGTTAACCTACCCTTAACTGTTAACTTACCATTTAGGTCTGTTAAACTAGAATTGAGGTCTGTTGACCTACACAAAGTCTGTTTTCCTAAACAGTTGTTATATTAACCTACACTTTTGGTCGGTTAACCTACCATTTAGGTCTGTTAACCTACACTTTTGGTCGGTTAACCTACCCTTGAATGTTAACCTACCATTTAGGTCTGTTAACCCACTTTGGTCTGTTTTCCTAAACAGTTGCTATGTTAACCTACAATTTTGGTCGGTTAAACTTTCTAATTAGCCACTAGTTGACCGAACTTAGCATACGTCTGTTAACATACCAACTGGACTTAAGAACCCTTATGAAATAGAATATAAAAACCATAACCACGCAGTCTGTTAATAGTCCATATGAATTGATGTTGTTACTTAGCTAACGCCATTTTAATTGTTTTGTTGAAATGCAGATATGGCACTCCTTGCTATTTGTTACTTCGGTGAGTTTAAAAAGAATGACCAAGGGCAGTGGACATGGAAATGGAATGGGGATAATGGAGAATCGGTTGCTGCACTTGTTGTATCTGAGAATACATCGTATACGGAATTGTATAATGAAATAGGAAACCTCCTTATTTTTGACTCTTCAGAATACGAGATGGAGTTTGGATTTCTTTTTCCTAATAATACACATTTTTCAGTTCCGCCGGTAAAGATAACTTCAAACATGCAGTTGAAGTGGCTGATTGAACTGAACAAAATACACCATACTCCTCTATGTGTAACTCTTGTAAGGAGAGAGCAACCTATGAACAGACCCAACGCAGCGAATAAAGCAGATGATGAAGTCAGGGATGAATTGTACCATAACCGCGATTATTTTTGGAATACAGTAGAGATAGCTCGAGATGATGATGTAGTTTTTCCAGAGACAAATGCTACACAAAGACTTCCTGAGATAGTTCAAGACAATGAAGAGGAATTTCCATTTACAAACGACGATCTAATAGCCTCAGTTTCACGTAGCAACAAGGCTGGTCCTAGTTCACGATCTTCTCGTACGACTCGAGTGATTCCTGATGGTGAAGATTTGCATGTTGACTAGTTGTTTGATAAGAAGAAAGATCTACAGGAAGCTTTGCACTTGATTGCGTTGAAACATAACTTCGAATTTAAAGTGAAAAAATCAAATAAAACAGTGTACACACTTGTTTGTGTAGATGATAGTTGCAAGTGGCGAATGCGAGCAACGAAGTTTGACACATCTGATATCTTTGTTATTCGCAAGTATGTACGGGAACATACTTACGAATATGGGATTCGTCGCAATGATCACAGACAAGCACGATCATGGGTTATTGGAAGACATATAATGCACAAGTTTCGAGACCCCAAAACTATGTACAGACCTGCAGATATCATACATGACATCCGTCGGGAGTTCGGGGTTGTAATGAGTTATCAGAAGGCCTGGAAGTCTAAAGAATGCGCTATGGAGGACTTAATGGGTTTACCTGAGGATAGTTATAGTAAACTGGCCTCCTATTGCCACAACTTGGAAAAAACAAATCCTGGCTCGGTGTTCTTTATTCAGATTGATGTCGACAACCGTTTCAAATACTTCTTCATGGCTCTTGGCCCGTGTATTAGAGGATTTATATCTTCAATGCGGCGCGTAATTTGTGTCGATGGAACATTTTTGAAAGCAAAATATGAAGGTACGATGCTTATTGCTACATGTCAAGATGCGAACATTCAAATTTATCCTCTTGCATTCGGCATTGTCGATAATGAGAATGATGAATCGTTGAATTGGTTCTTCACAAAGTTGAAGGAAGTAACAGGCGACGTTGGGGACATTGCTTTTGTGTCCGACCGGGGTAATAGTATAAAAAATGGTATCAGAGATGTTTATCCTGATGCACACCATGGCTACTGCATGTACCATATACAAGGCAACTTGAAGACGAAGTTTCGGGTTCCTGCTCTCTTGTCATTGTTTAAGAGAGCAGCAGAGGCATACAGTGTCGAGGAATTTGATAAAATTATGGGCGAGATACATAATAAATCGATCAAAGCATGGCAGTATTTGATCGATATGGGGGTTGAACATTGGGCAAGGGCACAATTTACTGGAATTCGGTACAATATGATGACATCAAATAATGCAGAGTCGCTGAATTCCTTGTTTAAGAAAGATCGGGAGTTACCAATTCTTGCACTAATAGAGAACATACGCAGCAAGTTGCAGGAATGGTTTTATAGTAGACGCGAGGAGTCGCAGATGCATACAAGCACTCTAACCCCAGCAATGGAAGAAAAACTTTTCAATAGTCTTGAGGTGGCAAAGACGTTGTATGTAGAGCCTCTAGACCAATTCCGGTTTGACGTGAACAGTGGACCAAACACCCGGTATGTTGTGAACTTGGATGACAACACTTGCACGTGCAGACAATTTCAGTTAGAGAGTTTTCCCTGCACGCATGCTGTCGCCGTCGCACTGCACAGAGGGATTTCAGCCCACGTGTTGTGCTCTCAGTATTACACAGTTGATTTTTGGAGAGCAGCATATGCTGAAACAATATTCCCCGTGCCAAATGAAGTCGAATGGGAAGTTCCCGACCATATTGCTAGCACACTCAATATTTTGCCACCTTTAGTGAAACGACGGGCTGGCCGCAAATCTACATCAAGAATACCATTAGCTGGAGAGTCCTCCCGCCGTCGTAGGTGCAGTAGATGTCGTGCAACTAGACGCACTCGACTTAATTGTAGCAGTCAGGTTCCTCTTGCTAGTAGCCGCATGGACGGAGAATAGTATATGCACATTTAAATGATTTATTGTATGATTTTTATTGGATTTATTGTGGGATGTTTATTTTATTATTTATTTTAAATCTGTTGAGGAAACAATGTGAAAAATGACTGAGATGAAATAAAGTTGCTTCTGTTACGAATAAAACTTCATCTTTAATGAAATTGTGTTCAATGCTCCTGTTAACCTATTTAAGGTTCTGTTAAGTGCTCATTTTAACCTAACTATGGTTAGTAGGTTAACAATCTATTTGTTCTGTTAACCTACTATATTTAGTAGGTTCACCTAATCAATTGATCTGTTAACAGATCATTTTATTAGGTTAACCTACTTTGCATAGTAGGTGAACAGAAGTATGGATAGGTTAACCTAATCAATTGATATGTTAACCTACTATGAGGTGAACAATCTATTTGTTCTATTAACGTACTATAACGTAGGTTAACAATCTATTTATTGATTTAACCTACTATAATGTACATGTTAACCTACTCTGGCGTAGGTTAACCTAATCATTTAATCTGTTAACATACTATCAAGTAGTTTAATAATCTGGATGTTCTGTTAACCTATTATGCATAGTAGGTTAACATAATCAAGTGATTAGGTTAACCTACTATAATGTTCTGTTAACCTACTATGCAATATAGGTTAACCTAATCAATTGATTATGTTAACCTACTATCAAGTAGGTTAATAATCTGGATGTTCTGTTAACCTACTATAATGATCTGTTAACATACTATGCAATGTAGGTTAACCTAATCAATTGATCTGTTAACATACTATCAAGTAGGTTAATAATCTGAATGTTCTGTTAACCTATTATGCATAGTAGGTTAACATAATCAAGTGATTAGGTTAACCTACTATAATGTTCTGTTAACCTACTATCAAGTAGGTTAATAATCTGGATGTTCTGTTAACCTACTATAATGATCTGTTAACATACTATGCAATGTAGGTTAACCTAATCAATTTATCTGTTAACATACTATCAAGTAGGTTAATAATCTGAATGTTCTGTTAACCTATTATGCATAGTAGGTTAACATAATCAAGTGATTAGGTTAACCTACTATAATGTTCTGTTAACCTACTATGCAATGTAGGTTAACCTAATCAATTGATTATGTTAACCTACTATAAAGTAGGTTAATAATTTGGATGTTCTGTTAACCTACTATAATGTTCTGTTAACATACTATGCAATGTAGGTTAACCTAATCAATTGATCTGTTAACATACTATCAAGTAGTTTAATAATCTGGATGTTCTGTTAACCTATTATGCATAGTAGGTTAACATAATCAAGTGATTAGGTTAACCTACTATAATGTTCTGTTAACCTGCTATGCAATGTAGGTTAACCTAATCAATTGATTATGTTAACCTACTATCAAGTAGGTTAATAATCTGGATGTTCTGTTAACCTACTATAATGTTCTGTTAACATACTATGCAATGTAGGTTAACCTAATCAATTGATCTGTTAACATACTATCAAGTAGGTTAATAATCTGGATGTTCTGTTAACCTATTATGCATAGTAGGTTAACATAATCAAGTGATTAGGTTAACCTACTATAATGTTCTGTTAACCTACTATGCAATGTAGGTTAACCTAATCAATTGATTATGTTAACCTACTATCAAGTAGGTTAATAATCTGGATGTTCTGTTAACCTACTATAATGTTCTGTTAACATACTATGCAAACAAAAGGTACCTCAATTGTCCAAATGTACCTAATCATGTACCCCGATCGTATCCAATATTCTTCGAAACAACATACAGGTACCTCGATTGTCCAAATGTACCTAATCGTGTATCCCGATCGTATCCAGTATTCTTCGAAACAAACAAAAGGTACCCCGATTGTCCAAATGTACCTAATCATGTGTCCCGATCGTATCCAGTATCCTTCGAAACAACCAAAAGGTACCCCGATTGTCCAAATGTACCTAATCATGTACCCTGATCGTATCCAGTATCCTTCGAAACAACCAAAAGGTACCCCGATTGTCCGTATCTACATAATCGTGTATCCCGATCGTATCCAGTATCCATCGAAACAACCAAAAGGTACCCCGATTGTCCAAATGTACCTAATCGTGTATCCCGATCGTATCCAGTATCCTTCGAAACAATCAAAAGGTACCCCGATTGTCCAAATGTACCTAATCATGTACCCCGATCGTATCCAGTATCCTTCGAAACAAACAAAAGGTACCTCGATTGTCCAAATGTACCTAATCATGTACCCCGATCGTATCCAGTATCCTTCGAAACAAACAAAAGGTACCCCGATTGTCCAAATGTACATAATCGTGTGTCCCGATCGTATCCAGTATCCTTCGAAACAACATACAGGTACCTCAATTGTCCAAATGTACCTAATCGTGTATCCCGATCGTATCCAGTATCCTTCGAAACAAACTAAAGGTACCCCGATTGTCCAAATGTACCTAATCGTGTACCCCGATCGTATCCAGTGTCCTTCGAAACAACATATAGGTACCCCGATTGTCCAAATGTACCTAATCATGTATCCCGATCGTATCTAGTATCCTTCGGAACAACCAAAAGGTATCCCGATTGTCCGTATCTACATAATCGTGTATCCCGATCGTATCCAGTATCCATCGAAACAACCAAAAGGTATATCGATTGTCCAAATGTACATAATCGTATATCCCGATCGTATCCAGTATCCATCGAAACAACCAAAGGTACCCCGATTGTCCAAATGTACCTAATCATGTACCCCGATCGTATCCAGTATCCTTCGAAACAACCAAAAAGTACCCCGATTGTCCAAATGTACCTAATCGTGTATCTCGATCGTATCCAGTATCCTTCGAAACAACCAATAGGTATCCCGATTGTCCATTTAATTATCGTCCGTATTTGCCTATTGAACGTATCGACTTAATTAATGTACAATTTTTTTATCCCCATTTAAATAAAGTACAATTTTTCGGTTCCACTTAAATTAAATTAAATTTTGTAATTTATTCCATATTAGATTTTTAATTTAAAGTTTTAATTTATAAATTTAAAAACCCAAACATTTCAAATTTAAACTTTTATGAAATTGTTGAAATCCGGTGTGACTGTTCATTTACCGCGCACTTATTTCCCAATCCCTTGAATTCAAACATTTCTTTAATCTTCATTGCATTCCATAACAAGTACGACCGAGGACTGTGGACGAATCTGCGTGTGAGGACTTTCAGAAAGAGTGTGTCTACTTTGCCAACAAGTTTTTCCACAGCTGGTAAGTGCGCGGATCATTTTGTTTTGTTTTTTCCTTGTTTTTCCACGATTTGTAGTGTTCTGTGAACGTGTAGTTATTTATTGCTTATAATTTTTAGAAACTAGGTTCATTCATCAATATGATAATACGTAAATCTGTTTAGTATCGGTTAAAATCTTATTATTATTGATGTCCTGGTGTCGGTTAACCGACTATTGATAATTTGATAATGCGTTAATCTGTTTAGTCATGTATTCTGTTAACCTAATACATTAAAGTTATGTTAACCTACTATGACTTACTGGTTACCAAAATCAGATGTTCGGTTAACCTAGTTGAAGAAGTAGGTTAACCTACTTCAAAGTTCTGTTAACCTACTGTTGTTGAGTTTTGTTTCTGTTAACCTACCTTAAGTAGGTTAACCTACTTCAAAGTTCTGTTAACCTACCCTATAACAAGTAGGTTAACAGAAAGGTTAACCTACTTCAAAGTTCTGTTAACCTACCCTATAACAAGTAGGTTAACCTAACATACTTCAAAGTTCTGTTAACCTACCCTATAACAAGTAGGTTAACCGAACAAGTGTTTTGTTCGGTTTACCCCTATTCTATAGTTCTGTTAACCTACTTCTTCATAGGTTAACATACGTAGATGGTCTGTTAACGTACTTTGTTGTGTTTTGTTTTGTTAATCTATTCAATGGTTATGTTAACCTACTAAGAATTATTTTTACAACATAAACTGGTCCTACTGTGTGATGTTCACCTACTCTATGGTTATCGTATTGTAGAATATGGCAGCTGATCGTGTGAAGAGTTTTTTTTCTGCAATCGACCCAGCTAGACATCGCAATCAATTGGTATGTTTTTGAACTCAGTCATAGATTTCAGATAGTTGTATTATCGTTCCAAACGTTCGTAAACATGTAATTTTGTTACATTGCCCAGCCCATTAACCGGCAATTTTCCACCTTATATGGCCATCTAATTGGGAGTAGTGTTCAACTGCGTGATATGGGTGGCCGAGTATGGAATATAGAAGTTATCCGATCTGATGAAGGAATCATTTTCACTACTGGATTGTCTGAATTTTTCGCACACCACTCACTCAATTTCGATTATTTTGTGGTATTTGAGTACCGTGGAAATTCTACTTTTTTTACTTCAATACTTGACCATTCTGCCTGTGAAGTACATATGGATGCCCCGATTGCTTCATCATCATCCAGTCAACCTCTACCATCCTTCCAGATTACTATGTCAGCAAGGAGTTTCTGCCACCGTTGTATTGTGAGTGTATATCGTATTTTCTTATCAATTTTAGCACTCGTTGACTTGTATACTTTCACAAACCGTTTGTTTTTATAATTGTACAGTACGTTCCTGGAACATTTGCCAGAACACACCTGCCAAGATTTGTAAACGAGGTTCAAATTCACGATGCTGCTGGTCGAGTATGGCAGATCGGATTGGATAAAAGGGGCAATGGGATTATGCGACGCATCGCAAGAGGCTGGGCAGCATTTTATTCGACAAAGAATATCAGTCCCGGGGACACATGTGTGTTCGAGCTCATAAACAGTGACATACCTGCTTTTAACGTGTACACAGTCGCGGCCAAAGGAAGACAACTGCTCTAAAATTGAACAATTTTTATTTTATTGCACTTTTGGAAACAATGTTTTAATAGTGTAATGTAATTTATCGTGCATTGTCTTCTTTATGTATTTATCATGCATTGTCTGGCTTATTTTCATTGTGTTGAGTTACCTGTTAACCAAACTCGATTGTGGTAGGTTAACCTCCTTGAATCTTTCTGTTTACAGGTAGGTTAACCAACATGGGTTAGGTTAACCTATTTCAATTAATTTAAAAACATAGTTCAATCCACCTGTTAACAGGGTAGGTTAACATACCTGGCATAGAGTAACCTATATATCTTAGCAAAATTGGTTACTTAGTTAATCTAATCAGTTAACCTATGTTTATCCACCCTATAACAGAGTATGTTAACTTACCTGGGATCTGTTAACCTAACCTATACATTACTTAAGAAAGTTGGTAAACTTATTTCACAAAATATGTTAACCTACTACAATCCTTCTGTTAACATTGCCCAGTTAACCTACCTGGGACAGGTTAACCTAACCTATATACATTACTTCGGTTAACCTATTCCATCCGATAGTTGTTTAACCTATTTCAATGAATCTGTTAACATACTACAACCCACCTGTTAACAGAGTAGGTTAACCTAACAAGCAAAAGGTTAACCTATTCCATTCGATAGTTGTTTAACCTATTTCAATGAATCTGTTAACCTACTACAACCCACCTGTTAACAGAGTAGGTTAACCTACCCAGGTAGGTTAACCTAACAAGCAAAAGGTTAACCTATTTCAATGAATCAAATAACCTACTACAACCCACCTGTTAACAGAGTAGGTTAACCTACCCCAGGTAGGTTAACCTAACAAGCAAAAGGTTAACCTATTCCATCCGATAGTTGTTTAACCTATTTCAATGAATCTGTTAACATACTACAACCCACCTGTTAACAGAGTAGGTTAACCTACCCCAGGTAGGTTAACCTAACAAGCAAAAGGTTAACCTATTTCAATGAATCAAATAACCTACTACAACCCACCTGTTAACAGAGTAGGTTAACCTATGTCAATGAATCAAATAACCTACTTCAACACACCTGTTAACAGACACAATTAACCTTCCTGTGTTAGGTTATCAGAACCTCACACCTAACTTTGTTCTATTAAATATGATCATCAACAGAAATACTACATTAATGTGATCCTATTTACAAATATACATCAGAAATAATACAAATTTAAAAAAATGTTTCAAATTTACAAAACGTACATTTTTTCAAAGAATAATCCTATACTATGGATCATAGTTTTGTGTGTACAAGTCAGCTGCTAGCTTCTTCCGCCACATGGATATGTGTTCGTTTTGTACGAGCAGCGCCGACTCTCCAACACTTAAAAATTCAATGAATTTAATTGTGAATACACCGCAATCACCCCTGTAATTAAATAATTAAGTCATTCGCGCAAATGTCAATTTTTTATAAGTTGCAAATAGTAATAATCCAATACAAAGAAACTTACGAAATTTTTTGTTTAACCGTGCCGTCAACCCTCTGTACTCGTACTGTGTCTCGTACTGGAATATTGACTGACTTCGCAAGAACAGGGACGAAATAACACACCGGCTCTAAAAATTTCTCAAGCTGACCTTGTGTAAGGCAACTCTTGTCCGGGTCATAAACATCTACCGTACCTTCGGAAAAGTTAACCTCCACTGCAAACCAGTGTGAATTGGCGAGCACCGGAATGTAAAGATGTGTACAATCATTCCATGGTTGACCGTTCGACTGCGACTTCCTGTGTACGTAGTCGAATAGGTAATCTGGGCACACAAAATTGTCTGGACATGTGTCTTTCATCATTTGTGCAACATCCAGCATGTTCTTGAATGCGAAATCCATGATGACTCTTCGATTTCCGAATGATTTTGGGTACATGGCTGCCCGTTGTCGCAGCAGGTACATCGCCATATCAACATGCTACAACATAAAAAATGAAACAATTATAATAACATATAGTCACTATATCATAGTACTGAAATAAAATTTGGCTTACTTCATCTAAGAGCCACTGGCCGTCCGTCAATAAGTTGTTAAACCATTCTTTGGCGTCTGTGATTCGAACACTCCCCAATTGGTATGTTACGCTGAAAAAATAGTGTCATCAACTGATGTCTAGTAAATAATATGTTAGCAATGAATGTATAAATAACTTACCCAGTCCCAAGTTTAGAGTACCACTTAAGGAACTCTGTCTCTTTTGACGGATCAACCTTTTGGAATAGATCGATATTCGACCCGTCAATGAAGGTTCTTCTCTTCATCCCAGCCGTGTATGGAGAACTCAAGTAGGCTGAGGGTACTCTCATCCTCTTACCCACCACCTCCGTATTCTCAATCATCCGATCGTCCTTCCTCTTTCTACGTGTGAAGAAGACAGCCGGCACATCTGTTGTTACCACCTTCTCCGTCGCTCCATCTAAATTTTCCTTCGGCTGTTGAATACCCGTCTCTATCTCCATCACCATCCCCTCTGCCACTCTCTCCAGCTCTGTCACCACTCCCTCCATCACTCTCTCTATATCTACCTCTGGCTGCTGACCACCAGTCTCTAGCTCCGTCACCATTTCATCCGTCACCCTATCTGTCTCCATCTCCGGCTGCCCATCTGTTACCCCCTCGGTCTCCACATTCGGCTGCCCACCCGTCTCCATCTCTGCCTCCACCTGCTCTGTCTCCACCACTGACTACTGACCACTCGTCTCCAGCTTCGTCACCATCCCAACCGTCACACCATCGGTCTCCACCCCAACCGTCACACCATCGGTCTCCACCACCGGCTCTCCATCTGTCACCCCATCGGTCCCTATATCTGGCTGCCCAGTCTCTATCTCTGTCTCTATATCCATCCGAACCCCCGTCTCAACCTCGGGCTGATCCCTAATCTCCATCTCCGTCTCCACCTCCTCGTTCCTCACCCTGTCAGACTCAACTGGAACCCCATCCGATGCCATCTCCGGTGCCAAATCTGTGTGGTGATATGGTCTCACCCACTCAATGACTTCATCGATTTTTTTGCTCAACTGTCCAACTTTCTTGTTTACACGTCTGACCTCGGCCATCAGCTGAGAAGTAATTCGATGCTCCATCGAAGTCAATTGCCTGTTCAAACGTTCAAATAAATCATCGGATACATTTGAACCCGGATGTACTGTAGATGACCGACGTACAACTGGGGACGGAGTACGAGAATGGTGAGGCGATGTCACACGATGATGGGTCGATAGATGGGAAGGTGAAGGTCGATGCGATGTAGGTGACCGCTGTGCAGTAGGAGAATGTCCCTACATATAAATCAGAATAGACAATGTTAGAAATTTTTCACACCAACTATAATAACATAAAATATATATATATATACCTCTTCTCCAACAAGATATGCGTCGAGAATAGGATCTGGTACCCTAGCAGGAATGTATAATCCCTGAATGCACGCATTATCCATCTCTTCGGGTGTAGGAGTCAGAACAGTATGGACCTCAATCTGACATATTGAACTTTAACATTAATTCGACACGCTATCAATAACATCACTTTCAATATAAATAAAGAGTTATCACCTGAGGATCGTCAAGTATAGCTGCGACATCCTTTGCAGTAGGAATGTCCGTCGCCTGCCAATTTAACATCCTTGGAATCTTCGTCGACTCTTTTTTTATAGCCCATTTCTCGGCCAACCCTACTATAGCCTAAGCCCATACCTACAAATTAAGTATCATTACATATACTGTAATACTAGAATGCTACAAATTATAGTTTCACTAGTTACCTGTATAGCCAATGGAAATCCGTATACATCGTACTTCCGATCGGTCTTAGAACCCTTGATCGTATGCATTCTCTTAAATGCATGCACTGTGTCCATAAAATACCTCCGACCCCATGGATATGCATTAAAGACCTCCACATCGTCGACTACGTCCAAGCAAAATACATCGATGCTGGTCTTGTGGTGTTTGCATCTCAACACGGTCTCCAAGATGTACACCAATCCAAGCTTATATTTATCATCCATCACCGTGCATGCATCAAACGCAGACTCCAGCTCAACAGGTGTGACTGTTGTCTTGCCAAGGAAATATTTATTCAAAAGTCTATTGGACCGTTGAATATTTGGTCTTACTTCTTCTTCATTGCCGGCATTTAGACCAGTGACAATAACAAACTCAATCAAGCTGAACCGGACAACCTTCTCATCCCCTAATACAAACCACAGTTCGTCTGCATTTTCTGACTTTACCAACCGAAGCAATAAATTGTCAATTATTTGGCCCGAGAATTGCATGCGCCTAACCTGATGGAATTTCCAAAAGCATGATCGGCGCAACTCTGCTTTGTGGTGGTCATCAAGAGCATTCTCAACCTTCTTGATGTTTGTAATATTACAATTAGCAGTAACCTTTCCAGGAAATTCACATAATCTACGGTCAAGTGCATACTCCATCCTGCAATAAAAATTAACATTTAATAACTTAATAAATGAAATAAAATAAACATATTAAAGCAGGTCAATGAAACAGGTAACTGACATAATCTTCTGTTAACAGGTTGATATATTCTGTTAACCTAACACAAATTTCTGTTAACAGGAAAAAAATAGTCTGTTAACCTAACATTTGTGCATGTTAACAGGTGACTTCCTTAATTTAACCTACCTTTTGTCTGTTAATAGAAATATTTATGTAGGTTAATAAATTCTTCTGTTAATAGACACTAATGTTCTGTTAACCTAACAAATTGTTCGGTTAACAAGTTGCATATGTTCGGTTAATAAGTTACATTTTGGTAGGTTAACAGAACATTTTGGTAGGTTAACAGAACAATGGTGTCTGTTAACCGAACACTGTCTTAGGTTAACATGTGACTTTTCTTAGGTTAACAGGTGACTTTCTTAGGTTAACCCATTGTTTGCCATTAACAGAATGTTGGTAGGTTAATAAATTCTTCTGTTAACAGACACCAATGATCTGTTAACCTAACAAATTGTTCTGTTAACATGTTACATATGTTCGGTTAAAAGGTTACATATGTTCGGTTAACATGTTACATTTTGGTAGGTTAACAGAACATTGTCTTAGGTTAACAGGTGACTTTTCTTAGGTTAACATGTGACTTTCTTAGGTTAACCTATTGTTTGCTATTAACAGAATGCTGGTAGGTTAACCTAACAATTTGGCCTGTTAACATGACACTTTCTTCTGTTAACCTAGGATTTGACTGTTAATAGAACATCTACCTTTAAACATCAAATGAAATCCTAACAGGTGATAGTTCGGTTATAGTTCTCTAAGAATTTCAATCTTCCTTTTAATCAATACATTGCTTCATTTACAATCAGTTATGCCCTTCTTATGTAGTTTCAACATGTCCCAACATATTTTCAACATTATTACAAGATTTTCATACAATAATATCAAATTAAGTTGAAGTAAATACAAAAAATTTGAAGTTTGCTGAACTCTTACTCGAAAAATGAAAAGTTCTATCCTGTGGAGTTCGAAAAATGCAGAGTTTTTGATTGTGAATTCTACTGAGGAAGAATCCCAAAATTTCAACTGTGCAGAGCGGTTATCAATTTCACAGTTCACCAATTTTTTGATTTTTTTTCATTTCTTTGGAAGTTTATACGTTTCATATGTTTTACAGTGCTCAAGGATATTTTGGACCTTTCAAAATAACTCATTTTAATGTTTTTTTTTTAATATAAGTGGTCAACGGCCTTTTTGGAAAAATGGCCGGGTGACCCGGCCATTTGCCACCATTCCCACGTGAGGCTTAACACGTTTCAATTTTCGTCCAATATTTTTTTTACCAGCAGAAACGATGCCGTTTCTATTCCCATAAATTTTTTAATTTTTTAATTTTTTTTTTGACATTTTCTCCATTTGCTTTCACATTTTGTTCGAGTAAAACTACTAGGCATAGCAATAGGCCGAGCCGAGCCTGTAAAATAGGAGCTTGGCTCGTCTCCAAAATACTTGCTTGGTTCGGTCCACGAGTTCGGCTCGGTCCTCAAATTTTTTTTTTGTTTTTGTTTTTTAAAATTTTGAAAATGAGAAAGAAATATAATATTGGGTATCTTTTATGTTGAAAATTAAAGATTGAAAACCATCATCCTTAAAATAAGAGTATTTATAGAAAAATAATAAAAAAAAAATAAAAAAAATGGTGTGACCGTTGGATGATCATCCAACGGTCACTTAATGCACGAGGCACGAGCCATGAGCCAAGCTGGCTCGTGGCTCGTGCTTTTGGGCTTGTGTCCACGAGCTGGCTCGTTTTTTGGTCGAGTTGAGCTAGCTCGTCTTTCTCTCTTTTTTGAGCTTATCCCTAGCTCGTGCTCGTCTCTCGACGAGTTCGAGTTTGAGTTGGGCCGAGTTTTTACGAGCCAAGTCGAGCCGGCTGACGAGTTTTTTTTGCCACCCCTAAAAACTACCATCTCTGTCTTCGTAAAAATTTAGGGCCCACCACTATGGATCTTAACTGTGGTTGAACATTTCCCCGGCCAAAATTTGTTGTGGGCTTTGAAGAATAAGCCGATTTCGTCTATTCCCCTCATTTAATGTCACTAGGATATTGTTTAATTTTGTGTGAAATTGTTTTCTACTATTTTTTTTTAATTTCTCTCTCTTTGCTTTATAATTGTTGTTTGTCTTCTTCCAGTTCTTTGCGAAGAAGTTTGATTCGAGGTGATTTAATTTTTCAAATTCTCTGCTTTCAAAATTTTTTACTTCTTTGTTGTTCAAAATCTTTTAAGGAAAATTTTGGTTTCATATGGTATAATGGTAACTAAGGGCTTTTCATTTCCAAATTATAAACTAATATGAACAAATTTCACTTTTAAAATAGTTAGCTGAATTTTTAATTTTTTCATATGGTAACTGAGATTATAATATTGTGGTGGAAACAATATTTTAATCTATATTTAATTTTTTCAAAAGAATAATTATAATATTGTGGTGGAAACAAAAAAGAAGTTTGGAACCAGTTTCATTTTTTGTATTTTTAACAGTCTTGCCAAAGTACAAGTTCCAAATGCACTTGCTCAAATATTCTTGACTATGAATACATATGATTCTGTTTTTCTGTAAAAAGGATTATAAATAGGGAAATAAAGAAGGAATAAAATCAGAAAATGAATCTTGCTTTCCATATATCAATGAATTATGTACGTATGAGTGTGGTGCTCCTACGTGAATATCCGCTTAGTGATTCAGTGAATATCTCCTCAATGAAAATGAATCTTGCTTTCCATTAATTGATGCCTTTTATTATTTAAACGTTTTTGATTTGTCCTCTGCAATCATATCATTTCATTTATATGCTAATTATGCTGTTTATATCAGGTACAAGTCCAAGTACCTGATATGCTATTTGTAGTTTATAGTTTGTTTTTTCTTTTACTTTTTCTTTTAGGTAATAAGCTTTCTATTGACACACTTTTAGCAAATGGTGATTTGTTTCATATGCGGTGTTGCGCGCATATATTGAACTTAATTGTAAAGGAGGGTTTGGAAAATATTGAGGGGAGTGTTGAAAAATTTTGAGAAAGTGTTTCTTTTCGGACTTCAACATCGAAAAGATGGGAAAATTTTGAGAATACAGCACGTCAGCTTAAAAATTGTTGTGGAAAAAAGTTGGTACTTGATTGTAAGATTAGGTGGAATTCTACATACATCATGCTTCACACTGCTTCTGAGTACATTGATGTTTTTTTTCGTTTGAAGCAAATATAATCCCAATATAAGAATTTGCCTAGTGATCAAGATTGGAATTTGGCCAAACAGATTTGTGAAAGGTTAAAGATGTTTTATGTGGTAATTGAACTTTTTTATGGAACTAAGTATCATACAGCGAATCTATTTTTTTTTCAAAAATTTGTGAAATAAATTGTCAATTCGTACTTGGACTACTTCTGCTTATTCGGATATTAGAATGATGGCCTTAAGTATGATTGAAAAATTTGAGAAATATTGGGATGAGATTCACGAGATATTAGCTGTAGCAATCGGTTTGGATTCTAGGTTTAAACTGATGTTAGTTGAGTATTATTTTCCTAGGATCTATGGACATGAACGTGCAGCGGTGGAAATTGTTAATGTCGGTGTACTTTGTCGAAAGTTGGTTATCTCATTACACAGAACAACAAGGTTTAAGTGTGAATGTTCCTCACTCTTCATCTTCGTATTACCATTCTGGGATTTCTTCAAGTATTGGAGTAGTAGATGAGTTGGAAAATTTTGATTTATTTGTTACCACGAAAGTCAGCACTAGTAATGTGAAATCTGAGCTCGACTTATATTTGGAAGAGCCGGTCTTGCCTAGGTCTAGTGATTTTGACCTATTAAATTGATAGAAAGCAAATTCAAGCAAATACAATACATTACAAAAACTTGCAAGAGATATCATGGCCATCCCTGTTTCTACTGTTACTTCTGAGTCTGCATTTAGTAGAGTGGTAGATTTGTGAGTCCGCATAGAAGTAGACTTCATCCGAAGACTTTGGAGGCATTGATGTGTGCACAAAACTGGTTGTGGGCTGACAATATTCATGGTATGATAAAATTATTTATTAGGTTTTATATTTATTATTCTTGACTTCATTTGTTGTTAACTCGATTTATTTTATTGTTAGAAAACTCTCTCGCGTTGTTATTGTACATTGGATGTTGTTATACTATCACTGAAGAGGAAATTGAGGACGAAGTAATCTTATTTATTTCAATGTAAAATGTTATTATGTTAAAATATATTTACATTATAATATTATTTAATATACATATATTTCTTAATCATTACACAGGAATTATTGAGATCCGACTATGTCAGTGTCACAACTATGCTATGAGAAGAAGAATGAAGAATATAGATTTCAATTTCAATTTCATTTGTTATTGTCGTTGAACTTTGTCAATCGTGTTCTATTCTAAACCATTTGATTTTTGTGTTGGATTATATTGTTTAGTTGTTAACTTGTTATATTGTATGCTCTAATTTATTAGCTAGAATTAGAGCAGTAGATTGGTTGGCTAAATTTTGTGTGTTATTGAGAGCTATAACATTGGATGTTTTCATTTTTTTTTTTTTTTTTGTAGTGGCTGATTGAATTTTAAAAAAACATAAAATTATAAGGGCAGTGGCAGGGTAGTGGGGCGCCCCGCCCTGCCATGCCAATTGGCGGGTCTAGAGGCGAGACTCGCCCGATTGCCATCCCTAGTTGAATAAGAGAGTTTTGAAAAAATAGAATTTGTAAAAGGAAAGAATGTAGAAGATAATAATACATCACACTTTGATATCAGAGAGAGAACCTGTCTTTGATACGAGGACCAGAGATAAAATATCTATATTAGAAGTTAAATTAGTGATATTCTAATTTTGCCCTCAAATTTTGCACAGATATTTAAATTCATTATTAATCTCCAAATAATGTTCAATTTCATCCTTAATCTCCAATCTAATTTATAGGTTAATTTCAATAGAAAAAAAAATCAATCTTTGAATTTTCTGTTATTTAATTTTGATATGTAATTGTTGAAAATATGATAATAAAAGTGTAAATTTTAATAGACATTAAGATTTAAATAAATTGAATAATAACTAACTAACGTCATATTGAATATGCGTATAATGTAAATTAAGAATTTACTTAATATGTTATTTTTAATATATGCTAATTCATTTTTGTTGTGATTAATATGA
Organism: Forsythia viridissima; assembly: GCA_030279155.1. Lineage (NCBI taxonomy): Eukaryota > Viridiplantae > Streptophyta > Magnoliopsida > Lamiales > Oleaceae > Forsythia > Forsythia viridissima. Next base: position 638,893 of record CM059033.1, read on the forward strand.
TTGTTTTCTTCTTTCTTTTCTTATAAAATTATTTGTTTATTTGAAAATTAAGGGTAAAATATTTTCTTTTGACAAATTTAAGCTTTCTTAGTAAAAGAGTGATTAAAATTGTCTATTAAGGGCATAAAATAAAAAGTTGAAGATGTAAATGCTCCTTTTTTAAGCTTGGAGACCAAATTGTAAAAAGGTAACCTTTTATACTTAACAGTATAAAAAAGTAAGTTTAATTTAAAGTACCTTCTTTTTAAAGAACATTGCATTTTGGTCTCCGTGAGTTCAGGGCATAACTTGTTATTTTATATTCCCATTCAATTGAAGTTTAAAATTTATGCATAATCCAAGCAAAATCATGTGTACGTATTTGTATAATCTATAAAAAAAATTCAAAAGCTCTAGACGATCCGGAATCAATGAACACTGCACAAACAACATGTAATGAAATTAACAGCAAAAGCTTCTTTGAAATTTCAATGGGGCTGAAGAACCAAACTTGCAAGCCTCATTCCCTTTCAGTAAAATCTTCAGCCATAATCACTATAACCCTCTTTCTTGCCTCATTTGTTTACTTGATTGCACCAGAAAGACAATTTTTGAACAATTTTTTCTTTAACAAAGAAGCGGGATTCAGTGGTGATCAGCGGGATGCTAAATTCCCATGGAACAAGCTTTGTTTTGGGTCGACGTACAAGAAGCTGAAGCTTGCGGTCTTCGCGAAAACATGGCTTATTGGGGCTGCATCGGGTGGCATTGAACGCCATGCTTTGACTTTGTACAGAGCTCTTGTTGCTAGAGGACATGATGTTCATGTTTTCACCGAGGTCTCATGTAGATGTTCATGATGGTATACTACATGTGCATTTTGTGGCGAATGATCATGGATCGGTGAATTGTTCTCTAGCGTTCGATATATACAATCAGGAAAACGCGGCTGGTGCTTCTGATTATGTGCATACTGAGAGTGTATCATCGCCTCATTGGCGTGCAAGAATGGTGCCTAAAGTGGCTGCAACATGGCACGGAATATGGCATGAGATTTTGCACTCAAAGTTGTTCCAAGATCTACTTAAACCGAAAGAGCAATTCCCTGCAGGGCAGATTACAGACCTTCAAGAAGCAATGCCTTGGCTTCTAGACGAGATCAGGTTCTTCTCGAGCTACACACAATATATATGTATAAGCAATAGTGCCGGCGAGGTTCTAAGAAACATCTACCAACTCCCTCAAAGAAATGTCCATGTCATACTCAAATCAATGGAGTTGATGAAACCAATTTTGTGCATGATTCAAAGACTAGAGTCGAGTTTGGAAGAAAACAAGGGATACCATCAAACACGAGCCTAGTAGGCTGGTTAGAGACAAGGGGCATCCCCTTCTTTATGAAGCATTCTCATTGATATCTGAACACAATCCCGGAGTTTTTCTACTAGTCTCGGGTTCAGGACCATGGGCTAAAAGGTATTCGGAATTAGGATCAAATGCGAAAGTCCTAGGTGAGTTTGATCCATCAGAACTGTCTGATTTTTACAATGCTCTTGATCTGTTTATTAACCCAACATTGAGGTCTCAGGGGCTTGATCTTACATTAATTGAAGCTATGCATTGTGGGAAGACAATTTTGACTCCAAATTTCCCAAGCATAACTGGAACAGTGATTCTAAATGAAGAATTGGGATACACTTTTTCACCAAATGTAGAGTCCTTAGTACAAGCCTTGAAGATGGCCAAAAAATTCTGCGGATCAAAGGCATGATTTGTAGAAAACACGCGATTTGTAAGGTGTAATTTTTCTCTGTGAATATGATATTTGTAATTTTTTCTACCAACTCTCACACATCTTGAACTTTAAAATATGCCTTCAAAATATACATGTCTGCTATACTTGTTTGTAATGAGTCGAAACATTATAACATAGTTGTTGTTTGTCATCTCTTCTTCTCACATTTTTATTGGAATTTCGATGTTGGAGAATAATTTTAGAAAATGCCAAGTGCAAACACGATTGGATGTGGCGGGAATTAATGGAATTACATGTTATAGTGGCCATTGTATCTCGAAATGTGTAGTTAATTGTTGAGCCCTTACAAAATACTCCACCACCTATGCATCAATGATTAAGTGCTTGTTAGGTAGGGATTAAAATAGATTTTTTGGTCTATTTGCTTTTGACCAATTGCAACTATTGATTATTCAACCATGATTTTTAGAATTTTATTTGTGATTTTAACTCAAGATGGACCTTTTTTCGAAACCAAAAAAATAAAAAAAATAAAATATATATATATATATATATATATATATATATATATATATATATATATATATATATATATATATATATTTTAATCCCTACCAAACAAGCACTATATCACATCTGGCTTCTCCTTTTGGAATGCATCACACCTGTACATAACATATGGCTTCTCCTTTTGCCTCCACAATGTAAATACTTCAAATAATAAATTTAAGATCGACTATATAATTTTATTCTTTATTTTTTTGTATCAGGCATTTTTATTTTTAATTTTCTCTATTTTAACATGGTCTAATTGGATTGATTCACTCTTTTGATCAGAACCTTAAAAAAAAACCCATAATAAGAGAGAACGAAAAATTTCATATATAGCATTTATTAATCACTTACTAACACGAGTTGTACTTAGTAATATCAGTAATTTCGATCAACACTGCATGCATCGATAAACATGCATAAAAAAAAGGAAAAATAATAATAATTGGAAATAGTCTATTCCAAATTACTAACATCTTTCCTATCATAAGCATCTAATTATGATGTTTAGGATCTGGTCCTCCGGGACTAACCCTGTTAAAATCATAACGATATTCATCTTGTTTATCTAAACTTGCTTTGAACATTTCTTGTGCACTTTGGATCAATGCACGTCTCGTACCATCCTTATATAATAGAGGAAGAGTAGCCCGACCATGAACACGAGAAGACGAGAATGAAAGCGCAATCAAAATTAAGCAGAACCAAAATTTAAAACCAGCCATTGAGATACACTAGCAGTAAGGGTTTTGTAGTTTGTAGTAGTAATATTTGTAAACTTGGAAGTGAAGGTAGAAATGTTGAGTTAGGAGGGGTGACTTATATAGAGGTCCATTGCCCTCAATTTTGTCATATTTTAATGTAAGATGGATCAAATAAGACACAACTTTTAATTAAGGATTCCACCTGGGTTTTTAGTGGGCGCACCTCTGTGATGATGCCATTCAGTCAAATATAATTTTATTACTCTTTTCTAATTATATCTATTTTAGTGTTACTTTTGATGCCACATTATTTAATTATTTGACCTCAAAATTAAAGTGCACATTCAATTCAATTGTCGATGTGGATTACAGAAAGTGTTTTCTTTATGCCACCGTGGACATTTATTTGGTTACAAAGATAATTTAAATAAATAAATTTATCGTTTCTTTGACAATTAAAATTTTTAAATAATACGACTTAAGTCATAATTAAATTAGTCACACATCACAATTTTAATTTGAAAAAAAAAAAAAAATTCTTGCATGCTTTTTTGTAACAAGACTCATTAAATCATTATTGATGTACAGTTGAGAAGAAGACATTTTCTTCACTTTCTCTCAATATTGGTCCTTCTAAATTGTTACTTTCTTCATTGCAATGTAAAACCAAAGGTCACAAATAAGTTTAATATTATAAAGAGCTCCCCCATGAAATTAAGAAACAGATGAGGTAGCTCACCCAGAATTTAAAACTTCAATTTATATATCACCCCTTAACGTATTCGTTGACCAAATACTCTTATCTATCAAATAAAGTGTTCTCTTCCTCATTTTTTTATTTCCATGTTAGACTTTACTTAAAATAACTTAATCTTAGCCACTTATTTTATTAAATATGATTTTTAATGTTACTTTTATAAAAATAATTTTTAAGCACAATTAAACATATTACGATTATTAGAATAGCTGGTGCTATAAAACAAAATGTCTCATCTTTCAAAATTTCACAGCCTGATGACACATCTACCTAGACTTTACCTGCTCTCGTATGGTATTTAGAGGTGTTGAGTTGGATAGGCATCTCGGCATCGCCGTATGTCTCAAGTTGGGTTTTAGACAATATTTTCTTATTTCTTCTCCAGAATCACAATTGAATTCAGAAAACTCTAAAATAAATTTTTTTTTTCTGGTTACCCAAAATATATTTTACATTAAGAGTCTGCTTTGGAGTTTTGGAGTATGAGTTATGAGGATGTTTTAAAGTAGCGATTTTTGAAACAGTCTAACTTATGTTTGAGAGTTTATTATTCAATATTATATATTCGTCTACCATTGACAATATAAAATTAAATTTATGTTATTGTATATGTTTTTTTCTTTTGCATATGTTCTTTTATTTTTAATTTTAATTACAAATATTAAATTTAGAGTAATTTTGAAACGAAAAGATAAAATTGGAAGAAATTTTGAAAAACGATAAACAACTATCAATTTGGGAATTGTGAGATATACGCCAAGTTACACTACAATGGTTTAAAAACTAACAAGCACTAATTTTTTCTAACGGTTTAAAAAAAAAATCCTAAGCCTGCCCTAAAAGCTTAAAGAGCACAATTGGTGGGTGGAGGCATGGACTTGTGGTGGGAGAGTGCTGGAGTTGTTAATATTAATAGGGATATTGGGGCGACTGCCGTCACTGGCCCATAATGAATTCCACTACCCTTTTCCAAGCCAAAACTCATCACGAAACGTAGCAAACCGCCAAATCCAATGGCAACCAAACAAAAATAATGTTCACTTTTAAACTTTTCTATCTCTTACATAAATCCAAATGCACAATTTATTAATTTTATTAAAATGACTTTCAATTTTTCGTATCATCTTCTCCTTCATCCTTACTCAATCTTTCTTTCCTTTTCCCTTTCCCTTTCCTTTTCTCTTTTCTCTCTACGTCCCGTTACTCCCAATCTTGCCTCTACTCGAGAGAAACTTGGGAAACAAGGGAATTGTAAAAGATAACAAAACACGGAGAAGGGAGATGCATCAATGAGAAAGATGACATGTAGAATAAAATAATCAACACAAGGTTTAATGTGTTTCGGTTGCCAGTGTAGCAACCTACATGCATCGGAGAAAGGGAATGATTGGAATGCTTGACAAATCTAATCATATTTAGTGTTTGTTTGGTTCAGAATAAAATATACTAAAAAACTGTGATCAAAAGTCAACAATTAATTTTAATCACATTTTTCATGAAACCCACAATCTTTATTACCTTTTTAATTACATATTTTATCAACTTTGTATCAAAATTTGCTAAAAAATTATCACAAACAAGCTCTTAATTTTCTTTATTCAACAACACTCTCCGTCAAGTTGATACGAACAGATTTAGAGAGCTCAACAATTATCACTTGAAATCTGGTTATAGTTAAGCTCTTTGTGAATATATCAGTTAAATGTTGACCACTTCGAACAAGTGACAATGTCACCATTCTTGACCAAGGAACATATATAACTTAAATCATTTAAAAGAACTAGAGGAAGTTTTAAGCTAGGATTTGGGTCTGAATCGGCCATAAGAATTTCGCAAAGACATATAAGGGCTAATTATGTACCACACACTTGAGAATAATGCAATTTCTCCCACTATGTGGAGTAAACTCTACAACTCTAAGAATGACTTTAAATCTTTTGTGCCCTTTTTGAGTTTTTACTAATTTGGGCTATACTTTTTAGTTTATTACTAATTTGAGCAACTAAAAAGGTTTGACTTTTTTAAATGTAAGTTTGATTTGAACATTCACTAAGACACCTTCAAGTGGAAAAAAGAGCCCTAATTTCTAATTAAACGAACGAAATTGGTTTTGGGGGGCACTATCTTATTATCAAAAGCTATCTATTTTTTCCATGATGAGACATATATATTTATACTTATCTTGTTTGATGGAAGGAATTTGTTTTGTTTATATGGTTAGCATTTAAAAAAACAAAAGTAAAAGCACATTACTATATAATCATTGAAAATTACATATCCATTTTTATATAGTGAAAGAACGACATACTTAGTACACAATATTGAACATGTCAAAACAATATTTTAATTTTTTTTCTTTTGAATGTTATCAAACATTGTATAGACCACAATATCAAACAAATGAGCTTTGGTATTTTTAGTGGTACGCGGGGGTGGGTGCGGAGGCAGGGGGATGGGACCAAACTGTAGTCCGATCTCGCATAAAAAAAAATTTAATTTTTGTAGTGTAATTTTTTTTCTTCGATCTTGAAGTACAAATTTTTTTAAGTAGTAATCATCCCTCCAAAAAATCCTGGCTCCACCCTGATAGTAAGAAACTTCATGTAAAAATTCGTCTAGAAAACACAAATTAAAATAATTCTTTTCTTGCCATGAAATAGTTCTAGGCAAATTTGTATGCAAGATTGACAATTTTATAGAGTTTTGACTAGCATTGAAAAGATACATAATTTGAGCTTTTGTTGATTAAATGGTAAAATTAAAACTAAATTTATAACAAGTTAAAAAAGGTAATTTTGAACATTATGTTTGATAATATAAAAAATTTAAAACTTTTAGTTTTTTTTTTAAGAATAATGAAACATGTCAGTTTGTGGTAGAATAATGTTTAATACTAGGATTAGATGATTTGATGGGCAAGGAGTCTTATACCTTTTAATGGAATAATTTCATCTTTTTATACTAAAGTCATCACCTTTTATGAAAAGTCACGATCCTTCAATGAATGGCCACGTTTAAAGACGATATATATAAGACTTTTAATAATTTTTTATTTTTATTTTTGGTAATAAAAAATTTCCTTTGACAACCTTTATTCTACAAATACAATGAAATTTCTCTATTTGTGTAAAAAAATATTATGAATGGATATTCGTATCTATGTTTGGTGAGAAAGACAGAAATTGTGTTAGCTAGTTCTTGTGTAATTGCGGTGCTTCTTCTATAAAAATTAAAATATATTTTATTTAGGAGACAATTGCTCGAGACTTTGAACATTAAAATAGTAAAATTATTTTAAAAAAACATCGTGAATTCAATTGGGGTCATATTATTTTTAGATAACTTTGAAGAATAATAATAAGTTTACGGTTTTATGTTATGCAAGTCTCACGTAAACTAGACAATTTTTGTGTGATTTAAGTACGAGAAATTCTTTTAACTAGTCTATTTTTCTAACCAAAATAATTAAATATGGTCATTTAGTCGTACGAATTGACAATGGTACCTTTCTATTAAAGTTTTCTTTAGAGGCAATCTAGTCATAGCTGACGAGGAAGATTATAGTGTTCAAATGGACAATAAAATCTTGTCAACTTTGCGTATTTTGATAATAATGATTAGATAATTTGAAATTCATGCAAAAAGAAAAAAAAAAAAGAATAGAAAGTGTTTAAATCTTGCTTAGTTTGATGAGAGTCCCTAAATAGTTTAGAATTCATGCAAAAAAAGAAGAATGTATCTAAATAGACTATAATTTGGTCTCATAACTTTGTCATTTTGACAAGAATGCTTAGATGACTCGAAATTCATACAAAAAAAAAAAAAGACGACGAATTTGATAAGGGTTTTAAAAAGAGAATGTTATATTTGTTACTAAATTTTTTTTTTAAAAAATGACCATTATTAACTAACTCAAAGTAGTGGACAAAATTAATTTTCTTTATTTTATAAGTGTCTTAAATAAGTTATCATGACGTGAATTAAAATTATGTTATACGACGTACTAACTTAATTTAATGGTAAGAAGTATCATGCACTTTTATTTTTGATATTTTGGTAAATCGAGCAGAATTAAACATAACGACAAAAAATATATTCATATAATTTATCTCAAATTTTTGAAAAGATAAGAAATAAAATTCACTCCAAGTTAAAACTTAAAATACATCTTGAAAGTGCCGATCACCTGCCCCCAGGGGGCAGGTGAAATTCGGCCCACCTGCTGCGTGTCAGCAGGTGGGCCGTTGATGATAACTTTTATTATCAACGGCCCACCTGCTGACACGCAGCAGGTGGGCCGAATTTCACCTGCCCCCTGGGGGCAGGTGATCAGTCCCCTACATCAGGGGGCAGATCAGTCCCCTACATCTTGATATAAGAAGAAAGTACAATTACAAAATAGGACACCACCAATAAATCCACAGAAGAATTGGATTGATTATCTCTACTCTCCTGACTGGTCATAGTCTATAGAAATTTGACAGAAATAGCACTACAGTGCAGTTCTTTTTGGCGTTTTAGCACCTTCTAAAGATTAAAAAATATCTTTACTCTCAGTCTCGTGTATAAATTTTGAGAATATAACCGCTAATGCTTCTATATAGAAGTTTCACTTAATATTTTAATTACACCATTTATTTTTATTTTTTTAATTCTTCTCGTCTCGTGTAGAGATTCTTCAAATGAGTTCAAGAGTAGGCAGAAAATTTTTGTTTTATCTTCTCGACTGGACAATAATTTATATTTTAAATTTACCTCCAACTCTTTCTCCCAATAAATTATCTCCACCAAACGAAAAACTTCATTCTGCATTGCTGCTGAGTCGTTGGACTTATCCACTGAGGGACTCGTGGAATTTATGTGGATTGGGTTGGGAGAAATCTACCAAAGATAGGTAGATAGATAGACTATAGTCTTTTCCAAGGCTAAGAATATCTTCAATGTATTCTATAGATTGCTATTTAGGTGACACAAATATTGAAAGATTTTCAACCTACGTAGCATTGATATATAATTAATAGACATTCAAGTTCAAATTTGGTCTCCAATACATTATATAGATTGCTATCTAAGTGAATTTTATTTTATTAAAATAAATACTAAATTACATTTAAATATGCATCGAAAATTTAAATCTATATAAGAAATTTAAATATTGCTAAGTTAGCATATTTAACGGAGTGTTAGACATTGTCTATTTTTTTTCATGCCACTCAGATTGACAGAGTGCCTAATAACTTGTATTGTAGATGAAATTTTTTAGACACTATCTATTTTGCTTATATTGTAGAGTATTTTTACAGAGTAAATTCAATAAATAATCACTCAACTTTATCTAACATTACTACTTGCTCAACTAACTTTGAAGTATTACCCGTTGTTCACTGATCTATCTCAAATCATTACTCATCCATCACCCGACTCATTTTCGTCAATTAACCTTAAAGAAAAATGCCATGTGGCGGACGAAATCTTATGTGGCACAAAAATCTGTTAAAATCTGCTACATAGATTTATAAAAAAAAAGGAAATCCAGAACATAAAAATAACGTTTTCTTAGCAATTAGGGTTCAATTGGAATTTTGTGTTTTGCTTATTTTGTACGAAAACGTTATTTCTTTTTCCAGATTTCTTCCTTTTAAAATATATATATATATGGTAGATTTTAGCAGATTTTTGTGCCATTTAGCAGATTTTTGTGCCACATAAAATTTCGTCTGCCACGTGACATTTTCTGTTAAGGTTAATTGACGGAAATGAATCGGGTGATGGATGAGTAATGGTTTGAAATAGATCAATGACAAATGAGTAATACTTCAAAATTGAGTAAGCAAGTAGTAATGTTAAATAAAATTAAATGATTATTTATTAAATTTACTCATTTTTTACACCACAATTGCATTGAAGATGTTCTAAGGGAGGCCCAAAAAAAAAAAAAAAAAAAAAACTTAGAATATCATGAATTCATATATTTGATTTGAATGAGAGAATGAGAATACTTTAGCATTTCATCTTTCTATTACCCTGTTATCTAGTTTGCAATTCATATTTAACTTATCACGTATCTTTACTATACAACTTATAGTTTTTTTTATTTTTTTTATTTTTTTTGGGGAATGCCAAACAACCAACTTTTATTTAACTAGTTTGTCAAAAATAAAACTCGGAATACAATCAACTCAATCTTAAATAACTAAACAAGAAATAGCAAAGGACGCCAACTCATGGACTACTCTATTTCCACTTCTAAGAACAAAACAAGTACCACAACTTACACCATGTAAAAGAGCTACAATATCAAACAAAATTGATCGATGCATTGAAAACTAAACTAAAATCATGGTATAAGCTTTGTACGACCCGAAGAGAACCGCACTCAGCTTCAAGAGATATAGAGATATGCAGATTCAGTCCGATTGTTAGCGCCAATAACCAACCCTCGTGCAATGCATCTTCCGGTGAGAAAAGCACCTTTAACAAACCAGTCCCATCGAACGACCACAGTACTCCATTGACCAACCGCCTAATACAACATTAATGCTAAAACAAATCAAATTATTATTTTATTATAATTTTTTTAATTTTTTATTTTGTAATCTTGAAGACTTGAACAATATCTATGCTTAGATTAATATTCTTTAATGGTTGCTATTATTTTCATTTGTTTATATTTGAAAAGATTCCATGTCGTGTCAAACCCTCCAACTTATAATTATTAGATGAACAAATATTATAATTAGCATTAAAAATAGTTTGATTAAATAAATAATAATACATTTATATTACTAGTTGCAAATATTTATATGAAATTTCGACATCAGACATAATCCGAACAACCATAATCTGGTGTTTTATTAATACTAAACTATTCCATTTTATTAATGTCATAATCTTCATTAATTATTAATCAATTGGTCTTGTTTACATGAATTAATTATTTTTAGGAAAATGATATATGTAAACACAAAGATATGCTAACAAACTAAATATAAACAAACAATCACTAGGCAGTTACGTGTAGGAATTGTTTTCTTGGATTTATATATACTAGTTAAACACGCATGCGTTGCACGTGCTTTTGTAATCATATTATTAATTTTTAATATTTTCAAATTTTTTATTTTTTAATTGTTAATATTTAAAATGTTAAAGTAGCAATTGCAATAAAAATAAAAAAAATATGGTTGTTGATAATATATTGTTTTATATTGTTCAATGTTGATATTTTATTTACATTCATAGAAGTACAATTGCAATCAAAAATGAATTTTATATAGTAGTAATACGAATTCAGTGAAGGGTTTTTGCTGATTTGAGATTTGATGATTGACGAACCATTAATATCAAATCGTATGGAATTACTGATGTACTAATTGGGATCTTTAGGATTGTATTTTACGAAAAAAAATTAATAATTATTAATTTTATTGGAGAGAATGTAATGATTGACTATATAATATTGTACATTTGTTGGAGTAGTGATTCCTTGTAAAGAATGTTCTTTGTGTATATTCTATTTTTATTTTGCGTGTCTGATTTGACGATGTAAATGAAAACAACATAAATGTAAATGTAAATGTAATCCAATCCAATGTATTCAAAACAATATTTTCATCTCCATGATTTGAATTTTAATCCGGTAATGAAAAAAGTTACAATTTTCTCATTAATTTTTTTAAATCCATTTTTCATTTCTTTCATCTACGTAAGGCAAAACAATTTGAAATCGTCTTTTTACATTCATATTTAATTTAATATATTAAATATTTATAAATTTTAAATGTATATTTAATAGATTGATAAAAATTCAATATACGATAATAATGAATAATAAAAGAGTAACAAATAAATATTAAAAGATAGTTGCATTCATTTAAGTACAATTACAATTAGATATGAGTTTTATTAAATTAAATTAAAAATAAAAAAAGTTTCACACGTCAGTTCTAAACTATAATAAATGTTTGGTGGGGGTTTAAAGATTTTGAAAAAAATTGGTAAAATGTGTTGTTAAAAAGATGATAAAAATTGTAGGTCCACAAAATATGTAGTTGAAAATGAATTTGAGAAAAAAAGAATTTAAAAAAAAAAAAATAGAATCAAACATGCTCGTAATCACTGTAATCTAATGTATTGAAAATAATATTTTTATCTCCATTTCAGTTTTGACAAATATGATTTGAATTTTAATGCGGTGTTTTTTTGATTAAAACTCATTTATCATTCCTTTTATCTACTTAATGCAAAAATAAAAAATTGAGATCATCTTTTCACCTTCATATTTAATTTAATAGATTAAACGTTTAAAAAATTTAATTGTATATTTAGTAAATTGTTGAAAATTTAATGTACAATAAGAATAAACAATAAAAGAGTAATAAATAAAATATTAAAAAATAATTATACATTAATGAATACTAAAGGTGAATATGGAATTTTAAAAAGTTTGTAAAAGTATAATGGTCAAAAAATGTTTCTCCATTTAAGCTCCTTTTAGATTAGTATAGATAAGTAAACTTAATTAAGAGTCTGTTTGGTGTAGATTTTAAATCAAAAATTGGTTTTTTTTCATCCTACCGTCTTTGACTTTTTCAAAGTTTTTTTTAGGTGAAATAACAAAATTGTCCTTTCTATTTTGAAGTTGCATTTTGTTGATTAAGGACAATTTTGAAATTTCACCTTAAAAAAATTTGAAAAGTCAATGGATGAAGTATTTACATCAAATAAATCTTCCAAAACCCTAAAACGATAACAAACTATTTTCTTTGGAAATAAAGCCAAAAACAAAAAAAAATTATTTGTTTAAATATTCTTATTTATTTCCAATATTTAAGATTTTATGGAGGAATAAAGTACACCTCAAATCTCACACTTAATTTTATGAACTCGAGGGATAATTAAAATATTCTCAACATAAATCCAAGATTTGAAGGATGATTGTCTCCCAATTCACAAGTTTAATGAAACCTTAGTGATATAAATGACTACAATAAGGTAGACATATTTTTATAGGGAAATGTTTTAAGGATATCTTCTTTATACTATGTTGTATGGATTCACATTCACCAACATTTTCACTACTTCACATGCTTTTATTGGCTTCGAAATTAAAAATAAATAAATTTATTTACTAGGATTCTTTGATTTTTATTTGAAATAATAGATCACGTTTATATGTTTCAGATCATGTATGCGAATGGTTCTAGAATATATAATCATGGGTGTAATATAGAATATATTTTTCTTAGTGCTTGTTTGGTATAGATTTTAATGGGTTTGTTGATTTCCATTTTTTGACTTTTGATAGAAAATGACTAAAATAACCTTTTGTTTTTCAAGATAGCCGCAATATTTGACTAGAAAATGAAGTTATTTTAGTCATTTTTTCCTAAAAGTCAAAAAATAAAAAACTAAAAACCCATTAAAATCTATACCAAACAAGCACTAAGAAACTAGTGAAAACATTGTACTACATAATCAGTAGGATTTAAAAAAAAAAAAAACTTGGGTGAAAAATGATGGAGTTAACAAGAGAATGGAATAGGATAATTTAGAGTGAGAATAAAGCAAAGATTGAACTGAGATTACACACGAGGACAAACAAAAAGACAGTAAAATTATGTTTATCCAGAAAGAGAAATAAAAATAAAGAGATGCCTGTCATTGTACAGAAATCCAGCAAATCACAAACAAATTAAAGGTGGGCATTTTGGAGACTGAAATTTGAAGGCAGGATGATGGTTTTTTCTTTTAATTAAGTGAAGCAATAAAGAAAGAGAGAGAAATAGAAAAAAGGGTGCAACAAAAACCACAAAAGTATTAAGGAGTCACTTTCAAGAGGGGGCATTTTGGAGGGATCTATCCTCTACCCTTATAAAACATTTTACTCATTTATTTCGAATCTGAGTCAAGTCAAGTCGAGTTGAGTCGAGTGATATTGTGAATTTTTTTTCACCAAGGGTTCTTTCATCTGTGGGCTTTTAAGTAGAATAATTGTCAGTTCTTTATACTCCTGCAGTGCTTTTAGTTATAGTACAGATTAACAGTATGGATTAATCCAGTATGAAAAGCTGTGTAACGTGAGAAGAATAAAGATGGGTTAGGCTAAATATGTGGGGTGATGGAATTTGGAAGATTTAATGGCAGCAACTTTTGGGTATCAGATTTGGCAGTTACAGAAATAGCACAGCAAAAGAGTCTTGTAAATTAAAAGCTGGAACAGGAAAAAAAGCATAAGAACAAGGTTCTGAGTCTGGATCCTCATCTTTATCATCTTTATAATCAGAACCTAACCCAAAATCAAGTACAAGGAAAAGAAGAAGAGAGACTAGACAAATCACAAAACACACAACCCCACCACCACCACCAGCCCCCGGTGGTGTTCCATGAATACCATCAACATTTATATCAATCCCAAGAATTTTGCCAACAGCATCAGCTAATCTATGGTGGAAGATTAGGAACTCAGCCTCAGCCTCAGCCTCCCAAGAAGCGCTTGTCAAGTGTCGAACATGCAAGATTGCGAGAAGACATGGGAGACAGTACTCATCGTCATCAAACATTGTCAAGATTAGGCACAAGGAACAGTACTGGGGGCGAGATAGTAGAAGTACAAGGAGGACACGTTGTGAGATCCATTGGTCGAAAAGACAGGCACAGCAAAGTATGCACCTCCAAAGGCCCCAGGGACCGCCGTGTCCGCCTAGCTGCACACACTGCAATTCAGTTCTATGATGTCCAGGACCGCCTTGGCTACGACCGCCCAAGCAAGGCGGTCGATTGGCTCATCAACAAGGCCAAGGCATCCATCGATGAGCTTGCGAGCCTGCCTGCCTGGAATCCCGCCACTGTTTCTTCTGCAAATGTAAATTTCGAGCAAGAGGAACCCCAGAAACAACTGGAGGAAAATCAGCAGCAGTATCTTAGAATCCACTATACCGATGCGTTGGACGCTAATCAAGAATTGCATCAAAGCAGTAATGCTGATCTGAATGTGAATAACACAAGTTTTCTGCCTCCACCAATGGACTCGGATGCTATTGCCGACACTATCAAGTCTTTTTTTCCGATGGGTGGTTCAGCTGAGGCAAGCTCCTCGGCTATGCAATTCCAGAGCTTCCCAACTTCAGATTTTCTTTCAAGAACCAGTAGTCAGAGCCAAGATCTGAGGCTCTCTTTACATTCATTTCAAGATCCAATTCTGCTCCACCACCACAACCAACAGTCTCAGCAGTACCAGAGCCCCAGCCACCACACTGAACAAGCCCATGTCCAAGCACAAGTCCTATTCACTGGAACCACTCCACTAGGGTTTGATTGCACCACAGGCTGGTCTGAACATCAACAGCAGCCTACTGAAATAAGCCGGTTCCAGAGACTTCCAGGTTGGAATACCAGTGGAGACACTGCAAGTGGGAGTGGCGGAGCAGCAGCTGCAGGATTCTTCTTCAATTCGACGCCAGCACCGCAGCCAACGCTGCATCAGCTGTTAGGCCAGAACCAGTTTTTTTCTCAGGGGGGACCCCTTCAGTCCAGTAATACACCTTTCTTTCGTGCTTGGGTGGATCCATCTGCGATAACCATCGCCACCATTGATAATAGTCAACAGCTCCATCACCATCCAGAGATTGTGCCAATTTATCCAACTTCAATAACTGGCGTTGGATTTACTTCAGGAGTGGACACGTTCTCTGGGTTTCACTTTCCCGCAAGAATTCAAGGTGATGAAGAGGAGCATGATGGTTATTCTGACAAACCATCCTCTGCTTCCTCTGATTCTCGCCATTGATTTTACCTCACAAAACTCAAAACTCTCCCCCCTATCATTATCAGGTAATATTTAGTCATATTTCATCTTGTTTCAATTCTATATGTTATGTGATGATATATATTGCTATATTTAACTTAATTTCTAGGGCTTTATCAATTTCTCAGTACTGGAGAGAGATTTCAGTGATTTAGTTCAATGGCAGGTGCCATGGGAGAAGAAGAAATCTAATTCTTTTCGATCCCGGGCTTGTTAATGTCATGAGCTATTAGGGCTCAACTTTGTTTCAAGACATTCAAATTTTCTTCTGTTTTTATTATGAGACTCTTCAATTATTCTTGTTGCTATTGTATATATACTAGTAAACTGCTTGTCGGTGGAATTCAATCGTAGAAAAATAAATAGAGATTGATAGGGACAACAAGGTTGAGAATGAAAGATTTTGAGAAGAATAGTAAAGAGAAAGAGAATTGAAGAATTTGAAGAAAAAAAAAATTAGAGAAGGTGAAGACAGACGAAAGTATTTATTTTGAGTGAGTGGAGGTGAAACTTCTTACGATTGTGATAAACTCAATTTTTTTTAATGGGTCATAGTCAGACTAAAAATATATACTCTTTTAAAGAGTTCATCAAAAAGTCTATGTGATCGATACATTTATTTATTTTAGTATTCAACAATATTTATAAATTCGGGGTTATTGATTTGAGCTGGTTGTCATTTTTTTAAATTAAAATTTCAATGTAGGAAGGAATAATTAGAGTGTTATCTCTTTCTAAAAATGGTCATTTCGCTTTTCTAACTTCTTTTAATTCCTTTACTAACTTCCTTCAATTTATACTTAATTGAAAAGAATAACTAATCTTTTAGATAGGTTAAAATAATAACAAATATCACATTTTATGTTATTCAATTTAACGTATCAAATATATTATAATTCTTGATCGTGACAACTTGAACATTGCTTCCAACTACTATTCTTTGTGTCAATTACTTCCCTTTATTAGCCTGCCACATTGACGACATCGTATGGGGATCTATTTCCAGCAAATTTGTACAAATTTTCTACTTTTAAATAGATAAAATTAAATTTAAATGAATTTATATATATATTCACACTCTAATAACTTCAACTTTTAATTGTGAATGAGATGAACAAAATTCAATTGTGAGACAAACACATCCATGAAAATCATTGAAGCATGGTACTTGACCATCCATCCCTTCATGGTCCCCCATCAGCAATTTGTGGGCCACATGAAAATATCCAAGTCTGGCTGAAAACTATATTTTATTTTAGAAAAACAAGAAAAATATCAAAGACACAAGATTTGGCTTCTATTGAGATGGTGACAATTGCTTGATGATTTCATATTTTTGTGATTACACTAAAATTTTGAGATTTTTAAAGTCTATAATTAACCATACACGTTGAAAAGTATTTGTCAACATAGACAAATGTTATGTCCAAACATGAAACAACATAGTATAAAAGAAGATGCTCCTTGGCATGTAACCTTTATGTTACTGTCAAAATTACGTACGAGAAAAATAACATATTTGAATACGGTTAGAAATAAAAATTTACTTAAAAATAAAATTTCAAGCTTAGCCAAACATGTATTAATGAAGTATAGACAGAACATACTATTAGGGAAACAAGCAATTTTCCCTGTACAAATGGATCCTATAAACAACTTCATTTATGCACACTCCAAACAACTTACAACCCTCCAAGTCCAAATTCATAGTTTAATTATATAATCGCTAAATATATTTATTCATAAATGATTAGGATATTAGATCAAAATTATTGGATTTTTGTTTTTTGTTTTTAGGTGGATAAACAGAGGTGTCAAGCCATTTTCTTCACATCAGCCTACAGACAACTGAAACAAACAAGTCCATAGTCTAATTTTTCACACTTTCCTTTTGATTCTTCGGTTTTGAAGCGGGACGAACTTTCTACTCAAGATTTGCCTTGTGGGAAGCTTGCTTCATAATATTTTGGCTGGAATTTTTTCTTGCATGTGTAGAATCCTTTCCGTTGGACAAATGTGGTTTAACTGAAACAATGATGTTCGTTTTGGCCAAGTTCGTAGTTTTACTTGTCTTTTGCTTGCTGTCAACTTTCTTTGGCATGGAAGGACTCACTTCGACCCGTTTCTCCCATGGACGAACAGCTATCCATCTCTCTTTCCAACTCCACCCGCAGTTGTCTTTACTAAGGTCATAATAAGCTTGACCAAGATATTGGCTCGAATTCGCCCTCCACTGCAAATAACAAAATAACTTACTAGTGAGAATGCAATTTCATGGATGTCACAATTGATAATTGTAATGAATGTTATTTTAAAATGACGAGCCTGATGAGAAAAGGCGTATGCCATGGCTCGCTCCCTTCTGGCTGCAGCTTCTTCTCGCTGTTGTATCCTGTTGAGAATGTCTTCCATGGTTTCAGAGCCACCACACCATTCTACCTGTCGGGGAAATTCAAGGGTGATGAAAAATGCTGAAGCACAGCATTGGACTAGAATAGATGGTATAATGAACAACACATTAACTTGTATTTCTACTTCAATGATGGAGATCAATTTGGGGCATTCTGGCAAGACAGTGGTCATATTAATCCACAATTTAATGTCCTTTGCAGACAGAAGGAATC
The DNA here is from genome assembly GCA_030279155.1 of Forsythia viridissima. Classification (NCBI taxonomy): domain Eukaryota; kingdom Viridiplantae; phylum Streptophyta; class Magnoliopsida; order Lamiales; family Oleaceae; genus Forsythia; species Forsythia viridissima. The sequence goes on from CM059033.1 coordinate 657,071, forward strand.
CGAGGAGACTATTATCTATTCAAAATTTTACTGCCTAAGTTGTCCTAGAGCTTTAAATAGAAAACAGATTCCAATTTGTCTTGAATTTACTTGGGAAAATTTGCTACAAAGTTAAATTCTCCATTAGAGCTAAGCAGTTTACTGAGAGAAACAAAATACTTACCATTGATCAAAATTATTGTGAAGGGTAAAAAAGTTTGACTTCATATGGTCGGAGCAGGTTTAAAGGGCAGCTCTTTCCTATTTTTCTCTATAGTATTGCCATTCTTTGGCAATATACTTTTTTTTCCCTTTCATATCACTGATGAATATCACATATTTATCATGTCCAGGAACAACAATTGTGGTTAACCTTCTTAAGAAACATACAAAAACATATATATACTGGGAAGAGCATTGCCAAAGATGGAACTTCCAATTGTTATCATACATTGAAACACATAATTTTTTCGAAAATACTACCTAAAATATCCGAAAATGTTCATTTCCACCCCCATAAGTACAAAAAAACTGGCTGCACGTACCAGCACATATTTTACGAGATCACAAGTCAAACAAGATAATGCTACTCCCACAACGAAACATAAATCATGGATATACGTGCAATGTGAATTACATTACATTATGTGGAAGTCGACAATACCTCTACTTCATGGAGCTTAGCCTCAAGTTTCAACTGATTCTCAAGTTTCTTTTGGCTTATTCGACCTTCAGTAACCATAGAAATCCAGCGAGATCTAATCTCTGCTTGAATTTTGCTCCAAAAATGTATTTGACTCAAAGCAGATGATGCTTGGTTTTTAACAGCAAGGCCGTTTATGACACCTTGAATTCTACCTATTCCTTTTAAACGAGGCAGACGTTTTCTAGCCTGCAATAACCACAAATAGAGTAGGGTATGTTAAAGAAGATATAATTTTTCTACTCGAAGATCGAGGCTTGCTAAAGCGAGGACTTTTTCTAATCTTCCAGATGAGAGGTGGATGGAGAGGAATATATAGGCGATGAAATCAATATTCAAAAGTTAAACATTTAGTATCATAATAGAAAGCTGTACAGCAAAAATGGAACGGTCTTGAGAGTAATTATATACTATTACTTTGACTTTCAATCACGCTGCACCACTTACAATGTATGCCCTGAAAGCCTTCTGAATTCGCATGGCAGCAACATCCTCGGTCAGTTGCTTGTTCTTCCTTGAAACACCATTGGCAAGATTGCCAGGCACTTTAGCAGAATGATACCTCCACTTGCAGCCATTTGATTTTTTGGCTGCACACTGCACCAAGCATACAGCAACATTGGGAGAGGGAATAAATTTATCAAACTCTGTATAGACTATTTATGCAGAGTGCAGGGAGAGGTGACATTTGAAAAGGAAAAAATAAATGCATGGCACTAGAAGAACTTAGATATCTACAAGAATTGTCTTGGAAAAAAAAATACATAAGCTACTGTAAGTATGAACTCGACAAGGATAACTCGTTCACCTTTCTATGATCCAGTAGGAAGATCTGTCAAAAAAGATTTTGTTTTGGTTGAAGCCAAGCCAAGTTCACTTCTATGAGAAAAATGTAGCAATTGTACCAAGAAAAAAGTGCCCTTAACATCTAAGAGTTTGAAATAAGTATCATGCAGGATCCTGCGGTGACTATACTATTCTAAAGGAGTAAAGATATAAGTTAATCCTTCCATTTTCGCCCATGTGTTACAGTAGGGGCTCTCTATAATCAAGAGTAATAGCTGTGAAGATGTCTGCTAGTCAAAAAAGATAAAGCTCAGCAATAAGTTAGAGTTAACTAGTTATATAAGAACGCATGCAATCATTCATTCAAAAGAAAACTTACCTCCACTTGCTTAGTTCTAGCTTGCTTCGCTCGCTTTAGGCTAATCTTAGTCTTAAACCAGTCCTCCCAACCCATTTCTATTTCTCTCGAAGCTGAATGACGGTATGGAGCTTAGCATGAACCTAGCACAAAATTTATCATAAAGTTCATTTCTTTCCTGAAGTTCCTGAAGTTTACAAGAGAAGAAAGTATAATAATGGCAACATTTGTTCGTCCTTATGGTGTTCAAAACAGTGCAACGGCATAAAGAATTCGTTAGATAGATTTGATGAGAGTAGTGGACTTTCGAAATGGAAGAAAAGAAGAAATAATCTATATTATTCTAAATCAAACACCACATATCACATAATAGTCCAAACATGGACCGATAGCACAACATATGATGCCACGGCTCCCGTATCTCTTTATTCAACGCATTCATGCATTAACTCAAAGGAACAAGAAATTTTTCATGCAGTAGTACCCAAGGGTCTGCTTGGACATCTCTCATTCTGCTGTCTACTGATCTTATTTCATTTGCGGTTTGGCTTCCCTTCAAACTTATTCCTTAATTTCAACCAACTCATCTCGGCAACACAATCTTTTCAATCCAATAGGTAAGTTCGCTTCTGCAATCAATAGAGAAGAAAGCCCCTCTCCAATCGATTGACTTCCGCAATCCCCAAAAAGTATGCAATATCAAACAAATGGTCGTGTACAAGATAAGCAACAGATGCGAGTTCATTGATAAACTTTACTCTGTAACTCAAATTTTGTTAATTTTTGAAGTAATTGGATGTTAATGAGGCCATGACTAGTAACAATTTGCACTGATTTATGAAACCAACTATTCAATCACATGATCGCCAACCAGTAATTACGAATTTCAAACCAATATATTAAATACAGTACTGCCTGAATCCTGACATGTCATAGCTTAGAGGGACAAAACATTCTAAGACACACAAGCAAGACAAATTTCCATAAAAAGGTTGAAAATAATTTTTGTAACTGGAGCAAAGGAAAGAAATTAACAGCAAATATCCATTTACATACACAAGAAATGCCGTTACGACAAAGAAACAAAATTTCGATCCTTTCAATAAAAGAGTATGAGAATACACGAAACCCATACCTGAGGATAGCCAAGAAAGATGTTGGTTCATGCAATGGTATGCCCTTTGGTTCCTGTAAATGGCAAAATGTGGTGGGGTGTATAATGACCTGCGACCAATACATTAATAAATAACGTAAAACAAATAGAATAGACAAGGATGTTTGATTTTTGCTCTAAAAGTTTCTTCTTTGCAAATGACAATCCAACTAAATAGAAGGTGGGATGTTAAATTTGAAGGTGGGGTGGGGTGAGGTTCGTTTTCGAAACCTCAACTACTGACTTTTTAAATGGGTTTTTATACAGACTTCGAATTAAAGAAAGAGAAAAAAAAAATGTTTCTACAGTTTGTGGGTTTGCAATGAAGGAATAAAGGATAGGAAAAAAATAGTCTTAAATTTGGTCCCGGCGGGGCTCGAACCCGCGACCTTCGGCTCATAAGACCAACGCTCTAACCAACTGAGCTACGGGACCTTGCCATTCTTATTGTTTATAATATTTTATAAATTGAATAGAATTAGTACGATATGCGCATCTCCAAACAACTTTTAAATACTTCCCTTTTTTTTTTTGGGAAAGAAAAATCAAATCCTTTGAACAACCCAGTAATTATTGAAGTTAATAAACTAAATTTATTTATGTACACGTCTTTTTGAATAACATTTTAATTAATTACATTACAAGTATTTGTGAGGATTTAATAGATATTTAGAATAAATATAATTAATTTTGCAAAAAATATGTACGCAGTCGATAAATAAAGTTAAACACTTTGTTTTATAATTAGAATGTGATTTTAAGTTTACATCGTGCTCTACAGCAAAAAAATTTTAGTTTTCATATTCGATCGTAGATAATATGCAATGAAACATCGTTGATATCATTGATAGTTCGTTAAAGGATTTCACACTGGTGAGAGTTGGCCACGGAGTCATGCTCTCAACTTCGGTTGGATCTACAACAAGATTCTCTCAAGAAATGATATGACCCCAGGAATCTATATGTGGTTGTCCAAATTCATACGGAATAGTTTTGACCAAAAGTGACGGAATCATTGAATTTGTGTATTTCTACAACAAAATATTTTGTTGTATTATTTAGTGTATATTTAGTAGTGTTGAAATTATTTTTTAAATACTTATAAATTGTTGATTTTACGAAAATGTGTGAATAAAATATATGTATGACTAATTTGATAATTATAGTAAATTAAATCATTTTTGACTCGTCTTACTTTGCTCTGGGACAAGGATAATGGTCCTTATTTTATTTCTATATTTTAAAATTTAAATTATATTTAAAAAATATCTAATTAATTAAACAAAATGGTAAGTCAAGACATGTTAATTCCCATGCTAATGTTTTCTAAGGGTGTGTTTGATTCCTTTCATTTTTCATGGAAAATGAAAATTTTCCACCCATTTTCCAGCTTTGGTTTATTTGATTGGTAAAATTTTTTATGGAAAATACATTTTCTCACATATTTTCCATCTTTCGTTTGATTAGAACTTTTGTTTTTCCATGGAAAATGTTTTCCATGTTTTCCACTTGTGGCCATATTTTCCTTGTTTTCAAGGAAAATATTTTCTTTGTGGGATAGGAGAATTTATTTTCCATGGAAAATTTGTTAACATTTTTCAATCCAAATTTTCTTGGTAATTCATTTTCATGGAAAATACTTTCTTTCCACCTAAATTTTCCACTTGCAATCAAACACAACCTAAGCGAATAATGATTCAATTATCCATTCTCCTTGGCTTTTTCTGCTTATTTTCATTATCTGGGATTTATTTGTTTTTCTTAGTGGATTTAAAATTAAAAGATTTGAAGAAGATGTCTATCTTTCTCTCTCTCTCTCTCTCTCTAAAATTCAGTGGGTCGGGATGAATTGGAGTAGAGTGGGTGATTGAAGAAGAATATTTTTTTTTATTTGTCTTTATTTATTTATTTATAGATAAAAGTACTGAATTTGCACTTTTAAAAACATTAGGGACATCAGCTACAATTTTTCTATTGATTTTTCTATGTTTTGCTATTTAAGTTTATTTAAACTAATGAAAAAATTGTCAAGAAAACTATTTGAGGACTATCTACGCAAATAAATAAAAAGGATGAAGATGATAGCCGTAAATAAAATAAAATAATAATAATATTGTTATAAAATTGAAAAAATGGAGAGTGTAATTGTAATTAACCCTTGAATTTATCCATTGGTCTTAAATATTCTTCAACACCTTCTCACATACAAAGAATAAAAGTGGTTTAGGGCCCACATGGAAATTTTTAGGTAGCGATTATGAAGTTTAATTTTGGGCATTTGTAGAAGTCTGATTTTGAGTTGTTTTTAGTAGCGATTTTTAAAACAGTCGAATTTATACATAAAAGTTTATTATCCAACGATTTTGAATTTTTTTTTTAAAAAATAAAATTATATATATGCCCATATATTCATGACCGTATGGAATCTTTTTCACTACTGAAAAAAAGTATTTAATTGTCCGTGTGTCACTATGTTTTCAATTTCTCCCTTCACAATATCATCTCTTCCAATATTTGCTGAGCGCTTAAATTTATTTCTCTGATTCGGTCATCTTTCTCAACCGATCATCTCGAAAATTTGCCAACCTCCTCAATCTATCTCCCTCAATTAATCATCTCACTCTACTAATCATCTCAAAAATTTGTTCATCGCCTCAATCCATCATCATAATAGAGCATACAATCGAATTATACCACAAAAAAGTAGTATACTAGTAAAAAAATATAACTATTTATAAATAATATGAAGTAAATGTGTATGTCACTTCTTACAATTCAATATAATTTTAAATAGTATATACAACCATTTTCTATAGTGTTACTGTTCTAAAAAGTCCGTATAGGCGGTGAGGCGTGACATTCACGCTTCACACCTTGTCATCGCTTTGTCCTTATCTAGCTTTCGCCTTAACTTGAAAAATTTGAAACTCGACTTCCACGCCTATCCATACTTTGCGCTTTTTAAAATATTAATATGGACTAACCCTTGGACTAACTTTTCTTTTCTTTTTTCTTATTTTGCTCATTAATACTTACAGTAAATTTTATTAAAAAGTCAAATTTAAGTCATCTATATCTAAAAATAAAAATATATATTCGACTACAAAAATAATTCAATAGCAAATAAAAAAAATATTATTTGAAAAGAATAAACAATATGTACGTTTGAAGAAAAAGAAGAAGGATATATGTATTTTAGGTTTGAAAATAATTATTTTAGAGTAAAATTAGAAGAAAAATAAAAAAATGATCAAAACTCATTTATTTGGAGAATTGAGAAATATACTTAAAATTGTATTATACTGACTCACAAACAAACACTGATTTTTCTAAATAAACGACGTCACCTAAAATTAGTCAAAACCAGATGCTTTTATTTTAGTAGTTACCAATGTTCTTTACACTTAAGAGCATCTCCAATGCAATAGTGTCAAGGTACAATATCTAGCACTTTTTTTGACAAATGGCCAAAAAGTGCTTATGTGGCACAATTCATATTAGAAAGTGTCTAGCACAATGTCTAATTGTAGACATTGTCCTTGACAATGTCCACCATTAATTTCAAAATCTATATCCAATCAATACATTTCTCTCTTTTTTTTTTTTAAAAAAAGCTAATAATAATTTGTCACATTTGCACAATAAACATTGTTGCATTGGAGAAGTTATTTAATATAAGGTTAATGTCTTTTGCCACATGTACATATTAGACATTGTTGCATTGGAGATGCTCTAATGGTCGCACAATATGATGTTTAATTAAAAAGATAAAATTCAAAATAGAGTAACATTTAATGTGGCTTGAACATTGACCATTTATGGCATGTTCGGTGTAGTTTTTTGGGGGAAAAATGAGTTTTTTTTGTATTTTATTAATTTTTCAAATATTTTTGTAGTATAAAAAAGTTGAAAAGTCAAAAATTGTAGGCAAAAAATGATTTTTTTTGTGAAAAAATGGCGACCAAACATGTCCTTAATTTTTAAAATAATTGTACTCTTTTAATCAAAGATCGACTTTAATGGACATATTCTGCCAACGTTGGACGGTTGGGTAAATTCAACCTATGGCTACAACTACTTAACTACCCAACTTTGAAAAATATCTCAACGTCTTCTCTTCTTTCTATTATCTTACCCATCAACCATCAAATGTTTAATAATATTTAATTATTAATGGGACATCCTATGTGGCAAGTGAAAATATGACATGACATGACATGTTAACATGATTAATTCAGACACAGTCATTAAAAACGCATGCCAAACACCTCCTTAAATAATTCATTTGAAACACAACATCAATTGAGCTCTTCATCCGAGAAAATCATCTCTTTCCTTCAATCTGGATACCAAAGTCGTGTTTTAAATGAATTATTTAAGGGAGTGTTTGACATGCGTTTTTAATGACTATGTCAGAATTAATGATGTTAATACGCCATGTCATATTTTTACTTGCTATTTGGGATGCCTTATTAATAATTAAATATTGTTAGATATTGAGTGGCTGATGGATAAGAAAGATAATAGAAAGAAGAGTGGACATTAAAATACCTTTTAAAATTTGACGGTTTAGTAGTAATCGAGATAAAGTTTAGTGGTAATTAGTTGAATTTAACCTTGGACGGTTGGGTAAAGATAACCGCGCAAAGAGTTAAAAGGTAGGGTAGCGGGTAGCCATAGAGGAATTTATCCAAAGATGCAGAATGATATCCCCTTATCTACGAATCCTCTTCCAAGAAACAGAAAAGGGTGAAAACCATGGCTTCAACTTCTTTATCTTCTTCCTCTCCTTTAATGGTTTCCAAGTCATCCCTTATTTATTCACAGTTACACGCATATTCATCTTCTTCAAATCTCTCATTCACTCACAGGAAAAGTTCGAACCACCCGTTAAGGACACTAGTCACTAGAGCAGAATTTGGTACAACGTTGTTTGAACGAGATATTGTTGGCAGTGATGACCCGCCTCCGAATATGCCCCTTTCCGGATCGGGCTTACCCGACATTGAGGATAAAGAGGAACCCCAGTGCCCACCTGGCCTCCGCCAATACGAGTCCATGGTGGTTTTAAGGCCAGAAATGTCTGAAGATGAGCGCCTTGTTTTTACTCAGAAGTATGAAGAGGTAAGTTTGTTTTTTTTTAACCTTTATAATCACTAATCAGCACTCATTTTTTTGGTAAACTTATGGGATTATTTAAAAAATAATTATATGTTAATTATTACTTCCGTGTTCTCTTGGAATGATTTTTTCTTTTTTGGAGTTCAAATTTTGGTGAAAAATCGGAATTTTAAGGAATTATGGAACTGTGTTGGGGTGGACAGCAATGAGTCTGAGGTCTTCAAGAATTTACAAGTGTAAATTGTTTTTCTTTTTGTTGAGTCACAGTACCCTGCTTTAAGATTCATTTGACAAAAAACTTTACAATAATGTGGAAAGATTTGTACTTGCAAGTGATGGCGTTGGGGTGCTGAATTTGCATAATCATTTTATGGTGAGCGAAATTCGAGAATTGATGATGTATTTTGCTTGAAACGATTTGAGCTCATTTTAGATACTGCTTCTATAATTTTACATGAAGGAAGAAACGGGAATTAATATGACTTCACAATTTATACCAAGGAAATACATATTACGGAAGTAGTGAAAAAGTTGAGCTTTTGTAGTTGAGCTAATAAGTTTATTCAAATGGGAGCAGTACGAGTTCAATGGACTTAATTTGAGCTCATCCAAAAGTTGGGATTCTGTCTTGAGTGTTTCGAACGATCTAATGAACTTATATCGATTCTTTTTTACTTCTTTAAATGCTGTGATTCATCCAAAAGAATTGGTTCCCAGATTTTGAAACATATTCTTGTGTCGTGTTTAATATAAAAATATTTATAGTACAGGGAAGCAATATGTAAAACAAAGCAAGATGATTAAATAAAAAAGGTGTTGAGAATTCTATGAAAGATGATAGGGAAGCCAGGTGATGCTCGATGATATTAGCAGTGTAGCTTTGCCACCTTTGGATTTTTTTTCACCTTTTTAACGTTTAGTGGTGACTCTATTCCACTGGCCTTCGTTTCTTATGTATTTCTGATGGAGAGATCCTACCTTGCTTCAACTCATGACTAAGTATGAATGAGGAAAGAAGAAAAAAAGATTTATCAGACGTGAGATATGGGGAAAGATGATTTATCTATAAGATTTGTTGATGCAGTAGGTGTTTACAGATTTTAGCTATTGAGTCCATCATCTTCACTAATTTTTGAATAACTTTTTCTCCTATAATTTATTTTTCTATCCAAAAGTATAGGTAATGGACAAAGGCACAAAGCTCTGATTTATTGCAATTGTCAAAGAATTTAGAGGATAGTGAGACTTGGGATCATATTTTGAGGTGATTAAGACTTTTTTTCCCCCTAATTAGAGAAACGAAAGATCCATGTCCTGAGATACTGTCATATGTTTTATGGTGAGCACTCCTTAGAGTAGTCTCTTTTAGGAGTTTTAGGACTGTTTTTAATTTCAACGACATTTTAGGTTCCAAAATCCACACAAATAAAGCTTTCCATTTTCATTTAAGTTATATTGACCATCTTTCCCCGTGTTGTTTCAAAATTGTTTGGTTGTAGTTTTTTACTACCCAGAGTTCCAAAATCTTTCTTCACCTGGGATAGCATCAAAATAATTTTTTAAATTTAACATTTGATATTGGAATTTGTACATTTTATGCAAGCTCCCCGTGTGCGCTTTGTAAGCTAGTAACGTGAAATATATTTTTCTGGGAGATGATGATAAAGACATATTTCAGGGAAATTGAATAAAAGATGCAGTCAGGAAAAACTGATTTACTGTTAAGATGCCCTAGCTTAACAATGTCACACAATTACACACGTGCTACTTTTAATTTGTTACCTTTTCTAATTGAAATGATTTAAAAAATGAATTATTTGATGGCTGGGCTAATTAACATTAGGAAATTTCGTAACGTTATGCAACAGTCTGAATTTGGTACTGTTCAGGGCATATGTTGTCTCGTGTGTTGAGGACCTGGGAAGCCAAAAGTTGATTCAATTTTACTGACTTGGTTTTGCTTCTTTTCCTCTTTTCTTTTCATCTGGTAAGCTATGTAGAATTATAAACATTCTTTGGTCTGCTTAGATTTATGGGGTGAAAGCTATATTTATCCTGATTGAAGGTTACATAGACATTGATCTTGAGCCCTTTATAAACGAACGCTAGAGACATTTTCTTCAATAAATTTAAATACTGGGCATGTGAGCTTGGATTCAGCCTCCCTGATCCCAAAACAATAATAAGAATAGCAATGATAGCTAGTACAAAATTGAACTTCAATTAATGAATTAGTGACTAGCTTGCAGACTAGGAGGAACTGAGGAACTGATGAGTAATTAAAGATGTAATTTAGGAAAAATGTGACTTAAAATTGAATTTGATTTAGACTTGGTTTGATAAGTTTTCATGAACTAGGATTTTGATAATTTATAATTTATAAGTTGTAATTTATTATTAGTTCCCTTGAATATAACTTTTGTACAACTATGAAATGGTAACTAGGGCTTCAATTTTCAGAGGCTATTGGACTATTGATCATTGATTATTAAGTGTTAACAATTTTTTCCTCCTAAATTTTCTCTTCTTTCTTCTCCAGTTCTTCACCTTCTCTCCTTTTCTTTTCTCAATTCCGTTCTGCATCAGGAAGTTTCCCAAATTTTACTTTTCCCTATGCTTCTACCCTGTGTACGGGGTCCAAGCCATATAATTTGTATCTGAGTGGGTAATTGAATGTGTTACTTCTAATTTACTGAGGTGTTACTCCTACAAGTCAAATGGATAAAAGCATGTACCGAATTATACAACCATTTTATAATGCAATGGCAAATGTCGTAGTAGATTCTTGATCTTAATATTTCTAATGATGGTTATTGAAAATTTGTCTGCAGTTGCTTGTTGCTGGTGGTGGCATGTATGTGGAGGTGTTCAATAGAGGGGTTATTCCACTTGCCTACGGTATTAAGAAGAAAAACAAAGCAGGAGAAAGCAACACTTACTTGGACGGTATATACCTCCTCTTCACCTATTTCACCAAGCCAGAATCCATGGATGTTCTAGAGGGGACACTACAAAAAGATGATGATGTTATCCGGTCATCGAGTTTCAAGATAAGGAAAAGAAAGTTGTTTTAAGAGACCTTCCTATCTCATGTTCAAAATGCAGTATGAGTATTGCATTGCTGTTTTGTCCTGTTAACCATCTTCCGATTCATTTTCTGCTATATCTTGAGCTACATTGTACAATTCAAATTTGATTAAATCAAGAATTAGACTACCTTTGGAAAATACTTTCACGACGACGTATCATATTAACGTATATTCTAGTTACTCTTGTATATTTGAAGAAGATTTTTCTGCAAGTGTGAGTTATGATTTGTCTTTCATTTGTTAAAAGTTGGAATGCTTAATGAATGGAACAGTGGTCTTGGGTAGTTTCAGTTTCTCACTTGGAGGTGCATAATTCCTCGCCCTTGGTTAGGGACATGGACATGGTCTCACCCTAAACTTGCCTTGTTAGTTATTTATATAATTAAAGTTTAAATTGTACTTAAAAATAATAAAAATATAATATTAATAAATTAAATATGGAATTGGGAGGGCAAGCATTAAAATTACCAGCGGGGCAGAGGACGGAGTGGGCATGTTCTAGAAGGTACAATATCGTTGCCATCAATTCCCACGATGATGGGTAAGCTGTGGTAGCAGTGCGCATGATACTACTTGAAGTTCAAACTTAAGTGTCGAACTTGTACTACATTAAGTGATTAATGACATTTTATGTTTCGCATATTTCACTGTTGAAATTTTTTTAATTTTTATATATTTTTGGATTCTATTTTTCGAATACTTCTTCAAATTTCAAGCGATTCACTTTTTTATCTTAGTTTTTTCATTCATCCAAAATTTATTTTGAACAACCAAATATACTTCGAACAACTCCTCACGGCTGGAAACCATCAAAACTGTTTAATGTTTAACGGGTCACTTAAATATGCCGTCAAAGTTGGTCAAGTACAACTCTCAAAGCTAGTTTTCCAAATATACAGTGTTGAAACAAATTATTTCAACTATTTATTCGTTTAAATGGTCAATCATCCACTCGCCCTGGCATAAATTCCAAACTTCCAGTATTTTGAATCAGTCAAAGAGTTCTAAACTACGCAGCAACGGCTTATTTGTGATTTTTTCCTATATAATTCCAAAAATTAATAATTTTATTATTCAATGAAAAATGTTGCCACTTGTCAAAGTCACCAAGGTCCATTGATTTGTGCATGAATTCTTGCCATGAAATTTCGGAAAATTACTTGGAATTTCATCGTCTCAAGCATCTTGAATCTATATATATTTACGTATAAACTTGCTAAATGCTAACTGTAAATTGAAACAAACTGCTTATTGTGAAAATAAAAAAAGTGAGCTTTTGTTAATTACTAGAACAATCTGATGAGCATATTTCATCTCTTACTCTCTTTTTTGGCCATGGCCTCTTTATTTCCTCTACAAGTTACAACAGCAAGCCCTCGACCAAACGAGTATTTTACAAAGAGTCGACAAGGGATCAATTATGTCAATGGGAATCTTGGTGCAATCGTGGATTGCACTAGCCGCGTTGGTAAAGAAGAGAGGGTAGCCATGGAAATGGCTATTGAAGATCTTTACAAGAAAAAGAACCAAAGATTTATATTGCACCTGAAATGCTCTCACAATGAACCTCTCCATGCAGCTACTGCTGGTAAAGTGCTTTCTGAATTTATCAGTTACAATTGAACATCTTCATGTCTTGAAGTCTAACTAATAGCATAATCAGTCTCTAGAGATTTAATTAGGATTGTTGTTGTGTGGGAATCAGGGGGTGTTTTGTACGCACTACTATATATGGTTTGATTGTGCAAGGGGTACAATTTAACTTATTTTTCGTTTTCGAATATAGCGATAATCTCTAGTACTTACAGATTTCTAATATATCGACGGCAAAATTGACTTGCAGCTCGAAATCTTATCAAGAGGAAGCATGTCCAAGCAATTCTAGGACCACGAACATGGGAGGAATTGTCTGCAGTTAACGATGTCTCTAAACAATCTAATGTCCCAATCCTTTCTTTTGCTGATTCTGGTTCATGGGCAACAGAGAATTGGCCATTTCTCATGCAAGCCTCTCCAAGGACATACAAGCAAATGAAAGCAGTGGCCGCTATGATTCAGTCATGGGGATGGCGCCGTTTGAATGTAATATACGAGGATTCAGGTTCTATGGCCAATGAAATCATTCCCCGTCTTTATGAAGCTCTACAAGAAGGTGATGCTAAAATAAGCAATCTTGTGCCCCTCCCATCTTTTGCGAATTCCTCTTTATTGCATGAGGAGCTTGAGAAACTGAAAAGAGAACAGTGCAGAGTTTTTGTGATTCATACTTCTTTGTCCCTTGCTGCTCGTGTATTCGAAAAAGCTAAGGAAATGAAGATGATGGAGAAAGATTATGTATGGATCACCACGGACTCGACTACGAGCCTGGTTCATTCTGTGAATTCCTCCTTAATTTCCTCAATGCAAGGTGTTCTTGGAGTAAGAAGCTATTTTACAGACACTGGACAAGATTTTAGTGATTTCGACACCAGATTTCAAGATAAATTTTTCCGGAAATATCCGGTGGAAAAAAATCACGAGCCTGGAATCTTCGCATTGCAGGCCTATGATGCCATATGGATAGTAGGTTTGGCAATGCAGGAAGGCAACATGAAAAGCAACCAAATTTTAGAAGAGATTGCAGCAGTAGAATTCAACGGATTAAGCGGAAAAATCCAGTTCAAAGAAAGGAAATTAGCTCCAGCAAATCAATTTCAGATAATCAATATCATTGGAAAGAGTTATAGAGAACTTGGATTTTGGTCTGATGGATTAGGATTCTCTAAACTAATTGATACTGCAGCAACGTATAACTTTTCCATGCAGATATTAGGAGGAATTTTTTGGCCTGGTGCAACTTCGACTGTTCCAAGAGGATGGGATTTTCCAACATGTTCAAATCCTTTACGAATTGGGGTTCCCAATGGATCCCTAACAAACTTTTTTGTCAAAGTGGAATATCATTCTTCTACAAGTAATTACAGTTTCTCAGGATTTTCACTCGAAGTTTTCAAAAAAACTGTCAGCAGTTTGAAATATTTTCTACCATATCAGTTCATACCTTATGAGGGCAACTACACTGATTTGGTGATGCAAGTTCAATTGAAGGTAAGGGATTCTTGATTGTATATGTTAATTCTTAAATCTTATCTTTTTCTTGCTCCACCGTTTTCACATTGTTCGAAGAATTCTAGATGTTGTCGTAGAAATGCATGAAACTGACATCTGAAATTGCCTGTGCAGAAGTTTGATGCAGCAGTAGGTGACATTGCAATAATCTCCCGACGATATGAATATGTAGAATTCACGCACTCCCACACCGAGGCAGGACTGGTAATGGTAGTCCCGATTCAATCAGATTCAACCAGAACTTGGCTTTTCATCAAGCCATTCACAGTAACCATGTGGTTACTTGCAGCATTCATAAATATATACAACGGATTCGTCGTGTGGACGATAGAAAGACATTACCGGTCTGAACTAGGAGGACCAATTCTGAATCAAATAGGAACTCTACTTTGGTTGGCTTTCTCCACACTATTCTCGTCAAACGGTAAGTAACAACAACAAACCAAGTCTCGTTATTTATAAATTTGGGGTTGGCTACCTGAATGCTTTTGGTCACTACTTTTGGTTTATTATTAGATCTACTTGAAGATCTAAAGAAACAAGATCCTTAAATCTAGTAGAATATATATTTGAGGATTTTCATAAATATTAGAAAATTGTCCCAATATATTATAATATATTAGTTGATTGATTTACTTAATATAGTTTAGGGTTCACCTTATTATATAAATCAGTTGTATTAGTATTTTTATAATGTCGTTTGCTTAATAACATTGGTTCTTATTTCTCTCTTTTTGTTCTTCTCTTCTTAGTTTTATTTATATTATTATTAGAACTTTCACATGGTATCAAAGTAAGTTTGATCCGACTTAGTTTAAATTTGACATAGCTTCCGTTCTCCAGCGAGTGGCCTTGTGCCACTCGTCTGGCCAACTCTTTTTTTGTTTCTTTTAGACACTGTCATCTAGCTAAGATTTTTTTTTTTTTTTTTTTTTTTTTTTAAAGAGTCTTCTTGTAGGTTTATCAGGTTGTTTTGGTCTTGAGTGATTAGATTAATTGGACCCTTTGGCTTGTTTTGGGTATTTATATCCAAGTCAGTTTGGAATTTGTCTAGTTGTTTTGTTCTAGAATTTGGTTAGTTTTGAATCCTGGTAATAATATGGAATTCAGCATTTGGTATTTGCATTTATTGATTTGAATTTGAAATCTGGTCCAATAACCTGAAATTCGTTGGTTTTGTTTCCGGCTAATCTGGACGGTCTGTCTCCCCTTTCTTATCTCCTTCTTCTCTTCTCTACAATTTGGTATTTGCATCCATTAATTTGAATTTGGAAACTGGTCTAGTAATCTGGAATTTGGTTAGTTTTATTTCCCGTTAATCTGGACAATCTGTCTCCTCCTTCATGTCCCCTTCTCCTATTCTCATTTTCTTTCTCTTCTTATTTCCCCTTTTCCATTTTTCCTTCTTTCTATAATTCTTGTTTTTGTACAATCGCCTGTCGTCAATTTGGTATCAAGTTAATCTGGAATTGTAGTCTTCGAATTTCACATTCTTTTGATTTGATTACTTTGATAGGGTAATGATCTCCTCCCCATGGTGGGGAGGAATTATAAAGCCCACATGACACGTGTCATGTGGGTATTGGAGAAGAAAAAGTGATTGACAAACCCCCCCCCTCCTCCCCCCCCCCCCCCCCCCCACATGACACGTGTCATGTGGGCTTTATAATTCCTCCCCACCATGGGGAGGAGATCATTACCTTATTTTGATATGTTCGTATTGGTATTATGACTTTTGTAATGAAGTTGTCGACTCATGAGCGCATGAAGTATATTGAGATTGACCGTCATCTTATTCGTCACCATTTTCAGCATGACAATATTTCCTTACCATTTGTTTCTTCATCGTTGCAGCTTGCTGACTTTTTCACAAAGTCACGCCCGATTTACCATTTTTCGTTTCTTGCTTGACAAACTCTCATTACTTATTGTTGTAGCATCGTGAGTTTAAGAGAGGATATTAGAATACATATCAGAGGATTCTCATATATATTAGAAGATTGTCCCAATATATTAAAATATATTAGTTGATTGATTTACTTAATATAGTTTAGGATTTACTTTATTATATAAATAAGTTGTATCAGTATTCTTATATGTCATTTGTTTAATAATATTGGTTCTTATTTCTCCCTCTTTATTCTTCTCTTATTAGTTTTATTTATATTATTGTTATCACAAAATTCACCATCTCCTCCCTCCGCTAACTTGATCTACCAACTCGCGTCACTAATATGCTGATTCTTTTCCATTTTTATGTTGACAGGGGAAAAATTACACAGCAACTTGTCAAGGATTGCAACAATTGTATGGTTGTTTGTGGCGATAATCCTCACGCAGAGCTATACAGCTAGCCTTACCAGCATGCTCACGGTTCAACGACTCCAACCAAATATAGAAAATATTGAGATGCTAAAGAGCACCAATGCATTCATTGGGTACTCCCAGAGATCCTTTGTGAAGGGTTATTTGGAGGAAGCCTTAGGCTTCCATTCAAACTATCTTCGAAAATTTTCTTCTACTCAGGAATGTGCAGAAGCCCTCAGGAATGGTAAAATTGCAGTAGCCTTCCTTGAAGCTCCTGTGGCTAAAGTTTTTGTTGCCCAACATTGCAAAACCTTCACCATTGCCGGCCCTCGATACCATGTTGGAGGATATGGATTCGTAAGATCACTCTCCTTTCTATTTTGATTATTCTAAAATGACATGTTGATATGCTCGACTCAAGAACACTCGATAGGATTAAAGAAAACAAGAAGTTACAGTCGTATCCGTTGTCCTATATAGGATTGTTTAGTACTACGTAGCAAAGATCTGATATATTTTCCATTAATTTTGTCAACAGGCATTTCCAAAGGGATCTCCATTACTTCCTGACATAGACACAGCATTGTTGAATGTGCTTGAAACCGGTGTTGTAAAGAATTTAGAGGACGATTTGATAGCATCACAGAAATGTATTGACATTGATTCGGATAATGAATATATCCGTCTAAGCCCTCAAAGCTTTTTCGGGCTATTTATAATTACCGGGAGCACATCAACAGTAGCACTTGGAATCTATTATTTTTGCTCCAAATCTGAAACAGAGAATTCCATGCCTGAACCAAAAGGCATTTGGATGCTGATAATCATGGTTTTGAAGATTTTAAGATATCAAAGGAAGAGAATTGTAGGAAAGTTAGTGATGCAGAAAGTCCCAGGAATTCGGCAAACACATCACATTCCAGGCCACAGGTTTAGAATGCATTCAAGATAATGAAACAACCCTGACACTGCTCTTCGGTGTTAATGGAGACACACAGAGGCGGAAGCCTGATCTAGCGGCTGAGCAACCTACGAAAGAGGGGTTGGGGCTTCCTCCCATGATATAACTAGTATACCGTTTTCTTGTGGTGGGATTCGACTGTAGGATCTATGAAAATGGGTTACTGAGATTTGAATCATTTTGTTCATGATGGAGTCTTGATAGGTGGGGATGATAATCTGAGTTGCGGTAAATATGGTTTTAGGATTGACACAATGAGTAGATTAGAGAGAAGATCGTTTGAGAGAGTTTTGTTTGAGAAGGAGATTCAAGACATAGACAAATGTATATATTCTTTTTTTTTTTTTCAATAACAGAAAAAACTCCCTACGGTCGTGATTAGTCCCGAGAAAGAAGGAGAAAATATACTTGAGCAGTATGTATGTATATGTTTCATACAAAGTCAAGAAGAAAACGTGGCAACAATGAAGTGGTTGCTCATATCCATGTGCCATCCATTCTTAAAAGTTAGGAAAAAAAATATCTCAAACTCCGAAATCACAGCTTACATGCGGCCTAGCAACCTTCATATGACTAACTCGCGTCCTTATCACAATCTGGTAAGCCAAACAATGATCGACGGAATGTTTCCCCTATTTAGATGATCAATCGACTTTGTTCGAGAGCTTCAGGTGTATTGCTACCTTTAATTTTGTACTATGATCAGTGGCGGAGCCAGACTTCTGAAGTTGGGGGGTCCCAAATAGGGATAGGCCGAGGGAGGGGAACCTTTTCACATAGATTCGGGGGCAACACCCCCGAATTTTTTTTTTTCAAAATACATTTATTGAGTCAATTCTTATGAGAATCTAATATTTTTTTATAAGCCATAGTCCTTAAAAAATTTACAAGAAGTCATTGCACAAAAATAGAATCTATATCTATTTTATCTTAAACTAAACTATGTAGTCGATAGACACAAATTTAAACCCTTTTGATAGTGTTATATACAATTATTATTTGAATACGAAATGTATTAACAAGCAAAGTGCCTTTATTAATTTTGTATTATCAATAATGAGTTAATCATTTGTAATTTTGTATTATTAATTTTATTAGGTCAATAGGTCGAATTGCCTTACATTAAGAGTCAGTTTGGTCTAATTTATGAACTAGTTTGTGCACGTTTGGTAGAGATTATAAACTAGTTTATTTGACCAAAACAGTTTATTTAACCAAGAATGGTAAAAAAATGACAACTATCAATGCAAAATTTTGTGTCAAATAAACTATTTTTGGTCAAATAAATTATATTGGTAAAATAAACTGGTTTATAAACTCTACTAAACGGGCTCTTTACTTGACCAAAATTGCTTATTTGATAACAAATAGTTTATTTAATCAAAAAATTTACCTTGGTTGCCTGACATTTTTTACTAATATTTGTCGAATAAACTATTTCGATCAAATAAACTAATTTATAAACTATATCAAACAAGCTTTAATTGATATTTGGTCAATGGATCTAACTGTCATCTATTAAATTGATATTATGTAAAAGTTAAATTATATATTAAAAAACAAAAAAACTAAAAAAAAAAAAAAAACTAAAAAAGTTGGGGGGTCCAGGTCCCCCCTGGGACCCCCCCCCCCCCCCCCCCCCCCCCCCCCCAACAGCTCCGCCCCTGACCATGATACCATATGTTGATCGATGTCTTCATGGCTACAAGGCTTAGAACATATTAATGATATTATTACTTGATATAGAAAATGAAGGCTACTTTAAATAAGCCTTGCCGTGACATATACAAGAATCCTACTCTTGGAAAAGTTGAAAAAATGTAGTGAAATTAGTTCCACTTGTTGTATCACACCACAATAAATTCTCGCATAAGAAGGTTCGATCATATAACCAGTAAGGATACGTGACTAGTGTGGAAGATTGGGTTTGATGAACCAAAATCTTTGTCATAAATATGATTATTACTTAAGATACTTACAAAAAATACGTGGCAAAAAATCCGCCAAGGGTGGGGGAAGATGCGAGATTTGGAGAGTCTCTGGAGGGACACATGGCAATGTATTATTGAATTTCCGCGCACGATGATTTATAGTATGTGGTGCAAAATCCATTCATGTTTTATTTATAAGAAAATAAAATGCAAATAGGAACATAAACATTATCTTCAAAGTACAAAAATAAAAGCACATGTAACATAATAATTATCTTCTCACAAGTGTGATTGGAAAATCAAGAATTAACGTATATTCTTTATTAAATCAAGAATTAGACTACCTCTAGAAAATACATTCATGACGGCGAAGATTTTTCTGCAAGTGTGAGTTATGATTTGTCTTTCATTTGTTAAAAGTTGGAATGCTTAATGAATGGAACAGTTGTCTTGGGTAGTTTCAGTTTCTCACTTGGAGGTGCATGCAAATATTACTTTAGTAGTAGCTGGCTTCTGTAAATTTTAATGAATTAAATTTAGCTCACAGATCATTTTTTAAGAAATTGTGCTGCATGACTAATGATGGTCAATCCTGATGAACAAGATTAGGATGGACAGGGTGGCTTAACATTTGCCTACTATGGCAAAAAATCTCGTCTGTTCCGATTCCCATGGTACCCCGTTCCTAATGTGGTGGTGATTCTCCTGTTAGACTCGAGGCAGGCCGGGCGTGGTTGGGGCAAAATTCCTTGTTTGGGTAAGGGATGGGAACATGGTATCGCCCTAAACTCGCCTTGATGGGGACGCACGGATTAGACTTGGGGGCATAATTCCTCGCCATTGGTTAGGGAAATGGACATGGACATGGTCTCACCCTAAACTTGCCTTGTTAGTTATTTATATAATTAAAGTTTAAATTGTACTTGAAAATAAAAATAATTAATAAATTAAATATGGAAATGGGGCGGGGGCGGGGGCGGGGGCGGGGGCGGGGCGGGCATTAAAATTATCAGCGGGGAGGAGGACGGGGTGGGCATGTTCTAGAAGAAACAATATCGTTGCCATCAATTCCCATGATGACGGGTAAGCTGTGGTAGCGGTGCACATGACACTACATGAAGTTCAAACTTAAGTGTCGAACTTGTACTACGTTAAGCGACTAATGACATTTCATGTTTCGCATATTTCACTGTGGGATTGAAACTTTTTTAATTTTTATATATTTTTTGATTCTATTTTTCAAACACTTATTCAAGTTTCAAGCAACTCACTTTTCGATCTTAGTTTTCTCATTCATCCAAAATTGATTTTGAACAAATATACTTCGAACAACTCCTCACAGCTCTAAACCATCAAAATCGTTTAACGGGTCACTTAAATATGCTGTCAAAGTTGGTCAAGTACAACTTTCAAAGCTAGTTTTCCAAATATACAGTGTTGAAACAAATTATTTCAACTATTTATTCGTTTAAATGGTCAATCATCCACTAATGACCCACTAAGCCCTGGCATAAATTCCAAACTTCCAGTATTTTGAATCAATCAAATAGTTCTTAACTACGCAGCAATTGCTTATTTGTGATTTTTTCCATATATAATTCCAAAAATTAATAATTTTACTATTCAATGAAAATATTGCCACTTGTCAAAGTCACCATGGTCCATTGATTCGTGCATGAATTCTTGCCATGAAATTTCTGAAAATTACTTGGAATTTCATTGTCTCAAGCATCTTGAAATCTATAAATATTTACGTATAAACTTGCTAAATGCTAACTGTAAATTGAAACAAACTGCTTATTGTAAAATTAAAAAAGTGAGCTTTTGTTAATTACTAGAACAATCTGATGAGCATATTTCATCTCTTACTCTCTTTTATGGCCATGGCCTCTTTATTTCCTCTGAGAGTTACAACAGCAAGCCCTCGACCAAACGAGTATTTTACAAAGAGTCGACAAGGGATCAATTCAGTCGATGAGATTCTTGGTGCAATCGTGGATTGCAATAGCCGCGTTGGTAAAGAAGAGAGGATAGCCATGGAAATGGCTATTGAAGATCTTTACAAGAAAAGGAACCAAAGATTTATATTGCACTTGAAATGCTCTCACAATGAACCTCTCCATGCAGCTACTGCTGGTAAAGTGCTTTCTGAATTTATTAGTTACAATTGAACATCTTCATGCCTTGAAGTCTAACTAATAGCATAATCAGTCTCTAGAGATTTAATTAGGATTGTTGTCGTGTGGGAATTAGGGCGTGTTTTGTACACACTATACATGGTTTGAGTGTGGAAAGTGCACAGTTAACTTATTTTTCTTTTTCTAATATAGCGATAATCTAGTACTTACAGATTTCTAATATATCGAAGGCAAAATTGACTTGCAGCTCGAAATCTTATCAAGAGGAAGCATGCCCAAGCAATTCTAGGACCACGAACATGGGAGGAATTGTCTGCAGTTAACGATGTATGTAAACAATCTAATGTCCCAATCCTTTCTTTTGCTGATTCTGGTTCATCGTGGGCAACAGAGAATTGTCCATTTTTCGTTCAAGCCTCTCCTAGGACATATAAGCAAATGAAAGCAGTGGCTGCTATGATTCAATCGTGGGGATGGCGCTGTGTGAATATAATATACGAGGATTCAGGTTCTTTCGCCAATGAAATCATTCCCCATCTTTATGAGGCTCTACGAGAAGGTGATGCTAAAATAAGCAATCTTGTACCCCTCCCATCTTTTGCTAATTCCTCTTTATTGCATGAGGAGCTTAGGAAACTGAAAAGAGAACAGTGCAGAGTTTTTGTGCTTCATACTTCTTTGTCCCTTGCTGCTCGTGTATTCGAAAAAGCTAAGGAAATGAAGATGATGGACAAAGATTATGTATGGATCACCACGGACTCGACTACGAGCCTGGTTCATTCTGTGAATTCCTCCTTAATTTCCTCAATGCAAGGTGTTCTTGGAGTAAGAAGCTATTTTACAGACACTGGACAAGATTTTAGTGATTTCGACATGAGATTTCAAGATAAATTTTCCCGGAAATATCCGGTGGAAAAAAATCACGAGCCTGGAATCTTCGCATTGCAGGCCTATGATGCCATATGGATAGTAAGTTTTGCAATGCAGGAAGGCAACATGAAAAGCAACCAAATTTTAGAAAAGATTGCAGCAGTAGAATTCAACGGATTAAGCGGAAAAATCCAGTTCAAAGAAAGGAAATTAGCTCCAGCAAATCAATTTCAGATAATCAATATCATTGGAAAGAGTTATAGAGAACTTGGATTTTGGTCTGATGGATTAGGATTCTCTAAACTAATTGATACTGCACCAAGGTATAACTTTTCCATGCAGACATTAGGAGGAATTTTTTGGCCTGGTGCAACTTTGACTGTTCCAAGAGGATGGGATTTTCCAATAATTTCGAATCCTTTACGAATTGGGGTTCCAAATGGATCCCTAACAGACTTTTTTGTCAAAGTGGAATATCATTCTTCTACAAGTAATTACAGTTTCTCAGGATTTTCACTCAGAGTTTTCGAAGAAACGGTCGGCAGTTTGAAATATTTTCTACCATATCAGTTCATACCTTATGGGGGAACCTACACTGACTTGGTGAAGCAAGTTCAATTGAAGGTAGGGGATTCTTGACTGTATATGTTATTCGTAAATCTTATCTTTTTCTTGCTCCACCGCTTCACATTGTTCGAAGAATCCTAGACGTTGTCGGAGAAATGCATGAAACTGACATCTGAAATTGCCCATGCAGAAGTTTGATGCAGCAGTAGGTGACATAGCAATAATCTCCCAACGATATGAATATGTAGAATTCACGCACTCCCACACTGAGGCAGGACTGGTAATGGTAGTCCCGATTCAATCGGATTCAACCAGAACTTGGCTTTTCATCAAGCCATTCACAGTAACCATGTGGTTACTTGCAGTATTCATAAATATATACAATGGATTCGTCGTGTGGACGATAGAAAGACATTATCGGTCTGAACTTGGAGGGCCAATTTTGAATCAAATAGGAACTCTACTTTGGTTGGCTTTCTCCACACTGTTCTCGTCAAACGGTAAGTAACAACAACAAAACAAGCATTGTTCTTCATAAATTTGAAGTCGGCTACATGAATGTTTTTGGTTTATTATTAGATCTACTGGAAGATCTAAAGAAACAAGATCCTTAAAAACTACAATTGACCGTGTTAGCTTTTGTCTATCCACTATCTACTCCCTCTACTAACTTGATCTACCAACTCGCGTCACTAATATGCTGATTTTTCCCATTTTTATGTTGACAGGGGAAAAATTACACAGCAACTTGTCAAGGATTGCAACAATTGTATGGTTGTTTGTGGCAATAATCCTCACGCAGAGCTATACGGCTAGCCTTACCAGCATGCTCACAGTTCAACGGCTCGAACCAAATATAAAAAATATTGAGATACTAAAGAGCACCAATGCATTCATTGGGTACTCCCAGAGGTCCTTTGTGCAGGATTATTTGGAGAAAGTCTTAGGCTTCCATCCAAACAATCTTCAAAAAATTTCTTCAACTCAGGAATGTGCAGAAGCCTTCAGGAGTGGTAAAATTGCAGTAGCCTTCCTTGAAGCTCCTGAGGCTAAAGTTTTTGTTGCCCAACATTGCAAAACCTTCACCATTGCAGGCCCTCGATACCATGTTGGAGGATATGGATTTGTAAGATCACTCTCCTTTCTATTTTGATTATACTAAAATGACATGTTGATATGCTCGACTCAAGAACACTCGATAGGATTAAAGAAAACGAGAAGTTGCAGTCGTATATGTTGTCCTGTACAGGATTGTTTAGTACCACGTGGCAAAGATCTGATATATTTTCCATTAATTTTGTCAATAGGCATTTCCAAAGGAATCTCCACTACTTCCTGACATAGACAAAGCATTGTTGAATGTGCTTGAAACTGGTGTTGTAAAGAATTTAGAGGACGATTTGATAGCATCACAGAAATGTATTGACATTGATTCGGATAATGAATCTATCCGTCTAAGCCCTCAAAGCTTTTTCGGGTTATTTATAATTACCGGGAGCACATCAACAGTAGCACTTGGAATCTATTATTTTTGCTCCAAATCTGAAACAGAGAATTCCATGCCTGAACCAAAAGGCATTTGGATGCTGATAATCATGGTTTTGAAGATTTTAAGATATCAAAGGAAGAGATTTGTCAGAAAAGTTAGTGACGCAGAAAGTCCCAGGAATTCGGCGAACACATCACATTCCAGGCCACAGGTTTAGAATGCATTCAAGATAATGAAACAACTCGGACACTGCTCTTCGGTGTTAATGGAGACACACGGAGGCGGAAGCCTGATCTAGCGGCTGCGCAACCTACTAGAGTCTTGTCGTTGTTACATATTCAAGAATCCTACTCTCAAAAAAGTTGAAAAAATGTAGTGAAATTAGTTCCAATCATTGTATCACACCACTATAAACTCTCGCACTCTTTAGGTTCAATCATATAACCGGTAAAGATCTGTGACTTGTGTGGAAGATTGGGTTTGATGAACTATCAAATCTTTGTCATAAAATATGATAATTACTATAGACACCTACAAAAAAATATCCACCGAGGGTGGGGGAAGACGCGAGATTTGGAGTCTCTGGAAGGGCACATGGCAATGTATGATTGTATTTCCACGTATGTGGTGCAAAATCCATTCATGTTTTATTTATATGAAAATAAAATGCAAATAGGAACATCAACATTATCTTCAAAGTACAATAATAAAAGCACATGCAACATAATAATTATCTTCTCACAAGTGTTTTGGGAATTTACACACGAAGTCCCCCCATTATAATCCATGGTTCATCTGACATTTGTAATGAATATTTATACCCTAAGCCCATCAAATTGTGGTCCACGTATTATTTTGACCTAAAATATTAAAACTTTGCATGTTAGCCTATTGAAGTATTAATGTAATATCTTTGAAACGCTAAAGGCATGATACAATAAATAAATATTAGATATACTATACTTCTCTTATATTTCATTGCAAAACATCGTTGAACCATAAATAATAGTTAAACAAATTAAAAAAATTCACTAATAAAGACGGGCATATGTACTTACAACGAATACAGCATTCATGCATAATCGAACAAACAAATGACTAAGTCTGTATAAATCCTACGATAGAAGGGTGTATGTACCAAATACGATTAGGATTATGCTTAATTGCACAAAACGAAAGACTTAAGTCTGCATAAATCCTACGATAGAAGGGCGTATGTACCTAGAACGAATACAGCGTTCATGCATAAACGACCAAGCAAATGAACTAAGTCTGTACATTTTGAGAAACAGAAACAAGGCCACAAATAAATGTTTTTGGACTTGTTAACTGTTTAGTCATATTTCTGCAAGTATATATACATGAATATAACACATTAAACAAGTTCCTCCCATGCTTAAAAATATTTAGTAAGAGGGAGAAGTAATTTTATTTAGTGTTTCCAACTTCCATTGATTCTCTATTTATAAATCCTCCCTCACATTGACCAATGCTGTGGATTTGCAGATCGGACAACTGTTCTTCATGACCAGCCACTTCTTTATGCAATCTCTGTGATATTCGTGTCCACAGTCGAGGATTCCGATTTTTTCTTGCTCCTCGTAATCAGTCTACAAAAACCCAAGCAAACTGAAGCTTACCAAAGTGCATGACTTTATTTTATACAATCTCCAAAGAAAATGACACCACAAGTTACTTTAGATCAATTAAAGCACAATTTCAAGTTAACTTTACCCAAATACAAAACAATAATTCTGTCTCTTTTCCCACTATATGCAGCAGAACGTAATTATTTAGCAAAATCTCAATGAGAGAAGGGGGGCATGGGGGCTGGGGTGGGTGGTATACCAGACGGAAGAGAATGAAGAATAAGCAGTACAAGTGCCAAACAAATGAGATGTCACCGTTATATTACGTCAATGCTAAAGATCTTTTCCGAAACTAACAAGTGAAAAGTTACGTATATACCCCTATGACAACCACATCTTCATGATTGGATGTCAAAGATGTGTTAATACCTGGCATATTACACAGAACTTGATTTCCTGTTCCATACATGTTGTCACTTCAAGATTGGAATAAGTGGCTGATGAGGCAGAAGTTCCTACTTTCAAATTACGTTGAATTGCTTCTTCAGACAATCCAGTGACAACACTACCAATTTGTTCCCCTAATGCAAGAAGCTCCTGTGGTGTGGTGGAAAATTTTAGAAATAATCTCAACATCACATTAAAAAAGCCACAAGGTTGCACATATGAAACAACCATTTATTTAACCGCTCTGATATCTCAATCATTCACAGTAAGAGAAAATGTAAATTTTCTGGTACCTCATAAGACATGTGATCTATATCCAAACGCATATCCCTGTGATGATCGACAGAATCTCCGGCTTCATGATAGCCAGGAATCTCTAGCATGGCAACTTCCTACAATGACAACTCATAGCAAATATACTGAATAAATGCTCTTACTTTGTATTCCATCAACAGATATTTAACTCTACAGCTCCTAGTAATCAGACAATGTAATCAGTTTTGACGGAAATGACAATCATATAGATGAAACAAGAGAAACAATGAAAAGACATTTTACATCTTCTGGCAGAAATCTCAAATGAGGAAGGTTTCGATGCCTTGTATTTGAATCGAGCACGACTTCCCTTCGATTAGGCCTGTACAACCGAAAGCCCGTTGGTGGAACAGGTGCTAGAAATGTAGGGCCTGCCTCTACAGCATCCTGGAAAGGATTGATGCCACTATTTGAAGAACTAATTGTAGAGATTCTGCGTGATGATGTCCCTACTTGTGAAGGCAAGTTGATATTATATCCTCTCACCCCTTGCATAGGTGGCTGTGGATGATGATGAAGATTAGGGGGGCCTTGAGGAATAGGAGGCGGAAGAAAACTATTGGAACTTCTGCTGCTGGCTGTTACTTGATAACCTTGAACGCCCATATTCCCAGTTTCAAGACAACCTCCATTAACATTTGCTTGAAAGACAAACAACAGAAAGGAGTTCGTCAGAATAGAGAACATATCATCAAAATCACCTAAAACCAAAACCTGCAAACAGATTATGAATCAAGACATATGCAATTACCATGCATATAAGGTAAATTGGGAGTCTGGTTCCAGGCGAAAGTGCCAATATCACCACTGTTAGCACTGAAATGCACGTCCAACCAAGGATTGCCAGGCAAATGTACAGGTTGAGTGACATAATTTCCTTGAATCAGATGAACAGTGCTTTGTGCCACTATAGATTCAGATCCAATCATACCAGGTCTGTTCCTCACACTTCTGTGAGATCCACTTTCAACCATTGATGTTGGATCATTAGTTGCATACTCAGGTGGCAGAAAAGTAGCAGCATCTGTTATAGTAACATCAGACTCAACTGGCCTCGCAGTTGTAGGGGCAACAGAAGAACTAGATCCTGCTGAAGCATTATGATACTGGTAATTTCCAGGAAGTCCCTCAGCATTCTTTCTCTTGAATGAACCTCTGGCACCATCCATGTAGGGAATGTTCCTCCCATAACTGTCTGTAGGAATACCAAAAATTCCCTGAGTGCCTGAGAGTGACATATGATCGCGTGCCCCATAATTTATGGGCACAGGGAAATCTCTACTATCAGATTGAGGCACCATATACGGATTATAATGACCAGATGGTGCAGCAACAGCCAAATCAAGATTGGAAGAGGGATGCTGATGCTGAACACCGTTGTAATGCATCATCCCATAGAATAACGCACCATCATGATGTTCTGGCATATGGTGGAAATTAAAATTACAAGCATTTCCTGGAGGAGGAACCAATGTATGCAAACTAGGCTGAGGAAAGTTTGCAACACTCCCATAAAAGAGGCCAGGCTCAGGATGTAGATGGCTGTGGCCTTGCTGATCTGTTTCCAAATCAATCATATGACCGGAATATTGTGTGTTCTGGTGCCCCATGTTGTTGAAAGACAGTCTGCAGATGATGCCTGGATCAGATGCAAAGATATATAATTAGAAAGAAGTCAGATTAATCATTTTAGCATAGAACAACAGACTAACTTCAAACAAACTCAGCTTGGCAGAGAAAGACAATGAGTCCTTAGGTCATAAAAAGACCAACCGACATAGAATCCTCCTAAGAAAGCCCAATAGATAATTTGATTGCAACTGTTATCACAATCAATGGAGACGATTGGATTCCAACTCATTATGATTGTCAGTGCCAACATGGCCTAGGATAAGAATATGCTTCTATATAAGATTCATTGCTTGATTTTAGATGACAAGAACATCTTTATGAGCATTTACTTCAGCAAAAATCTGTCTTTGTCCATGCAAAATTTGCTCTTTCTTGCATCTTGAGAAAATAAAAAATAAAAAAAGCTTCCCTGAATTTTTAGAATAACAAACAGCAGTGAAAGGCTTATTTTTGTCTTTTACCATAACAGAATTCAACTTAACCAGAGAGGGAAAAACAGAAGTTGAAGTGAGAAATGGAGTAATATGATGGTCATGACTCATGAGGATCCCTCTAATTGGACTGGCAAAAAATATTTTTTATGACACGCCACTGTGCAGAAGAATTGAAGAATAAAGTAATCCTGCGACATAAAATCCTGCAAAACAATGTTGAAAGCTTCATTCATCCATATATCACATTAAATTTGCATATCTGGGAACATGTACTACTTGTAAACGCACAAAGTCTACATAGATTAATAAGCCTTAATAATAATCACATATCATCTAATAGAGAAGCTTTGTTACTCTCAACTTGCTCATGTTCAATGAGAATTATGCAAACCCCACAAATTGTCCTCCATATACCTCTGGCCCCAGCCCCTCGAAATTGAGAAAATGGAACTAAACATCAAGAACAATAGGGTCCATAAGGTGCGCAAACAACTCCCAATAAGGTCAGTATGTAAAACTGACAAGCAGATGGGAGACACGGAGTACAAAAATTCATAAGTCTATGCAAAGTAAACATAAAGCATGTGCCGAGAGAAACATCCTAATTCCTTCTCTTCGGGGTCTCGTCTGACTTCAAACAGATCCATCCATGACAGAAATTTCACTTTAAGACATTGCATCTATGGAGTTATAATACCAATTAACTAAGTTAACTTTTTCTTTTAAAAGGTAATAATCACTGATAAGATATTGATCAGTAGTGATTCAATCCTAGAGTAAGAAAGTGAAACTAGATGTCCCTTCTATAATAGCCAAACATTCTTTAAATTAATTAACCAAATTAGTAAAACGTCTACCCCAAATATTAATAGCATACTCTACTCATCAAATATTATTTAGTGATTGTTTGGCGGTGCCGAAATTATTTTTTAAGTGCTTATAAGTATAATAAGTGGGTAGTAAGTTGTGGTTCTATAATGTGGATAAAAACTATGTTGACCAACTTAAATTATAATTTAAGCATAACCAATCAAGGGGTGTTATATATACATTCACCAGAATATTTAAGTACCTGGATAGTATCAATTCTTTGGCGCAAAAGTTGCAAGCAACAAGCTCAACACTGATGACTTCTTCTAAAACAGGGATCGTAAAATTTGCAATACTACAAAAAGAAGCAAAAGACCCAACATTAGGAAATTATAAGATCAATGGATACCACATCGAATTGGTAATATATTCTTCCATACTAGGAAAATCACTGAGATAATTAAATCAATTTAAACAAAAATATGACATCTACTTCTCATGGTATTTACTATTTAGTCCTTTGATAAAGAGGTAGAGAAATCAATTTTCCTCATAAAGCCCTGCGCCCTGTATTAACTCGTCAGGTCTCCTTGGACTTGTTGTTCAATGTGAAAATTTACGTTTGCTTGTTTACTAAAGATGAATAATATTGACAAGTTTAAATTTTGAAATTGCATGGCTAAACCAAGGTAAACATAGTATCTAATCAACTCAAAACTTCAAGAATAGAAGTAAAGTGGGAATATACCAAACACAACTTGTAACCTCCAGGCCTCAGGCCTCAGGCCTCAACAACGTAACAGTTCAACATCCAATTGAAGTTCTCAACACAACTTGTGCAAGTATAGACTAACAGTATACACTAGTGCAATAGTCCTACAATAAAGAATCCTTATCTCCAACTAAAAGCCAAAGCTCGACAAGAAAAGACAATTGTCTATAAATTTTGATATCATAATGTAAATGCTGCCTTTCACTTTCAAGGTTGAAAGAACATTCTCAAGAACCACAAAATAACGTCTATCAGAATCTATACCTGAAAATTCCAATAATCTAAACAGGGACATGAGAACAGATGTACTAGTAACTACTAAAAGTCGGAACTACCAGGGTTAGAAAGTTTGAACCAAATTACAGAATTTCCTATATGTACCTAATGTGAGAGCAGCATAAGGAATTCTATGAAAAGATTACAGTTTTTAACAAAACTCAAACAAATAAAGAAATAAAAAAAGAAAAAACTATAACATTTTCCAATGAAATTCTGATAAAATCCTGCAGAATGAAAAGGCGGAAAAGTCCAATGGCGATATTGTTTGTCCGAAATTTGCTAAATAATTGTATTTTTATACTAATGTTCATTTACCGCATAAATTTCTTGCAGCTTTCATCAACAAGACGGCTGCTAAAATTTCTTAACCCGTTTTCATTTGTGGAGAAACCCCTTTTTTAGCCCCCCATGTCCGTGAAACCCATATACCAAATAAAAGAGAGATTTTTTTTTCCAGAATTACATGGTGGGCAGCCATGCAACTAATCCTCATAAAACCAAATTTAATCATCTAATCCAAAAAACAAAAGAGAGAAATTTTTTTTTAAAAAAAAACCCCACCTTTTTATCATCAAAACTTCCAGGAATTCCCAAGTTACAACCTTTGATAATTCCCAGAAACAAACTCCAGTTAAATAATTTTACCACCTGAAAAAACCAACAAAGCAACAAAAACGCAATTTTGAGACTTGCATTAAAAAGTGACCAATAATCATCAAAACTACAATCTAACAAACACCTCACCTCGTTATCATCAAATTTTCCTGGAATTCCCAAATTTCAACCTTTGATAATAACCAGCAACAAACTCCAATAAATTAATTTTTAACTCCTGAAAAATAAAAAATAAAAACCCTAATTGAGTCATGGAAAAAAGTGATCAATGGTAATCAAAACTACAATCTACCAAAAACCCACCAAGATTTTGTCCTTAAAAGACAATGCATGCATTGCATGTGGGTATATATATCTATCGAATAAAGCCCAACAATAATTCCAAAATTCCAGAAAAAAAAAAAAAAAACAGAAATTAAGAGAAAATGTAAGAATCGATGAAAAGTTTAAATATAAACAACCAAATTGGAAGGTGATCAGAAGGAGAAATATCGAGAGATCTAAAAGGAAAAAAATAACAATAATCAGAGAAAGAAATTATCTGCAAGTTAGAGAGAGAAAGAGAAGTTTATACGGAAAAAATCACCTGTTACCTGTTAATTGTTTCCTCTGTATTGATGTAATGAAATCGTATTGTTTGTTACTTTGTTTTTATTTCCCATAAACTATACGTTGCTATGTTTTTACGACAATAACCATGATTATTTGTGAAATTACCAGAGATACCCGTTGTTTTAATAAGGCTGTTAAGGGTAACTTGGTAAACTCGTTATGAAAACTTATTTTTTTTCATTTCATTTACCTTCCATTCTCGTGTAGAACGCCATAAAATAATTGTAAAAGAAACAAAAGGGAAACTCAATTATTTTCTAAAAAGAATTATGCATTTTGATTAAATTAAGTATACTAGCACACCGTTTTTTAATAGTGGAATCCGACCGTAGATTATATTATGATGATGGATTGAGACAGTGAACAAATTTTGAACATAATCGGTGGAGATTGATGGTTGATTAATAGAGATGAATTGAGGAGGTTGACAGATTTTGAAGATGATCGGATGAAAGAGATGGTCGAATCATGGAGATGTATTGAAACAGTAAATAAATTTTAGAAGAAATAATTTTGTGTAAGAAGAGAAATTGAGATACGGACATTTAAGTACTCTAATTCTTCGTAAATTAATGAAGAACGAAGAAAAACAAAATAGGACGGTTTTAGTTACTAGATTAGGCTCTATAAATACAAATTAGTAATAGAATTTCATAAGAAATAAAACTAAAAAATATACCTCGAAATCATATCATTAATTATTTAGATTCTTTATTGATGTAATGATCAATTATAATTGTAATTTATTGTACTCTAATTATTTTACTTGAAGAAATAGATAAATCCAAAGTAATTGTAAATTGCAAATCAAAAAGGCTTTTAAGACCTACAAGTAAGTCTGTAAGTGGATTATTTTAATTACATATAAAGTGGCTTAATCAACACTTAAATGGGTAGCAACAGATGAGAAGTATAGAGGTACACGAAATTGGTTTCTTCCATGGGAAAATTATGTGTATATTTGATAAATTAAAAATACGTACTATCCGTCATATTTAGAGCATATTTGTGTGTGTTTATAAATATTTATAAGTCGGTTAAACATCATTTCATTTATACATTTCGTAAAATCTACAATTTTTATCACTTATAATCTACAAAAAACTTTACCAAACATACTCTTAGCATATCTTAAGTACATGTTATTAGTCGTATTAAATTATACTGAAAAATATAATAAATAAAATTTTAATATTTTTTCATCTATTAATGTTAATCAGTGTTATCGATTCTACCTTATAAAGAAATATTTACCGTTAATTGACATTTTTTTTTTCGTTTTTAAAATTTTTACATTGCTTTCATTCTACATAAATTCAAGTTATACCTTGAAATGGAAGACAATCTGAATCAGCTATTGTCTACGAAAAAAAATGTTATTGATAAGCAATTATGATTCTCTATTTCTCATATACAGTTCTATTCTAATTCGAACAAACGATGACGATATGTTTAATAAAATTCACGTCATACACGAAGTAGTATTACAATATTGACTATTGAGAAATAATTAATTATTACGTTTATTTTAAGCTCTTTTTTTCTGAATTACCACATATAGGAAATAATAGAAAAAAAAATTGGGAAGGAGAATAAGACAAAATTTGGTGGGTGTCAAATAAAGTAAAAGGGCGTGGGTGGGCCCATGCCTTCCTGGCTGACGGCTACTCTTTTGCAATTCTGCTCTGCATCAAAGACTTTAAGAATATTCCTTTATTAAACCATCAACAAAGGCCACTCATATTCTTTTATTTTTAGTAAGTATTTCTCTTTTATTTAAAAAGTATTTTCTCCTAAGGATAAAATGATACATTCGATATGCCCAATATTCTTTAAGTTTATGCATTGCAATATTAAATCTGAAAAAAGAGAAATAAAGTATCTTCTATTATAACGTTCATCACAATTTAATTTTGCACATTTATTTATATTAATTAATTAAGTTTTATTCAAGAATTAGGTCTAAATCGGGTGAATAATTGTTATATTTTTATATATACATAGTATATTGTCGTAATATTGTATCCAATTACAATTAACTTTAGTATTGCTTTGCAAAATTTAATTATGGTGATTAAAATTATTTATTTTCATAATTAGTTGAGGTTGCTTAGATTCTTTAATTCAGAAGGAAATAAGGTGATCTATCAATTTGTGATGCACAAAAGGATGTGCAACCTGCAGCATGACAATATTTACGCAAAGCACCAAGCAAGATTGACTACGAGGTTAACAAAAATCAAAGTAAATTATCGGTCTCTTATTCTATGTTTTTTGGAAGATCGATAACTTATTTAAGACATTCAAACAACGCACCCAACTAGAGGTACAAAATGGACCTTGTCAAACCATGTTTTGTAGTTTTAGGCAGTCAAGTGCAGACTTCTTTGAGGCTATTTTTGGTAGGACAAGATGTTGGAAAAAGTTTTATTAAATGCTTTTGACCGTCTTTTGATCAATTAATTAAGTGGGTCCTGTGGTTAGAAACGAGAATTTCTTTGACTAAGTTTGTTCTACTCTGCTAATAGAATAACGTAGTATATTTAGTTTCTTAAAACCAATTTCGAGTGAATGAAAAATTAAATCATAAGTATGCCACTTAAACAAAGAAATGTTGGAATTGAAAAATAATGGGAATTGGTAAAGTGTCAATCCCACATTGGTAAAATAGAAGCAAAGTTGTCACCTTAAATAGTTCAAGTTGTACAATTGAGTTTAGGCTCCAAGGGGTACCAATTGTCTTTAGACAAGAGAAGACCTACATATTAGTAGGTTGGTCTAAAGCCAGCATGCCCCTCACCACCGGCCGGTCTCAGGTCACGGGTCACTTTCAAAGAAAGTATATAACTTTTTATAATTTTATTTCATTTCAGACCTCCCAGATTGCAACACGTGGCAATTCAGTCAACTTCATCAAAACGCGCCACGTGTCGATTGCTTCTAGAATATGTCTGACCAGGTGGGTTATGTCTTTTCATACATAACCTTTTAACAGTTGTGCCTTTTGAGACACAACTTTCCAACAACTATAAATAAGTCCCCCATATTCAGAAATTATTCATTCCAAAAATCATTGTCTGCAGTTTAATATTTTCTATGCTTCATGCACTATTCTATGTTCTCCATTTCAATCCCTAAATATTTTTTTGTGTTCCAAATTTCGTTCATAGAGTTCAAAACTCTAGTAGGTTCATTGGTATTGTAATTTGAAGTGTTTTTATTACAATACGAGATCATTGTATTTTGGGAGACGAGTGTCGGAGAACTGCTAGCACCAGTGTGGGGTATTATCGTTTTAAGAACAAAAAGTCGAACTTGTGCCTCGATCAATATTTATTTATTCGTCCAATTTTTCAAGTAAGTTGTTACTCTGTTCAATTTTCTATACGTTATTATTTAATAATAAAAAATATAAATTATTTATATTTTACCAACACAAGACATGTCCGACTTGTCATGAATATATGAGGGTGGCAACTGGCAAGGTCCTAATGGGCCATATTTTATTTATTTATTTTTTTCTTAAAAATGAAAAGTGTCAAATCTGACTCTAAGCATGACCCCTGAGTAGGGGTGGGCAAAACCCGTCCAAACCGACCCGACCTGACCCGACCTGACCCGATCCGACTGGATTAGATCGGTTTTTGCATTTAATTGGGTTAGGTTCGGGTACAAATATATAAAAGGTGGTCGGGTTTGGTCGGGTTTCGTGTTAGGTTCGAAACCCAAATACGAAACCCGACCCAACCCAACCCAACCCAACCCAGCCCACATACTAAAAAATAATAATAATAAATAGGAGGGCATTAAACAGCAACAGGTAGCAACAATTGTATAATTGAATCCAAATCCCAAATCCCAACCTAATCCATTTTTCTCTTTCCCGAGCCCAACTCCAAACTCTTTCTCTTGCTTCTCTTTCACAGTGTTGCTTAGCCACTCGCCGATCAAACCATCGCCGGATAAGTCAATCGTTGCTAAAATCGAACACTTGTGAGGTTAGGCATGTATTTGGACACTCACACTCCGATTTTCTTGTTCTTGATTAATACTTGTGGGAGATTAGCTTCAAATTCTTGGGCACAAAATCCTTTGAAGATTGAAGCATAAATCGAAGATTCATCACAGATTTCTTCAAGCTTACTTCCGAAGCTTTTATCTCTGGCAAAATTGGAAGAAACTTGAACTTCTTCAACTTTGCAATTCCCCGAATCACGCCTTTTTTTTTTTAGGTTGATCTCAGTTTTAACACATTTTGATGATTTCTTCAAACCCATGATGAACACTTTGAATTTATGAGTTGTCATCGGAAGAGCAATTGGATTCAAAAAATTCTGCAAACGTTTTTTTCTTGAATTCTTCTTCTTTGGGTAATTTATCATGGGTCCATGCCATTTTTTTATATTAATTCTGCAAACTTATTTTTTTGGTCCAGGCCTAACCCGCCAACCCAACCCGACCCAAGCTTGGTCGGGTAGGGTTGGGTCGGGTTCCAACCCATTAGTGGGTTGGGTTGGATTTTATTTCCTTTAAACCGAAAGTATTAGGTTGGGTTTGAATTTGGGTTTGGGTTGGGTTGGGTTGGGTTGGCTGGCCTGAGTGAAAGGCCCAAATTTTGAGCATTGATGACTTAAAAAGACTAGAATAACAAAAGGGAAATTATTCAGGGGACAATTCAGGGCCGGTCACTGTTTGGGCACTTATGGGCTCTAAAGTCATATGCTCAAAACTTAATTCAATTAAAGTCATATTTTAGAGTTAAAAGACCAACATACCCTTAATTGTAAAAAAACGCTAACTGTGATACTGTTTTGTGGTGATACTGTACTACTAATTAAACATTTTAAGAACAAATATTATTCTCTTGTTTATTCTCTACTGATTAATTCGTCTACTTACCATTAAATACCTAATATATTTATACTTATGTATCCAATGAAAATCTATGTCCTAATTAAATCTCAAACATGTTCTAATTCAAGGGAATAATTATAAACATTGTTTATAGTTTTAGATGAGAACCCTTTGCATGACTTTTCATTAACTTGAAAATGACTGACAGTTCTTCTTTCTTCATTTTAGCATTGCTCTAAAGTATGTGTTTGCTTTTAAGGGACTCAGATACCTTGGAAGAACTTTAATTTGCAGCAAAAGGATGTACATTTATCCGTGATACTGTTTTAGAGGATTTGTGATACTGTTTTGAAAAAAAAAATTAAAGATTGTCATTTTAAGCTAAAGAGACGACTTCAAACAGGTAAAATCCATCATAGGCAGTGGTAAAGCGACTGGTCTTGACCATCTCGTCGAGACCATTCCGAAAACATATTATAATAAAAATTCTGAGCACGTGTACAAATTCTATGATCATTTCTATTCTAATACTATTTTTTGTGATACTGTTTTGCATAATACAGTATCAAACAACACACATGACTATGATATCATGCTTTTATCTTTGATACTATTTAATTAGTCATATGTTTTGTTTGATACTGTATTATGCAAAACAGTATCATATATTAAAATGTGGATTAAAACAGTATCAATTTATATTAATGCACATTACCTAAACAAAACATTATCATGGATTAAAACTAAGACATTCAAACAGTATCACAGGTTCAAACCTTGCCATAATTAAACAATATCAAATATCACATAGATTCAAACAGTATCACAGGATTAAAGCAGTATCATGGATTAAAACGGTATCAAAATATATTAATTACCTAAACAAAATAGTATCATAGATTAAAACTAAGACATTCAAACAATATCACAGGTTCAAACCTTGGCATAATTAAACAGTATCAAAGATCACATATATTCAAACAGTATCACAGGATTAAAACATGTTTCAAATGATAGTGAAATATTATGACAAAGTTTCAATCTATTAAACCTTGCCATAATTAAATAGTATCATAGATTAAAACTAAGACATTAAAACAGTATCATGGATTAAAACTAAGACATTTAAACATTAGATGATGGAACATTCAAGCTCCTATTTACAGCAATTCTATGTCCATTTATATTGTGATATTGTTTTGTATAATACAGTATCAAATAACATACCATGACTAAATATTAGATGATGGAACATTCAAGCTCCTATTTACAGCAATTAGATGGTTGAGCATTCAAGCTCCTATTTACATAAGATAGTGGAGTATTCAAGTTCATATTTACAGCATTCAAGCTCATATTTACAGCATTCTATGCCCATTTCTATTGTGATACTATTTTGTATAATACAATATCAAACAACTTTCACAACTAATTAACAAAAAAAAAATAATCTAATGACCAACTTAATACAATATCAAGTTGCTATTCTATAATACAGTATCAACAACAGATGTTACCTCATTGTTTACATAACTAAAAAATGCTCATTGTTTACATAACTGCTAAAATACTCAACCCAGGTTAATCATATTGGTCAGCCTCTCTTGCAGCACGGATAGATCAATGCTAGCTGTTAGATCACTAGCCTGAAAAAATAATCAAATACAAGAATTAAGATTAAAACAAAAAAATTAATAATAATATTCCTACGTTAATTTGTTACCTCAATCTGGATTCTATGAAGTAACTTGTCATTTACTTTTGTAGTTTCACAGCTAACAACATTCAGTCCCCAACTGGAAATTGATCCAAAATCTTCACCAAAAAACTTCCTAAAAAGTGACACTGCGCCGTAGAAGCACTTGCCGGAGGTTGCCGGAGGTCACCAGAGGTGGAAGCGGTTGTCACTAGAGGTCGCCGGAAGTCACCGGAGGTGGAGACGGTTGTCGCCCGAGTTGGAGGAGGTTTGTGGAGTTGGAAGATTGTGTCAATGAAAAATATGGTTAAAAGGGGTGATTTTGGAATTAATATAAAAATATTGATGTGAAGTATGATTTAATCACAATTTAAAAAAAAGTTTTGACCTAATTTGAAACAAGTCATGTGGAGATGACTTATTGGCAATTTTTCCATTATTCTACCTACTTTGTTTTTTTTTTAGTTTTCAATTTTCACTGTTTCTTCTTTTATATTTCATACTCACTTTTTAATTTTTTTTAACATACAAACACACGCAGAAATAGAATAGGAGAGCAGATCTGGTGGTAATGACGTCGTCAACGATAGAACGGACTCTGGAGAATCAACTTGTTGGTGATGATGATGGTAGTGATATGGGGGTGGTGGTGAAATGGGAGATGGTCGGTGATGGTGAGATGACGGCGGTTGTAGTTTTTTTGGTGGCGTGAATTTGATAGTCGTATAGTTTTTGTGGCAGGTCGCGATGGTGCAGATATAATGGTGATTTAAGATGATAGTAGCAATAGCGATAATCTTGAGATGAGATTGCGGTATAGATTAACGTCGAAGACAATGGTGGTAGTGAAACACAACGGTGGTAATAGTTCTTGTAAAAGATGTGTTTTTCTTTTGATTTAACTATCAAGAGATTAAAAAATAAATAAATAAATAAATATCCGAACAATGAAAAGAGAAAAAGAAAAAGATGAAGCTCTGTGCTTAAAATGGCATGTTGAAACAGATACATTGAATTAAAAACTTAGACTATTCAAATTAAATGAATACATTTAATTATTTTAGTTTGCTCATCTTTATAGAAGTCCTATTTATTTTTCATAAATTGATATTTTCATAGTAAAACTACTCAATGACGATATTGGAGTTTAAAGAGACGATTACATGCACGAAACGAAAAAATAGAGAGTTTAGAAATTAAGAGTTGACAAAAGTACTCATTCAAACTAGATCGAACCAGAAATGAACCAACCGGACTTCTTAAATTCAAAATGACTAGTGAGTATTAAAAGTGAGAATCGACTAATTATGGTTCGGTTATCGGTTCTAGGTCCAAAACCGAAGAACCAAACCAGGAACTAAATCATTCGTGTACATTGGTGAATGATTTTTATTAGACAACTTGTATTTGTGTTTTTTAAATTGAACTAGACTTGCTATTGTGTATTAAGATGGAACATTGTATTCAAAATTTGATATGTTGTTCTTTTGTGATTGATTAAAGCTTGGAAGTTATAATTTATTAGATTATTGTATTGTTTCAAACAGTAGCAGAATGAAAATAATTGTTCGAATTATAAAAATTTAACTATGTAAACGAATTGAATCAAACGGTTTGGTTCTGTAATTAAAATTGGAACCGATAATTATATTTACATGATACACATTAGTTTTCGATTCGGTTCAGTTTTCTTTTGAATCAGACCAAATCGAACTATGTCCACTCCTATTAAAAACTCCTTTGGTTACCAAACTTTTAAAATGTTTGTTTAGTCATTAAACTTTTTATTTCAGCTTAGAAGGTCACCAAACTTTATACATTTGTTTAATCACTGTGTTTGACTTTGATTAGTGTCTATCAACGCAATCTTCAGCGTTAGACTCTCCATGACTTTAATTGTATACATGCTTGGAATTATTCTAATTCGATTGGCTGTATTTGAGTGACTAACCTTATGAATTTTTTGGTTGGACAACGGGTTATTTTGGCCATTTTTTCACAAAAAGTAAAAAAATTAAAAATTAAAAACCCATTAAAATGTGTACTAAACAAGCACTAATAATTATAAAATGGTCATTAAAATAATTTTATTACATTATAATTTCTAATAATTACATTAATGATCACTCGGTTGGAAACGTTTACCTAAAATTATATGTGTCACTATCAAATTTCAACGAGGACACAAAATGGCGTTAACTATTACTTACACCTCAAGAGACAAAATATCCCCACATTCGAAAATTGCCAACAAAAATATGAAATTTTATCAATTAACTACTTATCAAATTCGAACAAATATGAAGAAAACGTGTTTGACAATTACTACTTTAACTACAATTAACACAACGTGTTGTACTAATTAATGTCGTTGTATTTATATTTGAATTTAACAGTGCCACATAAAATTTTAGGTTAACGTTTTCAATCGAATGACCATTGATGTAATTATTAGCAACTTCGTAGACTACTCAGGTAAGAAATTACTTTAATGACTAATTGAGGACTTGTACAGTAGAGTTTTTTTAGGGAAAAAATGGGTTTTTTTTGTTACTTTTTTATTTTTTGACTTTTTTTATAGTGTAAAAAGGGTTGAAAAGTCAAAAATTGTTGAAAAAAAAATGAATTTTTTTGAAAAAAAACTCTACCGAACATGCTCTTAATTTTTTTAACAAACTTAAGTGACAGTAAATTTCAACAACCATCTGTGCTACAAAAAGAATAAGAAGAGAAAAGAAATGCTGAACGGAACGTACACATTTTGATGTTTAGTATAAAATAAGGAATTTATACTAGAAGATGAAACCATACACTGATTACCATTAATTACTTGAACTATCTTCAACGGAAAAACAAATTCTTTTTTCTTCTTGGTGGGTGTGAGTGTGGGTGTGTGGGTTTGGGGAGGGAGGGAAGGGGGGGAGGGGGGGGGGGGGGGTTGTTGAGTTAAAGTTTTTGAAAAGTAGGATGATTAGAGGCAGCTGAAAATTCCTTCAAACCTGACGAACAAGAAAGAGAATCGAGGAGACGAAAATCCACCATGGAGTAGAGGGCTTAATGACCTGCA
Organism: Forsythia viridissima; assembly: GCA_030279155.1. Classification (NCBI taxonomy): domain Eukaryota; kingdom Viridiplantae; phylum Streptophyta; class Magnoliopsida; order Lamiales; family Oleaceae; genus Forsythia; species Forsythia viridissima. Next base: position 698,753 of record CM059033.1, read on the forward strand.
AATGTGGTGAACCGGAATAGTTGCTATAAGGATAATAAAAAGGAGTGGGAGGTGCATACTGCTGATCACAGCACTGAACAGGAGCAGCTGGTGGGCAATTCACTTGAGCTACCGGGGAAGGCGGTGGCGGTGAGCCGTACGTCTGGTAGCCAGACGGCGCCGGAGGAGGAGGGTGAGAGCGGCAGGGATATGGACAGATTGTGCAGTTTGTACATGTACTTGGTGAAGAAGTTCCATCACCATAACCACCACCATCTGGTTTTGCAGTAGAGATGAACATCAGTAAAACAGTGAAGAAGAACATGATTCTTGATGATGAAGACATCTTGAGAGAAATGGAAGATAGCTAGATACAGGGTTTTATGTATGTATCACCTCGATCTCTTGATTGTGTACAGTGTATATATGTAATAAGTTTCATATTTTTGGCCGGAATTTGTGTTTGAAATGCCACATGGACACAAAATCATGACACATGGTATGTAGGTGATGTGGTAGTAGAAATGAAGGATGAGGCTTGACTTCTTTGAAATTATCTCTATCACACTTGAAAGGAACAAAAATCAATACAAAGATGTGCATCAGCAAGGAGAAAGCGGTTCAATAAGTTCTTATTCATGTTTGACGATTTAATAATATTGTGCAGACTACACTTGATCTAGCTGTAGAACCTCGTAAACAAGGCCTTGGCCACTAGGCGAGTTGGCCTTAGGGTTATTTTAATGGACCGGGGCACACGGGTCACATGCGGTTTTGATCCATTTTGGTACAGTTACAATTTGTAGTACTCTGAAAAAAGTTATGCGAACTAGTTAAGAATCGATCACGAGATTAAACAAAAAGCTACCCATGAGACATTTTTTAATAATGTTTTAAGAATCAGAATTGACTATGGATAGATTTTCTAAAATAGGGGAAGTGCGGATTTAATGCAAACTACACAAAATTGATAGTATATAATTTAAAATCTAGAGCAAATGCATGAATACAACTAGTCAAGTGTACATTAAGTACAAGACATTAGACTTGTATCCTCCAAACGTCTTGCATAATTGACATCGTGATATATTGATATATCCCAATATTTGGTTTGTTACAACCTGCCAATGGCTTGATTCATGAACATAAATACCTCCCAAACAAGTCAAATGCAAATTCAACATTGGGGCATATATCCCAATATTTGGTTTGTTACAACCTGCCAATGGCTTGATTCATGAACATAAATACCTCCCAAACAAGTCAAATGCAAATTCAACATTGGGGCATGTACATATCGAGTATACAAAAAAGTTGTCTACAAACGAACAAAGATTCAAAAATTGGTGATTTCAAATAAGTCATTATTTTGTAGAATATTTTAAGAGATAAATCTAACATCGAATAAAAATAAAATAATTATACAACATGTAAAAGCTTCACTTAATCAAATGCATTGTTTCATGGATTAATTGTGTTGGCATGCTCTATTTATACACCTATTAATATAATCTAAACAAAGAATATTAGGGTGCGTTTAATTGCACCACATTTTCTATGGAAAAAGTTTTTTTCCATCTATTTTTCAACTAACTGTATTTGATAGCCACATTTTTCCACCTATTTTCTAATTACGCGTTTGATTAATTTGTATTTTTTTTTCCAGATAAAACGTTTTCTCATTTACCTTAAAAATATAATATTTTCTTTGAAAACAATTGAAAATATTTTCTTGGAGAGGGTAATGTTTTATTTTCTAGGAAAAATTTGTCATCATTTTTTTGGAAACAATTTATTGGCAATTCAATTCCCTAGAATTCATTTTCTTTTGATTCAAATTTAATGCTTACAATCAAACGCACCCTAATTTATAAACTGAAATACAATGTAAACAACATGTTGCTATTTTCTAATTTCTAACAATTAAATTCTCGAGAGGTGATTGGTAAGCCAAAAAATATTTGAATGTATGACATAAAGAGTTGCATGTAACTATGGACGATACTTTTCTTTCAACTTTTTTTTATCATTGCCTATGTGGTTAAAGACCTAAATACATAACACGTGAATCTAAGCATATGTTTGGTAGTGTTGAAATTATTTTTTAAGTGCTTATATTATAAGTTGTAGGTGAATGTGTTGATAAAAAGTGAGTTGTAAGTTGTGAGTTCTTTAAAATGTGTAGATAAAAAATATGTTTGACTAATTTAATCAATTAAAATTATAATTTAAGAAGAGGCAAACATGTGTGATGATAGTTGATTTTCTCCTCCTCCGAGCACGGCGGCGACAGTGGTGGAGATCTGCAAAAGGTGGCGGGGCTTTTTTCCCCTGTGGCCACTCCGGTGTGATAATCAGTATGTGATTAGAATACTTGTGCTAAATAGCAGTATAGAATGTATTAGAGTTGTGTGTTGTGATTTTACCTGGGGAGTTGGTCTCCTATTTATAGGAATGACCTGCTGATGTAACCTTCAACGGTTATTAATTGTGGGTGCCTTTTCATCTTCCCTCTTTATGAGGAATTAATTAGGGACGTTTCACCTCTCTCAACCGCTGGTGTTTCACATTCCCAACGGACGATGGTAGCTTCCGTTTTATAGATCACCTGTCTAATTGGTTAGATGGCAGACAGGTTATGGTTGTTTGCTTGCTGGAGGCGGACGGACCGATAAGGCGGGCGGACCAACAAGGCGGGCAGGTGCTTCAGGCAGGTGTTCCAAGGGGAGCAGCAGTCATTTAGCGAAGTGTGTTTATATTTATCATCATAAGCCCCTCTACTTCCCATAGACTACTTTTCATAAACTGTTGTCAATGGGAAGTAGAAATATTCTACTGCACCTGCTATTTTCTAACTTTTTCAGATAGAAGCTAATCGCTTTAATTTTTAAACATAGGCTCATCGCTTTGTTTTTTGGACAGGGGCTCATCGCCCGTTTTTCTCACATACTCATGGCCTTGATTTTTAAACATAGGCTCATCGCCTTGTTTTTTGGACAGAGGCTCATCGCCCTAATTTTTAAACATAGGCTTATCGCCTTGATTTTTAAACATAGGCTCATCGCCTTGTTTTCTGGACAGGGGCTCATCGCCCTAATTTTTAAACATAGGCTCATCGCCTTGATTTTTAAACATAGGCTCATCGCCAACATGTTTGGATAGGGGCTCATCGCCTTGATTTTTGGACAGAGGCTCATCGCCCTAATTTTTAAACATAGGCTTATCGCCTTGATTTTTAAACATAGGCTCATCGCCTTGATTTTTAAACATAGGCTCATCGCCTTGTTTTCTGGACAGGGGCTCATCGCCTTGATTTTTAAACATAGGCTCATCGCCTTGATTTTTAAATATAGGCTCATCGTCTTGTTTTCTGGACAGAGGCTCATCGCCCTAATTTTTAAACATAGGCTCATCGCCTTGATTTTTAAACATAGGCTCATCGCCAACATGTTTGGATAGGGGCTCATCGCCTTGATTTTTGGACAGGGGCTCATCACCCTGTTTCTCTGACATAGGCAGCTGAACTTGGCATTGTTTCTGGCCTTATAAGCCCCTCTACTTCCCATAGACTACTTTTCATAAACCGTTTGTCAATGGGAAGTAGAAATACGTGCTCACCTCAAAAAAAAAAAAAAAAAAAAAAAAAAAAAATTTTTTTTTAATTTGGGGCGAGGTCGCCCGCCCGCCTGGGCAGGTGTGACCTCTCAAAAAAAAATTTTTTTTTTTTTTTTATAAAGATGAGAGGAGGTCACCTCTCCTGGGCGAGGTCGCCCGCCCGCCTGGGCGAGGTCACCTCGCCCGCCTGTGGCCTCTCAAAAAAAAATTTTTTTTTTTTTTTTTTTTTTTTAAAGATGAGAGGAGGTCACCTCTCCTGGGCGAGGTCGCCCGCCCGCCTGTGGCCTCTAAAAAAAAAAAATTTTTTTTTTTTTTTTTTTTTTTAAAAAGATGAGAGGAGGTCACCCTGTCTCATCTTGGGTGTGCTTGCCTCTATTATCTTGAGGTTTGAACTCACCTGGAATATTTCTTTTGTTAGACTCAGGCTCATTTTGATTTTTCATACCTTTTGTAATGAGATATGCTTCTTCAGCATCCACATACTTTTCTCCTATCCTGAGTAACTCATGCATAGTACTTGGCGGGTTTTTGGAGAGTGACATTTTAAAATGACGATTTCGAGTTCCACTCATCATGGCAGTGACTACAGTAGACATCTGTAGTTCTTTGATTCCTAGCGCAGCTCTATTGAACCGGACAATGAAATCTTTCAGCTGTTCATCCTTGCCCTGTGCCAATTGCATCAGACTGATAGCAGTTTTTTAACACGTTTGCTGCTGGCAAAGTGTGTAGTAAAATTTTTAGAAAACTCGTCAAATGTACGGATTGATTTTGGGGGAAGGGTGGCCACCCAGTCCCTGGCCTCCCGCCTAAGCGTCAGTGGGAAAGCCCTACACATAATTGCATCGGGGGTGGCTTGTAACCTCATCAAGTCAACAAAAGACCTGAGGTGATCGACAGGATCAGAGGACCCGTCGTATTTCTCCATCTTTGGCTGTTTGAAGTCTCGTGGCAAGGGGACTGCCATTATTTCTAGGGAAAAGGGGTCTTCTTCCAACACCATGGATTGTTGCCTATTACTTTTGTTGGACAAAGCCTCAGCTATTTTGCGATCCATCAATTCTTCTAATCTCTGTTCCCAACTTAATACTGGTGTCTCAACCAGCGTAGGTGCGGGCATCCATGATGGTTGCCCCCAGTATAGATTTGGGCCAGATGTCAGTGAATAGAAGTGGGGTGCAGAAGGTGGAGCTAAAGAAACTGGAGCTCGCAGCGGAGCTGCCGTTGGCGGTGTTTCTATTGCTGGAAATTTAGGAATATGGGGAGGAGCCCCTGGCGGTAATGGCCCTATCGGTGGAGGGCTAAGACCCTGGGGCAGAGCCTCTGGTAGTGAAGATCCTACCGGCAGAGGGTTAGGACCCTGTGGTAGATGAGAAACCGCAGCGTTCCGATCTTGGAGCAGAGCCGTTAAGACCGTCACTTGAGCTTGTAGTGCCGCGAGTTGAGCGGCAGAGGCAAACTCTTGTTGTGGGTGATTAGTGGCGGCGTTGGACTCGGTGCCTACATCCCCGACGGGGGCTGGTGGAGCAGTTATATTCCTAGCTCTTCTGGTTCGAGCCATAGCTTCTTGTGCGTTTCCCACAGACGGCGCCAATTGATGATAGTTGATTTTCTCCTCCTCCGAGCACGGCGGCGACAGTGGTGGAGATCTGCAAAAGGTGGCGGGGCTTTTTTCCTCCGTGGCCACTCCGGTGTGATAATCAGTATGTGATTAGAATACTTGTGCTAAATAGCAGTATAGAATGTATTAGAGTTGTGTGTTGTGATTTTACCTGGGGGGTTGGTCTCCTATTTATAGGAATGACCTGCTGATGTAACCTTCAACGGTTATTAATTGTGGGTGCCTTTTCATCTTCCCTCTTTATGAGGAATTAATTAGGGACGTTTCACCTCTCTCAACCGCTGGTGTTTCACATTCCCAACGAACGATGGTAGCTTCCGTTTTATAGATCACCTGTCTAATTGGTTAGATGACAGACAGGTTATGGTTGTCTGTTTGCTGGAGGCGGGCGGACCGATAAGGCGGGCGGACCGACAAGGCGGGCAGGTGCTTCAGGCAGGCGTCCCAAGGAGAGCAGCAGTCATTTAGCGAAGTGTGTTTATATTTATCATCAATGTGCTAATTGTATAACACATTAGCTATTCCATGCGCATTGTCGTGCAAGTCAAAAGAAATGCAAATAATCACAATATTCAAATACTCACCAAAGCTAATTAAAGATAAAGCAGATGAGATAATCTCCAACTTCTTCAACCAAACAGATTAGTAAGACCCTGTCCCAAAAAATAAATGAATTAATTGTCACAATTTAATTAGAAAACAATACCAATTTTTACTTGAAATATTCCAACAATATAGTTTTCTTTTTCGAGAATCATAATCGGAAAAAAAGTTTTGAATAGAACCATGTTGCTCAATGTCTATCGTTTTCGAAATCTCTTTTTTTTTTCTTTTCTTTCTTTTTTCTTTTGGTGCAAAAATTGATTTGAGAACCCATTTGTATGGAAAAAATAGTTATGCAAATTATATTAAGCAGAAAAAAATGATCTAATATTCTTAGTGGGCCAATAAGAAGTGCCACTAGACACTTGTCCAGTAGGCATTGGAGGATGCCAATTGGACAATGTCTACTAGACAAGTGTCCAATGAGCACTTTTTATTTGGCCCAACAAAGACATTGAATCATTCCCCATTAATGCTAGAAAATCATCCATATTAAACGTTATAGCAAAACACCAAAATTTCGTAAAAAAAATTGTTTAAATGTTGGGCTTATATATATGTACGGATGTTAACATAATAGATTGTAGCCTTCGCATATGTTTGGAGGTACTTAAATTATAATTTCAGTTGGTCAAATACAAACATAATTTTTATTCACACATTTTATGAGACCCACAACTTACAACCACTTTTTATCCACACATTCACCAACAACTTATAATATAAGTATTTAAATTATAATTTCAGCACTACCAAACATATCATCCTCAAGAAAAAGCATGTCAAAAACTTCCCTTGCCCTATTAGCTTCATCACTTCGTCAGTCACTCTTCTGACTTGCACACACAACTTTACCCATTAACAACTTTTGTAATAATTGATGCAATGTACTTCTCATTCCACACTTGAAATCAGTGACTGAAATAATAAACTACCGTTGGCGACACCGACAAACTTCTTCACTAGCAATCAATGATTAAAGCACTGTTGGTGATTACCGACTCTTTCACTAATGGTACTTCTGTTAGTATTTTCGTCTGATTCATCGATATATATTAATTTCTTCATAATCACTTATCACTGATGGATTTCTTTTGGTGACATTGCTCCATTTTAATTTTTATATAGATATTGTCTAATGCTTCCTAAATTGTTTGATTAATCATAAATGTATTTTACCCATCGTGCTTAGAGCCAAATGATAATTGCAAGTGGCAAACCAACACATATTTTAATAATTTTTGTGACAACCACTTTTTTTTTTAAAACATTCGATGTCTTTCAACTTTTACACAGGAAAAGAGTTTTTACTTTTATGATCTTCTTGCATTTCATTGACATCAAACATTCACTAATTGACTTGTTATGACTAACTTGCTTCATCCATTCCATTAAGAATCCTATCTTGTTTGTGACTGAACTATTGAGCCAGACATTTTAGAAATGTTGTTAAACAAGAAAATTGAATTCCAAGTGGGGTTGTCTTGCAGACTATCGATTATAAAATTGACTTGTTATGACTAACTTGCATGCATCTATTCCATTGAGAATCTTATCTTGTTTGGTTCAAATTGGTTCGAGACACCATCCATGTAAATATAAACCTCACACTTTTCTTAAATGAGTTCGATTGTTTGTTTTTCACGTCATTTTTATAAGAGAACTCTAAATCTAAAATTTTTGACAATAAGATTATGTAATTCATAAATGCTAAAGTCTTGTGTAGTAGTGACCCAATGGAATACTTTATATGAAAACAAATAGACTACAACTACTCTGAATATCCTAAGAAAATAAGAACTACAACCACACGAATAGCATGCAAACAAATCGATGTTATGAACGTTAAATTACCGTGAATATTGAAAAAATAAAGAAGTAAAGAAATAATAATTTTAAGATGTGAACATAATATTCTGTCATCACTTATTAAAAAGATTTTTAAAAAGTAAATAAGTAATAAATTTTAGTCGGTGGATCCGATGGCTTTATCATTGACGATCAATGGTCAAAGCATTGTCGGTAATTGTCGACGACATTAACGAAAGTATTGTTGTCGATATTCCATCTGAATTTGTGAATAACATTGATTTCATCATAATTATTGACAATAATATCGATGATTATTTGCTCAATTTATTTTTTATATTTTTGAAATGACCCCTTAGATGTTTTGCCTAAACCCCAAAACCTTTGGGTATTGAAAAGTGCATATACCCGCAAACCTTTATTTTTTGATATCGCCATCCCAAACCTTTGGGTATTGTTGCAGTATAAAGAGTTTTGGATGGTAACTGTCCAAAAGCCTGTTAGTAGCGCACGTATAATGTACTTGCCCAAATTTTTGAGGGGTAAATGGGTCAAAATAATAATTTTATCAAACATAAAAAAATGGAAGGAAAAGTACAAAATAATAAATAAAGAATTAGAAGGAAAAAAATTCTTCATCACCCCACCCCACAGCCACACAACACCATCCCCACCCCCTAACCTCTATCAAAAGTTTGAAGAGTTAACTATAGAGAGTGATGATCTTCTGCCTCTTAGGGGCAGGATATCATTAATCCACTGCTGACGTGGCTTCACCGCTGATGTAGAGGAAGCCACGTTAGCAGTGTGCCATGTCAAGAAAAAAATGGGGCAGTCCATTTGTCTGCCCCATTTATGTTCATCTTCTAAATCTGATGAAGGTAACCCTCGTCTCTCTCTCTCTCTCTCTCTCTCTCTCTCTCTCTCTCTCTCGATTCGCAGCCATAGTCCTATCTTACCATCTAACCGGAACAGCCCATTTGGTTTATTTTTCCCGACGACATTATAGCTCCTGTCAGCCGCCCCATTTTTCCTTTGCTTTTGTGGATTATCACCACCGCATCCCCCGCTGCTCAAATCTAAAATTTCACTGGCGCACCAGAGAAGAAACTGATCTTCTAGTCGTCAGGTTGAGGTAGATTTGATATCAATACGAATTCAGGATGCGATCTCCCTGATTTCCTAGCGTTGTAGGCCCGAATTAACCAATTTGGCCCCGTTCTCGTGCTGGTACTTCCAGAGGAGCATGTAAGCATTGAATACTTTATGGAAGAAGTGCCCATTTTGCTGGACGCCGCACCCGCTGTACGAATGGAGTGGCACGTCACGCACATGCACGAATTTTCGTTCAGCAGTCTCCACCAGAGTGCGAAACGTCATCGTAACTGTATTATCCTCCTTTGACATATTGAAAGGAAAAAAGAAAAACTCAACTCACTTGATTTCTCATCCGATTTATCATTTTTCTTGCTGCAAGCTGGATGCCCACCTACTATAAAATGGAAATAGAGGATTCTAATATATTATATTAAAATATGGTCAAAGGAGCGTGAAGAGTGAGCTAGGAAATTGAGGAAACGGAGTGCGTGGGTTGTGAAAATGTTCTTTTTTGTTTGTTTTCGTATTTCAGTTTGCTCTTCTTTGAAGGCATTGCAGAGGGGACTGGATTTGATTTTGGGTAACGTGCAAGGTGGTGAGAGAGTGTGTAAAGTTGTTTTTGAGAATGTGATGATGAAATGACAGTGCAATTCTTTAGAAGACGACCACAAATGGGCTGTCCCATTTTTTTCTTGACATGGCATACCACTGACGTGACTCCGTCCACATTAGCAGTAGGTTAATGATATGCTACCCCTCTCTAATTATGGATTCTAAGTCATTGCTCTCATTTAAAGAGTTCTATGACACTCATAGTGAACACCAATTATGGTGTCCACTGTCCACATAGTATCACTACGTGGACAACATTTAAAAAAAAAAAAAAAGTAGTCACAGAGTATTTATCCCCCCACCCATTCCACCTCCTACAGCAAAATTAAATTGGCTTATTTGCACAAATGGTCCCTGACTTTTGTACTTACTGCGGGTTGAGGACCTATATTTTTATTTTTGGCAGTTTAACCCCTATTTCAAATGTTTTTGGCAGCAATGGTCATTTTCAACAATTTCCATCCAAATGGCCGTGAATTTTGACGGTGGAAGTTTTTTTATTTAAAAAATGCTTATTTGCACAAATGGTCCCTGACTTTTGTAAAGAAAAATTTGCAGCAAAAGTCCTTAATATTTTAGAAAGTGTTGAAAAGTCCCATAACCTTCTAATCCTAACACATATGACCCTAAATTTTTTTGACAATTTTATCCCTAACTTAAATAAATTAAAAATAACTCACAAACCTTTTCAAAAATACAAATAAGTCCTAAATCTTTTTATATTTTTACAGATTTACACTTAAAATAATAAAAAGTGTGTCATCAAGTCCCAAAACTTTTAATTTTATTCACCAAAATAATATTTAAAATGTGTTTGATTAAAATCAAATTTTTTAGTAAAAGTGGTTGAAAATTTGTGGGACCATAAAATGTGTGGTTAAAATTAATTGTTAACTTTGACTTTAACTTTTTAACAAAATCAAAATTGAAAACAAACGGGCTTTTAGAGTCTCTACAGATTTTGTCCACTGGTCTATTAATTAACAAAAAAAATTATACCCATGATCAAAATTTGACCAATTTAAAATTTTAATTTATTTTTCATATCAATTACTAGAGGTGGCAAAATGGGCCAACCCAATGGGCCAGTCCAGATAGCCCGGTCTCTGGGCTGGGCTGGGCTGGGCTGGTCCAATAAAAAATTGATTAAATAAAAATTAGGTCAATTTAGTCCGATACAACTAGTCAACCAGGCTGGCCCGATAATTTTATTCACCAAAATAATATTTAAAATGTGGTTGATTATAATCAATTTTTTTAGTAAAAGTAATTGAAAAATTGTGGGACCATAAAATGTGTGGTTAAAATTAATTGTTGACTTTGACTTTAGCTTTTTAACAAAATCAAAATTGAAAACAAACAGACTCTTAGAGTCTCTACAGATTTTGTCCAGTGGTCTATTAATTAACAAAAAAATTATACCCATGATCAAAATTTGACCAATTTAAAATTTTAATTTATTTTTCATATCAATTACTAGAGGTGGCAAAATGGGTCAGCTTAGATAGCCCGTTATCTAGACTGGGCTAGTCCAATAAAAAGTTGATCCAATAAAAATTAGGTCAATCTAGTCCAGTACAACTAGCCAACCAGGCCGGCCCGATAATTTTTTTTTGCCCAAGTCCCTACCCCACTCTTCAAACACCCCACCCATGGCAGCCACATTTCACGGGGATGGGATGGGTGGGGTGTTTGAAGTGTGGAGTCGGGACTTGGGCAAAAAAAAAATTATCGGGCCAACCTGCTTGACTAGTTGTATCGGACTCAATTGGCCTAATTTTTATTTAATCAATTTTTTATTGGACTAGCCCAGCCCAGAGACCGGGCTATCTGGACTGGCCCACTGGGCTGGCCCATTTTGCCACCTCTAGTAATTGATATGAAAAATAAATTAAAATTTTAAATTGGTCAAATTTTGATCATGTGTATAATTTTTTTGTTAATTAATAGACCACTGGACAAAATCTGTAGAGACTCTAAGAGCCCGTTTGTTTTCAATTTTGATTTTGTTAAAAAGTTAAAGTCAAAGTCAACAATTAATTTTAACCACACATTTTATGGTTCCACAATTTTTCAATCACTTTTACTAAAAAATTTGATTTTAATCAAACACATTTTAAATATTATTTTGGTGAATAAAATTAAAAGTTTTGGGACTTGAGGACACACTTTTTATTATTTTAAGTGTAAATCTGTAAAAAAATAAAAAGATTTAGGACTTATTTGTATTTTTGAAAAGGTTTGTGAGTTATTTTTAATTTATTTAAGTTAGGGATAAAATTGTCAAAAAAGTTTAGGGTCATATGTGTTAGGATTAGAAGGTTATGGGACTTTTCAACACTTTCTAAAATATTAGGGACTTTTGCTGCAAATTTTTCTTTACAAAAGTCAGGGACCATTTGTGCAAATAAGCATTTTTTAAATAAAAAAACTTCCACCGTCAAAATTCACGGCCATTTGGATGGAAATTGTTGAAAAGGACCATTGCTGCCAAAAATATTTGAAATAGGGGCTAAACTGTCAAAAATGAAAAGATAGATCCTCAACCCACAATAAATACAAAAGTCAGAGACCATTTGTGCAAATAAGCCAAATTAAATTTGTTTGTTAGCTTTTGTATCAATTTCCTCTCACCCACCAACCCACTTGCACCTCACCTCCAATCCCATTTTCTTTACAAAAATGGTCAACAAAAGTGGCTAGAAGTTTTTTGCACCCCACTCCCCTACCTTCCACCGAAATCCCCTTACCCCCACTTGCAACATGTTTTTTTTTTTTTTTTTTTTTTTCCCATTTCTCCCACATCCACTTATTTTAAGTTAATTTTTTCAAGCAATGCAATGTTGAATTACAATTTAATTTGACGTTGTTTATATAACTTCGATACAATGGAAGTACAAAAAATATATAAAACACGAACAAACGTATCATCTATGCAAGACCATTGTTAAAAAACTCATCCACTATTTCAAAATTGCTACTAGCAATACTTGTATACGTTCTATTATCTCTCCAATCACCATTCGAGTGCTCGTATTGTGGGTGATAAGAATCGTACAATGCATTCAACATGACAATATGAAAAAATTATAATATGAGTCGTATAATATATTAGTATTTAAGTTAAACAATTGTCAATAAATTATGCAATTCTAAATTACCTGTCCTGCAACTTCGGGCATGTTCTTTTGTCGTGTCTATTGATACCGTAAACATGACATTGTCTACTACTTTTGGTGAGTGCCTTCTCTTTTAAGGACTTTAGTCGTTTCCCGTTGCGTTTTATTTTGACAGTATTTGGATCACATACAACTTGAGTCTCCTCCCAACTTGAGCTCCTATTCTTGGGAGAATTAAAATTGGTAGGTGGGTGGATGGGTGAAAATTGATACAGAGGCTGACAACAAATTTAATTTTGCTACAGGGGATGGTGGGATAAATGTTTTCTGACCACTTTTTTGGATTTTAAAAAGTGTTACCCACGTGGAGATACCACGTGGGTAGTGGGCACCAATTACTGTGGGTGCTATATGACCTTTGTATAGAGTTATGCTATCCTATAAAATTTGTTTTTTTTTTTTTTTATTTCAAAGTAACATATAGCAAATATATATTTTCCTATGCCGCTTAGAAATCCCAATTTTTCTACACCCAATGGCTATTTTTTCTTTTGAATGCAAATTTATTGAAATGTATGAATGTGAAACCATTCCAGTTGAAGTTCAATGAATGCGCAACAAAAATGGTGGATCTGGAGTAGAGTGGATGGGATGGGGCAGATTTCGTTGACAAAAATTGCAGATGGTGGATGTCAGCGCCTGAAGATGCGTAGGAGGCGGCTCCGATGCTACTGGGTGAGGGATTCGTGGTAGCGTAGGTCTAAGTTGGAGGGTGAGGTAGGAGTGTGTCTGGTGAAGATGACATTATTTATTTATTTATTTTGTTTCATTTTTTATTTATTTTCATTTTAACTTTATCACACAAATTATTTATTTACTTATTTTCTTTTTATAAAGTTGGACATATACTTTGCACATGCCTATTTAACAGACTTTTAGATGGTTTGCACTGCTGCATGTTTACCTAAAGGTTTAGAGCATCTACAACAACTTATCTATATTTAAAGAGCATCTTTAGTATTTTAAAATACAGTTTTTTTAAACATTCCATCAGCCTCTTTATCTCCATACTATTCATTTTACTTATTCCAAAGATACATTTAATATATTTCCATCTCTTTTTTTTTTTTTTCCTTCCAATTTGTATGTATCTAAACTATATTATAAGAGTGAATAAGGTTACTATTCATAAGCCGTCTAAGTCATCGTCCTCAAGCCGTCTAAGCCGTCTAAGCAAAGCCAATATGAGTTACTATTCATAAGCTGTTCACAAGCTATCGTCCTCAAATGACGAATACGACACAGTTTTAAATTTGTTGTGTTTTTTTTTATCTTTTTCTGACACAAGCAGTTTTTTTCTCTTTTTCTGACACAAGCAATATCACTTCCTATCTTTCTTGAGCCACACACGCAACCTATTCAATTTCTCTCTCGTAATCTCACATCATTTTCTTTCTCTAACATACTTTCTCTTTACCTTTTCTCTGTTTATCCCTCCGTACCAAAGTCCATATCCAAAAATTGGGTTTCACAAAAAACACTACCATTTTTCATTATGTGTCTGCTCTCGCCTCTTGTGTCTGGCTCTCTCCCACTTTATTAGCCATCGTCTTCTTCGAAATCTAGGTATTTTATTTTAAAAGTTTTTATTTTTTATTTTTCCTGTCGTATCTCTCTCCAAATACCTCTTTTCGTTGTGTTTGAGCCCAAATTTTACAGATTCAAAGATATATAATTTTTGTTTTGGGATTTTATATGAAGCATTTTTTTGTTTATTTCTTTAAATTTAAAGTTTTATTTCTTGCTGTAGGCTTATGTTCACAGTTCTGTTTCTTTTCGGACATCTTGGAAGAATCAGTACCAGAATAGCAAAGGTAAGCACTAATTTAAAATATAATTTGGATTTTTTTAATGGTGCTGATTATTGGCTTAATTATATTTTAAAAATCGTGAATGCGGATGGTGAAGGATGGTTTTTAAATGGCGGGATGTTTAACGCAATCAGTGGAGTTTGAGCCCATTTCTGGTGAAACCCAGTTCGATCAAATCATTGCTGAAGCTCAACAGCTCGAAGAATCAGTGATGATTTTATGGTATGAATTTAGAGTTCCATTATGAAATTTTTGCTCTCTATTTAATCTTCAATTGTTTTTTTTGTTATTTCTTCAATTTTGCAAAATTTTAAATTTTTTGATCTGTTGGTTCTTTTTTTTTTTTTTGTTGGTCTTATTTGTGGAAATGATGAATTTGTCTTTGCTTTTCTTTTCCGAGTTTGACATTTGTTTGTAACTGGTTTCCATTTGGATTGCAAATCAATTCTCTGAATTTGAATTTGCTTTAACCTTTGTAGATGTGTATCTGAGTCCTTCTTTTGTGCGTGTGTGTACAAATATGCACGTGAATATAAAATTATGGACCGTCTGAAGTGGAAGTTATGAAATAAACTTAACATTATGTAGCTTAATCTCAGTAATAATATAAAATTTATGAAAAGATTGATAGTTAGAGTTTTCTGAACAAAGAACACGAATTAAAATAAAAATGGTCTTGCTTAGCTCAGGAAAGTGCTGTGGATGTTCGTAATTTGAGAACTCAAGGGAAAACTTCTGAAAAGTTTTTACTTTTTGTTGAACTACCTTGTGTTAAACTTAAGGGGTTGGGAGGTGACACATTTGTTTATTTCATTTAATCTTCAACATTTCAAGATTTTTATAGACCGGAGGCCGCAAGACATAAATCAAGGTCATGTTGAATTACTTTATCTTAAAGTTTTAGTTGAAGTTGTTAGAGAGGGATATAGTTATTTACTTATTTATTAAATTTACTATTCAACATGTTAGAAACCATGAAACAAATATCCTAAACCTAACTATAGTAAAAGAGCCAATGTGGGGATCACTATTCATAAGAAATCGTCTCCAAAAACGACGACGTTTCCTCCCTCTCCATGTCATCAGATTTTTTATTTTTTATTTCCTTTCCTTCTCCACACACCGTTCACGCCTTCCCAATGACAACTCTCTCTGCTGTAGTACACCGCGCCGTCTGGGTCCTTGTCGCCTCTTTCTACCTATCATTGTACTGCCTACAGTTTTTCGACCAACCATTTCCCACCGGCTTCCTGTCCTCCTATTTCTTCTGTGTTGCCTCTTCACGGATCTGCAAAAAAATTCGTGGTCAGAACATTAAAATATACTCGTTCTAGCCATCTTCTTCACTTCGGTTCCGATCTGTGTGAGCTTGCCGTCAATCAAGGTTTCAGTGTACGCGTCATAGTTTTTTCGTTTATCTGTGCCTTCATCTGTACCTAGGGTTTTCTTTGTCTATGGTGTACTGAAAATTAATACTTAAGTTTGCACTCCAATCAGTCGGAGGCCAGCCGTGTTCGTTGGTTTCTTCAAAATCTTTGTTCTTTTAGTCGAAATTCATACTGACATCAGGTAATTTACTTTCTTCTGGTCATTTAATCTTCTTTTTTTCCTGCTATAAAGATATGTTCTATCGTGTTGTTGTTCATTTTATGTTGCATAAATTTGTAAATTTTCCCTCATTTTACGTTATCGATCTATTTCTTCGGCCACAGTTTTGTTTTTCTGCCATATTTCGTGGGTATAGAAATCTAAATTTCTTTTTATTCCTTAAATTTATTTTTCCCCTCAACCGGAATTCCATATATGAGGCACATTTATGAGATAATAGTTGTAGAAGAGAGGGATGAACCTAGAGATGATGGCAAGGTAATGAATAAAATGTCTGACATTAATTATTTTATTTTTTTATTTACATATTATGAAAAGATTTATTGGTTTTAATTCTTGTTTCTTTGTCTCCATATTTTGAATGTTTTAGTTGGTGTTGTTTCAATAGCTCAAGCAACTAGGGCAATATTAGGCTTTCAAAGCCCTGTTCGCTGATGTTCAAGAAAAAGTGAAGTTGCTTAGTGACAAATTTTCTATCATTCGTGGTCTGATTGGCTATAAAGCTTAATCTAGGAGGATATTTATTGGATTTTTTTATTCTTTTATATTATAGTAGTAATAGAATTTTCTGTAGAAATCAGTCAGGTTTTCTGTTCTTTTCTCCAGATTTTGCAGCTTATAATGGAGGTGAGTATTCTTTCTATAAATGATTTTGTTGAATTCAGTAATTTCTTATGAGATCTGTTTAGCCTTCAATGGTGAAATTGTATTTTGTTTCTTAAGCGGGTTATTATTTTGGGTGGTTTTGGAGAAAGATATGTGATTATACATTTTTTCGTATTTTTTCTTTGGCTTCTGTATTTTGCAATTGTTGTGAATTTTCATGACACCAGTTATTTTAGTAGAAGTTGTGGGTTTGCTATTGGGGAATGTCAGGTATTGTATTTTGGGAAAAATATATGGAATTTCATATTTTTGGCACCAATTTATCTAATCTGTGTTTTTCTTTGAGATATTCTCCTGGTATTTTTGACAAAAAAAATAGAAACGCGGTGGGGCTTTGTTTGGATGTCGTCGTAGAATGTTAAAAATTGGGAAAATCAATAACTTCTAATTTGAGTTTGCTTACCCTTCTGCTCGATCTTTAAGTACTCGTTTTAGTTATTACCATTCATCTTTACAGTTCCACCCAAAGGATTGTGCCGTCATAGTGCTGGACGGAGGAAATGAAGCCTGGAAAATTCATACGCGAGTGCGAGAAAACCAAACAGATTTTCAAAGACTGAGTGAGAATGTAAATTAAATTTAGATTGAATTATAATGCCGAAAATTTGATTTATGTATAATTTTGTTTTATTTGAAGTAATGATTATATATAACTTTTAGGCTGACAATTTTTTTATTTTTATTTTTAGAACATGTAGATTTTTCTTGTTCTTTAAATAATATTGTGTTTCTTTTTTTTTAATTTACTTTTTTAGTCTGTTAGAGGTAAAGTGATCTTTTTGTTTTCTCCATTATTGCAATTTATATTTCTCAAATTATATGCTTAATGTTTATCTATTCTATTTTACATGACACTGATCATACTTTTTTTTTTTTTGCAGTTAGCTTGCTTTGAATGGTCTTAGTGGCCAAATACTTGAGCATTTATTTTAGGTTTCCAGATACAAGTATGGACTCTCTCTCTCTCTCTCTCTCTCTCTCTCTCTCTCTCACATTTATATGTACATATAAATAAACACACAAATGTGTGTGTGTGTGTGTGTGTGTGAGAGGGTGCACGCGGATGGGTTATACTATTTATTGTGACAATAATTGATTATTATCACATTTGCTCTCCTCTACCCACTTTTGTAGATTGAAATCAGTTTAACTTAAGTTAATTTGTTTCAGTTTTACAGGAACTATTTGATCTGTGGCATCAATTCTGCCCATCGTTGCTAATCTAATGGTGGAGGTAAATGTAGAAGCATTTATGTTCTAAAAAATATGCATCTTGTGAAACACTACTGCTTTTCTAGGTTGTAGATGTCTAGAGGGTTGAATAGAGGAGCTGTACAAGTGAATATAAGCGTTAAAATGGAAAATATAACATCAAGGAGATTGAATGAATGTTTCAAATAAGATATAAATGGGGGAACAAATATTTAGATAAAGTCATTGATTGCTATCTTTGCAGGTAATTCGCATAAATCAAAGACTGGTGTGATTTTTGGTGCACTCCTTTCTATTCTTCTTCTTGTAAGTTTTCTCCTGTTCTTTATATGAAATGGTAGGCACAAAGGCAAGATCGTGAAGTTTTTGTAGATGTTGCAAGTTTATGTTGCTTATCGTTATCTTATTGAATACTGTTCAAGACTAAATTTGAATATGTAAATGTGTGCCTCTCTAACAACTCAAACTTTTAATGAGGTGGTTAACATGGTATCAAAATAAACACATTTTGCGTGTGAGTTTCACCGTTACGCTGCCCATTTATAAAAATTGTGTATGTGATGAGCCTTTGATGAAAAATATAAATTTAGTTGCACGTGAGGGGGCGTGTTGAAGACACAATTTAAATAGATAAACAATTTCCTTCTCTAACAGCCTAAGCTATTAGACAAAATGGTTCCAACAAATACAAGTACCACGATATTTGCGAAGTACTTGAACTATGTGTTGTTTTCTGAAAAAAAAAAAGAAATTTTCCACAGTAATCTATCATGTCAATTTTTTAAATTGAACTAGCATTACAAATAGATATTCTCAATTCCAGAAGTTCAATCATAATTAGGCACTGCAAATTATGCTCTATGCATGGTTTATAAATATTTCATTAGTTTTGTTTGTGTGTGTGATTTTTCATATCCTAAAAACCTATGGGCATAAGCTCACACCAGTTGTCTATTTGAATTAGAAATATTGTTTTAATTGTTGGATATTCAAAATACATTTGATCTGCTACTTCTTTTGTTGATTTTTTTCTTTTTGCATGCACGGGTGAAGTTGACCGGAAAACCGAATTTGGACAATTGAAAAGATTTGCATAGAGAGAGTTGCAGCTCGCTACATACTACTTTACAGGATAAATTGTTATTTGACATGGAGGATTTTGGAAAGTTTATAAAGGAGCGCTTGGAGATAACACGAAAGTTGTCGTTAAACGTTTGACTGATTTCGAGAGTCTTGGATCACGAATTTGAGATGATAAGACTGGATGTTCACAAAAATCTTTTACGATTGTTGGATTTTGCACTACGCCCATAAAACGCCTTCTTGTTTATCCTTTTATGCAAAATTTAAGTGTTGCCTCTCGTCTACGAGGTATTCTCTTACAACATTCACAAGTCATTGTAGCAGTTGCAACCTTGGCTGCATTCAGAAACTTCATCCACTTCTACTCTATCTTTAACAACACTATCATCTTCACTACTCTTTTGTGCCTTCGAAAAAGAGGATGCCATTGATTGATTTCGATGGCTAACAAGAGGCGGACCTTGGAACTGTGAAAGTAAACCTGCTGCTAAATACATGTCCAATTTCTGTTTGACAAAACTGTTCCAATGATTTTTGATTGCGTTATCGGTCGTGTTATCATATAGAGAAATAGTTCAGAACTCAAGAAGGTAAACTTCCATATTGATGGCACAGATGAGCATAGAAAATCCACTCTAAATCATAGACTGAATTAATGAGATGGTAAATATATGATATGTGGCAACTCTTATTCTCTAAATAAAGTAAAACCATTCTTCATGCAACTATCAAGAATTACTTTACCTCCCTGGCAAGAACTTCGTTAACTCCCACTTGTTTCCATAAATTTGATGGGCATGAATCAGAGCCAATAGCTCTACAAGTCATCTGACAATTTCTGCACACAATCAATGTGAAGGTGAGGGTTTTTTAAAAATTACATTCTATCAAGTACATTATTTGGATCATTTTTAAATTCCAAGCGTTGATTTGTTTCCTTTAATTTTTTTGTTGTTGATATTTTTTTGCACTATATTGATATTAGTATGGCATTATTGTTTGTGTGCATTGATGGATCGGATAAAGCTTTGTTGAAAAGATGGGGGGGAAAAGAAAGTGATGCTGCCAGCGAAGGAGGTTGACTTGGCAATAGTGAAATATTAATGTGGAAAAAGTGAAGGTATATTTAGTTCAATTAGTTTATGCTTCGAATTAATTTTAACTTTTAATGAATTTTAATTGTCTTGGTGTTTGATGAATTGCAATTTCAATTGCACTACTGCATTTGACTAAATTTTCAGTCAAGCTATTTATTAAATTGCTCAAATCGTCATTTTGGCTCTTTGATTATATCTCACTTGAAGAAGGAAAAAAAAATGGTTGAGGTATCTTCTTAACTACAATTTCAATTTAATGACGTGCTTGAATTTTACTTGTTGCAATAGATACTCAGAGAGATTAATTTTTATAATGATGCTTATGACTAACAGATACCGAAGATTACTTACACTCCAATGTTTAAGCCTTAGTTTTCTCTTCAAGGTTTATCTTACTCTCTTTCACCATTTTCTTTTTTCTAAAGGATTTATTTGATTAATTGAGCAGTTCTCACGTCAAATTTTATGATAGAAATAAATTTTTTTTTTCGCTTTCAGTGCAGGTCATCTTTAGAGTTGCATTAGAACAACAATTTTTGAAATTATTCTTTAATCAATAATCTTTGAAGGGAAAAATAAATCAAGAAAATGAGATAAGTAAATTTCCAGTGAAATTTTCAATCATCTTTCGAGTTGCATTAGAAGAACAATTTCCTGTAAAATTTGTTTATTCAATAGAATGAATATTTTTTTTTGATATATATGTTTCTACCAGTGGATGATTCCCATAAAAGTTAAAGATGCTGATGGGGAACGTGAGCGCCTAGGTGATCATCTCTTCTCCTGAAATCCTTTTCTCTGGTTTTGTTTGTAATGCTTTTCATAGTCAGTGTTTTTTAAGGTTTTAGGCATAATTGTTTCGGGATCCTGATTTTCTTGAGATCCATTATGTTTTTTGGAGAATATATTTTATTATTTTGCATGAATTCTTCACTATACAGTCAATCACTATTTCTTTTCATTGTTTTTCATATTATCTCCTCTGTGTGCGTACGTATATCTCTTGGAATTACGTTGTTTGATCAAATTTTACATAGTTTTACACGTATTAATCTAAGCTATAGTAAGTATAAAGTTTACTGTGAATGCTGGTGGGTTTAGAGACAAGAAAACTGGACTATAACATCAGGTATGTTATTGTTCCTCAATATTGTTGTTTAGTTATTGAAATTTATATGTTCCACTTTCTTAGTTAAATATGCGGATTGTTTGAATCTTGGATCCCATGATTTAATGGAAAGAGGAAATTCTTGCATACATCGACCATCTTCTGGATATTTTTCTGAAATTGCTGATATGATGTCTAATAACATTGCACCCATTATATTAGGAACACATTTTCTGCCTCTCCTTATTTAATCTCTCTCTGTCTCTAGGGAGCTTTGGCTCAACTGTGCACAAGATATATGTTGGTTGCGCTAATAAACAAGCTTCAAAACGGGAAATTGAAGAAGTAAGTACCATGTTAAAGCTTTTGTACTGATATTAGCCCATCCAAGCTGAAATGTGCATCATCTGTTATCTTTTCACTTGTGTGAATGTTAAAAGAGGTAGCACGTGCACGATGACGTGGAATTTGCAGCTGTCTCTTCGTTGCGCTCATTTTTGTATACTTGTTTCCTACACTGTATTAATTTTGATTACATGTGGCCTTATATGTCTTGACTTTGAGCAATCCACATGCATGTATTTATAAAGGATTTGACTGTAATTTTCTGTTCAAGTTTATTTTGGTCATAGGAACTGCTGAGTTTGTTTATTACCATTTTTTGAATGGCGGATCATCTAGAATAATATCAGCACACAGTGACATTCCATCCAGATAAAAGGGTATGTATTTTGTTTTCATTTAAACATCAATGAGATATAAATTTCTTTTTTATATTGTCATTAGAGATAGAAACTTTAAATTGAAATTTATTATGGTTTCCTAACTTTTAAAGTCAGTGAAATTTATTATGGTTTCCTAACTTTGTTTTATTGATTTGTAGTGTTGATTGATTATTAATAGTCTCTTATTAATGTACCAGGGTGGTAATAAATATAAGAAAGAAGAATATGAGTTTTTTTTGTCTTTTTTCTTTTTGCTTAAAAGGAAAGTCTACATGTACTGTACTAGACTAAGTTTTATCTGTAACCTCTTTAAAGTTGTTTTTCCATTTTCTGTTTTTGTTTTTTGTTTTTGTAAATTTTTCTTGAATCGCCAGTGATTGGCTGATCTACTGTAATTGCATAATATAATGCATTGAACGGTTTGCTCAAATATTGAAAAATATTATAGTGGACGATTGAATTTTTAGTTTCACGACAATTGAATTGTATGGTCATAGATTCAATTATCATACATTAATGTCCTTCGTGTATCTCAGGATATTTATGATTGCAATTTTGCAGTTTGCTATGTTATCTCTTTATTATAAGTCGATCGAAGTGAGATGATTGTCTTATTAATTTATTTAAACTTTTCAGGTATATGAATTAGGCACTTCGCATCCAGCCCTGGGGGGTTTTTTTGTTCTTATGCTTCTCTTTTCCCATTCTTTTGATATATCTAATAAAATATTTCTGATTATATGTCAATTTTGTTGTCCCTTGCAAATTAGACGTGCAATCTCAGCCATGACATTAATCAGACATCCAAACCTTATCGGCGTGTATGAGGTTCGAATTTAACTTGTTTAGCTTACTTCTAGAGGAACAGTAAGGCATATATTACTAGATGTTCCCGCGTCCCAGATGTTCCTTGGAGAGGTGGATTTTTTAGCATAAATTGTATATTGACTAGCAAGTTTGGTAATTTGTTGATTGACGAATATGGTATAACGTAGGTTATGGCCAGCAAGACGAATATATATATTGTTATGTTTCATCTTAATCAACTTTTTATTAAATATTAGGTATCACATCTTAGCTATTAGAGTTTTCCAATCATAATAATTCATTTCCATCAATACATTAATAATTTCTTATATATATTACTCTATAAATCATATCAATACAAATACTCATTCTACATTGTCAATGTCAAAATTATGACTCTACCACGTGCAACGCACGTATGTTTCTTAAAAAAAGTTGATAAAATTTGGATCAATCATAACTGGAGATAATTATATTTTTCGCCTCTTGGCTAAGTTTTTTTAACTTGGAAATTGGGCGTGGAATCATACTCGACCCTTTTATTTATAAGTGAATAGTTAGTGGTATTCACAGAATTTTACCTGTTTTAATGGAAAAAATATGGAAATTTATTATAATAGTTATGCTCACAGGAGTAACTAAAAAAAGTTATTGTTCATGAAATTTTTTTTTTTTTTTAAATTCGAAAAAGTTTGTCGAGTTACTATTCAACTCGACAAACTTTTTCGAGGTGAATAGTAACTCGAAAAGGTTACTGTTCATGATTTTTTTTAATTTTTATGGTGAGCTTTTACATTTCTAATTTTTTTTTTCAATGAAAAAAATCAACAACATATTTTATTTTTAATAACTATTAATTATAACAATCTTACTAATAATGTTACTAATATTTTTTTTATACTAATTGCTAAAATAAAATAAAATAAAATATATTGTATTAATTGATTATGATATATATTAAATTTATATGATATATATTCTATTTTACTATATTCTAATAAATGAAACATTAAATAAAATTTTGTATATGCTTTATTTATCAAATTACTCGACAAATCCAAATTTAAGACTCACGAGTTTCTTGAAAAATAACACCACTAAATAAGAATAAAAAATTATTTAAATGTATGACATCATTTAAATAAAAAAGGGAAACAAAATAATGAAAATTTTAAATTTCGTTCGTTCGTCGAGTAACTCCGGCAACTCGATTTTTAGTCTCGACAAACTTGATTTTGGGTTTATCGAGTTACTCGAGTAAATTCAACAATGTATATTGTTCATTTTTCAGTTTACTTTTTTTATTTAAATTATGTACTACACTTAAATTTTTTTATTTTTTTGTTTTTTCATGTTATTTTTAAATCAACTCATGAATCTCAAATTTGGATTTGTCAAGTTACTAGATAAATTAGTCATAATAAAAGAATATATAATATATTGTATTAATTGATTATGATATATATTTTATTTTGCTATCTTCTAATAAATAATCAATTAAATACAAATATGTATGTGCTTCATTTATCAAATAAGTTAACAAATTCAAATTTCATGTCAACACGTTCCTCGAATAATAATATTACAACATTCAAATTAAACAAAATAGACAATGTATTAAATAATTTAAATAAAAAAAGATTAAAAAATGAAAATTATGCATTTTATTATTGGCTCGAGTAACTCGGGAAACTTGATTTTAACTTTGTCGAGTTATGCTCTACAATGAATAATCAGTTCTTTTATATCAATAATATTTCATATTCTATAACTTAATATAATATGTTATAATAAAATAGCTATTATAAAATAAAATAAAATCTAAATTATAAAACAAAACAATCTTTTACAATTTATTACTTAAGCAACTCGACAAATTGAAAATAAATTTTGTCGAGTTACTCTATAACCTACATGCTAAATACATATATTTTATATTATAGAAATTTTCTGTTTACAATAAAGAGAAACATAAAATATAATATACACAAGTCCACAAAATATCAAATATATAGAAAAACTATTTTACATAAATTCACACATTTATTTATAATATCTGTAAATCAATTATACTAAGTGAAATCTATAATTACTTATTCAATTTATTTCACGAAAATATTCCTGTTTTATGATTTTTGCTTTTGTATCACATTTTTCATCGAGTAACTCGACAAACATGATTTTTAGTTTGGCGAGTTACTCGAGTAACTTCAACAATGCATATTTTTCATTTTTTTTGTTTTCTTTTTCTATTTAAATTATGTAATATACTTATAATTTCTGTAATAAATATTATTATAAATTATGTTAAAATACTTATTACAATTATTAATTAAAAAAACACATTTATTTTCGTAATATAATTTGACATAATTATTCTAACAAAAAAATTCATTAGTATAACAAATTTTTACTACAATTTATTTTCATAATTTATGATGAATTCTATTTAGTATGAATTTGTCATAACAAATTTATTATAATCACTAGATTATTATAATAATGTAATAATTGATTAATAATATATTACTACATAATTGCTTTTATTATGCTATAAATTTATTATAACAATTTTTAGTTATAATATGTTATACTAATTGCTAAAATAAAATAAAATAAAATAAAATATATTGTATTAATTGATTATGATATATATTAAATTTATATGATATATATTCTATTTTACTATGTTCTAATAAATGATACATTAAATAAAATTTTGTATATGCTTTATTTATCAACTTACTCGACAAATTCAACTTTGAGACTCACGAGTTTCTTGAAAAATAACACCACTAAATAAGAATAAAGAATTATTTAAATGTATGACATACTTTAAATAAAAAAGGGAAACAAAATAATGGAAAATTTAAATTTCATTCGTTCGTCGAGTAACTCGGGCAACTCGATTGTCAATTTGTCAAGCTACTTGAGCTATTGAATAGATTAATTTCGTATCACAATTTTAATCGAGTAACTCGACAAACGTGATTTTGGGTTTGTCGAGTTACTCGAGTAACTTCAACAATGCATATTTCTCATTTTATAGTTTACTTTTTGTATTTAAATTATGTAATACACTTAATTTTTTTTATTTTTTAGTTTTTTCGTGTTATTTTTTAACCAACTCGTGGAACTCAAATTTAGATTTGTCGAGTTACTAGATAAATTAATCATAATAAAACAATATATAATATATTGTATTGATTGATTATGATATATATTAAATTTATATAATATATATTTTATTTTGCTATATTCTAATAAATAATCATTTAAATACAATTATGTATGTGCTTCATTTATCAAATCAGTTAACAAATCCAAATTTCATGTTTACACGTTCCTCGAATAATAACATTACAACATTCAAATTAAACAAAATAGTCAATGTATTAAATAATTTAAATAAAATAAGCTTCAAAAAATAAAAATTATGCATTTCATTAGTTTCTTGAGTAACTCGGGAAACTCGATTTTAACTTTGTCGAGTTATGCTCTACAATGAATAATGAGTTCTTTTATATCAATAATATTTCATATTCTATAACCTAATATAATATGTTATAATAAATTAGCTATTATAAAAAAAACTCGACAAAAACCCAAAAGAACCCACGTCTAATCACTCAAGTAACTAAAACTGTAATATTATATATACTTGAAAAAAAAAGAAGACAAAAGCCCACATCTAACCACTCGACAAAATTATTAAAAAAATATATTTGAAAAGTAATGTTGTCGATGGCGTGAACGGTTAATTTCTATAATTTCTATTTCACTCTTTTTTAAACAAAAAAAAAAACAAATTTGATTCTTAAACATATGCAGCATTTATTTAGAATAATTTGTAAAAAAAAAATATAAAAAATTTACCTTACAATTCAAAGGTTTTTTGGATTAAAATAAAAAAAATATATAACAAAAAAAAATGTAAAGTCAAAATGGGCTTAAAAGCCCATTTTGATTGATATGAGTGTGTGTTTGTCGAGAAACTCGACAAACACACACCCAAATTTTTTTTTTTAAATTTTTTTTTTTTTTAAATGTATGTGGGTGTTTGTCGAGTTACTCGACAACCACTCCTCCACGTAAAATCAAACTGGGTTTGAAACTTTTTTAATTTTTTTTTTTCAATATTGGGGGTGTGTATTTAACAAACACACCCCCCAAACAATAAAAATGGGCTTTTTAGCCCATTTTCAACTAACTTTTTTTTTAATTTTTTTAATTTTTTAATTTGGGTATGTATTTGTCGAGCGCATTTTGACCTTTATTTATTATTTTTTTTGTGTGTTCTTTTTTTTATAGTTTAGTAGCAAATAGATTTTCATTTAATTTTTTACTATTTTATTTTATTTTTTCTTATAAGCAAATTGAACACAATGCTCTCTAAAATTTGCTTATAAAAAAATAAAATAAAATAGTAAAAAATTAAATAAAATTTTATTTGCTACTAAACTCTTAAAAAAAAACACACTAAAAAATTAATAAATAAATGTCCAAATGTGCTCGACAAACACACACCCAATTTAAAAAAAACAAAAAAATCTAAGTTAAGTTAAAAATGGGCCAAAAAGCCTATTTTAATTGTTTGGGGGTGTGTGTTTGTCAAATACACACCCCAATATATTTAAAAAATTAAAAAATTAAACAATATCAAAATGGGCTTTGGTTTTTGGGTGGTTTGAGTTTGTCGAGTTGTTCGACAAACTCAAACCCAAATAGTAAAATAAAAAATTGAAAAGGTAAATGCCTATTTTAATTGTTGGTGTGCTCGACAAACACACACCTAATATAAAAAAAATTAAAAAAAGTCAAATTGGGCCATTTTGCACTTAAATATATATTAAAAAAATTAAGAAAGATCAAAATGGTCCCATTTTGATTATTGGCTCGACAAACACACGTCCAAATAAAAAAATAATAACAAAAAAATTAAATGCTCGACATTTTTTGTTAAAAATACATAAATATAATTTCTTCAAAAAGGTGCAATACCTCCATTATTCTAACTGATTAACATCCCCAATACATTTAATAGTTAATCTTGGATTCGAGAAGTTTCCGAAGGGCTCCAATCATGTGAACTTGAATGGGGTACTAACAAAGAGTTTGTCAAATGAGGCTGTTTCTCTGAAAGATCTCAATATGGTGGAGAGAAATTTTACTCCTGAAGACCATTCGTCAACGTAAACCAGTTGACAAAAATGAGGCTGCCAAAACTAGGAGACTTGTCGAGTTGCTCGACAACAACCATGGTTGTCGAGTTGGTTGTCGAGGTTGTCGAGCAACTCGACAACCATGATGGTTGGTTGTCGAGTTGCTCGACAACCATAGTTGTCTGCAAGCACGGCACCTGACTACCGCCTAGCGCCGGAGCACGACCTCCCCACCGCCTTGGATAGTACACTGAGTGTAACTTTTGACAAGATATACATACATTTTATATATCTCCTTTCCTTACAAACATATAAGAGTGAGTTTGGGAATCACTGTTAAACATCAACCAATATGACATTGTTTGGGGGCTTTTTTTTTTTTTTCCAATTGGGGATATAAGATCAGCAGCCCCATTCTCTCTCCACCAAATCCTAGAAGCGCCATTTCTTCTGAGTTGGATCGACTTTTCTACCGGTGCTCATCGACGTTTGTTGCTTTTGTGTTCCACTGCTTCGATCATTTTCATTTATTTACAGGTATGTTAGTATAACATTTGTAATTTAACTCCTGTTGATAACAATCTGAAATCCTTGCCATTGAAGTTTAGTTTTGGGGATGTACACAGAGGTCTGATTTATCAAAATTGTGCATGTGTAGACATTTGATAAAAAAATTAGTGTGGTCTACACATGACGGGACGTGTTCAAGATTAAATCTAAATAAATAAGTTTGTTCCCTCTCAAACAGTTTAAGCTTTTAGATGATGTGGTTCAATAGTATCTTTACCCGATAGATGTTTGCTTAGTAATCCATTGCAGACAAACTCATAGATTAGCAGCCTATGTGTTCCTTTTGAAAATGATCCTAAGAGCATGGCCACGTTTTCGTGTCTGACTTTCCCAAGCATCTGAACCTCTGTCTTAAAGTCCTTCTCTTTAATGGTTTTAAAAGGGTGTTCTCTTATCATAATTTTCTGTAGATCATTTAACTGCCCTCTATAGATTTTCTTTCCCCGAATTACCCAACAAGTTTTCTTGGCAAAAGCCATTTGTAGCCAAATTCAACTCAGCATAAGTGTAGTCTCTTGTTTGTACTCCAATCCTTGGCCTTCTGTTTGTGCACACTGAACAGAGAGAAATTTCAAATGTCTCTTCTCGTTGTTCGCCTGCACATCAAAATGGGTGAACTTTCTGTTTATCAATTCTCTATAGTGTATATGAAATGGTATGGACCTTATTCACTTACAAGTTTCTGGGTTGAAATGTGTGCCTGAGGACAATACACTAACTTCAACAGCCTTGACTCCTCTCACGGTCTCAAGGCTACCATCAATTTTCATCCTATATATTTGCGTTGTCCATGAAATATTTCTTATTTTTCTTGAGGTTCTCGAGGAAATTAGGTTGAAACAAACCAAGTATAAGTTGAATTTGAAACAAAAAGGTAGAGGCAAATAGTAAGTAAATTGATCAAACATTTTAGCTAGAATCTAATCTTAGTCTTTGATATCAACGAAATTGCTTAAAAATTTAAATTTCTTGATCATATTATTGTTAATGATTAATGTGGATTGGATTTATAGTTAGGACAAATCTGCTTCAAGATTGCAGTTCCTACTTCCTACTTCCTTTTAAAACATTCGGCATATGTGCAATCCTTTGAGGCTTTAGAATATCATCCACAAAGGCTGAAAATTGCAGAGTACCTTGAAAGGATCATGTGTGTAGCCCCAAAGCTCTTGGCATATTCCATGGAAACCTCTTTCAGCGAGCCTGGCTCTACTGCTATGTCGAATTCAACCTATATATACATATAGACATGATAAAATTTCATTATTTTAACCAGAACCGCATGTGGGGCGTGGGGGGATTTAAACTTTTATGTTTGCCATTCGGGGTATTATTTAATTCAAGAAGTCATGTGTTAAAGGTTATATATTACCTTTAGTGTTTCATCCTGCTTGCAAATCCTTGTAATTAGTGCACATCTTGAATATTCATCTGTCATCTGTTGAACTTCTTGTTTGATGTCTTCCTTTTTCTTATTAATTGTTTTTGGCATATAATTGATCGAGCAACTCAGTAATCTCAAATTTGAATTTTTCGAGTGACTTGATAAATTAAGCACATGCGTAGTTTTTTTACTCTATCATTTATGATAATAGTTTATTAAATTATATATCATATAAAATTATTATATATTATATGAAATTATTATTATTGGTTATATGTTATTTTATTTTATCAATTATTATAACAAAGTGTCAAAAAAATCTACTATTATAATTAGATAGATTTTATTACAAGAAACAGTTTTTATTATAGACAGAATTGTAAATGGCTGAATCTGTTGTGTTTTGTGCAATCCAACATCTTGGTGAATTGCTAATTCGTGAAGCCCAATTTTTACATGGTATTCATGGCCATCTTGAGAAAATACATATGATGCATGGGCGATTGCAGTTTATTTCAAAAATTGCAGATGCTAGACAAGATGAAGATGAGAGGATCTGTGATTGGGTTGCAGAAACCAGGAAAGATGCTTATGATGCAGAAGATTGTCTTGAAAATTTTGCTGTTGAAATTGCATTAAGAGAGGAACACAATGTTTTGAGAAGATATGCTCGTCTTTGGAAGGAAGTTACATCCTTACTTCATCTTGGGCCAAAAATCCAGGATGTTGAAGCTAAGATCTCTGATCTGGAAACAAATTTGCGAGTTCATCATATAAGCTCTACTTGCCAAGGAAAAATTTTGAGTCCTCGTTCTGAGAGACGCAAACAGCTATGAAGATCTTATTTTCATCATCAAGAGGATTTTGTTTGAATGGAAGAAGATGTTGAGAAATTGGTAGCAGAATTGGTTAACGAAGATGGTGGTAAATGTTATCATGTCGCGTCCATTACTGGCATGGATGGCATAGGAAAGACTGTGTTGGCCAGAAAGGTTTACCATCATGCTGATGTTCGGAGTCATTTTCATGCTCTTGCTTGGGTTTGCATAACTCGCCATGGCATCCAGAAAGTGTTCTGCAACAGATCTTTAATAAACTTGTACCAGTGAAGAGGGAGCAAATTAATACAATGAAAGATATTGCAGAGCTTGTCAAGGAGCTTTTTGAATTTCAAAAAAGGAAAAAATGTTTGGTTGTGCTGGATGGATGTCTGGTCTAGCCTCAGACCTGCCTTTCCTAATAGGAAGCTGGATAGCAGAGTAATTGTAACAACACGTAACAAAGAAATTGCACAACACCTTGATACAGATACAACTTATTTTCTCTATGAACAAAGATTCTTGAATGAAAAGGAGAGTTGGGAGCTTTGCACAACACCTTGATACAGATACAACTTGTTTTCTCTATCAACAAAGATTCTTGAATGAAAAGGAGAGTTGGGAGCTACTTCAGAAGAAAGCTTTTGCTGGAACAAATATTTAAGGTATCTGATCTGATTTGTTTTAGAGTCAAAATCACTTGTGAGACAAAATTGCTTAAATATTGAAATGCGACATGTCATTGAAAGAATTAAATCCTTATGATTGATAGAGTAGAATCCTTCTTATTTGATCATTACAGTTGTATTGCCATATACATACAGCTGGTATAAATACTTATATGAAATTCTCCTTCCCTTTACACAGTTTATAAGCTATTAGCAAATTCCTTCTTTTCTGAAGTTGTAAAACATGCTTTAATTATCTCTTTATATTTGCTAAAACTTACCTGTGCCTCGAGTGTTCTTCATGGTTAATTTTGTGGTCGAATGTTTGAATGCTTAGCTAGATTGTTGGATATCCTAATATATAGTGAATGCAAATTGTTGAAGCAAATTATTTAAGGTGTTAAAGATAGACAAATTGATTTATTTAGAAAGTTGGTAAAATCTTTAAAAGAAATCCTTACCTTGAAGAGATTCATCCAGCTCTTACTCGTAGTCATATCTTATGAAGTATAATACAAATTGCAGAATAAAGTGTTCAGGCATAATAAATGTTGGTGAAGTTCCTTATTTGCTACTGCCTACTTAAATCTAATACATATCTCATCTCCTTTTACTATTCTGACTAACAAAAGAAAATAAGGAATGTAGATGGATGTTTTGAATCTGTTAGCATCCCATTTGATTTTATTTTCTTTTAGTCATGGAATACACGTCATACTGTTTTGGCTCTATGTTATCTATAATACTGAATGTTCAATGAAGTAATTTATATGCATGCCATGCCAAGACTGCTACCCACAATTATCTTTTGTCTTTTGGAATGATTAAACAAGTAGTTGGTCATAACAGATTTTCTGTCTACCCACAGTTATCTTTTGTCTTTTTGAGTAAGCACGTGGTTGTTCATAACAGATCTTTTCTGTCTGTATATGCATAGGAAGCTGCTGCTAAGTGATATAACATTTCACAAGGAGATTAACGACGCTCTCAAACTGTCTAGGCCTAATTTTTATGGAGTTATAGTATGACCACCTCTTGTTATTTTACATTTGCATCTTTGTGTGACACCTAGGCCAAAATAATATCAAATGACTGGCACAAGCTCGGGTAAATATTTGAAGGGCTTACTTGAAATCTTTTGATTTAAGCATCTTAATAGCTATAAATTAAATTAAAATTTAGTTTATATTAGTTGAATTTAATCTTTTTGCTGCTGTATTAGCATACTGTTGCTTAATGTTTGGGTTCTGGTGACATAATTTTAATTAATTTATTTATTGTTTATAGTGTTGTCGATATTAATTTATTCGAATAGGAAAAAAATAACAATCTTAGATTCCAAAGTTTTGTTTTCCATATTGTCTTAAATTGTCATTTCCTTTGGTGAAAGTGTAAATATGAGTATACTTATTTTATTTTATTTTTGTTAATCCATGACTAAGTGAAGTTTTGAAAAAAAAAAATTTTTTCTCACTGTCTCATAACTCGGCAAAGTTAGTATTAAAAAAAATAATAATAAAAAATTTTCCCCAAATAACTCGAGAAACCACAAAAAAAAAAAAAAAAAAAAAAATTCTCGAGTTACTCGAGAAAAAAAGAAAACTTTTTTTGCAAACTTTCTCGAGTTACTCGAGAAAAAAAGAAAAAAAAAAATTTTTCATTTTTTTTTTTTACTTTGTCGAGTTACTAGACAGTTTTTGAATTTTTTTTTCTTTTTTTTTTTTTAACTTTGTCGAGTTACTGGACAAAGTTTTTTAAATTAATTTTTTTTTCCACTTTGTCGAATAACTCGACAAAGCGTTAAATTTTTTTTTTTTTTTAACTTTGTCGAGTTACTCGACAAAGTTTTTGAAATTTTTTTATTTTTAATTTTTTTTTTGGCCATCTCGACAAAGTGGTAAAATGTTTGATTTTTTTTTTTTTTTTTTTTTTTTTGCCACTTTGTCGAGGAACTCGACAAAGTGGTAAAATGTTGAATTTTTTTTTATTTTTTATTTTTCTTTTGGCCACTTTGTCCTCGACAAAGTGGTAATGGTAAATGAATTTTTTTTTTCTTTTTTCCACTTTGCCTGTTTGAATATGTTTTTTTTTTTTTTTTCTTTTTTTTTTTTTGTAATTTGCACTTTTAGCCCACAACCTTTTTATTTATAACAAATTTTCTCCTAACCTTTTTTTTAACATTAGTCATCCCCGACCTTTGAATTTTGTTGCAAATTTTATTTTGTCCTCCTTTTTAAATAATAAAAAAAAACTAATAACAACAAAATAAAATAAAAATGTAAATGAAGTCCTACAACTTCGATTAAGTAGTCCATTTTGATTTTGACATTTTTTCATTTTTTTAATTTGCACTTTTGGTCCAAACCTTTCAAATTTGTAACTAATCTACCCCAACTTTTTTTTTGGGCATTGGCCATCCAACTATTACCCTTTTGTCCTATATATTTGCATTAAATTTTTATAAAATCAGCTTTTGTT
The DNA here is from genome assembly GCA_030279155.1 of Forsythia viridissima. Taxonomy (NCBI): domain Eukaryota; kingdom Viridiplantae; phylum Streptophyta; class Magnoliopsida; order Lamiales; family Oleaceae; genus Forsythia; species Forsythia viridissima. The sequence goes on from CM059033.1 coordinate 732,466, forward strand.
GACTTTGCTATTTTTTTTTTTTAAGATTTGGTGTTGGTTTTGTCGAGTAACTCTAAAAAAAATACAATAAAGAAAAAAATACAAAAATTTGTCAGATAACTCGACTAACTATCACCCTTTTGTCCTACATATTTGCATTAAATTTTTATAAAATCAGCTTTTGTTGACTTTGCTATTTTTTTTTTTTTTTTTAAAGATTTGGCTTTGGTTTTGTCGAGTAACTCTAAACAAAATATAATAAAGAAAAAAAAATACAAAAATTTATCAGATAACTCGACTTTTTTTTTTTTTTTTTAATTTCGATTTTAATTCAGTTTACCTTTTGAATTGTAAGGTAAATTTTTTATATTTTTCAAAATTTTTTTTTACATATTATTCTAAATAAATGCAGTATATGTTTAAGAATCAATATATATATATTTTTTTATAAGTTACAATTAAAATAGGCATTTACTTTTATTCTTGGATTTACTCCTCTTACAAAATGTGTAGCATTGTCACATTATGTGCTTTTTTATAGGATGTTCAATGAATATGTTTATTCCAATATATACATCTATCAATTACTACATTCATCTCCTTAAATAATTCATGTAGCGAGTTCATTAATTCACTTAATTTTATGTGAACGTTACATGGCTTATTATAGAATATTTAATGAACACATTTATCTCGATACATGTATCTTAGTATCTATCAATTACAACATTTATCTCTTTAAATAATTCATGTATGTAGCGAGTACAAGAAATTTTAGTTTCATGTGTCTAATTATTAAAATATATAAATGGTCATTAATTATTCAAAATGAAAAAGTCCACATACATAAAAAAACAAAAAAAAAATTAGTGAACAGTAACTTTTTCGAGTTACTATTTAACTCGAAAAAGTTTGTCAAGTTACTATTCAACTCGACAGACTTTTTCGAGATGAATTGTAACTCGAAAAAATTACTGTTCATGCAAAAAAAAAATATTTATTTTGTTTTTTTTTTTTTAAGGTGAGCTTTTACATTTTGAATTTTTTTTTTCAATGAAAAAAATCAACAACATATTTTATTTTTTCTAACTTTTAATTATAACATTCTTACTAATAATGTTATAAATTAAAATTTGATTAGCGTAGGTGTAAACAAAAATTAATTATATTATGAACCTCTTTCCCAGTATATTTTTTCACTTTTTATTTAATATTCGATAATTTCGGAAGAATGTCAATTTATAGAAAATTGGAGATTTACTTTAAAATGGCAAAAACAATTCAAGATAAACTTTATTCTTGGATTGACTCCTCTTACAAAATATGTAGCATTGTCAGATTGTGTGCCTTTTTATACAATGTTCAATGAATATGTTTATTCCAATATATGCATCTATCAATTACTACATTCATCTACTTAAATAATTCATGTAGCGAGTTCATTAAATCACTTAATTTTATGTGAACGTTACATGGCTTATTATAGAATTTTCAATGAACACATTTATCTCGATACATGTATCTTAGTATCTATCAATTACAACATTTATCTCTTTAAATAATTCATGTATGTAGCGAGTACACGAAATTTTAATTTCACGTGTCTAATTATTAAAATATATAAATGGTCACTAATTATTCAAAATGAAAAAGTCCACATACAAAAAAAAAAAGTTGTGAACATTAAATTTTTTGAGTTACTATTTAACTCGAAAAAGTTTGTCGAGTTACTATTCTACTCGACAAAGTTTTTCGAGATGAATAGTAACTCAAATAATTTACTATTCATGCAATTATTATTTTTTTTTTTTTTATGGTGAGCTTTTACATTTCTAATTTTTTTTTTCAATGAAAAAAATCAACAACATATTTTATTTTTTATAACTTTTAATTATAACATTATTACTAATAATGTTATAAATTAAAATTTGATTAGAGTAGGTGTAAACAAAAATTAGAATTTTATGCAACTTTAAATTCATGTATATGATCATATTTTAAAAATACTAGGGTATTTTATCTTTGCGAGACGAGGCGTAAGAAGATTTATATGGGTTCCAGTTCTTGTTCAGTTGCCATTTATGTGAGATTTATTGTTTTTGTCATTTTTTTTTTATGTTAGATATACATATCCTAGGGCCTTTAATGATGGTTATCTTACCTTGTGAAATTTGAAACCAGATCCATTAGGAGGTTTTGCATTCTAATCTCTTTTCAAGTCGGCCGTGATTGAATTTTTCTGGCTAGAAATTTTGATCGACTCCCATGATTTTGACAACCACACGTGCAACATCATTTTGGTTGAAACCATGAACATAGATAATGAAAGGCATTTGTAAGTGAGAAGCCTTCTCCCTTTTCTCATGGATAACAGGAAGCTCTATATAGCATCTCTCTTAGATTCATTTTCTAATGTTATGTAGATAAATATCTTATTATATGATTTCCAAGTTTGGGCAGCCTATCAAAGTGAACTGGGTATATAACAGTGGTCAGAAAGAGGGCACATCAAGTAGGTCCATGATAATGTCTTCTTTGTGTACCTAATATGCAGTTCTTTTCTACTTGATTATCATACTTGATACTTCACTTTTTGTGTTCGTTCTTTGAAAAGGTATTTCAAGATGTGATTCTTTGTTTAATAATCTAATCAGCTGAATAATTAGTAGATACTCTCTGATAAGTACTTACAGATTGAACTTTCTAATATTTTGATATGGTTGTCATTAATGCAAAGGTAATACAGAATCGAAACTGGAAGCAAGAGAAATATTTGTCGTACATACTAATATTTTGTGCTAATTTGATCTTTGAAGCATGTTAACTCACTTTCTTTATTTTCTATTTATGTAATGTATCCATTAGTATCCTCGGATTTCAAGTATTAGCTTTTATGTTTTCTGCTTGGATTTTGCTTGTTCTATATAACCAACTGCTTTTATGTGATATGGTATGCAGAAAAGTTTCCATGAACAATTCTCTTATGTAAACTTTTCCGTATGCACCATTTTTGTTACAAAACCTCCTCAAATTTCTCATTGTTACGATTTTCTTGTCAACTGTTAAACACGTTAATGTTATTTGGTTTCGTCTTTTAAGCATATTGGTTAGGGGTACATACAGCACTGTGTTCCAAGCGCGTGACTTAGAAAGTGGGAAAATAGTTGCTTTCAAGAATGTACGATTTGACAATTTTGAGCCAGATAGTGTTTGTTTCATGGCTCAAGAAATAATGATTCTTCGCCGGCTTCACCATCCAAATATTAATAAAGTTGGAGGGATTAATTACTTCCCGATTATCATGCAGCATATATCTGGTGTTTTGAGAACATGATATCTCAGAGCTATTATCTTGCCCAGACACAAAGTTCAGTGAAGCACAGGTTTGGATATTTATGTGGAAATATATATTTTTCTCTATGTGAGCACATTGGATTAGAACAATCTAATTTTGATTACAATGGTGATTTGCACCTTAGATGACACTAGATCAGAAAATTGAATATCTTGTAATATTTGGAAGCATGTTAGATTTTAATATTTAAAATTATTCACAACGAAAAAGAGAGGATTTTTGTGCAAATTTGAGAGTTCATGCGTGCATATTTAAGATGATTCACTGAAAATGCTAAGAGTTGTATTATTTTTTGTCGCTGCTTCTGGAGAACTGATTATTAAGCTTATTAGGAGTCATTTTCTTTTGGTCTATGAATCCTTTTCCTTTTGGGTGGAGACATGCATGCAATCAACAAGCTGAAAAGGAGATTCTGTGATCTTGAGAAGAAAACACAGTTACACAATTGAACAAGAATGGAGAGTGGTTTGTTAGCTTCTCATTGCCTCACTCCTCAACCTGGTTGCTTCTGAGTGTGAGTAGCAAGACCTATAATAGTCTTTTGTCTCAACCGAAGCTCCCATTTTTGAGGAGTCCATTTTCACTCTGATTATGGGCCTTAATCAGAACTTTGAAGTCTTCTGACATGGAAATGGAGGCAAAATAGGATTGTTCTTGTAATGAAATTTGAAATTAAGAGATATATGCTCAGTACAAGAGCATGAACTGGTTATGAACATTCAAAAGGTACATCATATAATGAAATTATCTCCTTCAGAACGATAATAGAAATGTCCAGCAGGAATTCTACTATTATACAGATGGAATGGTTGTTACCTCTTCTTCTTTGGCTATAAAAATGTACTCTTCTTAGGTTTATATCATCTTGGTAGAAACCTCCATTTTTCCTCATACGTTTAGGTTTAAGGTTTATGTTCGTAAAATATATGCAGTTGAAATTGGCCGTGTTGCACCAGTTGATTCTGGTAAGTACAAGTCATCTGATTGAGTTCCATCTAAAGAAAAATATATTTTTTGCATCATTTATTCAAAAATGGTTCCTTTTCTTGTGTTGCGATTCTCAGGATTATGGTGGATTATTTTGTTGCGTACATATGGAAAATGTTCAGGCGATTTATCTATTCAAGAGAAAATTGATGTTCAAACTGGAATTAACATGATATTAAGGCTATGTCTTGCAGATGGCTTTGATATGTTTCCAACATTATTATGGGAATTCATGGTCATCCTCTGAAGATTCAGTCAAGGAAGCCATTGTTTTTTGTTATGTTTCATTCGATTAATTCTTTACTTCTTTTCCCTTCTCCCATCAGACAAAAGTGGTCCACATATACGTTACACAAAAATCTCATTTCCATAGCACATATTTGCCTTTAAAATAAAAAAAAAAAAATTTAACCACACATTTTAAGGATTAGAGCATGCCTTCCTATTTGACATTGCGCTCGCATTAAAAAATAGAGGAAAATCATAATGAGAGGCAGCATCTATATTATTATTATTGTCAAATTTATTACTCTACCACGTGCAACGCACGTGCGCTCACTAGTAATAGAGACAAAATGTGAAGGAATAATGAATTCTTGTACAATTGTTTTGTCCGAGAATTACATAGATAAAATACATAACAGATAACTCTAAAAGAAATGTTCTACATTATTACACAATCATCTATTAATATTAAAGAAAATAATATTTGAAAATCAAAAACTATCATGGAGAATAATATGGAATTATTACCATATCTTTAACATTATAATGGGATTTTTCTTGTAGTAGAAAACAAAAACCTCTGTTTCTGTTAGTTTTTAATTATCTTCATATTAATTACTGTTATTTTGCTATTTATTGGTTATTACCTTTTTTTCTCTCTCTCTCTTTAACAGGAGTGTGTTTGTTTGTGTTTTCCTCTTTACTTTCATTAGGATTATGGAAAATGTCCAATTATTGGGGAGCCCCTAACTATGGATGACATTGTCCCAATCAAAACTGGGAAGGTTTGCACGTTTCACAGATATTCGAACTTTTGGATCAGATTTATCTATATATATATTTTTTGATTTTCTGGATTTTTTGTTATTTTATTGTGGGGTTTTGATTGGCAAGCAGTTTAAAACTTAGTTTTATAGATATTTTGTGCAAATAGTGAAGCCCCGACCAGTAGAGGCTGCAAGTATTCCTGGGATGCTGGGAATGTTTTAGATTGTGTAGATAGTGAAGCCCCGACCAATTTAAAACTTAGTGTTTTTTTTTTTTTTTTTTTTTTTTTGCCATCCTACATGTTATTGAAATAGGATGTACTATCTTTAGAATTAATTAGCAAGTGAATTTGTTATTAAATTGAGCTCAATAAATACATAGCTTATTGGAAATTGGGTACTGAACTTCTTTCCCCTTGCTCAATAAATACATAGCTTATTGGAAATTGAGCTCAATAAGTACATAGCTTATTGGAAATTGGGTACTGAACTTCTTTCCCCTTGCTCCAAGAAGAAGGTCTGACATTTGTTTTCGTTGGACCATTTGGGAGATGATATAGATGATAAAAACATATTATTTGAACACTTAAAATATACTGATTTATGAAGCTTACACCAAACCTAGCAATTAAACAAAAAGCTTTTTATGTTTTTAAAATTAATTTAATTTCAAATTCATTCATATCTTGATCAATATTCCTTGTTCACCATTAACATCATCATTCATTAGTGAGATGTCCATTTTGGGTAATTTAGATAAATCTTAATGATCTTAAATTAGTTAAATTTATCTTTAGCTAAACTTTAAGTTTTGGTCTTTAGCTATATTTTAAGTTTTGGTATGTTCATTTGTTCAGTGGATCATTATTGATGGAATACGAAAATTCATATGAAAGAAAATCAAATTTCATTATTGATGGAATACGAAAATTCTTATAAAAGAAAATCAAATTTACAACACGTTTATGTCAAGTAATTCTTAATTTTAAATTGTAGAAATTTTTTACTACTTAATTATCAGGGTTAATTATACAAATGGTCATCCTCATTCAATTTTTTTATTAGATATCATCACCATCATTTTATTTATTTATTCACACATATAGTCTCTCAAATCAAATGACTATTTTAACAATTGTTTGATAATTTTGTCCATAACTTAAATAAAGTTAAATCTAAACTATATTATAAGAGCCAATGAAGTCACTATTCACAAGATATTCACAGGAATCGTCCTCAAGAACGAATACTACGTCGTTTTAGGCCACCCACCCTCCTTCTCCCCCTCTCTCTCTCTCTCTCTCTCTCTCTCTCTCTCTCTCTCTCTCTCTCTTTGTGCCTTCTTGAGATGAAATCTCCTTTCGGCTGTTACCAGACTATCAGTAGACCACACCAGTTTTCTGTTTCTTATTGAAAAAACAGATGCTAACTTTTCTTACATATAGAAAGCAATTCCTGATAATCATCTACTGAAAGAGAGAAATTCATACTTGAGCTTCACCTTCAATTTTCTTCTCTCTTTTTTATCCTTTACCATTCAATCATATTTTGTTTTGTTGTCAACTATGTCCATTCCCCAGTGAAGATAACCCATATCTGAAAAGACAATGGGAAGAGAAAGATGAGTTTGGAGGGAATTAAGTGTCAAAATATTTTTATTATCAGCCTATTGTCAATGCAATGGACAGGACTTAGTGTCCTGTGCATCTATTACTGGAAGCTTCTATAGTCTGTTTGTTGAGTGCCTCTCTCAGTCAACTTGACATGGCATGTGCTACGCAGCTATACCTTAAATATTCTTGATAAGATGTATGTTTTTGTCTTTTTGCATTGTCGTCTTGTACATATTAATGTTTTCCCTTGTCGTCATGTACACATTAAATGGACACTTACATGTACCATGGGCACTCCATGTCTGATCCTGGTAGCACATACCACACGCGTGATGAGATCAGTAGCGTGAGATAAGTGGATTATTTGTCAATGTTCTCTCTTGTGGGGGGTAAATTGGAAATATCTCTGTTTTTGTCTCCAAGAGCATGATCCAGTTGGAAGAATTAGGAAGCTTGTTTTATCTCATGATCTAGCTACTGAAAAGGAGCTGAAGGTAATGTGAAAATATGTTTTCCTAATTTTCATATTGGTTTCTTTTAGAATATTCTTGATTCAAGTTAGTGTAGCCCTTAATTAGAATGAACCAAAGAGTGTGATGTAAGCTTTCCTATTAACAAATCATTAAGATTAAGAGATTTTTTGGCCGTTTTTACTTTTTGTGTTAGGATATCTATCTACATCTACACTATATTAAAAGAGCCATGCTGGAGTTTTTTTCTCCTTTGGTCCAATCGAGGGGTATCTGTGTGTTTTTGCGTTACATTTTGTTGTATTTTGTACGTCATTTTGCACTGTCCAGGTGTGTCGTCGATTTCCAGGTATTTTTTTTTTCAATTTCTGAATTCTTTTGGTTAATGTACACCTTTGGTTCTTGCTTACTTTTCTACGCAAATCGGCAGTGACCCATTTCTCTCTCTTGCTATTTGAACACAACTTATATAGATACAAGAACAATATATAATAAATAGTGATTCTTTTATTTATTTTTTTGAATATTTGAAGGTAAGGAGATTTTATTCACACGGCTTTGTATGACCCCAAAAATGGGTATTTTTCTCATAGATCATGGTTAGTTGGAGTGCTTGACATAAGTATTAAGTTTATTCAACTCGAAGTTACTTGATGTCTTCTTTAATTAATTTTACATTTTTTTTAAAAAAATTATGGATTATTTGCTATTAGGTTATTTGAGAGATAGCTTATCTATTTGATTTACTAGAAATGATAGGAAGATGGCCATAAATCATACCATCGATCTATTTCTTTAGTTGGAAACAGGAGTAGGAATGTGTAGAGTGTCTCCATAAATTATACCATCGATCTATTTCTTTAGTTGGAAATAGGAGCAAGAATGTGTAGAGTGTCTCCATAAATTATATCCTCGATCTATTTCTTTAGTTGGCATATTTCTGATAGTAAATGCTAAGATGCTGCATAAAATGAAATCTTGATTTGTCATAGACATATTTTGATGTATATGCCTTTAAATTAATCCCTCCGAGATGGACTATATTATTGTAAAATTGTATCAAGATTGTAATACCTATTTATGGAGCATGCTGCAGTATGTCCATTATGTTAGATTCTTTATGAGAGTGATGAGACAAAGCCATCCCCATCAGCCCCTCTCAAACTTGATTATTCTATTTTTGTCTGTTCTACTAATTAAATTTTTGTAATAGATGTAATGAAAGGTTGATGTTTAATATGGAATTATTTTCTTGGTATTTTGGTTCCATTTATTAGATGATGTAGTTTTAGGCAGGTGGAACTGCACAACTAGAATGAAAAGCCTTAAATCATTTTTCTTTTTCAATTTTTACAATTGGTACTTCGTGATTTTTCTTTTCTTTATCTTTTTTTTTTTTTTTAATGATGGCGAACATTTATTGATGATCTTGTCTTGGTGGCTATAGGGATTATTCCGATGCTTCGATTTTGGTTCATTGTGCAATCACTGGAGTTATATTGCTGTCTAGCCCTGTGGATTGGAAGGACTAAATTTTGTGTGTTTGTTCTTTAAAATTGGGTAACTGAAGTCACATGTACCCCTATCCAAGAAAATTTGGTAGAGCATATCCTCCTGCAGTCATACTTCAAGACAGAAAACCGTAGATGTATGTGTTGGGCATGTGTATATGTGGGCTAGAAAGTGATGCATTTTATCTTCACAGTTGTGGGCTAGAAAGTGAAGCAAGGAATGGTAGGGGGATGCATGCATCAACTCCAATGAATGGATCTGAGATTTTTAATCCAATGTTGCTGCATTTTCAGTTGAGCTTTTTTTTTTGTTCGCTCGTTCTGTTTATTCTATATTTTTTAGTTACTTTCTTAGTTTAATTTATCTCATCTGTACACAATGATGAAAATTTTTATTCGTGATATATTGGGTGCTTCATCTGTACTCAATTACTACGCTACCACGTGCAATGCACGTGTACTCACTAGTTATTTAATTAAAGCCAATATATTAAGTATTAAAATTGTTTCAATGCATTTAATAATAGATAAATGGTTTGGCTCTTCAAATTTTCTAAATTAAAATGTTAAATTGGAGAGTTTATTGAAGTAGAATTTTAAGAGCCGACTCTTTAAATTAAAGAACATCTTATGTTTAAAGAGAGATTTGATGGGGATACTCTTAGGATGATAGTATGAAAAAATAAAGAGATAATTAGGTTTAACATTGCTTTTATTATATTTATTTTGACAAATCAGGTTAACAATTTATTTTTTGAAGAATCATGTATTATTTTAATTAATAAATTAAAATCCAACTAATTAATTAATAATAAAATGAACTAGTGGCATACATACAACAGGTTATCAGGTCATAAACTATCATCAGAACATCAGTCACGTACTATCGTCAAATAATTATAATAAATAACACACAAAAATTAGAAATTATCATTATAAATTCAATTATATATAGTAATAATTCAATTATTATTACTATATATAATAAAATTATAAAAATCAGAAATCAAAATAAATAAGATTATAAATTATTGCATTATCTTATTAACATATCAAAATTTGTGTCTTTCTTTACGCATATAGACAGTAACAAGCAGCAATATTTATTAAGAGACGTGGGTTACAATGTTTCATATTCAAGTCATAATACATTTTTTCAATTCTTGATGAAATTTTTTTCTCACTATAAACTAAATTTTTTAATTGTAAAATATGATAATAACTAATCTTAAATTTTATTAATAGAATTTGATGAGAGATAATATAATTATATAATTATAACACATGTTTATCTTGAGTATATTCAAACTTATCTTTTATTTAGAAAATATTTATTAATTACAAAACTTGCTCGACAATAGCTTGAGCTTCTTCTATAAATATCTCCTCAGTTCTCTTTTCTGGATCCCTCATCTAACACTCCGTTTGCGTGATACTCTGTGGGACTGCGAAGAGAAGAATTGTAAGGTACGGCTGTTATCTTTACCTTTGTTGATTGTTGATATTTTTTCATATCTGTCTCTAGGGATTCAGTACGCATATCGGCATGAATCGGTGAGTATTTTTATTTTGTTTTTCTAGGGTTTATGTGATTTCGAAATTCGTAATAACAACGAATCGATGCGTAATATTAACCTAATTGAATCTTGATACCCAAGTTTCAATTACCTCATTTTACTAATAGGTTTACTGAACTCGGGATTTCACCCTTAGTAAATTAAAGTCACGATGCATAATTTATATTGTTAGCAGGGAGGATTCTATTTTTCCTTTGTTTTGATTGAATTTCTGGTTAAGCACCCTTAATTTTCCTTGAGTGGATAGATAGTTGAATTTAATATTCTCTTCAAATTGCTCAGAGTTTTTCTTCTTATTCTTTTTAAGTTTGGGGGGGGGGGGGGGGGTGCCCTTTTTTTTTTTTTTTTAATTGTGTGTATTAAATTTGAATTTAATTTTGCGCGTGTTTTTACATATATCTCTCTTTATCTGACTATTTTTATTTCAATGATTGAGTCTTGGTCATTAGATCTGAAAGTAGGGCTTTTGAAATCCAAGAACATACACAGGTCATTGGTTAGTTGAGTGGATTAGCTTCCCGTTCACTGGGAATTGTGTCCAAATAATTTGTGAGGGGTTAGTATTTAAGCTTTGAAGAAGGAATTTGAGGGAAAATTTTTGTCATTGAATTTCTTTTTTGCATTCTAGTACAAGCCCAATTTCATGCTACAGAACACAGGGGGCAAATATAGTCTCTCCTTCTTGGACTATTACATAATTGCTATTTTGAGTATTATTTTATTCTTGAGGTTACACCGACTAGCTTTGCATGATAATGACAAAAATCTAAATGTTAATTTACCAAATGCAAAATCGTTGTTAGAATAAGCGAGGCTTGATATGTTCGACAAATGCTGATATCAGTGAAATTAATGTATCGGTTTTATAAAAATGTGAATAGATTTTTTTTTTACTCTTGTATGTCAGTACTCAGTAGGTTATTGCATCTTGGCATGGGTTAAAGTTTTATTATGGATTGAATTTTATCATATTGTCATTACATCAGGAAAAAGTTAAACTGAGAGATGGGTAAGAGGAAGGCCAAGACAAAGCCACCTCCAAAGAAGAGAATGGATAAACTTGATACTGTCTTTAGCTGTCCCTTCTGCAACCATGGAACCAGTGTGGAATGCCGCATGTAAGTGTTTACTAACAGTATTTCATTTTTATCTGGTCACCGCTGTATGTGGGACTTGGGATTTCTGGTTGTAGTTTACTGAACTGAGAAAGTCCTTTTCTTCCAAACAACCTATCATTTGGTTGAATGGTTAAAAATAAAGATGTCATGTCCTGCTTGCTTCCTTACTGTATATCCATTTACCAACTGCTGATTCGTGGAACAAACGCACAAAAAATGGGACAGGAAGAAAATTTGGAAGAATGGGATGGCTATCCCTGAGAAAAGCAGTTTATGTTTAGTCCTTTATTCGTATCAATCTGCATAAGAAAGGGTGGTATGGTAAATGGCAATAATGTTACATAACCTTTTAGACAGCTTTTATAAACCTCCTCATTCTTTTCTGTCCTGTATTTTTCAGTAGTTTTATGTTGTGAAAGTTGTAAATTACATTCATTCTCTTTCAGTGATATGAAGAACTTGATTGGTGAGGCTACATGTGGGATTTGCCAAGAGAGCTTTAGCACCACGGTAACAGGTTAGTTCCATTCTATTGCAGCTCCCTAAGAGACCTAAGCAGAATAGGGAACTAACTGTACAACTAACCCTTTAAATTATGAACAAATTTACAAAACAATCAAATTTCTAGAACAGATCCTAATTTAAGCAGTTGATCTGGTCGAATCTTCTAGTTTTTCATAGTATTATGCTTGATTTCTGAAATGGGCACGGAATCAGGAATATGGATAATTACTTGTAGACCAAACTGACTTTTATCCCTACTAAATTTGGTGTCAGTTACATGAACATTGCTTCATATACGTAGAGATTCTAAAGCAACTAGATTCTTAGCAACATGGCATGTAAGTTTGGTTTGTTCTTTCCTCTTCCAAGTTTTAACATGTTCTATTAATATAGAATCACTCATAGAGAGGCTCTTTAGGTCTATGTATGACATGTCCCAACCACCTTAGTCATTCTTTAATTTATCCTCAATAAGCATCGCCTATGGCATATATTCTCATTTCATAGTATATGGGTTCTAGTATAAACAGTGACTTCCTCAGATGCCTCTCTGAAACGTAAACTTTTGGCTTTCATTTGGCATCAAATATGTTTGGAATTTTGTCACAACGGACGAGGATTGAATCAAATGACAAGAAGGAAAGAAAAATAAATGGAAAAAATTAACATATAGTGTAAATTTGTGCTTAATTTGCCATGATCTTCTCTAAGTTATCACTGACTTGCTTTGTTATATTTGCAGCTTTGACCGAGCCTATAGACATGTAAGTCAAAAGATGAAGCATTTGTGTGGGTTTATACCAATTTTCTATTTTCTTCATACTCTTTATTTGACTGGAATTTGTGTCTACAGATATAGCGAATGGATCGATGAGTGTGAACGTGTAAATAACCAGGAAGACGATGGTGAATAGAGAACTCTGGAGTTCAGAATTCCCAGTATAACTATGTTATTCAACTATTATAATACTTTGAAATTTTACCTTTTGACATATGTAGACGTTGTGTATATATGTTTGCACAACTGTTTAAGGTGGACTTTAAAATGCAGTAATGTTCCAACAGGCATGCAACGACTTCATTTGGTTTGGGTGTGTAATGATGTTTAATTATGCGTGTTCATCAAATAAAATAGATTGATATGCACCCGTGATGTCGTGGTAAATTTGCAAGTAGTCAGTAAACTATGATAATTAATTATAATCTTATATATACAATGTGCAATATGCATACTAAACATTTTAGTTGGAATGTACTCAAGATCCCCATCATTGTGTAGATTAAAGATTTTCGTAGTTTTTACTTGGAGCATTAGGAACTTATAAATGTTTAAGAAATTTAAATACTAAATGTGTAGAGAAGAGAAGTGTTCTTCTGGTATTATGTTAATCAATAATTAGTTCTGTTCTACACTAATTTAGGTTTTAAAATTTTGTTTGTTTTAAGAAATCTGAACAAAATCTATATATGAACGTGATCACAGACCAAAAAAAAAAAGGTGCCTGGAATGTTTTCACTATAAGGCTGTCTTGGATTGTACCATTTTTCATGGAAAATAATGTTATTTAATGAAAAATGTTTTTCAACTTTGACCGTTTGATAGAAGGTGAAAAAGGAAAATGTTTTCTAAGGATGTGTTTAATTCAAACATTTTCCATGGAAAATGTCACTTCCATAAAAAATCTTGTCAAATCCAACCCTTTTATTTTCCTACTTTGTTGTTTGATTGGCACATGAAAAATCTAATACATTTTCTAGGTACAAGTATTTAAAGCATGCATTTGCCTTCTTTCTTGGAAAAAATTTTCTTGTCTAGATAGTGGAATTAATTTTCCTACTTCCATGAAAAATGTTTTCATTTTCCACCATTTTTCTATGTTACCAATCAAACACACCCTAAGGTATAATCAAAGTGTGTTTGATTGGCAAGGGTGGAAAAATGGTAGAAAAGAAAAACAATTTTCATATATAGGTGGAAAAAAAAAAAACTCCACCAAAATGGTGAGAAAACATTTTTCAAGAAGTGGCCAAATCCATGTTTTAAATGATTGTACTTTAGAAAACATTTTCTTTTTCCACCTATTAAACATCCAAAGTTGAAAAATATTTTTCACTGAAGTGACATTATTTTCTATGGATGTAACATTTTCCATGGAAAATTGTGCAATCAAACACAGCTTTAAAGCATGGATTTTGCCACTTTCTTAGAAAATGTTTTCTCACCCGGGGTTTTTTTTTTCCCTACTTTACATGGAAATTGTTTTCCTTTTCCACAATTGCCAAATAAACACACATTCCAATCAATAATTTCTTGGCAATTCTTTTCCATGGAATTCATTTTCTTTCCAACCAAATTTCTTGCTTGCAATCAAACACATTATTTTCCATGGAAAATGTCTTTTTTCCGCATATTTTTCAACTTGTTTGTTTGATTGTCAAAAATTTTCCATGGAAAAGGCATTGTCCCACCTAATTTTTCTTGTTTTGTTTGATTGTAACCTTTTTTTTTCATGGAAATTTTTTTCTCATTTTTCCACTTTTGGCCACATTTTCCTTTTTTTTAAGGAAAATATTTTATTTGTGGGATAGGAGAATTTATTTTTCATGGAAAATCTTTACTTGTTTTTCAACCCATAATTTTTTGACAATTCATTTCTATGAAAAATATTTTCTTTCCATCCAAATTTTATACTTGCAATTAAACACACCCTAAGTTCTCTAGAGGGTAAATTTTTCCTATCATGTCGTTGAATTTTAAGTGATCTTTTAATTGTATTTCTAATTTTTAATTTAATTTCAATTAAATTATTGAACTGTAATTTTAGTGGCAAACTTCAACACTATGCCACATGTAACATCTCAAATTGATTAAAAATATTCAATTGCTAGTCATATCGCAAGTGAATTTCAATATAATTGTTATGCAACACGCTAAATTACTTAGTACGTTACATTATAAAAATGTTAAATAAGAAAACACACATTTTAATTTTTTAATTTAAAGACTTATAATGATTAATTTAGGCTATGTTTGATTGATAAAGATTTTTCATGTAAAATATCTTTTTTCCGTCTATTTTCCAATTGGTATGTTTGATTGTCCAAAATTTTCCATGGAAAATGCATTTTCTCATCTATTTTTCTTGTTTTGTTTGATTGCAATCTTTTTTTTTTCATGTAAAATTTTTTCTCATTTTTCTACTTTTGGCCACATTTTTCTTATTTTCAAGGAAAATATTTCTTTGTGGGATAGGAGAATTTATTTTCCATGTAAAATTTGTCTTATTTTTAACCCATAATTTCTTGGTAATTCATTTTTATAGAATTTATTTTCTTTCCACCTAAATTTTCCACTTGCAATCAAACACGACCTTAGTATATAAAGTGCTACGTAGTACGTTGTGATTATGTGAAAATCAGTTACTAACTGATAATAAAGTAATTTTTATCAGTTTGGAGGACAATAGATGGCGGAATAGGACAATGTCGTAAAATTTGCAATTAAATTGTAGTTTAGTCACAAATTAATATTTAGTGACCCAAATAAGATTTTTTTAAAACTTCAGTGACCATGATTGAAATTTACCCTTCTCAATCCAACTTATCCAATCATAACTATATAAACTAATTATAACTGTAATTTACTCACAAAATGACAAAATTTCAAGCAGGCTACGAGCTCAAAATCTAAATTAGATTGAGATCTAAAATAACAAAATTAGTTTAGGGATTTCACACATTGGAATTTGAATACAATAATTCATCTTCTTCCTCTCCGTTTGAACTGGTTTTGATTTCTGTAATATTGAATTAGATTACTCAGGTTTTGACTACTGAAATATTTTTAGAATAATTGAATTGTAGAATTAGATTGACAGCATTTTCAAGGGAGTTGTACCACAATGGGTCGACCGCCGAGCCACGGAGGCTCCTGCTTCCGCTTTAACGCTGCCGAGGTTGCTTTCTCAATCTTTCTATATGTATAACCGCGCACCACACGCACGGCGAATTGTTTAGTGGATTTATGATATGTTGTTTGATCACCGATTTTGCCATTTCTTTTGGCATTATTTTTTCGTCTCAATCTTTAAATTTTCACATTGAAACGTTTTTTAAAATTGCTTCACTGACATTACTAGAGAAAAACGTAGAATTATTTCGGTAGAGTACAAATTTACGCTTGGACGACGGTTGAAAAGGGTATGAAATCTTGTGGTTATACACAGGAACTGAATCAGTAAAAAAAATGCCGCGAGAAGTTGCTATAAAATAGATGACAAGTTTTCCTTTTTTATCTAACGAATGAATTTCAAATAATCCGGAGAAGCACTTGCAGAAAAATTCTGTGTGTATGCCCTCGTGTGTGCATGCATATATGCATCCACATGAAGTGTTAAATGTTCCCCCTTGGCAATAGGCATTTTCACTGAGTAAGAAAATTGGTTTGGCTACTCATGCTATGTTTCTAGTTCGTTTCTTAATAAAGTATATTTATTACGTCCTTTTTCAAATAAATTCATTTAAGCAAAAACTTTTAATTTGTGTTGGTTAATATATTAGACACAAAGGTATTACTTCTTGAACTGAATTTGATACATAATTGAAGTTATTTTAACGAATTTTCTTATGGAAGATTATTATAAGAATTTTTGAAATCTTTCATAAATATACTACCCCTTCTTTCACCAGAAAACATTATAGTTGGGTGCCCAGATACTCCAGCTTCTAGCACCCATGTTTTCAGAATTGTTGAGCATCTCCTATATTGAAAACCACCTGCACTTATGGCGCATAGACGGGGGATATATATCATGGGCATAAACCCACAACTGATATTCAGTATCCCTTACTATGATTAAAAAATGACTATATTAAATGCTTTTGGTGATTTAATCCATAAAAGGGGGTATTTGTACCAAACAAAGGTACGTTGAGAAAAAGATGAAGGTTTCTCTGATAAACTATATAATTTCTTTGGCGGATATTTGTTTCCAGTGCCATAATAGGTACCATTAGATGAAAAAAGGAACAATTTTATGTAAATAAGTGCATCAGATTCAGACTACATGGAAGATGTGTTTCTTCACTAATAAGAGAACCCTATACATAGTGGAACATACATTTTTCATTTTAAGTTCTGTTGAGTTACCATAGATGCAATTTGTAGTTTACATCTAAGGTGCAGCATTTTTTTGTGGCATTTGAAGTTTTACCATTTTCATTCTTTTGGAGAAACAACTTGTAATCAAACAATCTTTTTTTTCCTCATTGTCAACAACACGTCTCATACTGAAGGTTAGTGAGATGGAAGCTATCCTGCAAGCACACAATTGTGCAGTTCCTGAACGTGAAATTCTGGAAACTCTTGCACAGAAGTTCAGGTATGTATTTGATGTAGTAGCTATAATTTCAGTACTTAGAAAGCCTATGTTCAACTTATGAGTATCTAAAAGTTGGTTTAATGGCTTTTTATTTAGTGCTTCAGCTGAAAGATCTGGACAGGTGGAAATTTCAGTGAAACAAGTAAAAGGCCGTTCCCTTTCTACGTGGAACAGTAAAATATAGTAATCTTTCAATAAATCTAAATGTTTGCTGTAGGTATGGAATTGGTTCCAAAATAGGCGAAATGCTCTAAGAGCAAAAGCTGCTAAGGCTCCAACTGCTGGGAAGTTAAGCATATCTCCTACCCATCGAGATGATTCAACAACCGTCAGAACTACTCCTCAGCCTTCTCAGCCTCAGTCTGCTCCCTCATGTAGTATTGGATGTGTCTCAAGTTAAATGTTTTGAAATTGTTTTCTGCTCTCCTGAACACTTGGCGTTTTTTATTAAGCTGGTGGTAATATAGTTCTGCTGCTGTATTTTAGTTCTAATGTGTCATATTCTGATCCAGCTATCGTAAGAAGTATGCCTCAAGTCCCCCATTCTCTTCCAGCTCCTTCAGGTAGTGCTGTTAAATTGTGATATTGTTTTCTTCATTTTGTTTCTTCTTAACATAGCAGCATACCAAAAAATATCCATTGTTTGTGATCATTAAGTATTATCAACGGTTAATTAGATGCATACTTATCCTTTTATCATTACTTTGTTGTTATGTGTATTGATGCATTAGTGTGACATGGACTCGTTACAAATATGTGTCCAATTGTTGGATTCATTTCCAAGTTTGAGGAAGCATGGATATGGCCTATCATTTTTACCAAATGTTTGCCTTTAATTTTCATATTGCAAGATGGTATCTGATAGTGAGAAAGTGTCACAGCTTCTTCCACTACACGCACTCAGTATATTGCTTGCTACAGGCCACATGCATTGCAGTGTCAAAATGCTAATTCAACTAAATTAAATTAGTGATATGATGAAAACGATATTTATATAGGAATTTTAGGTGTATGTTCCATGAAAATATTGACATTCCCTTAATTGGGTGGGGAAGTACCCTACGTTACCCTGATGTGTTTTGCAGAGTTCCTATTACATGTTAGGTGCAGTAGGTTGAGATGGAATACTATATCTCAGACTAAGGTCATTGAAACAATATGATTGTTTATATATACTTCTTGCTTTCCTGAATAGTCCGAGTTGCACCAAATATAAATATCCTTGATTGGGTTGGGAAGTACCGTTACCTTGATGTGCAGAGTCCCTATTACATGTTAGATACAGTAGGTTGAGGTGGAATACTATATCTTAGACTAAGGTCATTGAAACAATACGACTTTTTTATATATTCTTCTTGCTTTCCTGAATAGTCCGTGTTGCACCAAAAATAAATAACCTTATAGTCCTGTCAAATTATCAAGTGTGCTAAGAAGACAACACAAATTATAACCCAAGCACATTTGCCTAGCCTTGTGGAGCAACCCAAACTAAGAACTCACAGAGCCTAACCCACAAGTCCCAAATATCAAGATCAATGTCCAAATTCAAAGGATTGATCTATCAACTCTCAATAGCTCAATACCAAGCTGAGAGCTTTCCCTCTTGCTCACAGAGGAATTGTTGATTCGAGCTGACTAGACTGAAGTTGAGTAAATACTAAATACCCACTAGTAATCAACTCGGTAGTTGTCCACACGCCAATTCAATAGATAAATTCTAGTGTAAACGGTGACTAGGTTACAAGTTCCAAAGGTGGCTCCATGCCTATTAAGAAAAAGATGCAACCCAATAATCTCAAAACACCTGTTTTCCATTAAGACCACGTTTACGAGATTTGTTGTGACCGAGGTGTCAGGTCGGGCTCCAACAAATTAATGTATACCGCTACAAGTGCTAAAGCAAGATAGGTCGGTCATGAAGACAGCTTGGACAAACAAGATTCGGCCCGGGCTAAAAAAGTTAGGAGACTTGTGCATTGCGAAGCTGACTAGATCTAACAAGCACCACCCAAATTAGCCAATTCGCGCATGATGAGACAACCTAGACTGCAGACCTACGATCTATGGTTGAACTTACCCCATCTTGCCGACCTCACGAACCAATCAGAATGTCACTTTGAGCGGTGGCACAAGTCCCTAGGGTTGGAGTACCGTAGACGGACAAGATAGATATTCCTTTTTTTTGTCAGTTACCCCCTATAAAAGCACCCCCCCCCCCCCCCCCCCCCCCCCATCCCATACAATTAAGTCCAGGCCATACACAAAAACAAGGAAAAAGAAACATGCTTCATGTTATGTTCAGATAATACACCTCCATCATTTCTTGATATCAACAAGATTGTTGACCGCCAGTTACTGATGATGGAGTGTAGGAAGGAAGATATGGGGTTTGGATAATCCTCTTCATAAATACAAAGATCATTTTTCCAAAAGAAAGGTAACTGAAATTTTTCTTTTTTCATATACAAAAAGAAACTATACAAACATCTCTTAGACATATATTTAGATACAGTAAGACTTAGAGGATGACAAATCCTGAGTTGACACTCTGGATGGTTGATACCTTCTCATGTCAATGGAAGAGACATGCCTGATGCAAAAATGAGAACCTTATATGGCCTGGTAATATTAAGAGCTTCAAAATGAACATTTCCTTTTTGTTAATAACTTGCAAACAGGAAAAAGGGAATTAGCTTTTCCTAAGCTCATGTCATGGAGAAGAAAAGATTTAATTTTTTTGCTTCTCTTCTTTCATTTAGATTTTTCTCCTCTTTTCTTATATTTATTTCCAAAACTCAAAACTCAGAAGGATTTGGTATGCATGAAGATCATGATTTTATTTGTAATTTATTTGCAAAACTCAGGAAAGGACTCCTGTTTTGCAAAGAATATTATGGGATGCTAATTTATTGGATTTTGTCAATACATGCGTAGTCAGCTATTCTCATATGACTTGTCCCCCAAGAGTGGAAAAACAAATTATAGTTTCATTTGCATCTTTCTGGATGTGTAGGTAACTTCATGTTGAATGTTTACTTTGACTAGTCGTCGGAACGTGGTATGAGAATTGTAGACAGTTGCTTGGGTTATCATGAGAACTTTGAAACTTGAAGTGTTGGTTTGGGCAGATTTATGGTATTCCTATTATGCCTGTATGTCATGGATCCTATAAACTAGCTGATGAGTGTAATTTGACATAGGATTCATTAAAATATAAGTGTTGTACTCCATACAATAACCAAACACGCTCCTTGCACTCAGTATATTTTGCTCTTTATGGACTTTGCAAGTATTAGTCTACATACTGGAAGATGTTTATTTTTTCTACGTTCCTCTCACGTTTCTTCTTTTTAATTTTGATACTTCAAAATTAAAAACTCAACTCTCTTCTTCTTCACATCACCCTACGTGAATCTATGTTTACGCTTTTCTTTAGTGACTAGTGCAAAATGCAGGGAGGAATGCCTCAGATAACTCTCAGATGGAGTTTGAAGCTAAATCTGCAAGGGATGGTGCATGGTTAGTCTTCTGGGGATCTCTTTAATTACTTGTTGCAGACTTGTCAGTTGCTTCCACCTACTTGCTTTGCATGAATGGGGGAAATTCTTAACTAACTTCTCTCCTTTACAGGTATGACGTCTCAACCTTCCTATCGCATAGGTCATTAGAGACAAGTGATTTGGTAATTCTTGATGCTTGTTTTGCCTTTTCAAATACACGTTCTTTGCTCTCAATTTTTTGTTTGTTCGCTGGCTGTTCTGTGTGTATCTTTGTAGATCTTACCACTAAGAACTGTGGCAGGACTATAGTCTTTGGCTACTTTTATGTGCATCTGTTTCTGCCATTCTTGGTGAACTTCTCAAAACACGTGCATGGCATTTTTTCAGTATTCTATTAATGGTCTATATTAAACCCCGTGTCTTACCACTTAACTTTATGTTCTAGAAATGAGCAACTTGCATGAAGCTGTTTAACTTCAAGATCACTCATTTTCTTGACCTTACTTTCCTCCTTGTTATAACTTCACTATGCTGACTACTCCAGGGAGTTCTGGTTCGATTTGCTGGTTTTGGGCCAGAAGTGGATGAATGGGTTGATGTTCGCAGGCATGTTAGACAGAGATCACTACCAAGTGAATCATCAGAGTGTGTAGCAGTTCTCCCTGGAGATTTAATACTCTGCTTTCAGGTGCAGTGTATACGCAAAATCTATAGACCAATGTACCAAGTTGTTCATTAAAAAAGCTTAGTTTTGGTAGATCTTCAGAATCATCTATTAATGTTCTTAATATGTTCTAGGAAGGAAAAGAGCAGGCCCTCTACTTTGATGCACAGGTCCTTGATGCACAAAGGCGGAGGCATGATGTAAGAGGATGTCGTTGTAGGTTTCTGGTGCGATATGACCATGATCAGGCTGAGGTATATAATTGTTTTGTTTGGAACATACCACTGTCATATATATAAATATGAGTAACCAAATAAAATTGCATGTTTAGTGCTCTTCATGTTCTTGAATTTGATTGCTTCTCTCTCTCTCTCTCTATATATATATACAGGAGATTGTGCCCCTCAGGAAGATTTGTCGTTGCCCTGAAACTGATTATAGGTTGCAGGAACTTTTGGAAACCCACAGATAGAAGGAGGTACCCGTTGGAATGCCCCAAAAGCAGCCCATGCTAAAGGGTGCCGGAGGCAGGAGCCACATCTGCTTCTGTTCCTCCTACCTATGTTTCTGGACCCGACCATAATTTCGCACGTTGATTCAAATCCTTCACAAAGCAAACTTGCTATGGCAAATAGCACTGCTATGAACACTTTTTCCGGTGGATCTGGTCCAAGCATGCAGCAAGGGTAGGCTGGTAGCTTAGGACGACCACTTAAACTGTTATTATTAATGTTTCTTTATCACATTTTTAATTTCAATTTTCCTTTAATTAGCATATGTTAGAATGCAATGAAAGGAAACGCAAGTATTTTATTTTACTTTTATATTTGTTGTTTATTTGTTTATTTAAAAATATAACACACAAATAATTCTTTTTATATTTTTCTAACTAACTTTTTGGATTTGGACTAAAGTCATTAGAAATAAAATGAACTAATTGATAGAAAATTTAATATATGAATGTAAAAATAAAATATTAAAAAATAACGATGAACATTAAAAAATGGGGAATCGAACCGCGTAGCTACGTAACCACTCTCAAGTCTCAAGTGAACCCAGCTAAATTGGCTACCACGTAACGCAAAAACTCACTTGAGAAGGGTCCACCGAAGCCAAAAACCCTTGTGCGGATAATAACACATACACGTCACCCTATATATGTGTGTTTTTTTGTGCTACTAGAAATTTACATTAAAGATTCTCATATACATCAATACTCCAGTATCCAGCTTCTCTATTTGAGTTTTGCCTATAGATATACAGATAAATATATATATACACACACAAAATCGTGATTTCATGCATTTACAGTTGTTATAATAGGACTAACAATTAATTGTTTGTTCTTACAAATATAAAGTTTTCAGTATAACTGTATAATTGAGGATGCGGTGGCTATTGCAGAAGAGAAACGGAGCAGCGGTGATTGGAATTGGAAATAAATGGAAACTAGGGTTAGGGGAGTGTAGTCGGACTGTGGTGACGAGCTGCAGAGCAGTGTTGTTGCCCAGATTCGGAGGGCCGGAGGTGCTTGAGCTCCGAGATAATGTTAAGGTGCCCGATCTCAAGCCCAATGAGGTCCTCGTTCGCGCTCGCGCTGTTTCCATCAATCCCCTCGATACCAGAGTTAGTCCCATTTTCGCTTCCTGTAAAATGCGGTGAAATCATTTTGGATTCATTTAAAGTTGATAAAATCTGCCCATTAGCGTTTCCTTGTTGATCATTGTTATTTGACTCCCAATGCCAAATTCTCTTGTGATTGATATACTGAAAAGAAGAAACAAAATTTGTTCATGGTAGATTAGTAAATGCATTCAAATCATATGAAAATTTATAAAAACCCACGAGCTTGATGCAGATAATTTTAGGAAATACAACAATGTAGCCACTCTAGTAAGTTGTTGATTTTTTAAATTAGGATTTGCTTAATGATATTTCTAATTAATTTATTGTTTTCATTGTGGAATTTGTAGGCTTCCACAATTTTCGTATGCTTCCTTAGTGATCGAGTGAGAATTGGGAGTTACTGAGCAGATTTTATAAACTATTAGGTTAGACCAAGAGATGTGTAAATGTGTACTGCATTTGCTCTTTGGAATGTGGTATGTTACCGAATTTTTCCCAGATAGAAATTGAATTTAATCATAGTTTGTTTATTGTTGGGAATTTAATTCTCGTGTTGTGTTAGTACGTGCACTTTCTATTGACATTAGAGAAGAATTAATTTAACTTCAAATGTGACCTCTTCTAGTTTCGTACTTTGAGCACTAGTTCTTTGTAAACAAACGCAAGATCAAATATCAATTGTTCACTCAACCACTGAGGAAGTATATGAAAATTGTGGAAGCTTAGAAATTTCAAAACTAAGACACTAAATTAGTGAGAAACAACTTTATGCAAATACTACTTTAAAAGAAATTGACAACTTATTAGAGTGGCTACATTAATATATTTTCGTAAAATTATTGCATCAATTTTGGATGCATATACCGGTCTACCACATATTAATTTTCTTCTTCTTTTAATGAATATTATGTTGGCGGAATTTCTGTGAAATGACTCCGAAGCAATAAAGCAAGAAACCGAAATATGGAAAGGATGAATATAAACCGAGGCAAGAGTTGAACTCTTTGTCCTTAAGTCAATATTGCCCCGCAAAGGTGCCTTCGGTCTTTGGCAATTGACTCCCAAGATACAACGGTTTCGCTTGAGTTTTGTAGCACTTCAAAAACTCAAGTACAGCGAACCAAAATTGGTTTTGTACTCCAACGGATGAATGGAATGGAAATCAGAATTTATGCAACTAAAATGCAATAATTTTGGTTAAAGATGATGAAATATATGAGTACTTAATGTTTGCAAATCATTTCTGTATCAATCATCTAAAAAAATGGACGTCCATAGGCTCTTTTTAACGTTGGAGATCGGTTGAAAACAAAAAGGAATGAACCAAATCGTGCAACTCTTTAAAAGGACATGTTTGTTCACGTAAATCTATGCAATCGCATAGTTTTACCAAGTTGCGATCGCATGGTACAAAAATCAGAACAGAACTTGATCCAATTTAACCATGCGATCGCAAGACTTTGCCTCCTGCGATCGCATGGAAGGACCCAAAAACGTCCTGCTTAAAATTTAGGCAGATTGCGATCGCATAGTCAAAATTTTGACCTAAAAATATCATTTTCTGTAATTTCTCATTCATTCGATATTGGTTTCGAGATGTCAAATATATCCTTTAAACATGCAGATAAATCTGAATTTTCTTTTTGGAGGTGTTGCCTCCGAGCCCCCACGAAGGGCGCTGCCTCCTCGACCCCCTCGACTTGACCGGGTAGATCGAACCCCGTGACCTGATCGGGCAGGTCGATCTCCGTTTTCTCGAAGCGTCAAAGTGGCAAACAAATTTGCCTAAACGGATTAGGTCAGGTCTCATATATTTGGCCAAGTTGACATGGAGTCACTTTCATTATTTTTAACACTTAGGGTGTGTTTGATTGGTTCCATAGAAAATATTGTCAAATCTAACATTTTTATTTTCCCACTTTGTTGTTTGATTGACACATGGAAAAGAAAATACATTTTCTAGGTACAAGCATTTAAAGCATGGATTTGTCTTCTTATTTGGAAAATATTTTCTTGCCTAGATAGTAGAATTTATTTTTCCACTTCCATGGAATATATTTTCATTTTCCACCATTTTTCCATGCTACCAATCAAACACACCCTTAGTTAATTTCTCGACATATTTAAACCAATTTCCAACTTATTAATCATGTGAGAAACTAGGTTCAAACAATGAACGACCATAGACTTAGGTAGGATAAGAAAATTTATAAAGGAAATAGAGATTATGATAGAGATGATACTGAGAAAATGAAGAATTCTGTACAGGTACAACTCTTATTTGAACGAAATGGAAAAATGCAATCTTTGTTGTCTAATAGAACAAATACTAATACCTTAATTGAATCGGTCAAGATCAAATCTGTTTATTGTAGTGCTTTTGTGACGATCCGAATCCTTAGTGATCCGAGTGTCACTAAATCGTAAATTAAAATTACTTTGAAACTTAAAGTATAAATAGAGTTATTGACACAAAATAAACTCATAATAAAATTATTTATCATAACAGACCAATCTTTCAAATAGCATAATGAATTCAATAAAATTTAACTTAACTGAAAAAATATCTTTAATACTTAAAGATAGCAACCATAAGCCATCTCTATACTGACCGTCTTGAACCATTTATTTCGGAAAAATATCATACTTGTGAGATAAATCTCAGTAAATGTGCGTGAGTAATTAATTTATATATATGTATTTCAACGAAAAATCATATTTGTATAGAGAGACACAAAAATTGAACTGAACTTAAATAACACCAAATTTTCATGTGTAGCACTACTAAATTCTCGTCCATTATTAATATATCTTACATAATACGGACCAAATCATAAAATAGCCGTAGAAATAACATAACAATAAGTGGCAGAGCTACTGGTAGGCATTGGAGGTCACGTGCCTACAAAAAAAAAATCCCATCACCATTAATTTTTTTTTTATAAGATTAAACCAAAATTGAAATGTATTAACCAAAAGCCCAGGAATTAAAATGTATCTTGAACTAAATTTTAGGGAATCACGCTTGTCTCCATCAGTTGATGAAAAATTGTTGGCTCTGTTTATTAGTTATTCTGATAATGCCGGTGAGAGATGGGATATGTGGTTAATGAATGAGTATAGAAAGGTGGAGTTTTGGACAAAGAAATATATTATTGTATAAAATCATATGGTTCCCTTAAAATTTGTGAATAATGGAGAAGATTTACTTGCAATGAGCAACGAGAATTTGGTTTTGACCGACCTCGAAAAGGAAGAGACAGAGAATCTTGAAGTTTCTGGTTTGCCGTTTTCCTTCTACACTACACTGCTAGTTTTATGCCAAATTTGGCATTGCTTGAAGATGGATAGCGTTGTGACTAGAATTTTTAAAGGTTATGGGTATATCCCTTGCATTTTTAAAGGCCATGGGTATATCTTTTTGTTTTTAAAGGCTATTGACCAAATATACTATTATCCATTTTTTAAATAAATTTTTGTCGATTGCTTTTTTGTTTTCTTCACAATTTTATTTGTATAGTTGATTATTTTTATGTTGTTTTTTGTATAAAATGTGTAGTTTTACTTTTATTGTTTTCTTCAAATGCCGCTTTCTCTATCGACCAATATAGTGTCCCCCAATGACAAAAATCCCAACTCTGCCATTGCTCACAATTAAACATACTGCACACTTACAATTTGCTTGAAACTTGAAATAAAGTAAGATCACTTCAAAAATTTGAAATTCTTTTCTCTTTTTTCTCTTATTCTAAGAATAAGAAGAAGATTGTATATTTGTGTTTTTCTTGGGTGTGTATTTATTGGGGAAGATTGATGTTTGTATTTATAGGTGTGTAAGTTTTATTGGGTGTGTAATTATAGGGGAAGATTGATGTTTGTCGTGCATAAAAATTTTTAATTTCATTAATATATGCATTATTAGGAAAATATAAATTCCTACCTTAAATTACATGCATGATTGAAGATTAATTTAAGCTAATCACATAATCATATGCATTCATATTACTTATTAGCATCTAATTACTATTTTATCTACTATATATATGTAAGAGATCATTAAATATATATATTCGTACTTTAAATTATATACATGATTTAAGCTAATTACACAATTATTAAATTACATGCATGATTTAGAACAATCACATAATCATATGTGTATATACAATTATATATACATTAATATTTAATTAATTATTTTATCTACCATATATATGCTATAAGACATTAAATATATCTATTTTTAGAAAATCATTGACAAGAAAGATTAGTGTTCACGACACTATTCATGAGACAAAAATTTGCATATTTTTGATAATTGCAGTTAGGTCTTCAACTATGAGCAAACTGCAATTTGGTCCCTATACTTTCGTGTTTGTACAATTAAGTTTTAAGTTCTAATTTAACGACTAGTAATAAAAATTCGGGTCTGGAGGGCATTGGGAGAATCACCTACCATTAATTGAGTTCTTTTACAATAACAGTTTTCAAGCCTCTATTGGCATGGCACCATATGAGGTATTGTATAGAAGGAAATGCAAATCTCCAATTCATTGGGATGAGGTTGGTGAACGTAAAATTTTGATCCCAAAGACTATTGAGCAAGTTGTGTATGCTATTGAGAAAATTTAGTAATAGTTAAATTAGAATTTAAGATTTAATTGCACAAACATGAAAGTCTAGAGACCAAATTAGAGATTTGCTCATAGTTGAGGACTTAACTACAATAATAAAAAATATATCATTTTGTCCTATGAATAGTGTTGTGAACACTAATTTTATTCTGTCAATGATTTTCTAAAAATAGATATATTTAATATCATATTCTATATATATAATAGATAAAATAGTTGATTAGATATTAATGTGTATATGATTTTATATACACGTATGATTATGTAATTGTCTTAAATCATGTATGTAATTTAATATAGAAATATATGTATATAATTAATGTTTTATTGCATATATACGGTAGATAAAATACTTGATTAGATGTTAATATGTATATGATTGTATAAACATATATATAATTATGTGGTTAGCTTAAATTATGTATATAATTTAAGATACGATTATATATATTAATGCTCTCTTGCATATATATGGTAAATAAAATAATGATTAGATGCTAGTATGTATATGATTATACATGATTATGTGATTAGCTTACATTAGTCTTTGATCATACATGTAATTTAAAGTAAGAATCTATATTTCATACAAGTAGTAGAGGAAGTAATTAATAAAATTATAAGTTTTTATGCATTCCCTTATAAGTACCCACCCTTTATGTAAAGAAGAAACACACAAAAATACAATCTTTTTCTTATCTTTAGAGTAAGAGAGAAGAGAAAGGAATTTAAGTTGTTGAAATGATGTTACTTTATTTCAAGTTTTAAGCAAAAGGTAAGTGTGCAATATGTTTAATTGTGAGTAGTTTTTTTTAATGTTATTTCTACGTCTATGTTTATGTTTTGGTCTATACTATGTAAGATATATTAAGAACGGACCAGAGTTTAGTAGCGATACGCAAGAGAATTTGGTACCATCTAAGTTCAGTCCAATTTTGTGTCTCTTTATACAAGTATAATTTTCCATTGATATACAAATATGAGAATTAATTACTCATGCACACTTATTGAGATTTATCTCAGAAGTATGACAATTTTTTCTTTCGGGAAATAAATGATTCGAGACGGTCGGTATAGAGATGG
Organism: Forsythia viridissima; assembly: GCA_030279155.1. NCBI lineage: Eukaryota > Viridiplantae > Streptophyta > Magnoliopsida > Lamiales > Oleaceae > Forsythia > Forsythia viridissima. Next base: position 761,460 of record CM059033.1, read on the forward strand.
CTTATGGTTGCGGGAGTTTTTTAATAATAAATTATCTTTATGGATATGTATTTTTTTTTAGATTTAATTATTAAAAATATTTTTCTCTTCAACTTAAATTTTATTGAATTCATTATGCTATTTGAAAAATTGGTCTGTTATGACAAATGCTTTCATTATTAGTTTATTTTGTGTCAATAATTCAATTTGTACTTTTAAGTCCCTTCAAAGTAGTTTTAATTTACGATTTAGTGGCACTTGGATCTCTAAGAATTCATGTCGTCACAAACGGTATCAGAGTCCTAGTTTAAATCGGTTATGTATACTTTATATTATTTAATATTATTTTCAGTTTTCACAAAAAAAAAAAAAAAAAAAAAAAAAAAAAAACGCTCGTTTTTTTTAACTACCATGGACTTTCCTCTACAAGTCTCTTGCTTTTGGGGCTATTTCGTGCGCCGATAACTTACTTATTGTCCACTAGAGGTTGGGCTTCAAACTGTATTTTTGACGCGTTCTCAACAATTAGAACTTTTAACCTCTCCCTTGAGAGCAATTTAAGTGGAATGTTGGTATCAATTGGACAACGAGCATTCCATTTAAATTCCTATTAAGGGGAAGGTCAAGGGTTCGAATCGTTGGAGACGCGACAGAAATCCAGTTTGGAGCCCAACCTCCAATGGACATTACGTAAGCTATCTGCGTATGGAATAACCCCTAGGCTTGTAGGGGAAAGTCCGTGGTCGTTAAAGTTCCTCTGATTGCTTAAGACATCTCTTTTCAAGTAAGATAACAAGATCATTTGGTTCCATGTTTAGAAAAATAGTAAAGGATATTCCATTAGTAATAAAAAAGGGGTGGAAGGGATACAAAGACGTAGTCCTATATAATTTATTTAAACACAAATTATCCTTGATTAATCGACTACTATTTGTTTTATTAAAAGAATGAAAATCTTCCTCGATTATTGGTCGAGAAATTCACGATGGTCAGTTATCTTTCTGTATGGCTGTATTATGAGAGCTTTTGCCTGATATGCAACTCTCTGTTGCCTGCTATAGTTTAAGTTTGTATTCACAGCACCTAGTTAGGTTTTTATACTGCATACATCACACTCAGGTCTCTGGTATAAATTTCAATATTTTTCAGATGCGATCTGGTTATGGTCGTTCATTGTTTGAACCTCTTTTGCCATTGATTTTGGGCCGTGATATAAGTGGCGAAGTTGCTGCTGTTGGAGGTTCTGTCCGCTCATTCATTGTTGGGCAGGAAGTGTTTGGTGCACTGCATCCAACTGCTGTGAGGGGTACTTATACTGACTATGCTGTTCTTGCAGAAGATGAACTAACTTCAAAGCCTGCATCAATTTCACATGTGGTAAGTCTTGGTGTGCAGCTGTTTATGGGAACATTCAACACTTTACGACTGTCTTTATTTTTCCCATAAGTTTTTTTTTGGCTCTGTGATTTGGAATCTCAAACTGCAGTCTATGTGGACTGAGAGCCCTTGGGTCCCGTTCAATTTTTGTTGGCAAACGACCTTCAATATTGTAGCAAGTAGGTCCCCAGAGGTAGATTCTGCTGAAAAAGATCATTACAACATTTCACGTATCGCATGTGATAAGGTATTTTGGTTGAAGGACGATTATACAATCACTTTAAATAAAATAAAACTATTAGAAAAACTAATCTTCTTCCACCCCCCCCCCCCCCCCCCCCAATCAACCCCTGTTGCCCCTCTCCTGTCCCTTCTCATCACCTTCCTCTGTATAGCTACTTGTTCATCTTTGTTGATGAGAGAGTTTTACTTGGCCCATTTCCTCTAATAAAAATAATTTCCTCTGCTTCCTCACATTTTCTGTACTATAGTTGTTCTTCACCTGCTTCATCAGAAGTCAAGTTACTGCAGAAACATGTTGATTGTGGATGGATTTCTTGTATTAGGGGCATGATCTGAGGTTGATTTATGGGGTTGGTTATCAAGCCAAATAAGGAAGGGTATGGATCTAGGTTTTGAGGAAATAGATAATGGAGGTCTACAACCTCACTAGGTGGCATTGTTTAATAGTACCAAAGGAAAAAAAATTACAGGGACAAGTTTTTGGAACGAGCCTTCAGCGATTGCAAGTGCGGAGGGGCAGGGGCGACAGGAGTTGGGGTAGAGGAAGGAAGAAAATTAGTTTTCTTTTCTTTTCTTTCTTTTATTTATTTATTTTATTAAAAGTGAGGGTATAATCGTCATTTCAATCAGACGTGACATTTTAACAGATTTTTTTGGACGGAATCTGTCTCTCTTGGACCTACTTGCTACAAAACAGAGGATTGGGGACCTGTTTGCGAATAAAAGTTGAGTGGCAACCTAGTTGCTCATTTATGTATAGATTGGGGACAGTGGATGTAATCTTCCCATATTTTAAGGTTTATAATGGGTTTCAAAGGCATGTCCTCTCCCCTTATTGCTGCATTTTCAATTTACTATGGCCCAATGCTCCATTGCATCTGCCTCTTCTTTACCCCAAGTTGACTTTTTCATTGTTATTTTATTTTTTGGGCAGGAAGCAAGTGCCATTCCTTTTGCTGCCTTGACTGCTTGGCGTGCCCTAAGAAGTACGGCAAGAATAAAAAGGGGGTATGTTTTTAATGCTCATATAATAAAACTCTCTAGTTGTCATTTTTTTTTTGGGGAACGAATAGCTGAGTTGGAATAAGGCTACCAAATTCTTCTCTAAAGTTCTATGCATAATAATTTAGTCACTTAGCTTAGCTGCTGTTTTGACCTGCTATCTTACAATTTGTAAGATTAAGCTGGTGACCTAACAAGTGGGCGTTTTGAGGTCATTATAATGAAATTATCAACTTTTGTAACTTGTGACACTATTCAAGGAAATAAATATTTGAAATTGAAGTCACACGAGTCTTCTTATTTTGCTGGTCCGTTGAGCTTGGTTAGATGATTTCATCTAGGCACATTGTTGATTTCAGTATCTTACGATTTTTATTACTAGGAATAAGAATACACTTGAATTAAGCACAATCATTCATTTTTTTGACCAATTGTTTAAGCGTGAAAATCAGATGTTCGTGAGTAATGCACTAGTTTGCTGCTTAAAAATACATATGTAGACTTGGTTTTTATCTGGATGTATAACAAGAATTAAGGAAGATGTTAGTTTGAGTTTAAGCTCTTAAGTGGCCTGACATGGTCCTAATGAGTTAATTGTTGGTAGAGAATGAATATGAGAGATCATTGTAGTTCAAGTTCTCATAATCTCTCTCTTTGAACAATAGTGTTACTATTCAAAAGATTGTTTAATTATGTTTTTGCAGGCAACGGGTATTAGTGTTGGGGGGTGGAGGAGCTGTAGGATTTTCAGCAATTCAGCTCTCTGTGGCTGTGGGGTGCCACGTTTCAACCACATGTGGAGGTGAAAGTGTAGATCGTCTCTTGGCAGCTGGTGCTGAGCAGGCTGTCGACTATACCACTGAGGTGGTGACGTAATTACCTCTTTTTACCTCTTACCTTGCATCGATATTTTTTTCTAATTAACAAAGTCCATCTTATGAAAAGAGGTCATGGATTTCTCTGTTCTTTCTTTGATCTGTTTATTTATTTTAGATCAGATATTATGTGAATGAGAAAAGACAAAATTCAGTTTCTTTAAATCAAATAATGGTGTGTAAAGAAACCTTCAATTATAAATACTCTTAATCCTCATAACTCCAATTTTTGATACTCAAAAGATAATCCTCGTTCCTTGCCCTTGACTAAATTTCTGCCTACTTCTTGAGTACGATCACTAAGTCTATATTGTTCATCTCCGTTTGAAATGTTCCTTCTCTTGGTTTAATACAAGTTTCAGATTTTCAGGATTATGAAGTAGCAATAAAAGGGTACTTTGACGCTGTTTTGGACACAATTGGTGTACCCGAGACAGAAAGACTAGGTATCAATCTTTTGAAGAGAGGTGGACATTACATGACATTGCAGGTACAGGAAAGAGGTTACTCCATGTTGTTCTCCAGAAATAATGAATGTATGGCTTCCTTATATCATTGTTGCATATTACAGTGCAAAGTTTTTGTTGGGTTTGCTGCAGGGGGAGGCTGCATCCTTTACGGATAGATATGGACTAGCAATCGGCCTTCCTTTGGCAACAACTACTTTATTGAAGAAGCAAATTCAATATCGGTATTCTCATGGAATAGGTCCGTTACTTATATTTAGAAGCATAAAATTTGTAGTCAGAACTACATGAAACAAAATATTCTCCTGAGTCTGATATATTGTCGAAATGGATTATTTTGTTCTCATGGCCAATGCCCTGTTCTTTTGCTTAGAACCGAGTTATCAATCAATGCCAGCAAATTGTACCACTACCAAATCATGGAGATATTTGTAAATTAAATTTTACTCATTTTGGTAAAGTTCAACTGAAAAAGATTTGTTGCATGTTTTTACGTTTACGGGAGTCTTGGAAAGACAGGATGATGGTAGTTTTTTTATTTTTTCTTTTCGAGGAAGTCTTCAATATCATGTGATTAATACCGTCTTATGACATGGTACAGAATATTGGTGGACTTACATGAGGGCTGATGTGGAAGGTTTAGATGAGATACGCCGTCTATCCGAGGCTGGAAAGCTGAAAATCCCCGTGGAGAAAACATTTCCAATTACGCAAGTGCGAGAAGCCCACGAGGCCAAGGATAAGAGGCTGATTCAAGGTAAAGTTGTGTTGGATCTCGATGAGCTCAAACCTACGGTCCATGAACCGATGCAATAAGCTTGACTCGTGTTTCTGTAAATTGGCGAGCCTTAATTTCTACCTGGATGGAGGTGGCTACATCTTGCGGTCCTTAGATGCAGATTAAAATAAATATGGGGGGATGAGTAGCTGAAAACTTCTAAAGATCAAAATGTCGATCTGTAAGTTTTAGAGCAGTCTGAATTTTGTAATTATTGATGTTCTAATAATAAACTTGGCGTAATTGGTAATTTGTTTTTGTTGTCCCCGCATCAAGTGTAAATTGATGTATTCCTACAGCCGAAATTTGAGGAATGCGCACCCCCACCCCAACCCCCCCCCCCCCCCCCCCAAAAAAAAAAAAAAAAAAAAAAGAAATCTAAAAGAATTGAGTTTGGAGAAAGCAATGCATTTAAGTAGTTTTTATTTCATGAGAAAATCCAAAACTAAAATTTAGTTAATCTAAAAAGTAATGTTAGAGCATTCTTTAAACATAAGATGCTCTCTACATATTATTGAGAGTCAATTTTTAAAATTATATTATAAGAGATTTATCAAATTAATTTTTTAAAATGGTGTGTTTGGTGTTTAGAGAGTTAAATTTACTCTCTATAATTAAATGCATTCAAATAATTTTAATTTTTAATATTTATATATTGACTAAATTAAATAGTATATACAAAATAAAATAAAGAAAATTTATATAATAATTATGAGAGAAGTTTGTCAAAATAAAATATAAAGAAAAAATAATAAATAATTATTGAAAGAAGTAAAATGAACTATTAAAAATAAAATAAAAAAAAATTATTGGAGTACTTCAAAAATTTTAGTTTCTAAAATACAAAATATGTTTTTTATAAATAAATAGTCTATTGAAAATGCTTTTAATAGAAAATATAAATATTGTTACTTGAATAAATGTAGATAAATTATCGTTTTCTTGATTTAATTTCTTTTTTTCATTCCAATTTATTCCATTTAATTTTATTTTACTAACACACTAAAATGCACAAAAATATTTAAGTAATTCATCATATGATGAAGCCTTTTGTCCATACATATTAATTAATTTTAAAAGTAAACTTCTTTTTCTCAATTTTTTTTATATATAAAGATATTTATTTATTTATTTTTGACAATCAATTTGACTTCTGTTTGATTTTCGACCTTTTGATCATTTATCTCTTTCAAATCGATGCACAAACTAATTTTCAAAATTATTTTGAACACAAACTATAAAATTAATTCTTAAAACTACCCATAGATTGGACCACTTTCTAGGAAATAATAGACCTCAGTTGGGACTAGGCTTACGCTTAAAGCCCACGTCTCAATCGTTGTCACAAATCAAAGTTCATGGTCCTTTTGTACTTATCCTTCCAAGTTTTCCTACTAAGACCCATGTATATGTTTAGTAATGTTAAAATTATAATTTTATCACTTATAACTTATAATTTTTAAAAAATATATAAATAATAAATTATTGATCTTATGAAATATATAAATAAAAAATATATTTGATTAATTTAACCATTTTAAATTATAATTTAAACAAAGCCAAACAAACTTAATACTTATTAAATTTGACAACTCTTATTAAACATCATTTGTAAACAAAAAATACTTATAAAATATTCATAACCTTATTTTTTCATGTTCAACAAAAATAAATTTAATAAACAAATAAATTATTAACTGAGCATAGAAAAAGCGAGGACAAAGTAAACTTTTATTGCATCAATCTTGTTGTTCGTTCAATAGAAAAAACAAAACTAAACGTGTAAGCCTTTACTTGTACAAGTATTATTGCTCCAACGTTTGTTCTACTAAAGTAAACTTATAAATCGACTTGAATAATGCATTGATATTTAAGCTTTTTCAATAACTATAACAATGTTTGTACAAGAACATAATTTAAATTTATCTTATGTAACATAAATTAATTTTTATCAAAATTTTTATCTTTACAAAAATCTCACTTTATGTAAAGTTATACTTCCCCACCTCGATATGGCTTTTTGTCATCTAGTTGTGTGTAAATGTTGGTCAAAGCCTCGTCTTCAAGTAACACTTTTGAGTTTGGACCCACATTATCATTAATTATTAATACTATTAAGCCCTGAAGTGATTAGCTTTAAGCCTCGTTTAACCACCCTTCTACACTATGCCAGAGCCAAATAGTGTGTTGAATCCTATGCGATATGAAACTTTGTTTCAAAATACTTAACCAATAGAAATTTGACATCTCAGCAGAATGTTTGTTTGACTATAAGGTGGCATTTGTAGAAAAAGTATGAGCGTGTGACTGGTGTACCTTATTATAACTCTTATCAATAGGGTCAGGCCACGCGCGAATGCCGACCGGTTTTCGATGTTGTGCGTGGAAGCATACAAATAAGCGCGTGTTGAATCAATTGGCAGATTATTAAGGCGGTGCTTTACATGAACCATAAAGGCGCGTGAGTCCAACATGGTGTTTGATTAATGATACGCTCAAGACAAGTAATGTCACGTGCAACCTTGGATTCTTCTGTTTCACCTCGTCCCAATCGACCTTCCCATGTGACTTTTCTTCAAAACTAGTCCAATACCCAAAATGCCACTGTTTGTCGTTTAACCTTAAAAACGGCTGTGGCCAACGTAGCAACTATCAAAGTCCCATCGTGTCTGCCATCTGGCCACGTTCAATCACAATCTGATTTAAACAGAATAATTGTGGCTTAATCTCCATGGGAAATGTTGTACTCCTCATGGTGGGGAGTATTTATGAAGGCCACCGAATACGTGTTCGGTGGCCATTGAACAATAAAAAAATACTTGACATTAAAATCAAACACTTATCCAATGACTATCGGACACATGTCCGATAGCCTTCATAAAAACTTTCCACTATGAAAAGTAGAACATTACCCTAATCTCCATTATCTTGTCATTAATCAACTTGATTAGTACACTACTGTTTAGGCAAGATACAATAGCATCTCCAATGCATTCAATATATTGAAAAAAAATATGTGCCACATCATTAAATAGACAATATCTATTAAAAATATTTTTTCAATGTACAATATAAAATACTATGTCAGGGTGATATGATACCAAAAAAAATAGAAGATGTGAAATACTCTTTCTACATCTAAATGCTATGTGAGAATAGATGAGTCAACAATTGTTTAATTTTTAACTTAATTTTTTAAAATTGTGTTAAGTAGATTAGTTTTATTATTTTTAATTTAAAAAAATAAATGCCACATAATCAATATTATTAGATTGTAGAATGAACCCATTGGAGAGAATTTTTTGATTTTACCGTCTATTCATTCTACATAATCTAAAAGTCCATCTATTTAATTTTCACATCAACCACAATCCATTGAGTGCATTGGAGATGCTCTAATATGTGGTGTCTCTCTCTGTCTCTTATAAATCATGCATGATTTGATATTGATCTTGGATTCTTATATCATATAGGAATATACTTGTTAATTAAGCTCTTGACGATATATGTGTAAAGACGAGGTAAAATTATTTAACGTGTCTATTCTTATTGAGTTTAATTTGTCAAAAATGGTTATCAGTTAAAAAACGTAAGACTCCCTACTTTTTCAAGATAATACAAATTAGAGAAAATGTTAATGTTTGAGCATCAGGCGCTACAATGCTAAAGTAACCCACGCCATATTCCTATAAAAGATCTCAAATAACTTTGAAATAAAAGATTACATCTATTATTGATAGTAATTTTTCAAAGAGATCTTAGATCAATGAGTGATAGTTGATATGTTTACGATCTAAAGGATTTTGATTCGTAAATTTGGACGATAGATACTTTTCTCTTATTGTTCTGATTATTGTTAAGATAATAAATCACAACATATGTAACTAGTTTATAATAAACTTAACGTCTATAAATCGAGTCCAGATCGATTTGTTACACAAAATTGGTATAACTATAATGCTTGTACACTAAGATGGACTTTGCAATAATACAAAAAATTTTAAGAAAAAAAAATATATAAAAAACTTTATGAGTGATAGTTGAATATTAGGCACTAAACATGTGAAAAAGGTGAGGGGATAATCATGTTAAAGTTGTCAATATGTAACTGTCAAGGTCATTTGTTTTCACACAAAACTATGTTGTATTACCCTCTGTGTTGGGGCAAAACATATGTTTATTATATTATATTATGTGTAAAATACAATTTAGTACATTGAATTTGGCAAAAGTGTAAAAAGTAAGAAAATGACTTTCTCGGGGAAGACCAACGACATGTAATTTGTCCAAATTAAAAGTACCCATTGGTCATCCTATTTTCTAATTTAGTTTTTATTAAGGGATTTTTTTGGTACAAATAGTCAGTAATCTTTGCTTCTAGGTTGAAAATATTCCCTAGTGTATCTTTTTTGGTATATAAAATCTTAACTTATGTGTTTTGATACATAATTAGTCATTATTTTTTTGAAAAAGACTATATACCCCTAATTTTAATAAGAAAAAAAATATGGTTATGTTGTTAGCCTTTGCAAAAAGTGCAAATGAGTTCGATACTTTTATTTTTTATCAAAAAATAAATAAAATTAATGAGTTTTTTTTTAATTAACACTTTATTGACCAAATTAATAATATACTAAATTATTTTATATATTTTATGAACTATTATAAAATAACTAAAATTTAAGCTCATAATTATTAATAAACATGTCAAATAAAATTATTATTTTTATTATTAAGTAATTATATTATTTAAAATTTAAACTTTTATTTTTTCATTATAACAAAGGGTTAATTTCACCAATGGTCACTGAAGTTACCTTAAAATTACAAAATGTTCATTGAAGTTGAAAAGTTTCACTTATGGTCACTGAAGTTAGAAATTCTTTCACTAATGGTCACTCTATTAAATTTTTAATTTAAAATGGTGATGTGGCATGATGATGTGGTATTTATTTATTGCATGGTATTCTATGTACTTTATATAATATTCACTCTAGTCCCTATATTTCAATTAAGTTTTCAAAAATTGTATCTTAGGTCCTTAATCTTTTACATTTTTACAATTTAGTCCTCAAATTTTTAATTATTTTTCAGTTAAGTCCTTACAATTGTATTTTTACACTCGAATTTTCACCTAAACGAACAAAATAATATAATTAAATAATAATTATTTAGTCGTCAAAATAAGTGTAAAATTCGCACTTATCACTTGAAGTTGACTACTAAAATGTCTCTACTTTTAGTGGTCAGATCCTATAATATTATTTTGTTCATTTAGGTAAAATTCTGAGTGTAAAGTCAAGAATTTAATTGAAAGTGCACTTATTTTGACAACTAAAATTATATTTATTTTGGCTACTAAAATCAAAGATTATGGGGACCAAAGTTTAAAGATGTATAAAGTTGAAGGATCTAAAATACAATTTTTTAGAGGACTTAACTGAAAGATAATTGAAAATGTGGAGACCAAAGTGTAAAGATGTAAAAAGTTGAAGAACCTAAGATGCAATTTTTGGAGGACTTAACTGAAAGATAATTAAAAATTTGGGGATCAAAGTGCAAAGATGTAAAAAGTTTAAGGACCTAATATACAATTTTTGGAGGACTTAACTGAAAGATAATTGATAATTTGGGGACCAAAGTGTGAAGATGTAAAAGATTAAGGACTTAAAATATAATTTTTAAAAACTTAATTGAAATATAGAGACTAAAGTGAATATTATATAAAATATATGGACTACTATGCAATAAATAAATACCACATATCATGCTACATCACCATTTTAAATTAGAAATTTAATGGAGTGAACATTAGTGAAAGGATTTCTAACTTCAGTGACTAGTACTAAAACTTTTGAACTTCAATAACCATTTTGTAATTTGAATGTAACTTTAGTGACTGTGGGTGAAATTAACCCTTATAACAAAAAATATAACTTTTATCACAAACTTGATACTCAAATATTTTATTTGATTGAGCTATATGTTTATTAACTACAAATATTAGAGATTAAACTGTATTCTTCATATTTTAATTTATTGTTTTATTTTCATTCAAAAATAAACTAAAAAAATGCATAAATTAATTTTATTAATATTTTTATGTTAAATAAAAATATAATAAGATTGTTTCAATGTTAAATTATATATGTAATTTTGTTATTTAATTTAATTTTTATTTAAATTTTCCTATCACATAGTAATTACATACGTTTAAAGTATAATAATTTTATATTTTTCTCTTACGAAAAGTTTAATTCATACAACTATAATGAAAATTTTAATATGCAAAATTAAATATTATTTAATAAATGTACTGGGCCCTTTTGCACATTTTGTAAATGTTAGGAATCAAAATAAAATTTTCTTTAATTAAAACTAAGAGCATATTTGTTTTTTTTTCATCAAATAATGACCAATTATACATCAAAACACATAAGTTATAGACTTCTGTACTAAAATATAAACGTTAGTAACCATTTGCACAAAATTTCCTTTTACTAATCACTTAACTTCAATTTGTTCTAATTTAATCCTCCAATCTATATATTTAGTTCTATTTGATCATATCATTCTTATAATCGTAACTAAAAATAAGTCAATGTTACATAGTTGACGTAATGCGTAACCTAACACATGTTTGTTTGATGCAAAATTAATGATTTATTTGCCAAACAAATAGAAAAGTAATTCAATAATCCGAGTTTTATTTTAGTAGTGAAATCTATTGATGTATAAAACAAGAGGTCGTCCATTCTATGAACCACGTAGAATTGACTGTTAATTTAGTTGCCCAACAGAATGGTTAAACTAAAAAAGCGATAAATTAATTAATCAAAATAAAATATATTAAAGTTAAGTGATCAACATGAAAATAATATCTAATTTGATGACCTCCAATAAAAAATTTCTCCAAGCATACTCCCTACACACACAAGTGACAAGTGACAAGTGACAAGTGAGTTGAATTCCGGGGCGGAGACAGGGTTGGACTTGTTTGTCCTAAAATTTTTCAGAAATATACAGTTAAATGAAAAAAAGAAATTTTTTTTTTATGTCATGGCCTAGTGTTTTTAAACCATGGCCCAGCCCCGATTGAATTCACTACAAATTAGTCAAGCCCTTGCTATCCAATTGAATGTTCCTTTAATATATTTTTAGTTTAAAAGCTAGATACACTTGTATACTTCTTTCTTCTTTCTTGCAGTTAAATTCGATCGTAAAAGCTTGTTCGTTAAAAAATACTAAAGAAGAAGAAAATTGTGAAAAAAAAAAATTAAAGAATGGTGAAGAGAAGAATTGAGAAAGAGAAATTTGAGGAGAATGTGATTTTTTTTTTTTTTTTTAAGACAGACATATATGATATTTTTGTAATAGTAGGAGTGAAAACCTCCATCACAATAGGTGATTATTTTTTCTTAAAAAATACGACTTGTCAAAAAATATGTTAATATCTTTTTATTTGTTAAAAAGACATGATGTGCCAGTTTGTTAAAAATGTACTGGGAACAAGTTAGGTCGAGACAACAAATTTCAACTCAAATAAAACTTATAAGCTCTTGTTAAAATGACGATTTACTATTTGTTAACAAAAACGGATATAAATGTCAAATTTTTAATAAAAACAGAGTAAAAAGAAGGGTAAATAGGGACAGTAAATATCAGGTAAATAAGGACAGTAAATGTGGACTAATCAAAACTAATAACTACCTCCACTCCACTCCACCACCACTCCCACGCACTGCTCATCAGTACTGAATCTCCACTGCAACCCCACTATACAAAACACAGCTTTATCCCTCATTTCACAAACTTGCAGAACCCTCAATTATTCATTCACTCTAGATACCCCCACCCCACCCCACCCCCACAAACTCCATAATTTACTGCACGCTTCATTCATCCATGGCTAAAAAAATCTTATTGCAGTAAAAATACAGTCCAAATCAATATGGACTTTGACAGACCCCATTACAGAACCACTAGCACTAGTAGTAGTGGCAGCACCACCGCTAATACAAGCGAAATATTGATTTGTTTAGCCTCTCGCCTATCCTCCTCATCCTCCATGAAACTTTCTAAATCGATCTTAAGTCCAGGCCGCGCCGCCCGTGACGCTCCGGTTTCTCTCTCCAACTCTCTCAGCCGCAAGCTGCGCACCAATGGCAGCCTCAAAGGCGGAGCTTCACCATTTTTTACCACCACTGGCAAGAAAAGAGGCTGCGGTTTTGAAAATCCTGAACCCTCCTCCCCTAAGGTCACCTGTATTGGCCAGGTAAGGGTGAAGACCAAGAAAAAAGTGAAGCAAACGAGGAGCTTGTCCAGAAGGCGGAGTGGGGAAATTAGTTTTAGGAAACTAGAGCAAGGTCAAGCGCAGGCTGTTGAGAGATTGCAGCAAAATGAATATAAAATTTGCTCTCAAACGCAAAGGTACTCTAATGTCAGTGCAAATCAGCAGCAGCAACAGGATTGCTTGCCGCACAGAAATCAGAGATGGGTTCATTTGCCGGTTACAATATGTGAAGCTTTAAGGTCTTTTGGAGCTGAATTTAGCTGCTTGTTTCCGTGCAAATCTTCGTGTTTCTCGACAAGCGAGAGAGAAAAAGAAGAGAAGCGGAATGGATCCAGCGGAGGCGATAATCGGCAGAGTTCGTGTGGTGCAGTGTTTGCGAGATGGCTTGTGTCAGTTAACAATGATGAGGGAGGGAGGAGAAGGGAGATTGAGCTAGTGGTGGGCGGCGGAGATGAAGAAGAAGTGAGGACGGATTTGAAAGATAGGATGTCAATGAGGAGTTCAAGAAGGCATGTTTTGGAGGATATTGAGATTAAAGATGATAAAATTGAAGAAGAAGCTGGGAGAGTGAGTATTTGTATACCGCCCAAGAATGCTCTTCTGTTGATGCGGTGCAGATCTGATCCTATGAAAATGGCTGCTCTTGCTAACCGTTTTAGCTGGGATGCAAATGCTGCATCTAAACAAGAAGATACCGATGAAGGTGGAGAAAATATTGATAAAGAAATTGAGGATATTGAAGAACAATTACACATACAAGAATGTAAAGTTGCAAATGAAGTGGATGATGAAATTCCTCAACAAAATGTTTCCGTATCAATTGAACAAGAGATCCCTGCAGAATCAGATGTGCCTCAAAATGTGGAAGAAGAAGTGAAACATGTACAAAATAGTGGGGAAGTTTTGTACAAAACAGAGCAAGAAGAACTGGAATTGGAACAAGGACAAGAGGTAGACGATGATCAATTGATTGAAGAAGAGGTTGAATCAAATATGTCTTCATTCGAAGCTCTTTTAGATCAAGAAAATGCAGAACACTATGAAAAAGATGGTGGCACAATTCAACAGGAGGAAGTAGAAGAGAACACATCTAGCAATTCTTCTTTATCTGCAGAATCAGACGAAGAAGACAGTGGATCGACAGAAGAATCAGCACTGTATGAAGAAGCTTCATTGGAGAAATTAGAAGAAACCCAAGACGAAACAACAACCCAAATAAACTCCCACCAAGAAATACCTCATGAAGAAGAAGAAGAAGAAGAACAGGGATCAGGGGCAGAATCCATTGAATCAGAATCCATAGAACAAGAAAATCAAGAATGGAGTAATGCAAAAGAGCTCAATAAAGAAAAAGAAAGTCCAGCGTTGCCTGAATGTCTACTTCTAATGATGTGTGAGCCAAAACTGTCAATGGAGGTCTCAAAAGAAACCTGGGTTTGCAGTACAGATTTCCTCAGATGGCTACCACATAGGCCATTAAAGGCAGCAAATTATAAACCCACAAAAGAAGGCTGTGAGCATGAATCAATAAAGAAGAAACTCGTCCCAGATTCTAAGCCTAAACCCATTTCAGTTCCGCCGCAGAATAGCAGTGACAATAATCAGAAACACCTCCAGCAACCACCGCGGTCGTCGTGTTCTCTGCCGGCGGCTACCGCTGCGGCGTCGATGGCTTCAATGATTGAGCAGAAGCTGGTGAATGCCGTGGGCTACGAACCGTTTGTGCTCACCAGGTGCAAATCGGAACCGATGAGGACGGCGGCGGCTAAGCTCTTGCCGGAGTCTTGTTTCTGGAAGAATGCTATGAGGAAACTGGAGCCGCACAGACGAGCCACATTCGGCGTCGGCGCGGCTGGAGTCGGGTTCTGAGCTGCTGATCTGGCAAAATAATTAAATGGAATCTTTAGTGTTTAGAGCGTGATTAGTAATAGTCCTGGGAACTGTAGTATTATGTTTCCTGTCTGTACATTTTTTTTCCTTAATTTCCCCTATTTTAAGGTAATTGTTTTGTGTTTTTCGTTTTTGATTTTAGTATGTTTCCTTGTAATTACTGTAATACTAATGGTCCCCCTCCCCCTCCTTAAAATATGCTTATTTCTATGATTATGATTTTCCCAAAGAAACTCTCGTGTCTTACAAAAAGATAACAGATCAAATTAGCCTTAGGCCCAATTATCAAAGTCAAGATATTAGGTCCAGGCCCAGACTCTCAAACTTTTAGACAAGGCCCATTTTTCCAGACTTAAGATTCAAGTCCTACAAACAGACTTCTCAAAATTTATGTTTTACATGATATTTTGTACGGATTCATACAATCTAAATCCTACAGAGTACCTACCAGGACAGGTGGTCCATTTCACGTTAAGAAAAAATTAATTATTATAGTTAAAACAATAAATTTATGTAGTTACCAAAATATTTGTTGAGAATTTGTAAAATGACTTATTTGTCCATTATTTATATATTTTTAAAAAAAATATTAGAGCATGTAAACAAAATATTTTTTGACAGATACTATAATTAAAAATGAAATATGTTAATTAATAAAAGTTGAATATAAGAATTCGAAAAAAATAAGTTAAGAACATAATTACTATATTGAACAAAGGTTAAGGACTTTAAATATAATTAAAATATAATGTACTTCTAACATATTATATTGCGAATATAACTTTCCTAAAAGGGTTAATTACACTAATGGTCCCCATTCTTTCAAGTTTGTAACGATTTCATCCCCATTCTTTTTTTTAGCAGATATCATCCACATTCTTCCATTTATTCTCACATAGGGTCCCCAAATCACTATTTTTCACTATTCTAACAATTTTATGACAATTTTACCCCTTGACTTAAATAAATTAAAATAATGAAAATAAAAATACAATGAAAATATTGCAATTAGACCCTTAATTTTTTTCAAAAGTACAAATAAATCCTAAACTATTTTATTTTATACAAATAGGTGTTCTTCCCCAACCAAAAAAAATCTATATTTCCCCCCACCCACCCACCCCCACCCCCACCCCTACCCCTACCCCCACCCCCACCCGCTTCTCAAAATTTAATTCCCACTCCGATAAAAAAAATTATGCTTGCTGTGTGGATGGGAACACAAGCCGACGAAGCTTGCCCTGAAGCCTGGCATTCTGATTCTCATAGCATGAACCAAACAAGCCTTGCCGATACGCGATCAAAGGTTTATTTTTCACCAAAATTGTATTATCTCCGAGTACATGTTATCGCAGCACAGGATCTCGTTCCCAGTGAAAAAGGTCAAAATTTAGAAACGTCTGTCAGAAGTCAGCTTCCACCGACGACGCCGCCCGTTCACCACCAGACCACCAGACATCTTGTACCGCCGCTGGCCGGTGGACTGACGGCGGCGGTTTCTTTTATCATTCTACTTACCCTCTGCTTCCAGAGGATCAGAAAGAAGCGCACCGCTCCTTCTGCTTCTGATACGGATTCCAAGAAGCCTCCTCACCGGCTTTCTTATTCTCTGCTCCGTCGTGCCACCAACAATTTCTCATCTTCCCTCCGCCTCGGCCAGGGTGGTTTTGGGTCTGTCTACCGCGCTACTCTTAAAACAAACCCCATCACTAAGAACTCTTCTTTTCATGTTGCTGTGAAGCTCATGGATGCTGGGTCTTTACAAGGCGAGCGTGAGTTCCAGAATGAACTGCTTTTTTCCTCGAAGATTGACTGTAAATACATCGTTTCCGTGATGGGCTTTTCTTCTAATCCTGGTAAACGTCGCATGCTTTTAGTGTATGAACTTATGGAAAACGGCAGCTTACAAGACTGTCTTTTTCATCGAAAAAGCGAAGAGCTAAAGAATTGGGATAAGAGATTTTAAGTCAAGGGGTAAAATTGTCATAAAATTGTTAGAATAGTGAAAAATAGTGATTTGGGGACCCTGTGTGAGAATAAATGGAAGAATGGGGATGATATCTGCTAAAAAAAAAGAATGGGGATGAAATCGTTATAAACCTGAAAGAATGGGAACCATTAGTGTAATTAACCCTTCCTAAAATGAATCATATTTCTAACATTTTTTTTTTCCTTTTCAATATTGTCAAATGATATGCTCATTTGGAGATGCATCACAAGATGAGATGTTTGGCTGTGGTTTAGAAATAACTTTTTTAAAAATAAGTTAAAATTTATAATTTAAAAAAGTAAATTTTGTTTGTATTAGAAACAATGTTTTAAAATACATAAAATATGACAAAACGCAGAAGTCGAACTTCAAAAATTTCAAATCTAGATGAAGTGTAAAACATAGAAACCGTACTTCATATCTAGACAATCTTTATATGAGTAACAAGTTTATAAAAGTTTATTTATAATATACAGGTAGTCTCACTTACAAGCAAGACAGAAAATGATAAAGAGGACAGCCTGGTTTTCTGTATACATACTTTGTTTGTATCTTTCATTATTAATAATTGAAGAAAAGTTGTAAAACATGTGAAGCCTTGAAACCTTAATTAATGGATATACAGTCAAATGGGAGTGAACAAATTACTTGCCATGGATTGTGTCACTTCTTTCTCACTCTCTATCCCTCTCTCCAGATTTTAGGGTGGACTAAAATTGAAACCTAATTATTTTGTAGATCAATTTTATACACTAAGGTTAAAGACTCGAATTGCCAAAAAAATAAATAAATAGGTTAATCTTTTATTCAGAGATTCCCCAACCTTTTCAACCTGATATTTTGTTTCCCAATAACTCACTTTATATAGTGAGAAATGAACGATTTACAAATGAAATCCAGAAAAGTGAAGTGATAATGTACCTTTCTCCCTTTTAAGCATACTTGAAAAGCCATCCATGGATACTTTCGTGTGTACATATAAAGATTTGCTCCAAATTCTACATCCAAATTATAGATATAATTTTAGCTATGAAATGGATTAACCACCCAGCCTACTTGGCATTTACCACCCGACGCATTGACAGGCATGGAATTAAACTTGTTGAAGTTGAAAAATGTTAAGTACTGATTTCAAGCCAACTTAATGTTAAGTATGTAGGTTGACTATAATCGTAGTAAGTTAGATACGTGGATAAGTATTGGACCTGATTGTATAATCTTTGTAAACGTGCTTTTTTCTCAGCAATTTGTGTTTCATGTGAAAGACATTTATGTCTCCTATTTATAGAAAAATATACTATCATGACATGTAATTAATGTCAATTTCAGCATTAATTACTTACAAGACATCTTTTTTTTTAGCGTTTATTGTGAAGTGACATTTGTATTAATTGTGGCAACTAGCCTGACGCCTGACACTTGAAAAGACATGCTAGGCTGATAACGTGAGCTTCACCAAACAGAAACGAAGTCTGACCTGAATACATTCCAAACTGAAACCTTGGTCATGGCTAGGGAAGAGGTCTGACCTGGATTGTCCTCGTAACTGGGATCAGTTAGGCATTCCCATTGGTTGGCCAATCGAAAATTACGTAGTTGATGTGACAGGTCGGTTCGGATATCAACAAAACTCAAAGAGCATCTCAAACCATAATCTTCAAAATAGTGCATTTTTTTTACACCAAAATAGTGCAATTTTCACACTATCTTTTTCACCCATCTCCAATCAAGATCTTTAAAAATTGCACCAAATGAATAATATTTGTTTTCTTTCTTTATTTTTTAAAATTTTCAACAATTTATTGATTTCAAAAATTATTTTAATTAAATATTCTATTACTACTCAAATTTATAAATTAAATATTAAATATTCTTTTATTACTATAATTTATTAATTAAAATTTTAATTTAATTACCTAAAAATTTGCATTTATCACAACAATTTGTTATATTAATAAAAATAATAATGAAATGAAATGAAATATAAATAAAATTAAATCATAAAATAATAAAAGAGTATGAAAAAAGATATACAAGGAAAAACAAATTTGGCTAGTAATAACATGAAAAAAAAAATTGTAAAACTTACTCCAAATGAATAGTGCTTTGGCTCAGCACTATTCACTACTCCATTTTGGAGTAGTAAAATGGAGTACTGATATGAAGATCTGTTGGAGGACCACTGGATCGCCAAAAGTTGCCCAAAAAAAAAAGTTTTAAAACTTGGTTCTTTCTGATAATACTCAAAATTAGTATTTAAATATTTGTTGACTCTTCATAAAAATTATCGAACAATTTATCTTGATCAATAAATTGTTGTTTTCATAAAATAAAGATTTGGATCGAAAAGAATTTAAAAATTCTAAATATCGAAACAACATATCTTTCAAATAGTAAATCTATAAATAAATCTATAATATTATTAGAAATAATTAAATTACCAACTAAGTGCATAAAATTAAAATAAACCAAAACTATTAAAATTAATTAAAGCCGGTTCGAACCATCGTATTGCATCGTAACTTTGGGCATAGACCCGTGAGCGTCATCAAAGGCATTACTATTGGGTTCATGCAAAATTCTCCAAGGCACGTGCTAAAATAAAAGTAGTCTCCAACTCTCCATCATATTGTTATATGCCAAAGATATGGTAAGAATCAAATTGACGTGGACAGAGTTAGTATGTCTAACGAAAAATTTGAATTTAAACAGAATTTTAAATATTGTCTATTTTTTTCTGTTATGGAGAGTAATTATTGTAGACATAATTATTGTAGACATTGTATTTTTTATTTATGTGGTAAATTTTTTTTTAGCAATACACAGTCGCGTTGAACAACATGCTAACTCGACAAAATTTAAATTTTTTGTACAATTTAAATGTGAATTTATTTTTATTTTAAAAAAATAAACGACACCTATAATAGCAATCAATAGAATGTATTGGAGACCAATTTTAAATTTGAGTGTCTATTAATCGTTAGACATCATCAATGTCACATACAGGGGCAAAGCATGGGCTGGGCCAACCTGGGCCCAGGTCCAGCCCTTTCCTTAAAATTTCTTGAAAATGTTCTCTTAATTAAAAAAAAAATTTTTTTTATGCAATGGCCCAGTTCATTTTAAACCACGGCTCAGTTCTGTACCATATTCTGGCTCCGCCCTTAATCCCATACATCAAAAATCTTTTAACTAATTCTATATCATCTAAATAGTAATACATAGAGTGTATTGTAAATGCTTTTATACCCTAGGTGGCTAGACAACATATAGGTTTGAGCACGTGACTTAGCAGCCAAAGGCACAACAAAAAAATACCTTATGTAAAATTCATTATGCAGTTGACACAAAAAATACCTTATATTACATTTTTTTTTTCTTTAATCATATTTTATTTGTTTGAGCTTCGCGAGGTCTTCATCAAGAAAACTCATGACACGCTACCTAACACTTTTTTTTGGAAAAAAAGTGGGTTTTTTTTTTTTTTTTTTTGTACTTTATTGATTTTCTAAATTTTTTTATAGTATAAAAAGTTTAGAAAATCAAAAATTATAAACAAAAAAATGAGTTTTTTAAGAAAAAAATAATTAACGAACATACCATTTGATGCAATCACAAACAAAATGTTTCTTGCCCCAAAAATGATACACTAATCTCAACTTTTTATCGTATACAAAAGGATTAATAGTCAAAAGGAAAAGATGCCATGTTATGATCAGCTTGTCCTTTCAAAAAATAAGATGATATTTTTGACATTTTTCATGACGAGACACTCGACCACAGTCGTTGTTTGTTTGGCTTTTGGTTGAATAAAATAATAGTTTTAGTTCTCTTTCAATTTCTTGATCTAAATTGACGGAGAAATTGGCGCAAATAGTCCATAATATTTGTTTTCAATGTAAATATTAGTCTTTATCTTTTATTTTTGTGATAATTGCATCAAATGTCCTCAACGTTTTAAAAATATTAGGGATATGTTCTTAACCTAAAAAAATAGCACCAGACATCCCCAACGTTTGAAGAAATAGGTACCGTAGGTTCCTCTTAATATTTTCCATCCATTTTCTCCGTTAAATCGTTATATTTGCACTGCACGCGCTTCATTTCTACAAAAAATGAAAGTAAAATTGTAAATTTTCATTTTCCAGGTTACCATCAATGGAGGCATCAGAGTCTCCTCCATAAATGGTATAAGAAATAGTATCGTCCTCACCATGGAAATACATGTACCTCCTGAAACTGACATTTGATTCATTCTCCCCATAGAAAGAATCAAAGCCATCACTTTCAGTATCAGAGAACACCCTCCTCCATCTTCTGGATCCACTTGGAATAGTACAAGTACTCGTAAGCTGCACTAATCTTGCAGCACCATCACCATCTATGGATTGATTATCATGCTCTAAAACCGTGGACTGGGTTTGCCTTGCCAGAGTTATCATTTGCAAAAATTGGTAGGAGAACAGACTCTCAATTGACTTAGAACTGTTGTACCTTCTCCTCCTCAGGGCCAACTCAAGTTTTGTTTGACTCGTCCATTGTTGGGCTGAGCAGAATGGCACATTTGCCAAGGAAATTTTCACATCTAGGCCATATTATGTTAATAATTTCATAAAAACTGTTACATTTTTTAAATTATAGGAATACTGGATGGGCATAAAAAGATTCCATTTTTTAATTTTTGCCAAATCTAATTAATTGGATGTAACAGCCGCCACTTTTCACTCCACATTACCCTATTAATTAGAAATTTATATTTGACTAAAAATCATGAAGAATCCTAATATTTTCAATCTCTCTCCTCCATGAAAACAAAACTGCATTCATCTATATCAACTGCAATTGTAACACTAGTTGCAACAGATTATTTACAAATTTATATAAACAGATTTTGTAACATCATTTGCAACGAATTAGTTCCAATCACACTCTGTCGTGATATCACATACATGGGAACCAAATTTTGTAACACCGATTGCAACATATTCGTAACATAGATGATGAAACATATTTTGTAACACCAATTACAACAGATTAATTACAAAGTTATATAAACAAATTTCGTAACATCAATTGCAACAAATTAGTTCCAACGATTGCAACCCCAATTAATAGATGCAATATAACAGCTATTTCGCCGATGACCTACTTCATCATGTGGATTCTTGTTTTTTTCAGAGATTGAACCTTTTGTAGGAGTGGGTGGGTCAAGGTATATTACCTTCTGCTTGGAATGAAATGGAGGCTTCTTCCCACTGTCAGGTGAGTCCTTCTTTGCCGCCGACCGAGTCATTCTGCGAGTAGGAGTATCCATGTTGGGTATCCTTGACCGGCGCCTAAAATATCTACAAATTGAGAGTTAGGGTTTCACATAATGATGAAACCCTATAGATTGTAGAGATAAGATTAGGCTGATTGCGGCAATGTCTGCGATGTGGGGTGTTGAAGATGGTTATGGAAGATGAAAATGGATTTCTCTCACCGGTTCTCTCTCTCTCTCTCTCTCTCTCTCTCTCCGAAATATATGAGATGTATATTTGTTTTCCTTTTTTAAATATTATATTCTATAAATATAAATAATAATATATAAATGTTACACAGTAATTTTAGAATAAAAACACAAAAAAAAAAAAAAATTTAAAATTATATTGTATTTACACAGTAATGGATGTAATACCCTCCATTTGCCACCTCTAAGTATGAGTCTCAAATGTTGGGCCAAACACGAGTCAAACAACAAGGACAATTTAACTGGCCTACACATCAAGACAAAAATGGAGACCCGACTCCTAAAATTTCCTATTCATTTATGAGGAATTGACAGAATGATAAATCAAAAACAACATTTTGAACAACTTTAAAAGTCACATAGTTTAAATTACTAGTCCACTACAACGCTACTGAAAATGATTAAGAATATTTTTTTAGGAGATTTTTATAAAAGTTGATGAAATATGTGTTTGAAAAATTAATAAAAATTATGAATCCCATAAAATATGTGGTTGAAAATGAGTTTGAAAAAAAAATTCAAATAAACTCTACCAAACATGTTAAAGAAGCTCATAAATTTAAAAAAAAAAATTTAAATTTCCCTATAATATTTTTTTTTCAATTTTTTTTTTTTTATACCTATACTATAAGAGAAAAAAGGTTTTTGGGCCAATGAGACTCCAGCACATGGGAGTCCCCCACCCCCACGTATCTGCCCCTGCATTTGACATGGACAGAGGAACGGGAGATAAAATAAAATTTGGACCAAACTAATAAATAAATTTCTATATAAACTTTTTTTTTTCAAATATTTTCTTTTCTATAATAATAATAATAATAAAAATAAAAAGTTCTTGTGTCAATAGCTCAGAGCTCAGTAAAGGAAAGCCAACCCCCCCTCCCCATTCGCCCCTGCATCTACACTTAGAGCAGCTGCAAATCAGCAAATGCTTATATACCTATTCGCCCCATGTGTGTACATGCATGGAGGATAGTCTGAAGAGGGATGGGATATCCCGTGAAGGGCTTTGGACCTATTCTAGTGTACTCCAAAGTTAAGAATGAGTATAAAATGATCATGAGTCAAAAGATGTATCACGTGTATGACCATGATGATAAGAAAATTTATTAAAATTCCCAAACTACCAAGTGTATTTTCCGTAAAACTATGCGAAAATGATCATATAATTCAAATCACATTGATTCTATATCGTGGTGAAAGAATATCTATCTAATCCGATCAATTGGGTAATATTCACAAAAGTAATCGATTATTTGCTTATTTTCTAAAGTCACATAATCCAAAGAAAAATGCATGCTTTGTTAATTATCATAAATATATCAACACTCCTGGCGCATATTAGATGCCACAGCTCTTGCCCAGAATTTGATCTGTTTCTTAATGTCATCAGTTGACCTTTTGCTTGAAGAAGCTGATGAGCTTTGTGCCATCCATGCCTCAGAAAGATATGGCTTCATATTTTCTTCTTCTTCTGATTCAATTACTCCTTTCTTCTCTTTCAAACCTGGGAGTATGCCAACTACACTTGGATCTAAGTCTTTTACGACGTCAAAATTGAATCCCAAATCCTTAAATCCTTGAACTTCTTCAAACTCAAAATCAGTTAAGATTTTTTTTGTCTTAATCTTACTAACTAGGTATTGCTTTCTCATCTCTTCCAACGCCTCCATGTTAAGGTTTCCTAACGCTGGTTTCTTTCGACCTGGTCGATTTCTTGGCATGCTACAACTTTGTGCCACAGCCTGTAATGAAAGTTGGTACGTAACATTAGATTTGGTAGTATGTTTGATAGAGTGGTGATATAGCATCCACAGTTGGCACTAATTATAGTATCCACTGTCCACGTGGCATCATCACATTGGTCACTTCTCAAAAAGTTCATGCTATATCACCACTCATGTTTGATATGCTAGAATTAATATAAGATTAAAGTAGACATAATTAAATAAGAGAAACCTGTGACATATTATGTTAGTATGATCGAGTTTAACATACTAAACATGTTATACGTACCTTTGAAGAAGAATGTCTAGGAGGCAGCAACATGTCGGATTGGATTAGAGATGCTTGCCTAATTAACTTTCCCATACAAAAGTCACTCTCTTCATCTTGAAATCCTTCCATTAATTCCAGGGAAGTTGGTAGAGATGGTGCACGACCTAATCCTTGATTGATTCGTACAGGCTTCAAACTTAAAGGCTTCAATTTCTCACATTCGGACAGGTTCTTGATTGATTCGTAGGTCTCGTCCAAAGAGTTTCCAACCATGATCTCTTGCCTGTAGTTTGAGGAAGTGCAAGGATCGAAATAACTTCCTAACATCCTTGTTTTTATCTCAAGAAAGTTTCCAAAAAACCAAGATTCCTCCAAAAGTTGTACAGACTGTGACTTTTCCATCTTTACTCAAAAGGGTTCATATATACATATATACATGCACAACTTCTCAAGAAAACATATATATTTATGTTATCAAGAAAAGCTGTCAAACAGCGACGTGGGAGTTGGGACTGGATTTCATGTGCTATAAAATTGCTACACATAAAATACTAGGTACAACCTCTGATAGAGATTGAGAGAAGACAGTGTCAAAGGACGAGAGAGATACATACAAATGTACGATTCTATCTATATTACTATTTTGAAAGAGATCGAGGTGTGCACATTTGATTGGAAGGTTTTAAATAATTTTTTTTTTTTTAAAGGTTGGGAAGGTGATGAAAATCTCAACTAGCACCGCCCATGTGATTATCCTTAGTTTAAGGATTCTTAAACAAATAAAAATTAAACAAGTATTGTTACAATATTTTGTTGTATTAGGTATATAGATATGCTAATTTTTTTTTAGCAAACTTTGAAATAGACTTATCCTATAATTACACTTTTACTCTGCTTAAAGGGTTTCAAAAAATTCACTTATTTTAATTTTTATCTTCTACAATCTCTCTTATATGTCAGATGCATAATCGGTCGTAAATGAATAGTAATGAGATTTAAATTTAAGAATTTTTTTGAACTATATATCCAAATCCAATTTGAGACAAGCTTTAGCCATTAGCGAAACATTTATCATATAAGCTTGCATAGTTTTAAATGGTAAATAGTATTATAGTGAAATCCGCATTATTGTGAACAAGTAATAAAATAGTGAGCAGAGTTATTTTTATTTAGTTATTAATTCAATTAATTTTAACTTTAATTTGTTATCTTTAAAATAATTTTTAAATGCTAAAATTTTAGGTCATGAAATCAAGTTTTTGAGCCACTTATTTCTGAAATTTATGCAGAAAAATGTATCCACATGCACTCGAAGGACACATTGAACACAATATTTAAATAAATAAATAAATTTATCTCTATCTAATATGTTTGAGTTTAATAGTATTATTACAATGTTAAATAAAATAATGAAAATTATTATTACTCATTTCTTGAATGTGAAAATACAATATGAAGTTGTGGTTTCTTTGTCTTGTTTGAATTTGTGGGCTCAAATTTATGTCACTAAGAACGTTATCGTGCAACTCGAGGAAACGACGACTACTGAATTTTACCAAGAAATCTGCCGGAGGTGACCAAAGAATTTTAACAACTTAATCCAAATATCAATTTAAAATCTCTTTGAAAGGATAAGAGATACAATAATGTGTGTCAGTATGTTTTCCTCTCAACTTCTCTAACCTAGTAGTAAGATTTTCTAGTGGTGCCCCCCGGGGCATAGACGAGTTGGTAAGGTCTGAGGTGATATGGGGAGAAATCCTCCGGCAATGCAAGTTCGATCCCCGTGTGGGGCAGATTTTCACTGAAATATTGTGGGGGTCTGTCCTGGGGGTTAGCTTGTTGGCTTTCTCCCTCAGGTCACTGCCACTCGTGCACATCCCTCGATTTACAACCCGCCTGGTCAAGGGGCCTCTGACACAGGTGGAGGGCTTCGTCTTCGGGACTTCCCCTTACCAGAAGATTTTCTAGTGGTAAATACTAAGGGCTTGTTTGGTAGAGTTTTTTTTGGGAAAAAATTGGTTTTTTTTTTGTTACTTTTTGACTTGTCAAATTTTTTGGTAGTGTAAAAAGGGTTGAAAAGTCAAAAATTGTTGACAAAAAAATGGTTGTTTTTGGAGAAAATGGCAACCGAACAAGCACTGAGGCCCCGTTTGGGATTGATTTTGGAGCCCAACTTCTGATTCTCAAACAATCAGAAGTTGATTTAGGCGTTTGGCAAATTTTTTAAAAGTGATTATAAAATAATCTGACTCTCCTGACAGCAGATTTTGAGAAGCAGCAAAATGGCAGCTTTTCAGATTCTGCTTTTAGCTTTTACATTTATATATTATTAAAATACCCATTGTACCCTTAATTAATTAAATTAATTTCTTTAATCTCATTTGAAAACTGAATTGAAGCGAGTTGATGCATAAAAAAATAATATAAATGTAATTAATTTTTGCACTATATGACTATATCATTATTTTGTAATTTTTATAAAATTTGAAATTTATTATGTGTTTATTATTTTTATTTTAAAATAATAATAATAAATGCATTGTCTTGTTAAAAAATATATGACTAGGAAAAAAAATGAATTTTACCACTCGTGATAATAATAATAATACAAAATAATATTATTATATTCAATGTCTTTTTTAGTAATTTAATACCATTACAGCAATAAATCACTTTTGTTTACCAAACGCTCAAATACAGTTTTTGAAACATATAGCAATTTTGAAACAAGAGTTTACCAAACACTTATCTGATTTCTTCTCACAGCTGATTTTTTCTGCAGTACAGCAGAAGCTGATTCTCTTAAAAGCACAGCAATACCAAACCAAGCCTGAATAACAGTGGGGGATTCCTAATCCACCATTCCACACCTCCTGCAAAAACCTGATCAAAAAAAGGAGGGTGAAAAATGGCGCAGTCGAAGCTTCACATAGCCATGTTCCCATGGTTTGCCTTTGGCCACATGACACCATTTCTCCATCTCTCTAATGAGCTTGCTCAAAGGGGTCATCAAATCTCATTCTTATTGCCTAAAAAGGCTCAAATTCAATTGCAAAATGCTAATCTTCATCCCAATCTCATCACTTTTTATGCACTTTCTGTTCCTCGTGTTGAAGGCCTCCCTCCAGGCGCCGAGACAGCCTCTGAAATACCCATATTTCTAACCAGCCGCCTGGCGGCTGCCATGGACCTGATGCGGGATCAAGTTAAAGACAAGATTCATCAATTGAAGCCAGATTTCGTTTTCTATGATTCTGCACATTGGATACCTGAATTAGCTTCAGAGATCGGATTCAAAACTGTATGTTACAATGTTGTGTCTGCAGCGTCTATCGCGATTGCTCTTGTCCCTGCACGGAAACCTGGGAAAGACCGGTCGGTATCGGATGAAGAATTGATGGAACCTCCAGCGGGGTACCCTTCTTCCTCAGTGGTGTTGCGAAAACATGAGGCACGTTCATTGTCATTTATTTTTACGGAATTTGGCGATGGGATCACGTTCTATGAGCGTGTCACGACCGCAATGAGAAATTGTGATGCAGTCTCTATTAGGACATGCAGAGAGTTAGAAGGGCCCTTGTGTGATTATATAGGAAACCAGTATGGGAAGCCAATGCTTCTTACAGGACCTGTCTTGCCTGAGCCAACAAAAGCACCTTTAGAGCACCGGTGGGCTGAATTTCTCAACAGCTTTGAGCCAGGTATTGTATTCAATACGTCCCTTCACGATGCATAATTTTTTATAAATAGGTGGCAGCCACCAGCTCATTTATATTGTCTTCCACAGGTACAGTGGTATTCTGTGCGTTTGGAAGCCAAATAATCCTCGAAAAGAAGCAGTTTCAAGAACTGGTTTTAGGGCTTGAGCTAACATGCCTGCCATTCTTAGTAGCCCTAAAACCTCCCTTTGGCTGCACAACAATTGAAGAGGCATTGCCGGAGGGATTCGAGGAGAGGATTCGAGGCAGAGGAATAGTACATGGCGGAATGGTTCAACAGCCACTGATATTGAACCACACATCAATAGGCTGTTTTGTTAGCCACTGTGGATTTGGATCAATGTGGGAGTCCCTGATGAGTGCCTGCCAAATAGTGCTTGTACCACATTTAGGTGACCAGATATTGAACACCAGATTGTTGGCTGAAGAACTGAAAACTGCTGTGGAAGTTGAGAGAGATGAAAATGGATGGTTTACAAAAGAGGATTTGTGCAAGGGTATTAAGTCTGTAATGGATAAAGACAGTAAGATAGGTTGTTGGGTTAAGGAAAACCATGCAAAGTGGAAAGAAACCTTAACAGATCCAAGTTTCATGAAAAACTACATAGAAAATTTTCTAAGTAATTTGGATGAAATTAGGAAGAATTAAATTATACCTAATCCAGGTATAAAATCTTAGTAACAACAATTTGGTTCTGTCCATTTTTTTCTTTCTGGGTAATGGGCTAGCTTGTTACAATAGTTACCTTATATATCTTGCTCAATTATTCATAGCAGTTCTTTTTTATCTTTATTGTTGGATTTGTTGGAGCGTTGATTGGAATGAGAAAAATATCATATAAATTTCACTAGCAAGAAGTCATGAATGAATTAGCAAGTTTAGCAAATTGAAGTAGCAGTTAAAAAGTTTGGTTAGTTAGGTTGAAAATTGTATAAATACACGCACAATGGCCTGTAGTTAAAAACCAATGATTTTTTACTATCTCACCTGGAGGAAGACTTCAACCATGGAAGAGGTGAAGGCCTCATTGAAATTCAAATTAAATAAAAAGAAAGATAGAGAACAATGGATTGGGTATTGCAGTCGGACTAAACATTGGGGTAATCAAGGCCAGAAATGAGGAATTTTAAGAACAAGAACAGACCAAGATCCAAATCACAATCCAAGAACAAGTGCTGATTATGTTATAAAGAAGCACACTTGAGGAATTAAGGATTGCCAAGACAGAAAGAAGAAAGGCTTACATAGAGTGGCTCTTGATTCAGGGAACTTATCCCAAATGAGCCCAGATAAGCATTGGTTTTGTCTCATTTTCTGAAATCAATGATGGCAAAGTGTTATCGGGAAACAACGTCTAATGTTATGTGGAAAAAGGCAATGTCAAGATCAAGATGGCTGATGGTGTGGAAAGAATACTAATATGAGAAGTAAGGTATGTTCATGAGTTGAAAATGAACCTAATATCATTAGGGATGTTAGAGGCTTCTAGTTATATGTTCAAAGAACTGGATGTGGTTCTGTGTCTAAAGGAGCAACTTGCGATAATGAAAGCGACAAGAAGCTATGGCTTGTACACATTGCAAGGGTAACACTCTTCGAAATACTGCAGCTGTTTTTTCCTACTTAGGAATTAGAGCAAACTTTACTTTGGCACTTAAGGATGAGACACACAAGTGAAAGCGGATTGATTGAACTATAGAATCACGGGTTGTTGGGTAAAACAGAGATCTCCAAACTTCAATTTTGTTAACACTAAATTTTTGGACAACAAACAAACCAGACTAAGTTTCTAAGACTGTGCATGGAACTGAGGGGACTCTAGACTACATAAACTCTGATCTCTGGGGTCCTTCACCGGATGCAACACATTGTGGAGGAAGGTATTCATCATCTTTATGGACAACTACTCCAAAAGAATATGGCTGCATATTTTCAAGCACAAATAGAAAAAAGGGTTCCAAGGATCAAGACATGTAATGTTTTGGATTATTGCAATCATGAGTTCAACGAATTTTGTAATCAAGAAGGCATAGCACACCATCATGCAGACACATACCTCAACAAAGTGGTCTAGCAGGGAGAATTAATGAATGGGACTCTATACTAGAAAGGGTTAGATACATGCCGTCGCGTGTCAAGCTTTCAAAAATGTTTTCGGGAGAAGCCATAAACACAGCCCTTTATCTGATTGACACAACTCCTCGGCAGCTGTTGGACTCAAAATACCTATGGAACTCTGGTCACATAAGGCAGCGAATGACTGACGTAAACTTGAGAATTTTTCGCTGCCCTGCATCCATATATGTAAATGCAGGGAAGTTTGATATGAGGGCAATGAAAGGCATTTTTCTTGGATATCCATTATTGTAAAGGATTACAGGGTGTGTATCAGAAAAGAAAGAGGAAGGTGTGTTTTAAGTAGGGAAATGTTGAAAGAAATTAATACACAATTTGAAGTTAAGGTGGAGCAGCCACAAACCATTGACTTAGCCAAGTACCAGCCGATTTTAAAGAGAGAATCCACAGAGATATGCCTTCACAAGAGATAGGACAAGAAGAAAGGTGGGATCACCTCAAAGGCATAGACATGCTGACTTAATTGCATATTTCATGACCTCAACAGATGATATTACTGGAGATGAACTTAGCTTGATATACGTGGATGATATCCTAATCGCATGTAAATATAAGATTGAGATTCGGAGGCAGTTTGAGCTGAAGTATTTGGGGGGCAACAAGGAAAATTCTTGTGATTCTTAGGGAGATAAAACAAAGATTGCTATATATAACTCGAGAAACTATGTACCCCAACTCAAGTTATCCTCTGATCTGTGCCCCAAGACATAAGATGAAATAAAAGTACATGGAGACAAAAGGAAGTAGAAGCAGCATTGGAAAGCTGTCAAGTGAATTTTAAAATATCTAAAGGGAGTAGGATTAATATATGGCAAGGCTAAAATTTCAAGAAATGGGCTAGCTAGATTTGTAAATGCCGACTTTACTGGTGACTTAGACAATAGATGATCGATAACTGGATAAGTAATTGGCTTGAAGGCCACTCTTCAAGCAGTGGTGGCTCTCTCAACAACAAAAGCTGAATTTGTTGCTACTACAACAGAAGGCCATGAATCATGAAAGGACGAAGCATATTGGTGTAAAATTATGCTTCATCAGATACTTGATTGAACAAGGGAAGTAAAGATTAAAAATGTATCGACAGAAGACTATTAGTGCAATAACAGGGAACAAATTAATGTTTAATAACCAATTTGAAATTTGTCAAAACTTTAGTGATCAAATGCATATTTTCCCCTTTAATTTTTTACTTTTACAATTGAAGTTTAGGAGCTAAGCATTTTTTCCTTAAAAAAATCTAAAAACTATTAAGAATAATCTATTATGTAAGGAAAAATGAGGGCTGGAATTCCTAAACTTTTAGGTAGAGTGATTTTGGATCCTTAATCTTCAAAAGTGAGGTTATGGATTAACGACCTATCTAAATCAATCAATGTGACGTCAAAATTGCACATGATTTTTCACGTGATTTAAAGCTGGATGTTAAGTAGTTTGACAGTTTTTCTCTCTAACTTTAAGTCAAGTGAAGGTTGCGTACGATTTTAACATTTATATTGACGGTTTCCGTCACGTGGGAACCTAGATTCACATAAATAGGTTTGGGACCCAGAACAACGCTTTTGAAAGTTAGGGATTTGAAAGCTTGGGGAGTGCAGCACTAATTTTTTTCATTATGTAAAATTACAATTCAATACGTGTTTGATAGTTTAGAAGTTCAAGACACGTGTGAACTTGTGGGTCAATTCTAGTTTTATATATCCTTAGTATTTTCAAAAAAAAAAAAAAACAAACAATAATTACATGTAAAATAGTAAACAAACTATAACAAATAAAGCCACTAAATATCAACTTTGAATGTAATGCCATTTTATTACTTAAAACAATATGTTTGTAATAATTAACTTCAACTATGCTAATGCATAACGACCTTAATTTCTACAATAACAAGAATATAGCCCAATTATTTTAATTTGTACAATCACAATAAAAGAGTTTATACTTTAACACTTCTATTTCTTATTCTATTGTCAGTGTAGACATTCAAGAAAGACAAAAGAAAACTTATTTATTAATGAAAAAAGACAAAGGAGAGCAACGGAGAATTTTATTATTATTATTTTTTGTTAAATGAGCCTATAATTGGAAATGAGATAGATTGTTTGGTAAAATATATTACTCAGCTCTATATGTAATTTTGAGCGAGAAATACATAGTGAAAAACCTAATTATTAATGACCCGATTCAATCGCTGATTTTGAGTCGTTGGGTCGACTAGTTTACAAGGTCCATCTGATATTTCATTGGTCAATTGGTTAATTTAGAGAATGATCAATAGTTTTCGGGTCAACCTGACTGGTTCGAATCGATTTTTATAACTGTTTGGCCGTACATCTAATTTAGAAAGAAGCCAACTTCTTGCCTTTTGTGGGTGATTTTGGCACTAGGCCATGCTCATGTCCATGCCAAAAAGTATTGTTATTTATCACTTGTGATAATTATTAGTATATGTGACATTAAATAATAGTTCTTGTAAAACGGTCATGTTCTCCTTCCCACCATAAACATGAGTTATGTTGCCAATTGTGACAATTGGCTATTGGCCAAAGTGAAAATAAAAAAATGTTAGTATTTTTTTTTTTTTTTGCCAATAGTCAATTGCCTATTGTCATGTACGCAATTGATAACATAACTTTTCTCCACTATAAAGAGGACAACAAGACCGTCTCGTAAAATGAGTTTTATATCTCTATATTGAACATATCAAGACAGTTGTCATATAAACTAGTGGTGATAACGTTATTCAATGCCAAAATAAACCACTAAAGCCCAGCCAGACATGACAAATTTACAACTGTTCTATCAGTTATTCAGTTATAGATTGTTGGGTATCTTGTTTTAACACTTATCAATTTTTCAGCCAAAAACAAACCAAGGTTAGTCAAAACGAGTATAAAGATATACGTAAAAGTAAACAGAACACAAGATATGAGTGTCCCGTTTTAGGGGACAGACAATTCGGCACATTGATGCCTACATCTGCCTTTGAGGCTCTACAAACGTAGATTCGGCCTCCCTTTGCACTAATATAAACTACAACCGTTCAAGCGTCAATGTTACAACATCAAACCACTTAGAATAATCCTAATCTCACATCTATACAGACTCCTTTTCTAAATCAAGAAACAATATCCTTTCACAACATATTAAATGATATTTACACAGATACCTACAGTAATCCACCAAGGAGTTATTGTAGCACCACTCTCTCAAGAAACCAGGGAAAACCAACGGTTCACCTACCAGAAAAGAAGAGGAAGAAACGGAGTAGAAGATGAAACGAGAAGAAACTGCGCACTCACAGTCGTGGCCCTAGAAAATGACAGAAGAGGCCTATTTATCTGGCATACCAACGGCTGAGATCAAATACACAATGTCAACGGATGACAAGCAACCAATGTCTCAGCATTTATCAGAAATAGGCATAAGCGTGTTTCACCATTTCTAGGCCAACGATTGGGCACTGCAGCTGGGCCAATGTTGGGCTTTTCTTCACTGTGGGTTGAATCTCATTGTTGGGCCTTTCATTACTGTGGGTTAAGAGCATTTGGTCACTAAGTACCCGTTTAATAGAGATTATAAACTGGTTTATTTGACCAATATTGGTTTATTTGACCAATATTGATTTTTTTTTGAGTTAAAATTGTTGATTTTTTATATTAAAAGTGGGTTGAAAAGTCAAAAATTACGGCTGAAAAAACTAAAATGGGTTTATAATCCCAATCAAACAAAGCCTAATTACAACATAGATTATTGAAGGCCCACGATCAGTGAAAACTTGTGCAAATCAGCTGTCATTCAAGAAAAAACTGCAGCCAAATATCAAATTTTTCACAAGATCTCATCTTCTCAACGTGTACCACATTTGCAGAAATTAAAAACTATTTCATTATAACCAGAAAAATACAAGTAGAAATCCATTATTCCTAAAGCTCATAAAGACTGTTGATGAAATTATCAATGTAATTGTCCATAAATCCTGGGCTTACGAGAGTTTGTTTCCATTTGGAGTGGTTTTTCTTGATTAAATTACCCACCTCACTGTCTTTATCCATCACAGATTTGATGGCCTTGCACAAATCCTCCTTTGTAAACCACCCCATTTCGCCTCTCTCCACCTCCACCGCCACCTTCAGCTCCTCCGCCAGCACCCGGGTGTTCAAGATTTGGTCGGCAAGTCTTGGCACAAGCACTATTTGACTGTCACTTAGCAGAGATTCCCACATGGATCCAAACCCACAATGACTCACAAAACACCCAACTGAGGGGTGGCTGAGAATCTGAGTCTGCTGTACCCAGCCGCCGTAAACCACCCCTCTCCCTTTGATCCTCTCTTCAAACCCCTCTGGCAGTGCTTCTTCTATGGAATTTGCACCTGCTGGTTTTGAAAGGGCTATGAAAAATGGTAGCCCTGTCATCTCAAAACCCAGTACAAGTTCTTGAAATTGATTCTTTTGGAGAATCAATTGGCTTCCAAATGCACAGTACACCACAGATTTTGGCTCAAATTTGCTTAGCCATTTCTCCCACTTTTCTTCCAGTTGTCCTTTTGGTGTCTCCGGCAAAACTGGCCCTGTTAGAATTACAGGCTTCTCATACTGGCTTGACAAATAGTCACACATGGGTCCTTCCAATTCTTGGCAGGTCCTTATAGAAATTGCATCACAACCCTTCATTGCAGCCGTGATACGCACATCAAAAGTGGTGGCGCCATAATCCATACCTATGAATGATAAGGTACGCGCCTCCTGACCGCGGAGCACCACCGTGGAAGAAGGGTACCCTTTTGGTGGCTCCATCAGCTCCTCCTCCGTCATAGGCCTGTCTTTGGGAATTTTCCTCGCCGGAACAATCCCAATAGCCATACAAGAAGCACAAATAACATTATAACATATAGTCTTGAAACCAATCTTGGATGCCAACTTGGGAATCCAATCAGCAAAATCATAGAAAACAAAATCAGGTTTCAAATCACTCAATAACACTTCCACTTGTTCAGCCATGGCATCAAATGCTATTGCAAGTGGATTCTTGCCAGTGATGTCTATGTCAGAAGCAGTTTCTGCACCTGGAGGCAGGCCCTCAACATGAGGAACTGCAACAACAAGGAATTTGATTAGATCTGGGTACAAGTTGTTGTTTCCCAGTTGATTCAAAGCCTTTTTGGGCAACAAAAAGGAGATCTTATGCCCTCTTTTAGCTAATTCATTCGAAAGATGGATGAATGGAGTTATGTGTCCCATGGCTAACCATGGGAACATGGCTACATGAAGCTTTGACTTCTCAAATTCAGTCATATTTCTTTCTGAATTTAATTTCAATGAATCAACTGAAATTTCCCAAGAAATGCATTGCAATGATGAATCGTATTTATAAATGTTGGGTAGTGAGACTTTTATGGTCTGCTTTTCTTCTGTTTGGTGAGAGGGGGGGTTAGGTGGGTGTGTAGGTGAATTCTGTACTACATTCATCCACGTGCTTTCTTATACTGTTAAGGGAACTCCCAATAACGAAACTCTCCACCTAGAGATGGCAATGGGCCCGTGAAGATACGGGGTCGAGCTTCGCCAAAAAGATGGTCTGGAGCGGCCCGCGGTCCGCGGGTCAACGGGCCAATCCACGGGCCAGTCCGTGGACCGGCCCGTGGTCCGCGATCCACAGGCCGGTCCGCGGACCCACGTGAAATATATATATATATATATATATTTTTTTTTTAAAAAAAAAAACTTAAAAACAACAAATAATAAGAAATAAGTGAAGAAAAAATTTTAAATTCAAACCCTCCTCTTTTTTCTGGGCTTAGGATCCAGCTACTATTAGCGTAGGTAGAGTTAAAATTGTACACGAACAAATTGTTACGTGTACAATTTTTTGTAAAGTTAAATATCAAAACTTACAAGTTAAAATGAATAAAAAATAGAATGAATTTATTCAAAATAATAAATATACTTACATTTTACTTACTACGTATTCAGTTCGTCCATCTCTTCGGCCAATATCATGCTTACTTTATCTTGGATTCGATGTTCTGCATCCTCCCAATCTTTCAAACACATTAAACTCTCTAATATATCTGGTTTAAGTCTTGACCTCAAATCATTAAGAATCCTACCACCTGTACTAAAAACAGACTCCGATGCTACAGTTAATACCAGAGGTGTTAGTAGATCACGTGCTATAATAGAAACAATTGAGTATTGGCACTCGTTTTGTCTCCACCACCTAAGTATATCAAAATTATTCCTCTCCTCTTCATATAATAAATTAAGCATGTCGTGACCAAAATATTTAGCTAACTCTAATGGTATATCTCTAATATTAGTTTCAACATTTGTGGCACGGGTAAGCGAAGAAGAAGAAGAAGAACTAGGATTTTGAGTTCCCTTATAAATAAGGAAACTCCAATAATCATTAGGATTAAGGTTATTTGAATAAGAAGAAGAAGGGTTAGGCGCAGGAGGTCTTCTAACATTCCTACCGGTTTTTTCCGCATAAAATTCGTACATTTCACATAATGTTTTTTCTAAATTACCGTAAGTTAATGGATTACCGTAACTCAAATTATTAGAAATTTCGGAAATAGTATGTTTAGTACCTTGTAAATTTATTCTAGGGTCCATAATTGACGCTAATAGGAACAACATAGGCAAGTCTTCCCAATATTTTCTAAACTTCATTTCCATTGTTTCAACAATATCAGAAAAAATTGCATACGTCTTATATCTATTAAAATTATTTGCAATAAAATAAAAATGATTTAAAACTGATATACTAGTACGGTAATATACACCACCACATGCATTTGTAGCGTCGTAAAATACTTTTAAAAATTTTCGAACATGAAATGCAATTTGCCAATCATGTAGTTGCAAATCGTATTGTAGACCATGTGAATGTCGGCCATTATAATAACCAGTTACACAATATTCATATCCTTCACATGATTCAAGCATTAAATAAGTAGAATTCCACCTATTACGTATGTCTGTACATATAGTTTTAGTTGGAAGAGAATTTTCTACACATAATTCATCAAATACTTGTTTTCTAGCAGGTGAAACAGTAAAATAGTTCAAGGCATACCTAATTTTTTCTAATTGTGGGCCTATATACTTTAAACTATCTTGAACAATTAAATTAAAAATATGGCATACACATCTAACATGAAACAAAATTCCACCGAAATCTGGTTGTAATTCCTCAATTAATTTTTCTATTACAATATTATTAGGCGGAGCATTGTCAAACGTCATACTGCGAATTCTAGATTCGCAATTAAATTCTTTAATAATTACAATTAAATAATTAAAAATTTGTAGGCTATTATGAGGATAGTCAATTACTTTAAAAGCAATTATTCTTTTATACATAATCCATAATTTATCAATATAATATAAAGTAGCTGCAATATATCATTTATGATTTAGACCGGACCATAAGTCCGAAGTGAATGATACAACACCAACATATTTACTTAAATCATTTTTTATATTTTGTTTTATTTTATTATATGCAGCAATAGTATCAGAACAGAGAGTGTTTCTAGCAAAGGGTAAATATCTTGGTTGAAGATACATTTGTACAAACCGTGTGAAATGAGGGCTTTTCACTATGCTAAGCGGGAACTCACCACTAGCCACCAACTGACACATGCCTTCTCGGCGCATAGATTCTTGTGAATAAACCCAATTGTTAAGATTGGGAGAAGAACTACTAGATCCACCCGGAGATCTGAAATGTAGTTGTGCTTGGTTGGTATCAACTCCTCCGTGCTTTTGCATACACTTCGAAAAATGTCGATTAAGATGGCTCGTTCCACCACCCTTTTGCCATGCAAATTGTTGCTTATAATATTTGCAAACTGTCTTGAAAATTGCTTGCCCATCTGCAGATGCACCCGTCTGCACTCTATTGAAATGATCCCAACACCGAACCTTTTGTTTTGTGGCTCTTCGTTTAGTAGTCGATTGAGTAGTGTTGGTCGTTTCTAACTCTTCGTCAATATCATCTAAATCAAAAATTGGAGCAGTGTTCCCAACTCCAAAATCATCACTAAATTCTGGAATTGAAACATTATTTAAACCACTAAAATCATTTTGAATTTGATTTTCGACAAACTCGGCACTTCCTTGAAAATTGTATTGATCCATGAATTTGGTTGTAGAATGTAGATAATAGAAATGTAGAAGACTAGAAGTACAAAAAATATATATGGATATTGGAATGTAGAGGTGTAGAAGATAAGAAGAATAAGATTATAAATCTAGAAATTATATAAATTGCACAATATATGAATATAATTTTTTTGGATAATGGAAGTATGAATGTAAGATTGTAATTTGTGAATTGAGAGATTTGTGAAGAGAATAGAGTTAATTTATGAGATATTTATAGGAAAAAAAAAAAATAGCCGTTTGAAAAAAAAAAAAATAAATAAATAAATTGGTGACCAAATTGGCAACAGTCATAAATATGACCGTTGCCAATTGCAACAATTGGTCCCCAGCAAAATTTTGGTCCCTGAAGATGTGGTCCACGGGTCGGCCCACGGCTCGGCCCGTGAAAATTTTTTTTGCCGCTTTTGACGGGCCCGGGCCGGCCCGGGTCCGTCATTTTACGGACCTTGCCGCCGGGCCGACAGGCGGCCCGGTCCGTTTGCCATCTCTATCTCCACTGGTGTTAGAGGTCCATTGACCAGACAGGTTATAAATCGAGGGATGTGCACGAGTGACAGGGACTTGAGGGAGAGAGCCTACAGGCCAACCCCCAAGATAGACCCCCACAATATTGCAATGAAAATCTGCTCCACATGGGAATCGAACTTGCGTTGTCGGAGGATTTCTCTCCACGTCACCTCAAGCCTTACCAACTCGCCTATACTCCTGAGGGCCACGTGCTTTCTTATTGATCGATAGAGTGATGGCTCTTAAATAAAATTAAAAAAAATTAAAAATAAATAAACTCTACAAAATATATAGATAAAAAATAAATAAAATCTATAAAATATATGAAAAAAAATAATATTTAATTAACTTATAAATACTTATAAATATTGACAAATTTATAAGATTGAAAAATATAATAATACATTTTTTTCATTAATACTAAATGAGGCACCTCTTTTTTATTTTAAAAATTACAAAGACTTTCCTCGATGTTCGTTCTTTAAATTGGACTTTTCTGTCATCGAGTAAATTTTTATTTCTATTTAAACTTTTTCTTTATGTGTTTATAATATAATTTGAAACTATTATTCAATAATATTAAGTATCCACGCTTTTCCTTTTTTTTTACCTCATTTCTTAAAATTTAAAATACGAACATTATTTAAATTTATAGAATAAATTTGAATAAATTTATATTGTCTTTTATCTTAATTTTTCGTAGTCGTTACAGTTATATTGTATTAATCTAAATATTCTTATTGTAATACCAAAAATACATAAAGAATGTGTTAGAAAAAATATAGGGAATCTGAGAATTTGAATCAACTCCAAGGAACGAACGCGCTATCTTT
Organism: Forsythia viridissima; assembly: GCA_030279155.1. NCBI lineage: Eukaryota > Viridiplantae > Streptophyta > Magnoliopsida > Lamiales > Oleaceae > Forsythia > Forsythia viridissima. Next base: position 801,234 of record CM059033.1, read on the forward strand.
TAAGAGAAGTTTCTTCCATATCCTAACAATGTCACAATTGGGTTTTAATAAAAAAATCTTTCAAGATACAATAGAAGTGTTTGATTCAAACACTATATTTATGAGAACTGATGATGCCAAGGAAATAAAAGAAGAAGTAGAATGAAAATATATGTTATATTTCTCTCTTTAAATATATTTATTAGTTAATAATAAAAATAATAAATTTATTTGATATGTTTATTACTAAAGTGTTAATTCAAAAAATAAAAAATAAAAAAAATAAAACTCATTAGTTTTTTTTTAATTTTTTTATAAAAAATAAAAGTATTGGACTTATTTGCATATTTTGTAATGATTAGGAATTCACATACAATTTCTTCTAATTAAACTAAGGGTATATTTGTTTTTTTCATTCCATAAGGACCAATTTCGCACCAAAACACATAGTTAGGGACTTGTTTTCCAAAATATAAATGTTAGGGATCAATTCCACACTAAGGACAAAAGTTAGGGACCATTTGGGCCAAAATGTCAAAGGTTTAACGAAATATTGGATAGATTTCGTCCAAAATGATGATTTGCGCACTAAATGGATAGATGAGGGATGTAATTGTCAAAATTTAAAAGGTAAAGATGATTTGGACACCGACTCTATACGTTAGAGACGTTTTGAGCCAATTTCCCTCTTTGTTTGGACGTGGAACTTTTTTATCGGTGCTAAAACCATTCTGTGAACCTTAAACATCTACTGATGTGGCATAAGCTAGCGCCGATATTGTAGAACTAGTGTCACGGAAGTTGCTACCTCGTGGCTCATAAATAAAGTTCAGTATTAGGTATGCAGTGGTAGTTGGAGCCACCCACGCAAAACATAAATAAATACAACTTGTACATTTATCACATGCTTCATCTCTTTTATCTCTTTTTTATTTATTTATTTCCAACTAATGATTTTAAAGGCCATGTTTAAGTCTGAAGAATTTTAGTTAAATTGATATTTCAGAAGAATTTCGATCATCCCAATAGCAAATTTCATTATGTTTCTCTTCCTTAATCTTATCACGTTCACGTTCGCTCCAGTACACAATGCTAAACATGCTATTGTACTGGGTCGAACAACAATATAAATTGGCCAACCTACGAAATAAGAAAAATATAAATTGACTAAGAAAATTAATTCCGATCATAAAAGTAAAGATTGAATCAAGATCTCAGACCCCTGGCTAAGCATATAAACAATAATCTAGAAAGACAGATTCTGAAATTGATTTGTACATCTCAAGTTCAGTTCCTCAAATATGTTCCGCAAGTGCATCAAAATTTGCGGAAGAATGCCAGTCAAAGCTTGTTCATCGCCATCCACTCTATAAGAAAACAAAGGCATAATTTCTCGAATTTACAGTGATAAGAAACATCATCGCCAGTGTCTGGAGTAACCAGTACGCCATCTCTGAATACAAATTTTGAATCAAGCTGATGATGTGAATTCTTGAAGAAATTTGCACGCTCGCTTGTTGCATGACAACTACATTCATTTGGTAATCCTTTCTCAGAATTTTCACATTGAGGCATGTCGATTTTCAGACATCCCAGATCTTGCTCCCATTTTCTATCACACGAATAGACAAAACTTTCAGCAGGCAATTTACTTACTGCTATATGAAGATTTACAGATAAAGAAGCAATAAAATCATGAACACCATCTACGCTTGAATCTCTTCCTTTCAGTCCCCACTCAGAATTAATGACTCTTCGCAGAAATTTTTGGAGGTTGACAAGGCATTCAGAACAACAATGGTACAGGCACATAAAAAATGAGTCAGCCTGAAGAGTGGCAGATTTAGAAGAGTAATTGGTATCAAGGCCATGTCCATCAGAGTTTTCCTTGGAATTTTCAGATGGAATGTCATTAACTGCCGAGGACAAGCCACTATTCTGCATGCCAGCTTTTGATGACCAAGAAAGTGCAATACCATGCTTATCACCTGTAACACCGGGACCATCTTGTAAACCACAACGTACTTCTCTAAAACCGTTGGAATGTTGAACAGACCCAACACGTACATATTCTGCATGATCTCCAGTATCTTTTGGCATAGAAACCTGAGACTTAACTTCATTTGGCAATGGACCATTTAGATTTTGAACAGGGGAAGAATGACCCGAGCCAACCAGTCGTGAAGGCTCCAATGCTGTAACCACAACTCCACCACCTGTGTCAGGACAACCATTATCACCATCATATGGATCAGCACATATACCATCTTTAGCACCAAATTTCTGAGGACTTTCTTCCAGCATTTTTGGGTCATGTAAAGTTCCATCAGAAACATCTAACTTCTGATCAGTACCTAGATTACCATTCTTGCAGGCATTATTATAGTCCAATGATCCTGTACAAGCATTGGGTTTTGCTTCCGAAATTTGAGCATCCACCTCTAAACTGAAAGAAAAAGCATTCTTGTCAAATAAGAAGCTATGTAGAAATAAGGAAGAATCCAAGGAAAACTAGATTCAGTAAATGTAATCGTCCAGAAAACCTAGAATTAACAAAGCAATACCTTCGCAGTGCGTAAACCCAGCTGATAACAATATCTTCAAGATAAGCTACCTGTGATAGAAGACGAAAAAACTGGTATCTATCTTTCCCAGCCTGAACTTTATCATTAATGAGTGCAACAAGAAGTTCCAAAACTTTCCGAACCCCAGAGGAAACCTCCCTAAGAGACTTGTATTCTCCTCTATATGCCGATAAACCAACAGCAACTAATCCTCTAACTAAACCAAAATTTTCTTTGCTTTTGATATTGATCGAGCTAGAGGCAACAGTAAACTGCTCTGCTGAATTCGAAGGGCGAACAATACAAGAATTGAAGGGCCAACCTTTCCAGGATCCACTAATGTCAGCATGGGGGCCTTCTTTCAACTTGGATGTGACCCAACAAAGTTCAGCAAAATGAGGATAACACAAAATCTGATAGCCTAGTGTTGATATCGCTACCAGCAAGCCTGACCTCCCTTTCATAGCTTTATTTGTTAATGCAACTGGACTGATGGGACATGATTTACTATCGAGAACAGTAGCAGATCCTGGATCTGAGCTATGACAAACTTTATCAACATTGCCTTCAACTGTATCATAAGCTTTTGTCTCCTTGACCGGCTTCAAATGAATATGGTTTCTACGATGAATGAACTGAACAAAGTGTTGTGCCAAATCCTTTGACAACTTTGAAGCAAATGAATCAATCACCCTATCATGATCAAAATTCCCATCAAGTTGCACAGAAAATCGAGGCACGGCATCCACCATTTGAGTAGAGAGACTGCAACTTACTGTATCTCTCTCAAAGAATTGCCTTATCCTCTGAGGGAATAATGAGGATGGTACTTCTGATGTGGCCTGTTAAAAGAGAGATCTAATAAGCATTTTCTTATTTTTCATAAATAATTTTCCTACAAAAATAGATTACTGACCACCAGAAAGAATAAATAATTGGGTAATTTCAGCTCTTTTGGATGCTAAACCCAAATTAAAAAGCCAAAGCCGATTTTAAAAGTGAAATAATGGAGGCCCACATTTACTTTGCTGACCCACCGAATTAAAATACGAGACCACCAAATTGCATATCACAATCAGGTTAGATCATACATCAGTATAAAAAGATAAAATAAATGTAAAAAAATTTAAAAATAAATAAATATATTAATATTATTATTATTAATATACAACAAAACTAAAAAATTAAACAAAAAATAATAATATTTTAATCAAGGCTACTTTTCGTGTTGGCACTTCTTCAAAAAATTGCATGTCGGCATGTCCATATTGTATCGTGTCCATGTCTGTGTCCGTGCTTCATAGGTTACAAAGATAAAGAGAGAAAGAGATCATGTAATCTCGCATAAGCAAAAGAAGATACAGATATTGTTCGCCTCTATTTTAAAAGAGAAGAGTGGAATTTAAAAGGCTAATATAACCCATATAATGTCACAAAATTTTACGTTTTACATTCATAAGAAATACAACATTTTCAGCCAAAAATTTAAAGCAAGGATAAGATACCATACCAGGATTATCAAGGATGCATGTACTCGTATGGGCTCAACCTGCTCAAGAAAATAGTTCCAGAGATACGAGGCCTTCTTCACAGCAGTTGGTGACTCTGCCATTTCTGTTTGTTCAGCACGTGGACCATGACTATTACAAGATATCTTCTCAGAGAATTCAGATTCCAGTGAAACAGAATAACTGTTCTTCTCACAGGCTTCAGAACTCGTCTCTACAGCCCATAAATCAATTCTTGGCATAAATATCATGCATGTCTGTGCACCAGCACATCTCACTGCCACATCAAATGATAATATTATTATTATCCAATTGGTGGATAGGAAATCATTACCACTATTTCCTTTTTCTTCTAGATCATGTTCGACTAACCCTAAAATAGTAAGTACATTTAACCAAATTTTTTATATCCAAACATCTTACTTTTTTCTTACTTTTAAGTAAAAAGAAAAAATCTTTTTCCGAAATTAACTCTTACTTCATTGTCAAATAGGTAACTTGTTTCTAACTTTCACCAATAAAAAAAATTTAAAAGTAACTTTTTAAGCTTAGCCAATCATGCTCTTGGGTAGCTAAGCATCAAACATCACAATGAACCTGTTCATAACCTTATCTCCACATTCAACAATCACAAGCATGACAAACATAAAGCATCAAAATGAAACCTATTTATGCCACAATTTCCCCTTTGAAGCCTCTAAAGCATTACTGTCAACTTTAAAGTCGTCACAGCCAAACTGAAGGTTCTCAGCGTGTAACCTCTGCCTAGTGAGGACGAAAAAGGATAAGGTAGGGAGAAGGAAATGGAGAGAAGGGTGACAATGATAAATATTGACCTTTCTACCTACAAACTCTAAACTATGAATGCAATCGATTCAAAATTGACGGACATTACTGGTAAGAAAGAAATCTTATCGCAATCTTCACTTTGTTTATACACCAACCACTAAATTAGAAAATTAAATGAGTTATTCTGTGCACACCCCAAAATTCCTAAATTACCATTTGATTTACTCCAAACACCCACTGATGGAGATAGTAATATATAGAAGAGTTACCAATATATACTCATTTTAGAGAGAGAAATTAGGATTTATTTTGAGAGATTTCCTAGGATTTGATTTATAACCTTCCCTTAATTAATAGGTGCAAGAAAGGAAATTTCCATTTTTTTCTAGCAATTTATGCATAAACAGCCGTGGAGTTTTTGAATTACACAGACTATTGGTTATCAAATACAAAGAATGAAATTTCCTCCTCCAACATCTTCCCTCTTCCTCTCTCCCTCCCGATTCATTTTTCTTTTCCTTTTATACTTTCTTTTCTTTCTATTTTTTGTGTTGGGATTCATATAGTTTGTGGGGATGGTTCACCCCTCTTTATATGAAGGGGAACGGTTAATCACCTTCTTTTGTTCAGATCAGCATCATAGTCAAAATCTTGGAATTTGTAAGGATGAAATGGCAGGGCAAGGGAGTGATGGGGCTGAATCGACTTTATGGAGTGCATTTCTGCAGAAATGTTAGTGCTATCCAGCCAGGCACTGAAAGCCACAAAATCGGGAATTCCACAAATTTACAAAATGCGGGCAGCACCCAGTTGCAAGAGTTTCAATAATTCAACCCACCTTATTAGTCTGGCTGCTTTTAATCCAATCAAAGGAAGTCATAACTGAAACTGCACCAACCTTGTCTGATTGGAAAATTTTAACCTCAATGCAAAATGCTTTTTTTTTCTTTGTATTCGCTCTTGACATTGGTGGTGGGGAAGATGGTGGCAGTGGGGCGAGAAGGGGTCTAGGATGCACGTACAAATGGATAGATTAGTAAAATGAGTTTTGTCCTTAAATGTCGTTTAGCTCAAGGGTAAACTTGTCACTAAGAAACTTTGTATTTAGGGCATGTGGATAGTATGTTAGAAGTCATCCTTCCTTCCGTCTACCTCTGTTACCGTCAATGGAAACATAAGATCTTCGTGGCATTCTGTTTTTCCCCGTAAAAGAAAGACAAGTGCATGCATATGCACCCACAAAACAGCCTAGGAACTTAAACAGAAAGGAAAAGATAAATCAAAAGAAAGAGCCATCATGCAAGCCTAAAAAGGCTAAAAGCAAACAAGACCAATGCCATTTGCAAAAGTGCACAGTAAGATGCCAGCTAAGACACAATGATGGGACGTGAAATGAGCATAATACAAATGTGAAAGTTATGCAAAACATTACCAGTAAAAGAAAAAGAAATAATCGAGGACGAAATTATCAGAACTAGGAGAAAAGCTTCAGTAGAACATTCCAATATTCACACGTAGTAGACCATCCACTCAAATCACGACACCTAGGATCCGAGATGGTAACAGAGAGAAACAAAGTGGGTGTGCATTCCCACTTGGATGCCGAGGTATCGTGATTTGAGTGGTTCGGGGTCTGAGGTGTCATGACTTGAGTCGACGGTCCTACCACATTTGCATATAAGACCGTCCTACCGAAACTTTTCTCCAAAACTAGGAAAAATTTTGCAATTACAAAAAGGGAATGACTCTGTTCAAAAATGATATACCATCAAAGATTTCTTGGCAACAGACTGAAACACTAATAAATAGTTACTGCACTTGCTAAAGTAGCTCCTAATATGCAAGAAAGCAGACCAAAATGCCAGCATCATAAGTGAATCTTAGAATGTACTGAGTTCAGAATGAGTTGAGCACAAGCGTAAGTCACATGTTTATGCAGCATTTCTGCTGTAATAGCTAGAATTAATTGTAACAAGCTGAAATAAAAAATGGAACATACTCAATATCCTCGTTAGCCCATGAACCATGTCTCCATGTCCTTCTTGAGAAATACTGGCCAAATCAACTTTCCACACGTCGACATTCCCGACAAAACAGTGGAGAAGGCATGACGCAAGATGCCTCTGGCCAGATCTTGGATTTCCAGAAATCAATATCTGAAATCCTGATTTATTCCCTGATGCATAAGATATATTCTGCATGAACCCAGGACGAGCACCTACAAGTTGAAAGTTGGAGGGTTTTAAGCAATCACGGGTATTGTCCTCTAACGCATCAGAACTGCAGAAGTGAAGTCCTCCAATCAGAACATTAGCAAGTGAGAGGTTCTTTTCAATCTCACTAGTAACATTTGCTTGTTGGAGCAAATCATTAACATGCGACCACCAATTGTCAGTCTGCACTCTCTTTCTATCCAAAGCAGAAATAATTACATCCTTTACCAATGTGGCAGCTTTACTAAGAGGTGGTGGCAACCAGACATGTTCATTCAAATAAAGTGAAATAAGCAATCTTGTTAGTGGTTGCAGCAGACAAGGAATGAGATGGGAGTCAAGAGGAGAAGATACAACATCATTTGCAGCAATCCCAGCTTCTCTCCGAGAGCAAGGAGGCGGTGCGTGAGAAAGAGCCTCCAGCCAATCTCTTTCCTCCACACTAAAAGTGGGAATAGGAGGGCTTACCCGCTGAGAAGCTTTTCCTCCAGCCTCATGAAGAACTTTTTGCAAGGAAAAGCTTCTCCTCAGAGCGATGATGGCCGCTTGAGTACAAAGAGCCTGAAGATCAGCACCAGCAAATCCCACAGTTCGCCTTGTTACCCACTTGAGTAAGGATCCAGTAATAGGCTTAGGCCACTTCTGAGTGTGCAGTGAAAGGATGGCTTCTCTGTCCTTAACTGAAGGCAGTGGGAAATAAATTTCACGGTCAAACCTCCCAGGCCGCCTTAAAGCTGGATCGACAGCGTCAGGACGATTTGTAGCTCCTATTACAATAACTGAACCTCGAGGTTTTAAGCCATCCATTAAAGCAAGCAAAGTGGAAACAACTGAACTGTGTGTTTGATCTTGCTGTTTAGTGCGGCAAGGAGCCAAGCCATCTATCTCGTCAAAGAAAATGATAGAAGGTTGTGATTTCTCAGCAACTTGAAACAAAAGTCGTAGCTGGCGTTCAGCATCACCAACATATTTGCCTAAACAGTCTGCACCTTTACGAGCAAAATATGCTATACGTTTATCCCCTCGAGCACAAGAACCAATCAATGCACGCACAACCAATGTTTTGCCTGTTCCAGGATATCCATGTAAAAGGACGCCTCTGGGAGGCACAAGCCCTAGATTATCGAAATATTCAGGATACAGAAGGGGTAAAATGACAACCTCCTTCATGCATCGGATGACGTCTTGGAGCCCAGCAACTGACTCCCAGCCTTTAAATTGTATGTCATTCTCTGAATTTGTGCCTCCAATGTACACAGGTGCAATTCTCAACAAATCTCGATGAAGCCTCTTGCTCTCACGTCTCAGAAACTCTTCATCCTCCCCACAGTTCTCCAACCATTTCTCTTCTGCTTCAACATCCTTACGCCGTGCATCATTTGACATCTTTTTTATTCCCAACTTCATTTTCTTTGCCTTCATTTTCTTTAAGATATGCACATATTGACTTCCATGGGGTTGGAAGAGATGCCGGTGATCAGTGCAAGCAATGAGAAATTTGTGGTGATCAAAGATGCAACCGTTGGCTCGTGCACACGGCTGCACAATCAAAGAAATGTCCAATTTGAAACATGTACAGCATTATGGACTAACCCAAAAAATTAGAAAGAGATAAAGGGAAAAAATTTGATAAAAGAAAATTCACGGGGCGTTAAAGGCCAAGGAGGCGACAGAAACATCAAGCTCTTAGAATAGAATGTAACACAAACCACTAACCACGTGGTAAGTTTTGGGACAACGATCAACACGACACCCTATTGTTGCCCCTGGCCTCCTACAACGGCTGCACTTCAACACTCTTCCCCTGCAAAGTGCTGCCCGAACATTTTTCAAGCATCCCAATCCAGCAAAATAAACCTGAAAACACACGTCCAAATTGGCATAAGGTAAGAGTTGACCTACTAGAGCACCAAGGGAAATGAAAACGAAATCAAAGTCACATATATCCAAGAAATATACGCAGAAAAAGTGTTTAGCGTGTATTAAAAGGGAAGCTACAGAAAAACAAGCAGTTTAGATTGTTGCTTACTTCCTACTAACATTTCCATCATTAAGCAACACTTGAGATGGTACAATTCTGAGCCCTGATAATCTCATGAACAGACAATATCAGAAAACATAATTAATCAAGTGTGGGTACTACCTTGAGTAAAGTTCAACATCAGTCTCACTCACATACAAGCAGAGGGGGAAAGAGAGCATTAGTATGATAGTATCATGAATAAAATAAAAGAAAAATACACAGCAACCAATTTAAATTTTAGCTCCAGGTAAGCTAAACAAAAGATCCCTCTTTTTCATTTCCAACAGCAAAGTATAAAGTTTGACAGAGTCTCACTCTGAACGGTGAGGGGATTAAAGGAAAGCATGAACATGAAGCAAACGCGCAATGGAAGGACACTTTATGCAAAGAAGGAAAAGCAGCCAACAGATGGACAAAAATCTCTGAGTCAGCCTGCTTGAACAAATTCAAAAGGAGGGCTTCTAACAACCCTCAATTTTATCTCTACGCCCCAAGCACATAATTTTATAATGACAATTCTACAAGAAAATGAGAATTTTACAAGTCACTTCTACACCCCCAATTGCAATAGCACCTTCAACCTGCCACCCCACCTCCTCCCAAGCCTCTGCAACAGAGGCACTCACCACTCTTGCAGAGGCTTGTGAGGAAGGTGGGATTGGGAGGGGGGGAACCTGTTGATTGGCTTCCGTATCGAGATCAGTTCCTTCTACCAGAAAGTCTGCCTCCCTAGCATCAAGAAAGTCTTAAAGGAGACGGTGGTGGAGTTCGGCTGTAAGGAGTACATATATAGGTATGTCTGGAGTATTGGGGCATAGAGGGTAGCTTTAGTAAATTTTGGATCTGTTAGCTTTTTCAAATTGGATGGTGGGTGTCAATGTTTGTTGTTATAAAGATATCTATTTATTGACAATGAAGGAGGATTGAAGAAGAATATAATGCATAGAGAGGATTGAACGAAATGAAAAAGTGCTATAAGATTAAAAAGTTCAATTCTACATAAAAGTGATGTGGCATGCCATGCTTCATTGTGTTGGGTATTAAAAATCAAAGTGTCCGTAACATGAACATAGCTAAAATGAGGATATAAGATGGATATGTGGATAAGATAAGAAATGAGAATATACGCCAATAGATGAAGGTATCGCCGATTGAGGATAAGTTAATGCAATGAAGATTTAAGTAGTTGGGACATGTTTTGAATAGGTCCAAATAGGACCCCACTCATAAGAGTGACGTGATCTCCATAGAACAAGTAAAGGGACAGATAGACCAAAAGTTACATGCTATGTTGTAGTTTTAAAATCCAATTTCTTAAGATCTTCTGGTAATGCACCAGTTGGCATGGAAAAATGGGATTCATGTAGCTAGCCCCAATTTTGTGTTGTTGTTATAGTTGGACAGAGGTTGTAGAAAGCATGTAGCTGTATTGAGAAAGAAAGAAAGAAAAAAAACATATAAAGTTGGTGCATTCAGAAGCTCCCAGTCAAAATTAACTTATCCATAGTGCCATTTTTCGAAATGCTTGCAATCACAGATCTTGATTGGCAATTTTTAGGATTTTGTCAGCAATAGACTATGTACCATAATTCAACAAAAAACATCGCAAAGTTTATCGAGTATGCTCTCTCAACGGAAGAAAACATTGTCATCTAGCCACCACAAGAAATGCTTTTTCATAGATCCGCAAGACAAGGAGAGTACACAGTAGGAATTTCCTCAACAAAGCAAACCGACCCCACCACATTATACTCTCACGAGGTATGGCTAGAATTTATCTCTGTAATCAAACTCACATCACATTAGAAATTCCAAGAAGTTGACCACAGTAGTCCATATTAGCCCCCCATTATTACCATTCATCAGGAGATTTCTACAAATTGTTATCCACAGGGGGAACTGTCGAAATGACGAGTTGTTAGATAGCAAAGGAAATAAAAGAAAGCTTAAACCTAAATTTAAGCAACACTATCCATGAATATAGCACCATTAGGCAACACCGGCTGCAGACCAAGCACGCAAGATTCCCATCAATGGAATTTGGAAAAGCCAAAGCAATGCAACATTAACTTTTTGCTCAAAGAGACTATTTCCACGACTCAAACCCATGTCACCTAGGTTAAATGAAGCAACCTTACTGCAGGTCCACAGCTCAATTAAAACCCAAAATTTATAAAATTAGAGAATCCAAATAAACAAGAAAACCCACATTATAAAATTTCCAGAAGGCAAAACACATTTCATGCCAATAGAAAACCTAGCTTGTTTCGTAGGTTGTACCAAAGGCATTAAGTAAACAGACAGAATATAAATTTTCCAATTTATCTTACCTAATAATGAAAACCTAATCCAGTTTTATTGGCCAGGCTGGATAGGATTTTGTAACAATGCAGGCAAGTACAGAAGTTTCTTCCATTATCAGAATAGTCTGTATGCACTTAATAAAAACAAATACAGCCCAAATAACTGGCACTGCATGAATCTAACAGCAATGTCACAAGTAAACACATTAGTCGTAATGGAGAACAACCTTAAACGTTAACAAGCAGCAAAACCCATGCAATTCCCACCAACACCACCCCCTAAGAATGGGGAGAGAGGGAGACCCTTGCAGGCGGGGCATTTTTAAAGGATAAGCAGTGCTCTAGACGTGCATAAAACCTCTATAAATAAAATATACAACATTTTATCTGTGTTGATTATTGACATCAACAAAAAACAGAAGAACTGAAATCCATCAATTTATTGACACATTACAATCCTTCCCCCTTTCCTGAAGCCAATTCCTAAGGGAAATTAAGAATCTGCCCATCCCGATTAAAAACTTAATCTACCTGTTAGCAATAGTGGCAATCAGGAAAGGTAACAGCTTCCGATTAAGATTAACAAGCACAAGAAAAAGGGATATCTCAACATTCATTGAGGCTACATCCACCTACTACGCTACAATCACACACAAATAAGCATAGGCCAAAAATATAAGTAAAACCAACGAAATAGAAATAAGAAAGAAGCATATTTCTTAATGCAACAAAGTGCGGTGACATGTGTCAAAATAAAGTGACCATAATTAGGGATATAAACAATACCTCTGGACTCCATACAGCACATTGCTGATGAACCCAAATTCTAGCTATACCAAAGCGATCATTTATAGGGCCCAAGAGCCGTCCAAGCCATCCAGATTCATCGCCAAATCCATCCCATACATCATAGTTAGGATCCTCAGAAGCAGAAGACCCACTATATATCTCATTATCACTGCTAGGCCCATCCTGTATTAATATTTTTGGAGGTTTACCATCAGTACCACCCCCACACAAACCACAGCGTCTTCCCGGCTTTATTCCTGGTTTGTTGAGCAGAACATCTGAATCAAACTTTGGCCCATTTAATTTCTTGCCGGTCTCATCTTCCAGAGGTTCATCACGGTATTCTTCCTCATTTGCATCGTCTCGTGTAGCACAATCAGCTTCAACAGCATTGTTTTTGTCTTCCGCACGAGCACTTGCTTGGTTACCCACACCTATATCCTGTTCAATGGTTTCTACATTGATATTGCCCGGGCAGTCTCCCAATTGTAATTCTGTTTGAATTTTGATTTCCCTTTTCTCACCCATCTGTGAAGTTAGATTTCCAGCTTCAACTCCATCCTCATTTCTGCATTCCAATTCAACTTTTACATACAATCCATCCCCCTCATCTGTCACTTCCAATAGCTCTTCCTTGTTCTTCTCTGTATCATCATCCATGTCATCTCCCAAATCAATCTCCGGGTTCTCATTTGCTAAAACATTCAAAGCTATGATTTTTCCAGGTCTCGTCAACTTAACAGTTGAATTCCCACCCACCACATCCTCTTTCTTATCATCAAGCTTTGGCTCAGACCCTTCTTTGGACCCATCAAAATCATCAAAAAGCTTCCGTTTGCCTCTTGGAAAAGTCTCCCGCCTCTCCCTCCCTCCACGATTTGCACTCTTGTCCCTAGATCTCAACCTAAACTGCCAACCGTTGTTCTCCCCCTCCAAATTCCTTGATCTTGAGCGCACCGACTCACAACTCACTCCATCTTCTATCTTGACACTATCAGCACCATTCACCCCACTTCTTTTATCAATCCTCTGCCGCTTTCTGGGTGGTGGAGGTGACGAATCAAGAAATACAGGAGCTCTCCGAGCCCTAATGCTCCTTCTGAGCTCAAGTGCAGTCCCTCCATTATTAAACTCACTAGATTCAACCTCTTCAACCCCTTTACGATGGCTCCTATTGTATGCTTTCTCACAAATTGCGTCTAATCTTTTGTGCTTTTTCTTACCCCTAGAATTTTTCCCCAATTTCTGATCCTTCCTTCTCTTCGTAACCAACGCTGACCGTGATAATCGCATGTCAAAACCCACCAAAAGGTACAAGGATATACAAATATATCTATGTTTATATATCTATATGCCTCAGCCTCTGTCCGTCTTAAGAATATCAATACCTAATGTTAATTAACGACGAGTGTTTGTATCTTTATATAAATTAATTTAAGAAAATTGGTTTGTTTATCCGTTCAATTGGGGGACTGAAAATGCGAAAAAAACAAGCAGAATGAGGACTGACCTTGATCAATTGATCATTATGCCGAAAAAAGAGAAAAACAAACCCTAGAAATCATCAGATTGCTATTCAACCTGAAGCAAGTTTCGACCTAGATACTTCGATTGCCAGAATCATATTTTGGATTCAATCAACAAATATTTTTTTTTTTAATGGATTTTTACTCTCAAAAGGGCTTCTTCTTTGCGTGCGCTCTCATAGAAAACTATTACTAGGCGGAGGTATTAAGAAGGGTTCAGATTTTCGCACGTAAAATTATATACCAAAATTTTAGGGTTAGCTACGCGAGTATTGCATGCGTGGACAGAACGTGCTGTGGCAGGAGAAAGAATCTTGGGCACGGCTTTTAGTTTCTTTTTTAGGATATTTTAAAAATAGTTATTGAAATATGTTGTCAAAAGTTGATAAAAATTATGAGTTTTATAAAATACGTTTTTGAAAGTGAATTTAGAAAAAAAAAAATTAAAATTTATATCAAACATATTCTTAATCACAGATGTGTGGCGACTATAAAATTGATTAAGGGTATATTCGATTTTAATTTTAATTTTAATAAAATATTAAAATCAAAATCAACAATTAATTTTAGTCACATATTTTATGGGCTCAAAACATTTTACGACTTTACTATTACGTATTTCATCATCTTTAATCAATTCTTACAAAAATATCTGATTTTAATTAAAATTAAATACACTTTAATCAGAGTTGCTTGTAAGCGCATGTGGATGAGAGTGGGGAACGTACAAGGGAAAGTGAATTTCAATTTTTATTAATTTTCCCACCAAACGTTACCGCCAAACGTGTATTTTGGTTTTGGTATGCGTTCACGAGAAAAGTCAAGAATGATAAAATAGCAATAAAATTTGGAAAATTGAAGTGTGCCCCCCAAGTTGATCTTCAATTTACGATTTTGTCATTCAGTTTCTCAATTACAACCAAACCACTAGTTCGAATTGATTCTGAATCGATTAAGGACTTGTTTGATATAAATTATAAACTAATTTTTCAACTAAAAATAGTTTATTTAACCAAAAATGGTCAATAATATCATACTGTAAAAACAAAATTTTTAGTTAAATAAACCAGTTTATAAAATACACCAAACAGGCACTAAGTTAGTCATTGATATAAATGTCAAGATTTACTTTTAATTAAATTTATTTTAGTTATACGATAGATAACATCTAAATTACTGTTAGAATATTGTATAAAACGACATTCCTTACATTATATATTATTCTGTCATACGTGTATCGAAATTAACGTCACTAATATACCCAATTGGTGGTTACAATTGAAAACAACTAAACAATAGTCCAGATTTCATTTTCATAGAACGAGCAACGGAAATACTTTGATAAAAGTTGCCAACATAGTTTCATTTTTCTATAGTACTGATAGACCAATTTTGATTTAGAACAAGGTGACATTGTCGATAAAAATGTAAATATATTAGTAGTTACGACTATTTGAATAAACATTCTATTTAAGTATAATTATGGCTATTTGAATATAGGTTTAAAAACTTGTTTATGTTTAATTTATGATTGACCTATTTTAGTCACTCAATTTTTTATTTTCTTACCCCCTTAATCACTGCTATCAATTTCGATAACAAACAATAACAAAACATCCATGTACAAACAAAAAATATACGTGGCCAAAATTGAAACATTAAATAGCAAAAATCAACCAGCTGAGCTCTATAAATTGCTTCACCCGAAAAATGCGATCTTAAAAACATTAAACAAAATCAAAAGAAAAAGAAAGAGAAAAGGAAAAGGTAAAGGTAGACGGAAGTCATCAACGGGGACAATTGTAGGAAACATATATTATTTGAGAATTCAATGTACATTACCTTAAACTCCAATAATGTACTAAAAACATATTGGTTTAAAAGAGGGTCTATCATTGTTCGACAAATTCATTACTATGTACTGAAAAAATATTGGTTTAATTCTTTACGGGAAAAGGAATAATCCATCAAAAGAAAAAAAATTTGATCAGATTTAACGATAAAAAAGCTCTGAGACTCCAGTAATCTCAACTTGGCTTCAAAAATCAAATGAACAAAAGAAAGATTATTCGAGTCGGGCTCAACGATAAAAAAATTTCACGACTCCTGTAATCTCAACTTGGCTTTAAAAATCAAATGGTGGGTCATAAACAAATCTCAAAGCTAAAGTTTTTTAAATGTGCTGTTCAAGTTCTGTTGACAATATAAAACTACCGAGTTAACTTGCAACATACAAATTCTTAGTAAATACTACTAGCTACCATTTTGTGGGCTTTCACCACTATCGATGAAGATGAGGGTTAGGCTATGAGTCCAATGGTATGCACTCTAGCTGACAGCTATTAGACACGATTTTCAAATAGGGATGACTTCCTAACAATTGGATCTGAAGTTCCCTCAACATTGAAATCATTCCTGGGGCCTATCATCCGAAAACGTGCGAAATGTGGTTAATAATTGAACCAAAAATAAAACATCGCCAAGAAACAATTTGAACTCAAAATGCACCAAACTGGAATTTGACCATATCCACATAGGAGTTACTTATCAGTGCACATCTTTCCTAGGAATTTGCTATAACTTTCACAAACCAATAACAGGAGGATAGGCTTCCATATCTAACTGGAATTAGACCATATCCACATAGGAGGAGTTACTTATCAGTGCACATACTTCCTAGGAATTTGCTACAACTTTCCCAAACCAATAACAGGAGGATAGGCTTCCATATCTAACCAATACACACCGTGAAGAAAGAGTATATTCTAGGATAGAAATGGAAGAACTACACTTTGTTAACAGTGCAAAGATTATACTCAACAAATTTCCAACTCAAACAAAATTAAAGAAACATCAGATAGACCTTCCTTTATTTCTGAATGAGCAGCACAGAACAAATAGAAGTTCTATTGGTAATACAAAAATTAAAGCCGGGGTTAGAAAGCCTGGAAATTAGTAGTTCTCAAGTACTCACCCTCCTCTTGTAGAAGTTCAGGTAAATGTCCTTCAGATTAAACCATTCCATAAAATATGGTGGAAGTTTCATTCTTGCTACTACGCATTGCTGGGGGACTTTTGTCTTCAAATCCCAGTTTCCACTAGTGCATATAGAGCCACATATGTTAGTTAAAAAACTAGTTAGGAGTTCAATATATTTCAACCTAAGAAGCATGGACACGGACCTCCAACACGTGATTTTTCGAAAAAGTAGGACATGGATCAGCGCTACCAAACATGTTACAAGTCGACAATAAAAAAAAGAACTACATAAATCAAAGGAACCCCCTAAAACAAATTAAATTAATTTGATTCCATAAGGGTGAAGGTGCTAGTGATTTCAATATCATGTAGCAACTCCATACCAAGTTTCAAATGCCGCATCCTTCAAAAGCCCGTCCTGCTCCTTTCTCCATAAATGATGCTTAGCCAGCCAAGCTTCAAATTGTTGAATAACATCATCAAATGCAATAGCTGTATCATGCCAAACACTGTGCATGTACAAAAAAAAATTAATTCTTAATCTTTTAATTCCTCAACTTAACACACATAACCTTACAATTCTTTACAGAAAATAAGTACTAACCTTAATGCATGGCAACAAAAAAAGTTGAGACCCTTAAGCTAAAAGGAATCTGAATATTAAATGGATTTCCATATCATGCATGAATTGCTTCATATTGAATGCAACAAAAGAATAAGATTATTCTTTTTACAATATGGTTTGCATTTCTGTGACCCAAATAAAGTGAAACATTCCAAGACAGTAGTGGAGCCAATACTTTTTTTATTACATGAGAAACAGTAATTCCACCACCATAGCCATCTATATATTGCCACTCTCTAAGACAAATTTATTTATGAACAGATGAGAGAGAGATTTAAAAATGCAGCGTCCTTAACGTTGTGGTCCAAATTTCTATTGCAACAGAAAAAACAAATAGAACAATATGAGACGAGGTATGAAATTAATCGTCAAAAAACCAAAAAATAAAAGGTCGAAAGGTTATAGGAAGATTTAGAAGTGTTACTAGAAGGAGATTTTACCACAATCCATTGTTTGCTAATATAGCTGACGCAGAATAGGCAAGATAAAAGAGAAAGACTGAAAGAGAGACGAGGAGAAAGAAAGAAAACAAAAAACTTAGAGCTAGCTGGCATCTCCATCCTTTGCAAAATATAGCACTTGAGTCCTAATTCAATTTTTGAGGCCTCTAGGGGCACAATCTTTCAGAAATTAGGCACATAAGTCCACAATGGCATCAATAACAGCATAGAAAAAATTTGAATTAATCACAAACTCTTTAACTTTCCCTCTTCTATCTTGTAGGAAGCAAATTGACCTTACAGCTATAGTAGTTGATTGCCAACTTATGAACAATTATAGGACTACATATTGGTTTTTGCTAATAACAGTGTCACTTATGTGTATCTCTTCAATAAAATATATCAAGTCTTGGAACTCTGGATCGTATAGCTGATGGTGTGTCTATGGTGGTGGCTTGCTGCAGCGGCTGTGTACCATGGGCAGAAAACTGGATGATGCAGATGGGATTCAAAGTGCTATATTGGGCAAACAATAGAAACATGACTGTGATTACACCATTCTCATCTCACCAAATGGCCCCAAAATATATATTTGATTGGTTTTCTGTGAGATGTCTTTTTTGTAACATGTAATAACAGATGATCCCACTTATATGGAAAATGCTAGTTCAGCTAATCCTAAAACAACTTCCAGACGTACAACTTCAGTTCTTGACAAAAACAGGAAAAGTTAGCTAAGCTTAGTTTTTCTTCTTAAGTAGCAAGCCCCATGCTCTTTATGTCCGTATTCTCATTTGTCACTAGTTTTTCTATCAATTTATCAAAACCATCCATACAAGTTATTCAGCCAGTGATCCAAAGTCAGATCCCATACCACTGCAAAAATGAAAACAAGTGGACATGACATCACGGACAAGGAATATAACAGTTTTCAAGGGTGAGAAGACAACTGTACATGGATAGAACAGTGAGTAAAAATACTACATAATTCCAAATATTGAATATTTGAGTATAAAAAACATTCAATAAATTGAATTTTAAGCAAACACATATATGACTAAGTTTATGCAACCGAAAAAGTAAAAACAAGTCCAACAAATATAAGTTTGCAATAAATGTATTTAATCATCAAGGAAGCTTGCAGGAATATGTTCTAGGTTACCAGCTTCTACATGTACTTTTTTCTTTACCCAGAACATTATTAAATAAAACATAATAGCACTTAAGGGGTTCAATTTTTAAGCAACTGCATATAAATATAAACTAAGTGACATCCAAATTAATGTAACCAAAAAGGAAAAAAAAAATCAGTGACATCCAAATTGGTATAGTAATATTTTAAATTAGGACATTTCGATGTTTGGAGAGAGGAAAGTTTATCCTCTCTGGTGGAAACGATAAATCAGTGAAGGTGTGGGATTGGTCCAAATTTGTTGATGCTGGACATTTTAGTAGCGGCAATGATCTTCTAACTTTAAACATCAACATGAGCAAAAAAGTGAGTAACAATGTCTTTTCCCCTGTTGGCATGTTTGGTAACGTGGATTAGACATTGTCTAGTACAGATTAATACCGAATGCCAAACATGCACCTTATGTTTTCACTTGTAAGGACTTGTTTCTTTTTCTTCATCACAAGTCCTTTTATGATTTACTGCATCAGGTCAATTGGCTCTGCACAACTCTATCTGATTCGGAAAATCTAGTTGTATGTGATGCATCCAAATTAGTTAAGGTTTATAGTGTTGGGTAAAAGTTTGGAGAACTATACATGCGAGTTTTTTGAGAAAGCGAGGCTGGCAACGCTTTTCAAAACTGTCGGTTGCACATGGACCAAATTCGGCAGATAAATATACTTCCTGTGCTACATGTTGATCCTGTGTAGTTCTAACTTGGCTGTGCTTAACCTTGGGTACATTGCGTCCTACTGTGCATAATAGTTATGAATGTAGTGAGGCAGCGTATTTGTGCCTATGATGTTCAATTAAATAGGCATATAAAATTTAAGTGCTGCAAAAATTGACGTTGAGGGATCAAATATTAAGAAAAATTGGTTGCAGATCTTAAGTGCTTGTTCATGTAATTAGTCACCTTATTCCCTCAGGTTTAAAAATACTCTTTTTTAGTTTATTCTTGATTATTCTTCATTTGACTAGATTGTCTCCACAAGAAATATATCTAGCACGTGATTTCAAAAAAAGATTAGATGGTTAAGAAATAAGAATTATTTCACACTATTACTTAAATTAAGAAATTATTTTAACTTTCTGTAATTTGCTTGGTTGAAATTGTTAATGTAAGTTCAAAATAATGAAAATTTGAAAGGGACTACTATCTGCACCCAATGGATGCCTATATTTCCTTTGGGTCTTCCTTTCTCATTTCTAAAACTCCTGAGATGCTTATTCTAAATTTATAATAGCCAAATAAGACAAAAAAAAAAATATATGAATTATAAGATTACTAGTATCATTATGAAAAGGAGGGAAAATGAAGGAAAAATAAGTGTAGACATGATGACAAAATTATTGTTCTCTAGATAATTACAAGATATTCAAATAAAATTGTGTAGAATTGTCTGGTAAACAGATACATTCCCCTTGATCACTAATAGCATATTTGGTAACATAGATTAGATAGTACTTGACACTATAACACAAAAAAAATGAAGCTACAATTATGTCCATTGTACTATTGAGTCCTATGAATCAAACATGCACTAAATATTTGGAACGAAGAATATCACCTGCTAAAGGTGCCGATGACAAGTTTCCAGTACTAGATAATGCTAGACTATTCATTTACTACTCAACAACGATAGAATGGTGAAAATACATAGGGAGATCTCGCCACAATTCAACAAAAACAATATCTTCAACGACAGTACAGTAATAGAGCTTCACTTTTCACTCAACCATCTTCCGACTCTGCAATACAACACATTGGAATATATTCAAATATAGTTCATTAGGGAATCGTTGTGTTATATTTGTATGTAAATGTAATTTAGTTCAAGATGGTCGGAGGACATACCTGCCTTTTCACTAACTGATTATCTGGAGAAAAAAAAGTCATAACTAGAGCACAAACATACCTTGTATTGTTTCCATGTTGTCTTCCTTATAAACACCAAGTGGCGAGCCATGCACAGAAAGAAGCATCTCCCCGTGCTTAGGAAGCCTCAGAGTTTTGGGTGTCATCCCAACTGACAACCTCTGATTATTCATCTGCATTTACAAATTAATGTGCTAACATACTATACCATAAAACAAACAAGACGCAGTCAAGGTACTAGACTGAATCTTTGAGGAAACATAGGATATATTACATGTTAATTCGTAATTTTATCCTCGAATGAGTACGTACACGTATAACGATGAATAGCTAGAGGTAAGGTCAGTAACATATACTGATAGAGAGATTACCAGTTGACATCTAAGTACTACCATTATACCCTGACCGGGTTCCTATATCAAAGTAGATATTTAATTAAGTGAGACATTCATATTACTGTGCGCATTAAGATGAACTGTAGAGCAAGCTTGATTCATAGTACTGGCCAAGATTGAACAGTATAACGAACGAAATCTCAGCTTATTTTTCTTATTTAATACTATCCAATGCTAACCAATACTCTACATCAACATGCACTAAATATTCCATAATTCCTATTTTTGCAAATACTGCATGCTTGCGGGAAAAATTCTCCAGGATCAACACAAATTTTGAGTATTCACCCATCTGTCTAACCAGAAAATGAATCAAGTGCATAAGAGATACCAGAGCACAACTGCAGAGTTTTTTACTAAGTTACATACACTGGGAGTTTTTAGACCATCCTGCAGTTCTAACATTTGAGTATCAGATGGCTCTTCAAAGACCTGAAAAAGAGAAATTTAAAAGAATGAGAAATGAAGAAGGGACAAAAAAGTAACCCAAAAAGCATGCCTTGAGCTCTATCACACATCATGTGAGCACACGGACCAAATGGAAACATGCATATACCTATTACATATATATAAACAAAACATAAATAAATAATCTTTGATAAATGTAATTCTTCTCACTTTCTACCAAATGAAAAACAGGGAAGCAATGTTTTTAGCAAAACAAAATGAGTTCATATGGATGCCACTGGAAGGATTTGTTAACCATAAGTTCCATAATATAAGTTGCGTAAGTACATACAAGACTCCTTATCTGCAGATTATCAGCATCAAAAAGGCTTGTTTTCACTGCCAGGAAATAGATAAATTGTTATCATCAGATAAAAAGGACACAAAATTTGGATTTTCAGATCTTACATGCATGAACAAAGATTTATCAATACCAGATTTATTTGAAAACTCAAAGCCACCAAAAGATGGCATTGCAGCAGAGAAATCAGGATAAACCATTGACAGCTGATGTAGAAGAGAAGCATGAATAGTTCTTTCATCATCCTGATTCATAGATACGTTATGATACTTGTCTTTCCATTGCACCTCATACTGGCCACCTTTCCCATCCTTTGCAATGGATAGATTTGGAAGGTTTTCCTTGAAAAACTGCAGTACAGGAACTTGCAACTGTTCCTTGCTGAAGTAGGAACGAAGAAGCCGTAACATAGTACGTAATTGTTCAATCTCCACATCACGAAGGGCCCTGATCGCAGCGCTTTGACGTTCAACTGAAAGGGGAATCAAGATGGAAATCTAGTAATAGTTAAGAAACCACACATGCTGAGCAAAACATCAGGCGATTATGAAGAAAACCAAACATACTCAAGAGTCTTCAAAGATCAATAAAGGAAGGTTAATCTCGAAACTCGAAAGTATAATGTTTCTCAGTCATGGAGTAATGATTTGTGAAAGCAGTCGTCCAAAATGCACATGAAAGATGACAAATCGGGAGTATATTTCTAGGGAAGTTAGCAAAGGGTGAAAGTATGATAATAACACATGAGCTGCACGGAACTTGGTAATATCTCAAATCTAAGTTGAATATACAATGGACATCATACAAAACTTTAGTTTAAATCTATCCAGAGTCTTAAATTATGAATTAGTATGTGATACTACAGAAAAAGAATGCACAATGCATTACTCAGACGTGGACTGATACTAAGTTACTTTTTTCAGTAAAAATTCTATTTTTCTACAAGAAAAAATGCCCATATAATTCCCTGCCTATTCTAGTAGCTTAAACATTATAAGATACAGAAGCATCTCAGCTTAATTCATATAAACATGACGAGAAACATTTTTAGGACATCAAACTAAAGTTACAAAATATACCATACTGGAAGATACAGTTTTGGAAAGGAACTTGTCGTGATTGCTTCACGCTAGAAGCATACAGTGTACCATTAACATAACACCTAAATTCTTAAAAAATAGTTATGCAATTAACCATGTTTTACATAGTTAAGGCGGCACACCAGGTTGTAGCAACAGTTTGCTGAGAAAATAGTATGACCCAAGAAATCAAAATTATAAAACAAATGTAAAATCAGAAGCTCGTCAGAAGGGCTGGAGTCTTGTTCATTCTAATAAAAATATTAATCTAATTTGTTCCTAGCCTTTACCTTTCCATTTTCAAGAATACACATAAACCCACGGACAGAAATAAAGAAGTGGGATTCAAGCAATACCTTCATGGTCCTGAAATACATCTTCTTTCTGTTCTAGTGGGACCTCATCTTCTTCGCCGTAATTTTGATTGCTTGCAGGTTTTTTGGTATTTTTTCGAACTTTTCGTTTTGCCATTGAAACTACCTACTCTATCTGAAAACTATCGTAACAGCCAAAAGAAACTAGTAGGTCGCTATTGCAGAAGTATATGTGGGTAACATGTAATGCTCCGCACTCGATTTACTATTTAAATTCAATCACAATTCAATATTATCAATCAATCACCATCGTCAAATAAAAAATAAAAATAATTAATAATTAAATATTTATATTACCAAATAAAATAAAATCAAGATTGCACCATTAATCTAAAAGTAAAATGTTAAAAGAATCATTAATACTGCAATCATCAACTTGACACTATCTAATATTGAACGAATTTGATAACTCATATGATTGAAAACAACAAGCAATAGTCGAGCTTTCCTTTCTATAGAATGAGTAACGAAAAGGTTCGAATAAGACTTGCTGACATAGCTTCATTTTTCTAACGGTAGTGATAGACTAATTTTGATTTAGAACAAAGTGAGACTATAACTATTACCGTGTCATTATCAATGAAAGCCTAAATACATTAATAGTTATGACTATTTGAATAAATGGTCTATTTATTGTTAACTATGGCTATTTGAATGGGTAAATTTAACAAATACTCAATGAACTTTTATCATGTTAATACTTATTCACTGTACTTTGAAGTGTCACTAATAACTCACTCAACTTTGGAATTTGTCTACCATCCATCATCTGTTAAAAAATCATTAGAAGAGGATGACGGAAAATGTCTACGTATCCAACGGCAAACATGTGTCACCAATCAGATGTTGGCATTTATCCAACTCAACAAAAGGAGTGTCACGTCAGCAAATTCCAAAAGTGATGAGGACCAATCTTCATCACCTTCAACTAACACAAAGACCGGAGTTGCAATTTTCCACCGCCTTCACCAACAGACTCCTTATACTCCGGCAACTCCTGCGACGGAAGAAAGTCACGCCTGACGTTCGGAACCGCGGTGGGAGACGACATGGCGCCGACAAGTAGCTGAGAAAACGAGCGACAATCGTTTTCGGGCTCGCTCACGGACCGCCAACATAATACCTTTCTTTTCCCTTTTCAGTCAAAAAATAAAATAATATCTATTTTCATTCCTAGAACTCCTCTCTTTCATAACAAGTAAAAATATTGAATTCTCTCTGCATCTGAATATTGTTTTTGTTTTCTTAAATTATCTATCTTTGATTTTCTTGAATTCGTGGAGAGATTACAAATATCAAGAAGTTTTTGAATTTTCTATTATATTACAAAGAAAGATTACAGTAGAAAAATTATGGATTTTGATATTCTTTTTCTCTTTAGTAATGGCTCCAACACCATCATCAAAATTAAAAACACCCCACCAATCAAAGACGCCCCAGTCGAAGCACCGCCTGAACTTTGCCAAAGAAATCACCTCCGCCACAACTGCCGTCTTACCAGTCGAGCTATAAATTGCAGCTCCGGTCGCTTTCCATCTCCGGCGGAGGCGACGAAGTTAAGGGCTAGGATTTTGACAAATTGCAACTCCGGTCCCTATGTTAATTGAAGGTGATGAAGATTGGTCCTCATCACTTTTGGAATTTACTGACGTGGCACCCCTTTGTTGAGTTGGATAAATGCCAACATCTAATTGGTGCCACGTGTTTTCCGTTGGACACGTAGGCATTTTCCGTCATCCTCTTCTAACGATTTTTTAACGGGTGATGGATAATAAATAAATTACAAAGTTGAATGAGTTATTATTGAAGTGAAAGTAAAGTAAGTAAATATTAACATGGTGAAAGTTTATTGAGCATTTGTTAAATTTACCCTTATTTGAATATAGGTTTAAAAACTAGTTTGAATGCTCAATTTATGATTGTCCTATTTTAGTGACTTATAACTTCTTCTTTTTATATCCCGTTTAGTCACTAAATTGCTTCTACCAAAAAATGCGATTTTACAAAGACACCAAAAAAATGGAAAGGAAAAGGAGCCTACAACGGAGGTCATCAACGGGGAAAATTGTAGGAAACAGATATTATATGAGAATTCAATGTACATTACCCTAAAAACATATTGGTTTAAAAGAGAGCAGTCAAATAGTCCTTCATTGTTCAACAAATCCCTTTTAGAAAGACTCTGCTAAAAACATATTGGTTTAATTCTTTCCGGGAAAAGGAATAATCATGCTCAGTAAAGTTCATTAATAATCTACGAGAAGATATAAACAACTAGATCTCAAACAACACAGCAAATAGGGTTTAGGGTTGAAAATGGGAGCAAGACAACACAATTAATCAAATTATACATTCTAAAGTTTCTTAAATGCAGGAACTTTAAATACACCAACTGTTCAAGCTCCTCTTAACAATATAAAAATACCAAGTTAACCTACAACATATAAATTCTTAGTAAATACTACTAGCTACCATTTTGAGGGCTTTCACCACTATCGTTGAAGATGAGGGTTAGGGTATGCCGTATGCGGCCACCAGTATGCACTCTCGCTGACAGCTATTAGACACGATTTTCAAATAGAAATTTAACATTATTAGGAGAACCGGCAGTTCTTCTTGCAGTGAGTTGCAAAAGGGCACCATCCAAAAGCATGCGTTGCATCACCCTTGCTATATTCCGTGTATCATCTATTCCAACATGATGACTTCCTAACAATGGGATCTGAAGTTCCCTCATCATTGAAATCATTCCTGGGGCCTATAATCCGAAAACATGCAAAATGTGGTTAATAATTGAACCAAAAATAAAACATCACCTAGAAACAATTTGAACTCTAATTGCACCAAACTGGAATTTGACCATATCCACATAGGAGTTACTTATCAGTGCACATCCTTCCTAGGAATTTGCTACAACTCTCCCAAACCAATAACAGGAAGATAGGCTTCCATATCTAACCAACACACACCGTGAAGAAAGAGTAGATTCTAGGATTGAAATGGAAGAACTACACTTTATTAACAGTGCAAAGATTATACTCAACAAATTTCCCACTAAAAAAAAATTAAAGAAACATCAGTTAGACCTTCCTTTATTTCTGAATGAGCAGCACAGAACAAATAGAAGTTCTATTGGTAATACAAAAATTAAAGCTGGAGTTTTAGAAAGCCTGGAAATTAGTATTTCTCAAGTACTCACCCTCCTCTTGTAGAAGTTCAGGTAAATGTCCTTCAGATTAATCCATTCCATAAAATATGGTGGAAGTTCCATTCTTGCTACTATGCATTGCTGGGGGACTTTTGTCTTCAAATCCCAGTTTCCACTAGTGCGTATAGAGCAACATATGTTAATTAAAAATCTAGTTAAGAGTTCAATATATTTCAACCTAAGAAGCATGGACACAGACCCTCCGACACGTGATTTTCGAAAAAGTAGGACATGGATCAGCACCACCAAACATGTTATAAGTCAACCAAAAAAAAAAAGAACTACATAAATCAAAGCCTCTGGAACAAATTAAATTAATTTGATTCCATAAGGGAGAAGGTGCTAGTGATTTCAATATCATGTAGCAACTCCATACCAAGTTACAAATGCCGCATCCTTCAAAAGCCCGTCCTGCTCCTTTCTCCATAAATGATGCTTAGCCAACCAAGCGTCAAATTGTTGAATAACATCATCAAATGCAATAGCTGTATCATG
This sequence comes from Forsythia viridissima, assembly GCA_030279155.1. Taxonomy (NCBI): domain Eukaryota; kingdom Viridiplantae; phylum Streptophyta; class Magnoliopsida; order Lamiales; family Oleaceae; genus Forsythia; species Forsythia viridissima. The sequence continues at coordinate 828,324 of CM059033.1, forward strand.
CCAAACACTGTGCATATAAAAAAAAAATTAATTCTTAATCTTTTAATTCCTCAACTTAACACACGCAACCTTACAATTCTTTACAGAAAATAAGTATTAACCTTAATGCATAGCAACAGAAAATGTTGAGACCTTTAAGCTAAAAGGAATCTGAATATTAAATAGACTTCCATATCATGCATGAATTGCTTCATATTGAATGCAACAAAAGAATAAGATTATTCTTTTTATAATATGGTTTGGCATTGCTGTGACCCAAATAAAGTGATTCCAAGACGGTGGTGGAGCCTATACCTTTTTTCATAACAACAAGAAATAGTAATTCCACCACAATAGCCATCTATATATTGCCACTCTCTAAGACAAATTTATTTATGAACAAATGTGAGAGAGATTAAAAAATGCAGTGTCCTTAACATTGTGGTTCAAATTTCTATTGTAACAGAAAAAACAAATAGAACAATATGAGATGAGGTATGATATTAATCGTCAGAAAACCAAAAAATAAAAGATTGAAAGGTTATAGGAAGATTTAGAAGTGTTACTAGAAGGAGGGTTTACCACAATCCATTGCTTGCTAATATAACTGACGCAGAATAGGCGAGAGAAGAGAGATAGAGAAAGACGAGGAGAAAGAAAGAAAACTAAAAACTTAGACCTGACATCCCCATCCTTTGCAAAACATAGCACTTGGGTCCTCATTCAATTTTTGAGGCCTCTAAGGGGCCCAATCTTTCAGAAATTAGGCACATAGGTCCACACTGGCATCAATAACAGCATAGAAAAAATTTTAATTAATCACAACCTCTTTAACTTTCCATCTTCTATTTTGTAGGACGCATCTTGACCTTACAGCTATAGTAGTTGATTGCTAACTTATGAACAATTATAGGACTACATATTGGGCAAAAAACCGGATGATGCAGATGGGATTCAAAGTGCTATATTGGGCAAACAAAAGGAACATGACTGCGATTACGCCATTCTCACCAAATGGCCCCAAAATATATATTTGATTGGTTTTCTGTGAGATGCAACATGTAATAACAGATTATCCCACTTATATGGAAAATGCTAGTCAGCTAATCCTAAAACAATTTCCAGACGTACATCTTCAGTTCTTGACAAAAACAGGAAAAGTTTGCTAAGCTTAGTTTTTCTTCTTAGGTAACAAGCCCATGCTCTTTATGTCCGCATTCTCATTTGTCATTAGTTTTTCTATCAAATTAATCAAAACCATCCATACAAGTTATTCAGCCAATGATCCAAAGTCAGATCCCATAACACTGAAAAAATGAAAACAAGTGGACATGACATCACGGACAAGGAAGACAACAGTTTTCAAGGGTAAGAAGACAACTGTACATGGATAGAAAAGTGAGCAAAAATACTACATAATACTATATGGTGAATATTTGAGTATAAAAAACATTCATTAACTTGAATTTTAAGTAAACACATATATGACTAGGTTTATGCAACCGAAAAAGTAAAAACAAGTCAAGCAAATATAAGTTTGCAATAAATGTATTTAATCATCAAGGAAGCTTGCAGGAGTATTTTCTCAGTCACCAGCTTCTACATGTACTTTTTTCTTTACCCAAACACTATTAAATAAATTATTAAAGCATTTAAGGGGTTCAATTTTTAAGCAACTGCTTATAAACTAAGTGACATCCAAATTAATGTAACCAAAAAGGTTAAAAAAAAAGAATAGAATAAATATTTATATTTAATAACACGAGACATTTATTAAAGACATGGATGACCAACTCTGTCCTATTTATTTTTCGAGGCACTTGTTGTGTAAGACCCATGACCATAATATGTAAGCACTGCACGTTCATTAGAGAAGTGTAGATGCATTCCAAAGTATGACAACTAAAGCTAGTACACTGAATTTAGCCACTGTTTGGTTTAGATAAAAATTAGATTTTTAAGAGATTTTGATAAAAGTAGATGAAATATGTGGTTGAAAATGAGTTTGTGAAAATGGGAGCCAAACATGCTCTTAGTGACAAGTTATAAGCAGAACAAGAACAATACCCGTCAATTCCAATTTTCCCATACTTTCCTTCGATGTACTCATTTATTCTTTGCTCACTCATTTTTGTGGGCATCACAAACCTGTTAAAATGGGAAACAATAAGAGAATTATCATAAACCACGTAAAAATTATACCCCTAGGTGAAAACCGTTACATCACATACAATTACATATTACACAATATTTGTTGCTGAACAAAAAATTGGGTAGCATTGTAAGAATTTCACAACGAAGTCAAACTAATACTTCCAATGCCATCGACTCCATCAACACAAACAAAACGGGGGTAAATTTACTTTAGCAAATTTAAAGAAATTTTGTCTTCGTTTGTGAATTCTATGTAAAGTTATTGCACCTAGATGCTTCATAAGAACATGGAAGTCAGTGGTGGTGATTTTGTAACACTACATTCTTTTATTTCTAATCAAATTACGTTCACCATATGTGACTGCGGAGTGTGATTGTGCCAACTAGTATATGCCCCATTCTTTTGAATAAATGGATACTTATGAACCATCTCTATAGTTTCTCTTGGCATTCAATAAAAGGAATGACCCTGTCAATTTCAATGCTTTCGGATATAGAAACACCCTTGTCTAAGGCCATACGTAGAGTCCAGTAAATATTAACAAGCTCAAATATGATATCTCGAAATAAATTATACACCACGTAAAAGCACACATCATACAAATCTAAGCTAGCCGAAAAGAACCAAACCTGTGAAACAAATCAACAACATTCATGGTCTTCGCATCAAACAACAATACTGGAAACTCCAGAATCTCAACTTTGCCCTCCAAATCCAACACAAGAAAATAATCAAATTTCTGAGCCCGGAAATTCTTTAGCCCCAAACCATTGGACTCAAGCTCCAAAGAGCAACTATGGTTAAACCTATCAACATGCACAGGATCGTCCATCTATAAAAAAATAAAATAAAAAAGAAAGCAAAAAAGTACAATCTTCAATCACATAAAAATACTTAAAAAATTATTAATTACATACTTTGAGGGAACTAATGAGTGGTTAGTCATTACCTTAGTGCACTTACCTTGAGTATAATACAAACAAAACGGTTTCCAGTTCAATTTTTTTCTATTCGGAGCTTCGAATTGGAGGGGAGAGGCCATTGACTCTTGTGTAGGAAGAGAAGCGGAGCTGGAGATTTTGCAGTTGGGTTGGAGTTGAGTAGACGAAGAATATGGAGAAAATGTGAAAAGGGGTGCTGGTTTTGGAGGAGAGAGACGAAAACTCCATCGTAGAGGAGTCCTTGATAATGCCATGTCAGGGTGACTGTGTGATAATGGGATTGGAGACGAAGCCCGAGTTTTTTTTTAAGCGGTTTCAAAATGAGTTGGCCGGCCATACTCCGCCCGTTCAAAAACCAAATCGAAATCAGTCATGAGTTTGGACCGGTTTATTTTTGTAAATTAAACATATTTTTGACTAATTTTATTATTTTAAATTATTATTTAAAGAGATAGTTTCACTATATATTATAAAAAATTTAAAAATAATATTTCACTTATTTTTTAAATACTGTTTTTATTTTTGTAATATGTTACATTTGTTACGTTTGTAACATTTTTTACAAAAAATATTGTGTGTTATATTTGTTACATTTAGATTTTTAATATTTTAAAATGTTAAAAACTAAATGTGATCTTTTAAAATAAAATCAAGTGTTTTGGAAAAATTATCACTAATTTAAATATAGCAAAACATGAGCTAAGTAATTTCATCTTACTACCTGTTTGATATAATTTATAAACTAGTTTATTTGACCAAAATAGTTTATTTAATTAAAAATGATAAAAAAATGTCAGGCTAACAAGGAAAATTTTTTTTTCAAATAAACTAGTTTATAAATTCTACCAACGAACTCTTAATTGCTAGCTAGATGACTTGTGAATCAACCTGGCAGGTAAAATTGATGAGAACCATGCATTTTACTAAAAAGTTTTAAAAAAAATGCATTTTATTAAAAGAAAAATAGCATATTTGGTTTCAATTTTTTAAAAAACGTAAGAGATATATATTTCTAACTTTTAAAAATAGCACTGAACATCTCCAACGTTTGAATTAATAGGCATGGTAGAATCTTTATGACGAAATCGACCTGATTGGCTGGTAAAATTGATAAGAACCATGCATTTTACCAAAAAATTTTTAAAAAAATACACTTTATTAAAAGGAAAATTGCATATTTGCTTCTAATTTTTAAAAAACGTAAGAGATATATTTCTAAATTTTAAAAATAGTACCAAATATCCCCAGCATGGTAGACCTTTTATGACAAAAATTGTCCTCTCTTTTACATAAGCAAAAATATAAAAAATAAGAAAAAAAAAATGAACAATAACCAAATGTACCAAAAAAAATAATAATAATAATAACAAATAGATCCTCTTCTTCCACCCAACCCCTCACATTTCTCTCTTTTTCAGTATCCATCATCTCTAAATGCACTGTCTATCAAAAAAAGAAGCTTCCGGAACAATGGGTATTCGCTCATTTTCTCTACACTACACCTTGCTTTTTCACTTCCTCTCTTGTCTTCTGTCTCTTTTAGTTTCTCTCATTCTTCTTGGACGTAGTTCGCGATGAGAGGAATTGCCGAAAATCTTGTGTTTTATACATACTTTCGATAATATGCGATTAGGTGTTTAATTTGCAACATTTTGCAAGCGGTGCTTGTGGTTATGAGAATTTGTACAGTCAAGGCTACGGCGTGAACACAATAGTAGTAAGCACGATTCAATTTAATGACAGCTTCAGTTGCGGCTCCTGCTTTCAAATAAAATGAGACGCGGCGGAGGACCCCAAGTGGTGCAACCTTAACAACCCCTCAATTTTTGTTACAACCATCGATTTTTGCTTGCCAAACTACACATTGCCCAGTGATGACAGCGGGTAGTGCAACCCCTCTAGGCTCCACTTCAATATCTTCATGCCCATGTTTCTCTATATCACCAAGTTTAAAGATGATGGATAGTGAAGAATAATGAAAGATGTGGGGTTGGGTGGAAAAATATGGCATATTTGTTATTTTTATTTTTGAGGGGTACATTTGGTTAATTTATCTATTATTTTCTTTTTCTTTTTTTTTTTTTGTTTTTGCTTTTTTGTTTATTTAAAGGAGATAGCAATTTCGTCATAAAGGACTTATTATGTCTATTTCTTCAAACGTTGAAGATGTACAGTGCTATTTTTAAAAGTTATGGTATATCATTTACATTTTTGAAAGATTGGAAACCAAATATGCTATTTTCCCTTATTAAAAACCATAGCATATAGTAAGATTGCGTTAGTTATTTTTTGTTAAAAATTTATTGTTTTACACGAGTAACATAATAGAGTTTAAAAACTACTAAAATGATAAAGTTAAAATCAACAAATAATTTTAACCACACATTTTATCAAAAAAAATTTTATTATCTAAACTACTAAAAAGCTACACAAAAAGAGCCTTGTGCGTTATTCCTTTTTATTAAACTATCAATTATTTACATGGGTAAAATATTATGTTATATTATATTACTTTTTATTGAAAAATCAACATTTTACACGGTCACGCATGGGTAACATATTTTGTTACCATATATTACTTTTACTAAAAAATTATTGCTTTGCACGAGTAACATACTGTGTTAATATTACTTTTCTATTAAACAATCAACAATTTACACGAATAACATATTGCTACCTTATGTTACTTTATATTAAAAAGTCAATGGTTTATACGGAGAACACGTTATGTTACATTATATTACTTTTATTTAAATAATCTACGTTTTATACAGGTAACATGATGTGTTGCCCTATTTTAAATATATTACTCTTACTTTTTTATTCAACCACCACCATCTCAAAAATCAGTACCTTCAACTGCTGTGCAGTATTTGTTGATGCCACAACTTATTAAGTTCCAATTAAATTAACAAATTTTCATTAGTTGTAGGTTAACACACGTGTTACCTTGTTTATTTTGTCTCAAGCTCTACCACCATTTCTCATCATTATTGCCGTTTTCTGCCAACGTCGCCTTCCACCACCACCACCACCACCACCACCACCACAACCACAACCACAACCACCACCACAACCACAATCACAATCTGTCGGATTTATCTAATCTTAATGATTTCCCTATTTATTTATCCACTACCACCACCAGTAACCAAACTAACGCCGATGATCACCACTCACACATCTCATCTTGTTGCTCCTCAACATCGAATCATCTCCACATCGACAATAACGTTAACATCATCATCAGGCCAACACTCAGCCAGTTGTGAACTCCACGTCTCAACTTCATGCAAGTCCATATTTCAAATATAGAAGAAAAATAAGTTTTAAGGCGGCGATTGGTATCGTGCAGATTTGTGCAATCTCGGTGGGGTAGCACAGATATGTAAGACAAAAGTGACAAATCATTGTGACGACAGGGTGGTCCCACTGCGAGATCATTGCAACGGTGGTTGATGTTTGGTGGTGCAAGGGATGTGGTGGTGGTGGTCCAACATGTTACTGTTTGTATTTAGAATAGTAAATAAATATTGCTTAAAAAGTTTATACAATACAAAATAAGTATTTACTAATAAAATGTTATGTAGATGTAGAGTAAAAATTAGAAAAGAGGATAATTTGTAACTTTTTAGAAAAAAATGAGGAATTGACCATAACTATTCCCCCAAGAAAAGGTAAACGTGAAATTAAATACAATTCACTTGATTCCACTGCACTTAAATCATAAGATAATCATTCACTTAAATTTAAAGAACTAATTATATGGATAGAAAATGAAAAATTACCAATCCTAAATTACACTTGAAATGTGTGAATCAATTCAAACAAATAACCACGATCGATTTTACTAATCACACTTTGTTTTTAGATGAGATATCTATTTTTTTCGAGAAAAGCTTCGAAAGGAGGTAAAAAAAAAAAAAAAACGGCAATTTCTCTCGAATTGTACAATGAAAAATCTTAAAATCGAGAAATTACAGCATTGAATGAGAAGGGTCTATGACATTAGAAACATCCTTATCATATATATAATATATATTGTCAGCAAGGTATCGAATGAATAAACCATCTGATTACTTTGATAGGCATCTTGACAAGGGTTACAGAAAAATTGGCTATTCCAGCACAGCATATGCAACAAGGGCATACACAACTCAACAAACTCCTGTTCATCAAAACAATACGACATTGATTAATAATCCGACCCAACAACAAAATAAACATTATTCTCAACAATGATGAAACGTAAACAAAATGTGATTGAAAGAACATCACGCAATGCAATTATATATTGGAATAGGGGGGAAAAAGATTGAATTATGAAACAAACCCAATAAGCCAAACAACAATGCCTAAGAGAGACAAGATCAAGGAAAGAAAAGCAAAAGGAAGACCAATTAAGAAACCCAGTGGCTTGCAATCTCCTGCCTCCATTGATTTTCCTTTCTCTGTCAATTTAAAACTCTCTTTCTTGATATGAATGAGAGAGAGGGAGAGGCTTCTGTTTTAACCGTTCCTTGTTATGGCGGTTTTTTATGGTAGGCTAACAGGTTCTTGTATATAATGCACAATTTATTATTATATTCTGTTTACCTAAACAAGCTATACTATGCATCTATAAGAATTTTCTATTTATTGAAATGTAAAATATGAGTACTGTATCTTACAATATTAGTCTAATAGTAATTTTATATTTCTCATCTCTATCTTATATTTTAATTTACAAAGAGAAAATAAATTATTGAAAAATTTCATACACTTTGACATTGCTAGCAACGTGCCAGGCCCACAATTTTCTAGGGTCAAAATTAGTTGGCGAAAAGTTGCCTTCAAGTTATAAATGACAAAATGTTCTTTAGCTTGCTTTGAAGTTGAGGATGACAAATCGTCCACTGGCGGAGCTATGTACAGTCCAGTGCAGGCAAATGCCTGCACTGGACTTTTGGAGCCCAAGAAAAAAAAATTGGGCTTAAGTTAAAAAATTTTTTTTTGATGAAATGGGCCACTAAAATGGCCCAACAAAGAAAGAAGTGTCAATTGCCAAATCTGGGATTAGAGTCCAGAGAAGAAAGAAAAACCAAAAAACGTGAAAAAGCTGGAACCAGGAACCACCGAACCAAGAAGCCCTTGAAGTTGAAGTCGACGTCGGCGACTCTCACGATCTCGTCAGCTGATATTTTTGGCTCCCAGCTGAATGGTTCATCAGTTTATTGAATTCTTCTGGACTTGGTTTATCAATTTATTGAATTCTTAGGTTTGATTCTACATTTCTTCTTCTTTGCCGCTCTACCTGTGTAACCTGCGTGACTGCGTCTGTGTGTGTATCAGTGTATACAATATTATTTCTGTGTGTTACTGGGAGCTGGGAGAGGGGTTTATATGTGATGAATGACAGAATGATGAATTGAATCAATTGATGATTTATGATTGTCTTCAAATTAATATTTTGTGCTTGTTGGCTGCCCATTTTGAAGCTCTTTGTGTTGTTAATATGAATAAATGGAACTATCAACTATGGAAGAATCAATAATTAATGGGCTGTCCCTGTCCACAATTCAAAAATGGAGTATAGATATAGACTGTATTGGTAGTCGGTAGAACAACAATAACATAATTCATTATTCCCATAAGTAATAGCAAAGGGGAAATTATGCTTACAGTTACACAATAAATAATTCATTAATAGGATTTATTTTCATAGTTATAGATTTGAGATCTCATAGTTGTATGATTGTTGTTTTGTAGTGCAATAATTGGTGAAGATGCAAAGGGGAATATATGTAGTCAAATAATTGTTGTTCACGATTTCAAGCTACTAATTATCACTTTTTTTTATAGTGTGACGTGACAATGGAGAAATTCTTCAAAAGAAAATCTCTTGTAGAAAATATTGATGGGGAGATATCAAATAAAAGAGATTTTGATGTTGCACAACTTCCCACTGATCCTGGACTGAGAATACCAATTTTGGATTATAATGTTAACATTCGAGATCAAGTTCGAAGAGCATATATGCAAAAAGGTCCTTGTCAACCTCAAGATCATGAATTTCCAAAAAGGCCATTTGGAAAAGTTTTTAGACGTTTTAGTTCTTCGTGGTTTAAAGAGTTTGATAGTTGGTTGGAGTATAGTATAGAAAAAGATGCTGCATATTGTTTGTATTGTTATCTTTTCAAAACAAGTAGTGGAAAACAAGGAGGAGGTGATTCATTTGTTGGTGAAGGATTTACATATTGGAAAGATAAAAAGAGGCTTAATATTCATGTTGGAGGGCATGATAGTGCACATAATGAAGCTCGTATGAAGTGCGAAGCTTTAATGAATCAAGAGCAACACATTGAATCAGTTTTCTTCAAGCAGTCAAAACAAGTACGAAATGAATATAGTATCCGTCTTAATGCATCAATTGACTGTGTCCGAGTTCTACTGCGACAAGGACATTCATTTCGGGGTCATGATGAATCTGAAAATTCGCTCAATCCAGGTAACTTTTTAGTCCAACTGCAATTTCTGGCCGATCATAATGATGATATTAATACCGTTACATTGACAAATGCTCCTAAAAATTGTAAATTGACATCACCTGATGTTCAGAAGGATATAGTAAGTGCTTGTGCTGCTGAAACAATCAATGTTATCATTAAAGATATTGGTGATTCATTATTTTCTATTCTAGTAGATGAATCTCGTGATGTGTCAACAAAGGAGCAAATGTCAATTGTTTTACGTTATGTGGACAATAGTGGACATATAAATGAACGTTTCATAGGGATTGAACATGTTACAAGTACCACGGCTCTCTCGCTTAAAGCTGCAATTGACAAGGTATTTTCTAGATATAACTTGAGCATGTCAAGATTGAGAGGACAAGGTTATGATGGGGCAAGTAATATGCAAGGTAAATTTAATGGTCTGAAAGCACTTATTTTAAAGGAGAATCCATGTGCTTTTTATATTCATTGTTTTGCTCATCAACTACAATTAGCTCTTGTAGCAGTGGCAAAGAAGAATATTCCCATTACTAATTTCTTTCGTGTGGTTGGTGATGGTAAATACTGTTGGAGCATCTTCTAAACGTTGTGATCTTCTTCGAGAAAAACAATCAGACTTCATTATTGAGGCATTGGAGAAAGGTGAGATGTTAAGTGGACGAGGACTTAATCAAGAAACTACCCTTCAGCGTTCTGGTGATACACGGTGGGGGTCCCATTATAACTCTTTGGTCAGCTTGCTTGCCATGTTTTCTGCTGTTAGTGATGTACTTGAAATGATTTTTTAAGATGAATCTAGTTCTTGTGATTAAAGAGGTGATGCAACTAATTTATTGGAGTCTATACAATCCTTTGATTTTGTATTTAATCTACACTTGATGAGAAGTGTCTTGGGGATTTCGAATGAATTGTCAAAGGCATTACAAAGGAAAGATCAAGATATTGTAAATGCAATGCAATTGGTCAAGCTGTGCAAACATCGACTTCAAATTATGAGAGAGAATGGGTGGGATTCTTTTCTAGAAGAAGTATATTCTCAACATCGACTTCCCAACATGGATGATATGTTTGTACGCCGTGCACTTCGTGGTCGCCCACAACGTAATCCTCCAGAAATGACAAATTTGCATCACTACCGTGTTGATTTGTTCTACTCTGTCATCGATTTACAACTTCAAGAGTTGAATGATCGTTTCTCGGAGGTAAATACGGAGTTGCTCCTTTGCGTAGCTTGTTTATGTCCAGAAAATTCATTCTCTTCTTTTGACAAGAAAAGCTTGATTCAACTTGCTGAATTTTATCCAGATGATTTTTCTAAAGTAGATCTCTCCATACTTAATGATCAACTTGAAACTTATATTTGTGATATGCGTTCTAACAAAGCGTTTGAAGAGTTGAATGGCCTTAGTGATCTTGCAGTAAAGTTAGTCATGACAAAGAAAAATAAAGTATATCCATTGGTATACAAACTTTTGACTTTAGCGTTAATTCTACCGGTTGCTACCGCTACTGTAGAAAGAGTATTTTCTGCAATGAAAATTGTGAAGGATAGATTGCGCAATCGAATGGGTGATCAATGGATGAATGATAGCATCATTGTTTATGTAGAGAAAGATATATTTTTGAAGATTGATAATGACGTCATTGTACAACGATATCAAAGTATGAAAAACCGCAAGGAACAATTGTAATGTAAGTTATTTTTTGTATTGTTGTGTTATTACATTATTTTATATTATTACATTTATAAATTTATGCCCACACTGATTTATATTTCTGGCTCCGCCCCTGAAATCGTCCCGTTCTGAATGGAGTGGATATTCTCCATTTAGTCGGGGAGTTGGGACGAGGAAAGTCTTGACTTTTATTTTATTTTTGTTTTTGTGTTTTGAAATTTAAATAATATTAAAAAAATGTAAATGAGGGAAATGGAGGCAGAATATGGGGATATTTTACCCGCTTCCCGGTCGTTGCCATCTCTGCTTCGGGTGAGGGAAGAGCAGAGTAGTATCTTCTTAACTTAATCATTGTAAAAAAATTGATACTAAGAAGAGGGTTAAAAAAATAAGTCAAAATCATCATAAAAGCAAACTGCGAAGGCTTAGGATCTAGCCCGGGCCTAGCAAGCTCGACTCGTAAATAGAACAAACCGGCTTGTAGGCCAAAGGGTCTCAAACGGGCACAAAAGTGACTGTTTTGGTCCTCTGCATTGCTTTAAAAAGTAGTCATTAAAAAAAACGAGTTGGGCTCGTAGGCGACTCGGCTCGGCCCGGCCCATGAGCCATAAGCTGAACCGAGCGGCCTAGTGGGACACGAGACCAACTCAAGCTCGGCTCATCTCCACATGGGTTGAGCTGGGCTCGGGTGGCAACAGGCCGAGCACCCCTACTTGGGGATGAGTTACTTTCGTTTGGAATGAGGTGAACTAGACTAGATCGTGAGCTGTTTAGCTAGAAAAATGAGCCTCTAATCTGGTCAATTCTAAAGTGACTATTTTTGAGTCTCAAATCACTCGTGGAAGGCATGCTTTCAGAACTTATAAGCACATTAGACAGAACTTATAAGCACATTAGACACCTTCCGTATAAGGGGTTTTGAGACTGAGTTCTACCAAGTGTGCTAATAACACACATTACTTGAGGTTGTAAGAATCAGTGGCCAAATCAATAACCTCACAACAACTAGCAACTTCAGTTATGCAGTTTTTAAAGGTGCAGTAAATGAAGATAAGTATCTTGGAACAGCATAATTAAGCATATAAGAGAACTCATGACAAATAATATCTTTCACTGATTAATATTATCAAATTGAATACACAGTATATTCTTTTCTACATATCAGTATAATCTTTTGATTTTCATCTGGATCAGTATAATTCCATCTATGAAATGGAACCAGCTACTTTGCCTGTACAACAAAACAAGGTATTCAAGGATCACTGTCCGAAACCTAATAAACGATCGACTTAAATCATCAACATCTGTTTTGTAGATTGGAATGCCGCTGATAAAAGAATTTCACCCGTTCCAGTCCTTCTTCAAGTGATGATGGCTCAACAGCGAAAGTGATTCGGAGCCAATTTTTTAGGCCGACAGCAAGTCCTGCAAAAACATTATTCCTCTTTATACGAGAATATAAAACACGTTCCATATGCATTCCAGCCGCAATGCCATAGAATCATGTTCACTTTATATTGACACTAATAGTTGAACAATATTTCACCAAGATTAAGTATTCCAGATGCTTTTGAGTTTGCATCTTTATTAGTTTTTATTATAAAGTTATGATAGCATATATTATGAGAAAACTTGTTTTCTCCATCGATTTAACAGCGTACAAATCAAGGGCCATTATTTTGAAGAACTTTTCTCCGGAGGTCAACCATATGGGAAAAGGAAAATATAAAATTTTTGTATCTCTAAATGAAATGCCCAGTGTACCCACTTCTTCTATTTAGACAGCTTAGTCTCCAAGAGCTTAATACATTGATGGCATGTTTGATAAGGTAGATTGAACAATATTGGATACAATTAAGAAAGAAAATAAGCTATAATTTTGTATATTGTATTGTCTAGTCTTGTCTAGTACTGTGCATCGAACTTACCTAGAAGAGCTAGTTAGTTAGTGAATGTATCAAGTTCTCAGTTTTCTATTACCTGGAAGGATTATGACGGATTCCTCTTTGGCCAGCTTGAAACAGAAGTCAATGTCATCGCTAATATCTTTCAGCAGGCACAGATTCAGCTTCACCTAAATTTTTGAAAGAAAGCATTTTACTAAAAGAGACATTGATTCTCTCCATAAGTCGAGTTCCGATTCAATTATGAAAATCTACAGATTGCACATGTTACTTACCATGACAGTCATTGACCCTTCTGGTTTATAAGGGCAACTTAAGCACTGGATCTCCTTGATCTTTTCGAAACATATATCTGAAGTCTGCGTAAGCATGTTGATGGTTTTTCTGAAGAATGCCTCCTGTGTTTGCTCAATAATAGTTGGAACTGCTCCCTGGCACATGAATTAAAGAAACTAAAACACTCATGAGAGTGCGGCCATGAATTAATCACATGCATGGTTCAGTTCGTTCTAGATAAAGAACGAGCATATGAAAGCTAAAGTGCAAACCTGTATAAAGGTTGCAGGACCTCCACAAATGTCGCAGTACTTCTTAAGACGCTCAACAAACTGAAAGAGAAAAAACAGAAGACAGAAAAGTCAGGTTCAGGACAATAAATATAGAAGGTCATTGGCATTGGGGGAAACACAAGTAGAAGCTGAGAACATTTATGGTCTGTCTGGTTGGGCAGATTGTACAGTGTTAAAAGAAGAAAAATAAGCTAAAATCTTGTACATTATATTGTCTCATACTATGTATCAAACATGATGGAGTTCATGTATACATAGCTGCTGCTCATTTTCTAGGAAAAGATTGATAGGCAAAAGCCTAAGAAAGTAGACGCTGCAATTACTGTGTTGATTCAAAGAGGGAAACATACCTTTGGGGATTTCAAGCTCCCATCGGGATCATTTGTAACCAACCAGCCAAGGCGCCAACCGGGCACTAACCATCTCTTTGACAAAGACCCAAGAGTAATCACGGGTGCAATGGATCCAAAAACCCCCATGGGAACAAAAGAATTGGCCCCAAAAACAAGGTGGCCATAAACTTCATCAGCAATTACGACAACACCAAGTCTCTTTGCAGTTTCAGCAATCTGATTTCGGTGTACAAAGGTTTTTAGTAGAGCATAATATTAATAAGCATAGAATATTTCAAAATGTGCTTTGTACACAGAAAAGGGAGCTTAAGATCCACACCAACCTTCTTTAAATGTTGATACGTGTAGACATTTCCACATGGATTCCCTGGATTTATAATTACCATTGCCACAGTATTATGATCGACCAGAGTTTCAACAGCTTCGAGATCAACCTCCCAGCCCTTATCCGGGAGAAGATCAAAATAACGAATCTCAAGATGTCTAAATGCGGCACAAAGTCCATAAATTGGAAAACCCGGCCTTGGAAGCAAGATATTGGCACCAGGCCGAGCCAAAATTGACAGTGTTATTTCAATAGCCTGTGTACAACCAGCTGTGAGATAAACATCCTCCTGTGATAACTTGTAAGGAAGATCACGGGACAAATATTCTGCAATTGCCCTGTTTGTTGAACAGAACACAAATCAATTTTCAATTTGTGGGGTGCGAGAAATTGCTGAACAATAATTTTATTTATTAAAACAAGAAATTAACAAAAATTAATGACAACAAATCTTTAAACAAATCTTCCACTCACAGAAACTATCCATCAATCCAAACCCATGTCAATTCAAACTATAAATACTTGCATGCATGAAATAAATTGTAAAAAAATAAAAATGATTACTTTCTGGCTTGAGGGAGTCCAGCAGTGGGAGAGTAACCATTAAACTTAGCAGAACGCAGAGACTCGGCAACAGCTTCTTGAGCAACAGCAGTGGTATGGAAGCATGAATATGCAGTTGGGTCCCCAATTCCCAAAGAAATCACTTTTCTATTGTCATTACAATCAGTATGGCCCATCAACAATCCAATAATCCCTTTAATAGTAATATTATTTGGATTTTCAATTTCTTGGCCACCACCAAAATTCTGCTTCTTCCCATCATCCATTTTCAGAAGTAAGTGGCTGTTCTTGTAAAGATTCACAAGATTATTGTGTTTTTGGGTGTGTGGATCTTTTTGCATGGGTGTGTTTAATGTGTTGAGAATGGGACTCTGTGTGTGTGGTTGAGAGTACTCCACGAGCACGCGGCATAACCGGGCAAGAGTGCTGGCATGTCCTCGTTATAACCGAGGTTGTCTTTTATATGGTTTGGGAGTGACCAGTTTTCATGGAGAAATGAAAAACAGCAAACCAAACGGAATAAATTACCGATTGAAGGAAAAATTTCATTTTCTCGCGCATCTTTTAAAATGATTTTTTAAGTATTTATAAATTATAAATATTATAAAATACATGATTAATATATGGATAAGAAATTGTGGGTCCTATGAAGTGTATAAAAAAAAAATTGTATATTTGATCAATTTGACCGATTTAAATTATAATTTAAGTTTAATCAAACAGAATTCTTGATTTCTCTCAAATCGAAAATCCAAGATTTGAATTAATGTCCTTTTATTGATGTTGAATATTTGACGATACATTCCGTACCTCTCTAAAAAACCGATATGTCTCTATCCTTTATGCATTTTGTTTGATATTGCTTAAAAATTAAAATCAAAGTCAACAATTAATTTTAACTACACATTTGAAGAACCTACAATTTTTATTAAATTTTCAAAAACACATTTATCAACTTTTATAAAAAAAAAAAAATCTAATTTTTAGTAAAATCAAACGGACACTAACCTCACAATGAGTCAAAAAAGACATTAAATCCTAGAATTGAAACCAAATTGACTTTTCAATACTTGTTCGAAATAAAAAAAGTTAGATGACTACACAAAATAAGTGAACTCCTATTAAAAATAATTATTATTTTAATGTAAAAAATTAATAACTTTTCTTTTTTAATTTTTAATTTTGAATTATTATATTCAAATACTTCTAAAAAAAATTTAAAAAATATCTTAAAATAACTTAGCCAGACACTCACAATTTGTCTGTTTGGTTGCCAATTTCCACACGACAATGACATTGAATTAAAATCATGGAAGCAGATAATTCTTAATGTGGTGTCCTAATTAAGGTCCACACTTTGTGTACAGCTTGGTAGGCTTTATCATTTCTACATTTGGAAACAATACAATTTATCGATCCAACGCAAGTGTCACAGACAACCCAATTTATCGGTCCAACGCTAGTGTCAAACGATCCAATTTATCGATCCAATGTAAGTGTGACAGACGATCCTACTTATTTATTGTTCAATAAATTATAAAACATTTTGATTCATTTAAAAATGCATTCGTGGGTCCTCCACCACCTAATCTGATAGTGCTACGTACCATTATCATGAGACAGCGTTTAATTAGCATGAAAATACAAGTATATCCAATACTTTTGTTCGTTCCTTTACTTTGACCAAAAAAAAAAAAAATATTACTTTGTTTTAAGTAGGCAGCCTTATCCAGGCAGGTATTATTGACACGAAAATCCGTTCTTCTTAAGAGCGTTTATCGCGAGTTATTGGAACAGAAACGGAAGATAAAGCGCACTTTTGTTTAATACAACGTCTAATCTGTGATCCAATCATAAATAAAATAATTTTGTTAATCTCTTCTGTCACATAAAGATAAAGATATATTTATTTCTTTTTACACAGATTAAAAAAAATTAATTATTATAGTTGGAACAAAAGTTTTACTTACATTTTTCTTAATATACATATATATTAATATAATGATAATTCAAATTTGTTGATAACAAAGCAAGTTAAAAAAAACATATTAAAAATTAAGAAATTAATTATATTATCAATAAAGAAAGTAGAGTATAATTTGTGACACAATGAATAAAGAAAGTATGTCTATCTTTATAGAACAGAGAGAGTATATGTTTTAACTATTCACGGGTTAGACTCTCCACATTCTAATCTCAAAACTTCTCCAATGCAAATTTGGATTGCACTAAAAAATGTGCCACATCACTCCAACTTGCTTACATGACAAGGAAAAATGTGAATAATGTCTAACACACTGCCGTCATGTAGACGGTGTGCTAAACGTCCTCTATTTAACTTTTTTATAATTAATGTCTATCGAACTATGTGATAAACTTCTTTTATAATTTATTTGTATCAGAATGTGTGTTAATCATCCTTTATTTAATTTTTTATAATTTCTCTACATTCTTTTTTTTTTTTTTATACAATTGAACCATAATTTTTTCAATTCACAACCCATTGAAGATACTATTCTATCCGTCTCTATTTTACTAGTTATATATACAACAATCCACATTGCTACATTGAAAATGCTCTCACTATTTAATACCTCAGTAAGCATGACCTGTAAATTAGGATCACCGCCTCAAAATTAGAGTGTTTTTCAAATTTGGTAAAAATTAATTATTTTAATGATCCTCGTGCCTAGTAAAGTTTCATCTACTCTTGTAAAACAATTAGTTCAGCCCTAGATCACCAAAGCTAGCAAAGCCGAGGCAATTTTCACCAGAACCAACACCGGCAAGCCTCACTTACCCCAATGGAGTATTGTGCTCAATAGAAACACACGACGCCCATGAGTTTATATGGTGCAAGCTTAATTAAGTTTGAATCAGATTAAAGCGCATTTCTTCTGTGCGCGAGTTTGATTGGTATTAACACTTTACACCTGATGATGACAAATAGACTAATTTGCATTGACAAGTAGACTAATTTGCATCGTTGGATGCTGGTGAAAAGTAAAGAAGCGTATGTTACACCCTTTGACAGCACTATTCACACAGTCTCTAAGGTTTGCACCCCTTGATTAATTGAACTCTCTCCCTTCTTCATTCTTTTCTTTCATCTCCTTCTTTCTGGGATTAATTGATCTTGGGTGATCAATAATGAGAAATCTCTGATTCCGTAAGAGTGATTAGGTTTGTGGAACCTTCTGTGAACAAAATAGTGGGTTAGGTGTGTTCTTGGCTCATCTTGTGTTCTTGAGTGAGTTATTGGATGATCTAAGGTTTGGAATGACCTCTGGCTATGCGTAATATGCTATGCCTAGAAAACAAGCTCCTGAACCCGATGACATTTGTGCTGTGACCGATTTTTTGAGTTGATGCTATAAAGGGAGTGGATCTATTTCTTACTGTTGATGACTTCCATTTTATTTTATTTTTTCGTTTTTTGGTTTCTTATATACAATTTCAATTTTGGTTTTTTGTACTAATTTTGGATCTGTAACAACGCCAATGTATGATACTCTAGCAGAGCATGGCTAACACTTAGAATCCCGAGATATAACAGTTGCGTGTCAATCACATTAACCAACACGATCAACCATTGTTCACCTGCTTGTTCTGTTAGCAACTTAGGAGATATGATAATCTACCTAACATGCCAATTTCTCCTTCCTATATAAGCTCTCGAAAACATCTTGATCTCTACACATAATAAGTGGCAGATGGA
Organism: Forsythia viridissima; assembly: GCA_030279155.1. Taxonomy (NCBI): domain Eukaryota; kingdom Viridiplantae; phylum Streptophyta; class Magnoliopsida; order Lamiales; family Oleaceae; genus Forsythia; species Forsythia viridissima. Next base: position 847,002 of record CM059033.1, read on the forward strand.
GGATCTCTATGTTACCACCATGGACAAATATACTACTCCGAATAGGACCTGAGAATGGAAAAAAATACCACACCAAATGGGGGGCCGATTGAAATGGGAGAAGAAAAAGCTCATATGGTGTTCATTCAAAGCATGCGTTTTAGAAGCATCTTGGTCTTTAAGTTTCTGCTACATTGTACAAATTACAACTCCATGAAATTGAACTTTTATAACATCCAAAGGACATTTGCATCCAAATTTTTAATTTTCACCAACATCAAGTTCTACGTTCAACATATGCTTGGATTTCCCTTCTTAGTACCACTTATGCAAGCCCAATCATCCATCTTCGACACGATGATGTCTTCTAGAAATTGAGAATAATGTTCAATGACACAAGGAATCTACATAAGAAAAAGTATCGTCAAATCTGGCCTAAGACTCTAAGCATTTAGTTCTATTTAACTTACTAGAATCCGGTTATCTACTACATGATACGCCTGGAAAGATGAAAGAAAAGTTCTTTTTACTAATCTATTATTTTCTCATAATTATTGTTTTAGAAAATTAATTATCATCATTCTACAATTCCACTTCTATATTTTAATATCTAAGTTTAAAGACATCATGATCTTTTATCATCTTATATCTTTATTGCATTATGGCTAGTTTTTCTTGACTATCGACTAACTAGATTATATATGCAATATTTACTAAAGTATCAGTGTACCTGCTCGGATATGATACCAGAGACGCCAACCACGGCACCTGGTTTTGCATAGGAGACAATGCGTTCGGCCAAATCTAGTAGAGGATACAATAATATATTTGCAATAACCACATCATACTTGTTTGTCTCAGAAATGATCCTTGCACCGTATCCACTATCAAAAGCATGATCATTCTTGCTCGGAACAAGACTTGAGCAATCTGTCTGGTCCTATGTTGTTCAGAGCAGCATTTTGTCGAGCAGATGTAATTGCTAGGGAATCTATGTCAAATCCAACTGAAAGATCTGCACCGAACTGCACTCTCCATAAAATGACCATCAATAAATCAGCTCAACAGTGATAAGCATTTGAAAAGTACTATCAGAAAAATATAGTTAAAACGAAGTCGCCTATGGACCAAGCATTTCATACATATTAAGTTGGAAGTGAGCACTAGATAACATATTCAACTAGAAAATTTCTGAACATATCAAATAAGTAAAATCCAGATTCAAACAAAACAAAGACTCTTTCGAGAACTCAAATAAATTGAAAAATTATATGAAAAAATTAGCTTTACATTCAATTACTAGTCCACCTGAAGAGTTGTATCATCCAGATGCTATGCAGTGTGAAATTTGCATTCAATCCATGAAAGATGTCATTCACAAAAGACAAATTAGAGATTCGAACTGTGCCATTTGCATTTTATCCACAAATATACAATATTTACAAAAATAAACTATGATTAGCACAAAGATGCTATTTACAAAACTAAGACGCTTAGTAATTTGGAAATGAATTGATTTACTTTTGATGCCTGAGGGAAAACGGTTATCTTCATCAAGACAATATTCAGATGTAAACTTAGCTTGGCTGACCTTTATTTTTATACCTTGTTCATGTTCGGGAAGAAACTCATTTTCTATGGGCCATTTGCTTTGAGCTCTACACAGGGGCAGAACCAAGATATACCAAAAGGATGGGCTGGGAGAGGGGGGACCCCTTTTTTTTTTTCTCATACCACAATTATTTAGCCCATTTTTATAAGAATCCAATATTTTTTTATAAGTCATAATCTTTTAAAACATTACAAGAAGTCATTACACAAAAATATTCAAGATCTAAACTAACTAAAAAAAGTTGTGCCCAATAATCTTTTACCATTGCGAATTCTTCTATAATAAAATTTATATCTATTTTATTAACAAAGTCTATCTCAACAAAAATTGTTATGTAGTCGATGCATAAAAATTGTTTATAATATATTCTATATCTATTTTACCTAAAACTAAGCAATGTAGTCGATGCACAAAATATTTAAACTCCTTAATAGTGTAACGGGATTGTTACAACCAAGTTAGAAAATAAAATAATATTTTAACAAATTAAAAAATTTTAGCCCACTTTCGAATTTTGAACTTTCTAAAGTTTGAATTTCAATTTTGAACTTTTTAATACTTACATGAAATGCAAATAATTATTTGTTTAATTAAACATGGATGTACCATAAAACAAGTTTCACTGTTTTGACAGTCTTTTTACAAGCAAGCAGATCCAAGAAATATAATACCAAGCCTAGAAAAGTTCAGGTTCTAGAATAAGAGAGAAATATGACTCTCAGTTGTGGAATATAGTACTTTCATTAGTTTAAGAAAAATCCTAAAAATAAATCTTAACTTATCTTCCAGCTCAAAACTACCTCAAAAAGTCTTTTCGGTCATCATTAGCGTACTTAGGGTAGTAAATGGAATATATAGAATTGTGATCAATCAAATACTGCAATGTTTGGTAATTTTTTTTTGAAGATGTCTGTCCTACAAAATGTGTGGATAAAAATGATGTTTAACCAACTTATAAATGTTCATAAGCACTCACAAACATGTTTTTAATGGATGATCCTCACTTGTCCAATAAAAAACAACAATCATACTGTATTACTAGCCTGATTTAGCTTGACAAGTTGATGAAAATTCCAAGTTAAAGGGCCTCCAAACCAATGAAAGTCAAAAGTTAGAAAACAGGTGTTATGCAAAAAACCAAGTACCTTGACTGCCGCAATTGCAAGAATGCCCGACCCCGTGCCGTAGTCCAGGAAATATTCTCCTCCTCTTATCAAACTTTGTAGCAGCAATAGGCACAATTTCGTTGTAGGATGTTCCCCAGTTCCAAATGCCAAACCAGGGTTCAGAACAATATTTATTGCTTGTACATCCTGTAAGTTTAAGTATACAAAATTGATGCATGTATAAAAAAGATATATCTGGCAATTGGTCAACTTAACTTTGTCACTGTAAAGCAAAAGTAAAGATCTACGCAAGATTAGAGTGTGTAATATTTAGCAAAAAGAACAGTTGGCTGACATAAAAACAAGGGAAGGTGGAAAATCAAGCGTGCAAATATTGAATATAGAAAAAGGCTAGAGAACAGCTTGCAGAGTATTGAAAGCAGCAAATCATGGTGGAACTTTGTAAACAAAAACAGGTAGAATCCTACTGGGGGTTTTCTCCATTCAGGCACAATCCAAAGTCCCTCAGTAACTTCCACCGGATGAAAAGATTCCTGCATAGAGATAATTTACAAGAGACAAAAGTTAATATGCAGACCTTAAGAATTCAAGATTATCAGCTAAATGGTCAAATAGAAAAAAGCGCCCAACATCAATTAAGTAAAATCTAGATTATAATTCCATAAATGGTGATTTATAATATTTTGCACCAAATGAAATGTGGCGATCAATGAACTTATAAGATTCAAAAAGTAGTAAAGAGAGTTAAAAAGTTTGGACTACGGTGGCGAAAAGAAAACAACGGCAGCAATAATGAGAAACCTGGGTTTGTTTGATCCAATCCGTATGATCGTGCATTTCCACTTCATAACTAGGCATCTCTTTCAGGCCAACGGAATCCACAGCCAGCGAAATGCATTCCTTTACATCCTGACTTACAGTAAATATTGAACTGATCCATATCTGCAAAATAGTAGCAATTTAGGACTACTACATTAGCCTCCAATAAAGCAAATTACTATATGGATAAGGACGTGCAATAAATCAAAAATGTCATTCGCTACCTCGTCATTTTCCTCGTAGGATTCTTGTTCATCAATGGTAACAGAACTAGCTCCGAAACACAAAAGGGCCTCCGAAAGCACATCCTAATAACAACAAAATTGGTCTTGTAATTGAATAATCCTAATAATGATAACAATATGCATATATATATAAATATACTGTGTGAGGGAAGGAGAATTAGGGGAGCTTACACAAACATCTTTTCTGCAACTAATTCTAACGGAGAGGTAAGGAGAAGCGAATGTGCCCTCGCTAGTCGCTGTACTTTCCGAATAAGTAGTTGACAGAGGGGTTGAATAATTAACGGTGGCAAAAGTGCGCTTCCGTGGTTGCTGATGGAGTGCCGTTCGGGTGGGAGTTAGGGCGGAGAAGAAGAACGGGAAGCGTTTGGGTGAAGTGCGACGGCGGACGGAGAAGAAGGCGGTGGAAGAGCGAGACACTAGGTGTTTGAAGAAATGACCGCGAAACGAGGTGACTACAACTGACATCTGTTATTACTATTCTGCCGCGACCAAACTTTGTTATTTCATACATGGACATGAAGTGAACGAACTTATGAAAAATATTATTTTTAGGGAAATTGGTCCAAATAATCCCTAAGATTTGTTCTTAGTACGGAAATGATTATTAATTTTTATTTTTTAGCACAATAATCCTTAACCTATGTATTTTAATGTACAATTAGTCTAAAAAAAATAAAAATACTCTTAATTTTAATTTAAAAAACTGCAATTAAATTTTTAACATTTACAAAATTCCAAATAGGTCCATTATATTTATTAAATAATATTTAATTTATCATATTAAATATATCATTATAGTTGTGTCAATTAAATTTTTCAAGAAAAAAATGTAAAATTATTGTGCTTGAACTATATGTAATTGATATATGATGTGAAAATTTTGAATAAAGATTAAGTTAAATAAGTAACAAAATTGTGTATATAATTGTATGACATTAAATTAATCTTATTATATTTTTTTAACATAAAAATACTAACAAAAATTAATTTATACATTATGTGTTCTTTATTTTTTGAACGATAACAAAATAATAAATTAAAATATAAAGAATATAATCTGAGCTCTAATATCTGTAGTAAATAAAAGAATAGCACAATTTATTTTATTTGAACATCAAGTTTGTGACAAAGTTAATTTTCTTTTTATATTGTAGTGATAAAATTAAAGTTTAAATTTTAATTAATATGATTACTTAATAATAATAAAATAATTTTAATTAACACATTTGTTAATAATTTTAAGTTTAAATTTTAGTTATTTTATAATAGTTCATAAAATAAACAAAATAATTTAGTATATTATCAATTTGTTAGTTTCTTTTAATTTTTTATAAATAATAAAAGTATCAGACCTATTTGTACTTTTTGTAAATGTTATAAATTCAATTAAAAATAAAGACATATTTATTTTTTTTATCAAATAAGGATCAAATACGCATTAAAATACATAGGTTATAAACCTTTGTACCAAAAAATAAAGGCTATGGACTATTTACACTAATTTTTCTTATTTTTATCAATATATTTTGCATAATTCATATTTTTTTATTAATTTTTATTCACATATTTTATAGGATTCACAACTTATAATCTATAAAAAAAATTTACGAAATAATTACTTACTTTATATAAAAACGACATTGAGTTTGCATGTTGGACACGTTGTTGTCATATTGTTGGATTTCCAAACTGACAACTAAAAAATATATTTTAATTGAAAAATAAGAAAAATGCAATAATTGATTATTAAAAAAATAAAATTAAAGAGTCGATTGGAGGTTTTAAATTTAAAAATGTCCTTTAAAAAAATCAAAACAACCACGACATTAAAAAAAGAAAAGCACCCTAATTTTCAATTTATTTTGGAATTAAAAAGTAGATATGGCAAACGGATCGGGCCGTCCGTCAGTCCGACGGCCCAGCCCGCAAAAAGACGGACCCGAGTCGGCCTGGGCCTGTCGTTCAACAGGCCCGATCCGTTAAATAAATCACAAGCCGAGCCAGGCTGGGCCCATGGACCAGTCCGTGGTCCATTTGGTAGGGAGCTGGGGACCAATTGTTGCAAAATGCAACAGTCAAAAATATGACCTTTTGTAATTTGGTCCCCAATTAATTTTTTTTTCCCGGCTATTTTTTTTTCCTATAAATACCCCATAAATTATCTCTATTCTCTTCACAAATCTCTCAAGTATCAACTTACAATCTTACATTCATACAACAATCCGAAAAAATTATATTGTGCAATTTATTGTTGAATTTTTAGATTTATAATCTTATTCTTCTTATCTCCTACATCCCTACATTTCTTTTTTCTACATCTACATTTCTATTATCTACAATTATTCATTGATCAATACAATTTTCAAAGAATTGTCGAGTCTGTCGAAAATCAAATTCAAGATAATTTTAGTGGTTTAAATAATGTTCCAATTCCAGAATTTGGTGATGATTTTGGGGTTGGGAACACTGGTCCAATTTTCGATTTAGATGATATTGACGAAAAATTAGAAACGACCAACACTACTCAATCAACTACTAAACGAAGAGCCGCAAAACAAAAGACTCGGTGTTGGGATCATTTCAATAGAGTACAGATCGGTGCATCTACAGATGGGCAACCAATTTTCAAGGCAGTTTGTAAATATTGTAAACAACAGTTTGCATGGCAAAAAGGTGGTGGAACGAGCCATCTTAACCGACATTTTTCGAAGTGTATGCAAAAGCACGGTAGAGTTGATACCAACCAAGCAGAACTATATTTCGAATCTCCGGGTGGATCTACTAGTTCTTCTCCCAATCTTAATAATTAGGTTTATTCACAAGACTCTATGCGCCGAGAAGGCATGTGTCAGTTGGTGGCCACTCCAGTGGTGAGTTCCCGCTTAACATAGTGAAAAGTCCTCATTTCACACGATTTGTACAAATGTATCTTCAACCAAGGTATTTACCCTTTGCTAGAAACATTATTCGTTCTGATACTATTGCTGCATATAATACAAGAAAACAAAATATAAAAATTAATTTAAATAAATATGCTGGTATTGTATCATTCACTTTGGACTTATTATCCGGTCTAAATTATAAAGGATATATTGCGACTACTTTACATTATATTGATAAACTATGGATTATACATAAAAAAAAATAATTGCTTTTAAAGTAATTGACTACCCTCATAATGGCACACATTTTTAATTATTTAATGGCAATTATTAAAAAATTTAATTGCGAATCTAGAATTCGCAGTATCACATTTGACAATGATGCGCCTAACAATATTGTAATAGAAAAATTAATTGACAAATTACATCCGGATTTCGGTGGAATTTTGTTTCATGTTAGATGTGTATGCCATATTTTTAATTTAATTGTCCAAAATAGTTTAAAGTATATAGGCCCACAATTAGAAAAAAATAGGTATGCCTTAAACTATATGACTGCTCCACCTTCTAGAAAACAAGTATTTGATGAATTATGCGTAGAAAATTCTCTTCCAACTAAAACTATATGTACAGACATACGTAATAGGTGGAACTCTACTTATTTAATACTTGAATCATGTGAAGGTTATGAACATTGTGTAATTGCTTATTATAATGGTCGACATTCACACGGTCCACAATATGATTTGCAACCTCATGATTGGCAAATTGCATTTCATGTTCGAAAATTTTTAAACGTATTTTACGATACCACAAATGCATGTGGTGGTGTATACTACCCTACTAATCCATTAGTTTTAAATCATTTTTATTTTATTGCATATAATTTTAATAGATATAAGACGTATGCAATTTTTTCTGATATTGTTGAAACAATGGAAATGAAGTTTAAAAAATATTGGGAAGACCTGTCTATGTTATTCCCGTTAGCATCAATTATGTACCCTAGAGTAAATTTACATGGTACTAAATATACTATTTCTGAAATTTCTAATAATTTGAGTTACGGTAATCCATTAACTTACGGTAATTTAGAAAAAATATTATGTGAAATATACGAATTTTATGCGGAAAAAACCAGTAGGAACGTTAGAAGATCTCATGCGCCAAACCCTTATTCTTCTTCAAATAACCATAATCCTAATAATTATTGAAGTTTCCTTATTTATAAGAGAACACAAAATCCTAGTTCTTCTTCTTCTTCTTCTTCTTCTTATTCGCTTTCCCGTGCCACAAATGTTGAAACTAATATTAGAGATATACCATTAGAGTTAGTTAGATATTTTGGTCACGACATGCTTAATTTGTTAGATGAAGACGAGATGAATAATTTTGATATAGTTAGGTGGTGGAGACAAAACGAGCGTCAATACCCAATTGTTTCTATTATAGCACGTGATCTACTAACACCTCCGGCATCAACTGTAGCATCGGAGTCTGTTTTTAGTACAAGTGGTAGGATTCTTAATGATTTGATGTCAAGAGTTAAACCAGACATATTAGAGAGTTTAATATGTTTGAAAGATTGGAAGGATACAGAACTTCGAATCCAAGATAAAGTAAGTCTGATATTGGCCGAATAGATGGACGAACTGAATACGTAAGTAAAATGTAAGTATATTTATTATTCATTCCATTTTTATTCATTTTAACTTGTAAGTTTTGAACTTTTGATATTTAATTTTACAAAAAATTGTACACGTAACAACTTGTTCGTGTACAATTTTAACTCTGCCTACGCTAATAGTAGCCGATCCGAAGCCTGGAAAAAAGAGTAGGGTTTTAATTAAAAAAAAATTCTTGACTTGTTTCTTATTTTTTTTTAAACTTCAAAAAAAAAAAAGGTAAAAAATATTATTTCACGTGGGTTCGCGGACTGGCCCATGGCTCGCGGACCACGGGCCGATCCGAATCAATTTTTTGTGACGGGCCGAGCCGCATTGCCATCTCTATTAAAAATTACTCTTTTTATCTCATATATTTATTTATATTTTTACACAAATTAAAAAAAATATATATCTATTACAGTTGAAATAATAAATTTCAACTTATTTTTTTTAAATATATCTTTACATTAATCACGACTGTGTGGAGTTTTCTCTGCCACGGAAAGAAAAAATTACTTAAACATTCGTGTGTCATTACGTATTCAATTTCTCTCATCACAAAATTATCTCATCCAATATTTACTGAGCGCTTCAATCTATCTCCCTGATTCGTTCATCTCCCTCTACCAATCATTTTCAAAATCTGTTCATCTCGTCAATCAATCTCCGTCAATCGATCGTCTCTCTCCATCAGTCATCTTCAAAATATATTCACCGCCTCAATCCATCATCACAATAGAGTTTACGATCGAATCCCACTACAATGAAGCAACATACTAGTATAATGATAGTTCATATTTATTAATAATAACGCATATATTAAAATAAAAAATTTAATTATATTTTTAATAAATAGATTATAATTTGTAAAGAATGCAAATCTAATTATTATATTAGGACGGGATGAAGTAATAGAATGGCCCCTTTTGTTACTCTTAGAGCATTTACAACAGTTTAAATATATTTAAAGAGCATTTTTTAAAACATTCCAATAACCTCTTTATTTTACTTTTTTTCAAGAAGCATTTATATTTTTCTCTCCTCTCTTTTTTTCATATATTTTTCTCATTATTTAATTAAAACCAATATATCAAGTATTGAAAATTGAAATTATTTCAATACATTTAATAATAGAGAGTGGGTTTGACTCTCCACCCACCATCGGGTTAATTGTTTCAAAAACCATTGTACTTTCTTACGCGTCACGGATACTTCACCGAACTTAAAAATTGTGCTAATTCCTCACTTCTCAATCTAAATGTTATCTCCATTCATCACTCCTTACATAATCGTTTGATTTCCTTGACGGAGGCGCCGATGTGGCAAACAGACGTCGTACGTGGCGCGTACGGCCGTCCACCCGTAAGGGGTTAATTGTTTCAAAAATTACTGTATTTTTTTACGCGTCACGGATACCTTATTGAACTTAAAAATGGTGCTAATTCCTCACTATAAAATCTAAATATTATCTCAATCCATCACTTTTTACATAATCGTTTGATTTTCTTGACGGAGACGCCGACGTGGTAAACGGACGTCCTAAATGGTGCGTACAACCGTCCATTTAATCCATCTCATCATTAACACTTTTTCCTTCCTTGAAAAAACGCATTTCCTTCAAACGTTTTTATCTTCAGCAAGTGTAAATCTCCAAATAAAAAATCTCCCAATTCAAAATGCCTTAACCCAAATAGGGATTTATACTTGCTGAAGATAAAAACGTTTAAAGGAAATGCATTTTTTCAAGGAAGGAAAAAGTGTTAATGCTGAATTGGATTAAATGGACGGTCGTACGCGCCACATAGGACGTCCGTTTGTCACATCGACGCCTCCGTCAAGAAAATCAAACGATTATGTAAAGAGTGATGGATGGAGATAACATTTATATTGTATAGTGAAGAATTAGTACAATTTTTAAGTTCGGTAAGGTATATATGACGCGTAAAAAAGTATATTGATGTTTAAAACAATTAACCTCTTACGGGTGGACGGTCGTACGTGCCACTTAGGACGTCTGTTTGCTATATTGGTGCCTCCGTCAAAGAAATCAAATGATTATGTGAAGAATAATAAATAGAGATAACATTTAAATTGTATAGTAAAAAATTAGCGCCATTTTTAAATTTGATGGGGGTATTTGTGATGCGTAAAAACTAAAAAAGTACAATAATTTTTGAAATAATTAACCCACACTCACTAAATTAAAATATTAAATTAAAAAGTCTATTGCCTCTTTAAATTAGAGAGTAATATATTTAAAGCTTTTCTAGCAAATTAGAGGGAGAAAAAAGGAAATGGTTTTCACGGCGAACCCCTTAGCTCTAAGCGTACCCGAACCCGCTTTTGAGTCCTGGCTCCGAGAATCCGGCTACCTCGAAATCCTCGACCAGCGCACTTCCGACCTCCACCGCCTCTCCACCACTACAACCGCCGAGCCCCATAATTCAGCTGCCGATGTCACTACCACTGCCATAATCTGTAGCGGCTTCTTCGTGTCAATCTTCTCCCGCATTTGGACCCTTCTCTCGCTCCTGACTTTCAACCCCTTCTCCAAGCTCGTCTCCGAGGACTTCTCCGGCGACACTCCGTCTTGGACCCTCGCGTTCTTCGGCTCCTCTAACTCATATTCTTTCCCTTCTTCTCCTTCCCAGGCGCGCCTCCGTGTCCACGAGAATGTCAAACGCTTTGCCCGCAATTACGCCTTCCTCTTCATCGTGTTCTTCGCTTGCTCTCTGTATTTACTCTCTCTCTCTCTCTCTCTCTCTCTCTCTCTCTCTCTATGTGCATGTGTGTTTGTAAGAGGAGTGTTTTACTGATTTGAATTGTTTTTTTTTTTTTGGGTTTTGAGCTAAACTCTGAAATTTGGGCGAAGAAATTGTTATTTTACTCTTTCCTTTCTTGAGCTAAAATATGCATTTATCCTCCCTCCCTCTCCAACTACCTGTATATTGATGTTTTATTGAGTTTTCTTTCTGTTTTATTGGTTTTAAAGCTGGCATTTTTTTTTCCGTCTTTGGCAAAGATTTATTTTACTGATTTTTAGCTGAAAATTGCTCGGCCTTTTTCATGTTATTCCATCCAAGTATTCTATAAGAGTTCGCTTTAATTAAGTTAGAATAGTAAGAGTCGTTTCGGAATTGCTTCTATTTCCTGTCTCAATTATTTAGCTTAAAGGTTTATGGTATAAAAGGTTCACTCTGAAGAATATGAATGTTCTCAGAATTGTTTATATTTTTTTCATGTTAGTAGTTAATTTTGATAAGTAAAGGCTAATGATATATTAATAATACGATTTTTTACACTAGTAGTATTATAAAATATAAAATTCAATTATCTATTTAATGTGTTGTGGATCTTTCTTATTTTTTGATCTGCAATATTTTCATGTTATAGTTACTGTTTGAACCCGTTGGTTACAATGGTAGGTATCAGTTGCCGCTAGCTCTCGTTGGGTTGATATCATGTTTGGCACTCTGGGATGTATTTAAGTATTGTATTGATCGGTGGGAATTAAATAGGCGCCTTTTTCTCAGACAGACCTTGCTTCATATTTCCCAGTGTGGTGAGTTGAGTTCATATTTCTTCAAATTGAATTCACTATTTCTTTTTTGCTGCATTTGTTGGCTGGAAGTAAACTAAGGGTGTGTTTGATTGCACAAGTGGAAAAGAAAATGAATTCCAACTTCCATGGAAAATAAAAACTAACCCCCCCTAAGAATTCATTTTCCTTGTTTTGAGGAAAACAAGACCATTTTTACATGGAAAATGTTGGCAATCAAACAGTTAGATCTGGAAAATGTCCATTTTTCATGGAAAATGGGTGCAATCAAACATATCTTAAGTTTCTGTATCTAGGATACAAACCTGCAAAAAAGCAGATGAATGAAATATGTTATTGGACGCAATGAATGAAACTTTTGTTTGTTCACCTAAAATATATTAGGAGTATGTTTGGTAAAGATTTTTGTAGATTATAAGCAGTGGGTCCTATGTAATGTGTGGATAAAAAGTGGATAAAAGTTGTGGTCTTACGAAATGTGTGCATAAAAATAATGTTTGACCAGCTTATAAGCATTGACAAACATATTCTAGGTTTCTTGTAAATTTTTGTTTTGGGACACAAATGTGTGGTTAAACCATTTAGTTTGTAGGTGTATAGGGTGAAGGGGAATGAACTTATAAATCATACTTAATAACCTCTTTGGGACAATGGCTAGAGCTTAGATGTTCTATTGTTGCCAATTATAGTCTACAATTGTATGCATGCTTGCATTGAATAAAATAATCTATTCAGAGTACGGTTTTACTAATGCTGAGGACCATCTAATGATTAAATAATATCAGGAAAACTGCAAATTTATTAAGTAACAGCATATATAAACTTTTTGTGCATGTTCATTGAGGAAAAAAAGTTTATTATATCATATAACTTGTTACAAAAAAGACAAGTATTATCTTTTTAGCAACATAAATTTGGTTCTTTTTAGCAAAGGATGATACATCATTCACTGTTATAGCCCTTCCATGAATAGGAATATAAAATATACATTATTGAACCTCTGTTATTAACTTAAGTTTATTCAATTAAATGCAAATTTGACTTTCATTTTACTGAAGCAAGGAACTGCTCCATTCAGAACTAGAAAAATCAAAATGGAATTCTCTGTGCTAGAAATCTGGCCACTCTTTTACAGTTCAATCATATTGAACTACCACCATTTCTTCTTCCTCTTCCGTCTTTAAGGGATGAGGGGGGTAGAGTGGTGGTGGTTCTATCAGGTAGTCTTGCTAGAAAACTGACCACTCTTTTATGGTTCAATCTGATGATTGAACTACCATTAGTTCCTCTTCTTCTTCCTTTTTTCCCCCTTTTTGGGTGGGGGGTAGAGTGGTGTTGGTTAATTCTGCTGATTTCTGTCTCTGTGTTTTACAATCGTATTGTCAAGTGTGAAGTAAAATGACACGAAAGCTTGTTTCTACTTCTAAAATCCATATAACCTGAAGTCAAACCTAAATATAATATGATACAAGTGAACAATGACCGATTGGTATGTGTTCCCAAGATATGGGATTATATATCTCAGTCATACTGTCATAGAATAATCAATTATGACACCTCTTGTCTTCAGGTTAACTGTTTAGGATGAAAAGCACACATGATTACAATTCTGCCCTGCCTACAGGGCATGGTTTGAAGGCAATGCGGAATTGGGGATGTTACTGAAATAATGGTTTTAAAGATTACTTAATAAAATGCTCTACCAGATTACCATGTGTAATCACAAGGATATGCCATGAATAAATTGCATTTTCACTCCCACTCATTGGGAGCTGGTTATCGAAACTATCTGGATATTGCAGTTGCAACCCATGCCATTTTGTGATGGAGGGTTGAGTAAGTTAATGCCAGCAAATCACCAGACTGTGTGAAGCTTTTGGCAGCTTGCTTATGTCAAGTGGAAATAGAGGTGTCAATCTGGGTACCCGGCCCGCCTCCGATGAAGCACGGTGACGGCCCGCATTAGAAAAAGCCCGCGCCACAGCAGGTTGAGGGCCTGGTCAACCTAGCCCATAAAAATTGAACACGAGCCTGGCCCACCCTTCGGCCCATGCGGGTCGAGCCCATGTGGATTGCGGTTCAACCCAGTTCGGCCCGTATGAATAAATTTTTTTTTTTTTTTTTTTTGAAATTACTAAAAATATTTAGTTACCTATTGTAATTATAAAAAAAATGTTTACATATATAGCAAAAAATGTGTTAAATTACTAAATAAAAAATAAATAACAATGATAAATTCAAAATTGTTAATTTTTTAATTCAATTATTATTATTTTTATATATATATTTAAAGACTAAAACAGCACGCATCTGTCACATCTTTCACTTTAAACGACTATCTGCCATTTATTTAAAAAGAAAATTAAAACAGGCCAGTGGTTAAAGGCCGAACCGTCCGGACCGTGAACAGCCCACCTCACAGGCCGGCCCGCGGTTTGGCCTCCTCGACTTGTGAACAGCTCGTCCAGTTCACGGGTCTGCCCGTGGTTCCACGTCGAGATGGGTGGGCCGATGCGGGTTCGGCCGGCCCGCCCGTCTTGACACCTCTAAATAGAAATTTATTTCCTACTATGTATTAGGGAACTGCCTAGTTCCAGGGATTAAATTCCTACAAGCACATATTTCTAGTCTCACTGTTCATCTCAAATTTTGAATGTTATGTTTATTTAGTTAAGTGTGGTTGGTGCTACCAATAACGAGCTGAATTCTGAACTTCCATATAATGTACATCTCCCTCTTTGGAGTGTCATCTTCTGCTTTTTTTTTCAAAAAGGTGAGAGGTAAGAGTCTTGAGGTAATTCCAAAAGCTTTCGACAACTTGGGAAGGTTATGGGACTTTGGGTTCTCCAGTTTTTTAGTACATGCTGTTGTTGGACAGTACTTGCATGATTGAGAATTTTGTTATAAAATGACCTTTTTGGCGATCAATGACCGCTTTTCTGAGAACTTATTCTGCAAATTAAAATTTTCAAGTTTTCTTAAGCATGTTGCTCTTATTGGTGAAATATCTTTTGCTCCTTTGGGCTTAAACAAATTTTATGTCATTTTCAACTTCTCATTGAAGGTTGTTTTCAATTTCCTGTATCATCTTCAGAAAAACCCAATTTGTGTCTAGGCGAACAGACTTTACCGACTTGCAGTTCCACGGAGAATTTGTTTGAGAATTGATTTCCACTTTTGTATCTTGGATTCTCTTGTGCCAATCGCAGGAACCCTTAATAGTAACTTTACTTTATGCTATATATGAACTTCTTGCACATGGTATTATCCCCTTTACAGAATGCTAATCAAGCCTTCTCATCCTTGCAGCAACTGCAGTTATTCTGTTCTTTTCCAATGTTCAATTGGCCCTCTTATGTGCTCTTGGAGTCAGTTATGCAGGTGACTTTGCATTCGTTACCTTCTTTTGTCATTCTTTACTTCGCAACATTATTATTTCACAGGCATTCAATGTTACTGACCTAATATTTCTTCTGTACGGGAATATTTTTCCAGTCTTGATTTTACATGCCTCGTTTAGGAAGTTGACCCCTGCAAAGCAATCTCAAAGGGACGGAAACAGAAGGATTGACCAAAGATGAAGATCACGCATTTCAGTGAAGACTGTATCCTTTGCAGCGTGCTGATAAGGCGACCACTATCGCTGTATCCAATCTTGTTGTCCAACCCTTTCAAGTGACCAATTGCAGTAAAGCTTCATCTCTTGTTTAAATTTTGCTTTGAGTTAAAACCTAGTCTGGTTCACTTATTTTCGTGAACTATACAACAAATTTTCTGCTCGTGAACCATACAACAAATTTTCTGCTTTTATGTATAGGGAAATCATTTTTTGAGTTTTATTATATTATAACAATAAATTAAATGCTATAATTTCTTATTATGCGATTATTTTATTCTACATTCTTGATATTTATGTTATATTTAAATTTCTTTGCAAGGAAGTGAAGTTGAAATGAAGTTTGAGTTGTACAAAAGTTTAGAAATTTTATTTTATTGATTGTAAAATACATTGGTTTTGGATGTACAATTATAATTAAGGCAACACTTTAAGACGAGATGCATCACCATATCAATAAAACTGTATCAATCACAGGATTATAAATTTATACGATGGTGTTATACTCAATAAATTTATATGACGGTGATACTTATTTGTTTTCTTCTATTTTGAGTTTGTTGAAGTTGGTCGGCATAATTCTTGGCTAGGTCTTTCTCCGTCTTTCAAGCATTTCGAGGCACTCTATTCCAAAGTCAATCTTGTCCTTCATTCATCCAACATTTTAATTCTTGCATTAAAAGCAGACTCGCCCGTTAGTAGATGACAGACCATTGCTTGGATATGTCTGTTCGTTCATCCGGCCGAACGGCCGGTCCAGGGAAATTTACCCACCCTTAAAGATGGTTAAACGAGGGAACTAAAATGAAGAAGGTAATAACTTAAACTAATGCCTTGAATATCAACCTTGACAAATATAACTTACAAATATCATATGGACAAGGTAGACTAGCAAGCTAATTTGTACACAATACACTAGTTTTTTGTACCAAAGGATGGAAAGAACAATAACAAAATTCTGTAAACCACTAACAAAACAAAAATGAAGATGGGGTGTAAGTTACAGTTTCTCTCAATGTTATTTACATTGTCTCAAAAATTAAGTTAAAAGCAAGAACGCATTACTTGAAAAAAACAATTATCTGACCTCGTTCTTCATGTATTTAAATCTTGAGAAACATGACCTTGCCATCTGCTTTAGAAAATGAATGATGAGAATGGTCAATTCATATCAATATACTTGTTTGCAAGAAAGAAAATGGCATTAACTGGGGCAGAATCATGGAACCATGGTACAACATTCTAAGTCTGGCTTATCATAAAATTTGTAAATACAAAGGTAACAACAACCTTATTATTTTCCCTTATTAACGAACCTCGAGAGTAAGAACCTTGCAAGTGGGCTCATAGCGGTGTTTGAATGAAGCTCCTTATTTTGTTGCTTTTTCTTGGCATCAACTTCCGCATTTGCAGCTGGTGTTTCTGTCTTGATGAAGATGCGAGCTGCCAGTTCTTGCAAGTGCTTCAGTGAAGATTCGTTTGAACTGCAAATTACCCTTTCTACATGAGAAACAGATCACACAATCGTATTTTGAACAAAGGGAAAGACAACATGACAGAATAACAAACCTTGCCACACGCTGAAGCAAACCGCTGACAAGAAGTTCAGAAGACCCAGGTTTGACATGCTCCATATCCATTAAAGAATTTGCAACTGTCCGCAGGACTGAAGCTTCTGAATCATCACCAATTGCCTACATTGTAAACCACAAGAATCAACAATCAATTCTCAAGGCATTTCGGAGTCCTAAATGTATAAAAGCAGCAGAGGAATTTATGAACTACTATTAGTAGCTTGATCATATTTTCTGAATCTACACACAACATAAATAAAGAAGTCTAAAAATGTCTGGCCAATCGAGGAGTCACTAGCTATATAATCCCAAAATTCGTATTCCCTACTTTCCATGTTTGATCTCAAAAGGATTGTCCATAGAGAAGGTCGGATTCAAGAAATTAAAAGATGTGCAAGGAAGACTAGATTTTGAGGGCTGGAGGTAAGAAAGGAGATATAAAATTCTTGGGGATTTGAAGATCAATAACAGAGTAGCATGTAATTGAGGTTGTTTCAGCAAATATAGTGCCTTCCATTGAAAAAGAATAAAAAAACTTCAATGATTATAGAGAGAAGAATTCTAAAGCAACTGTTTACTTACGAAGAATTCCAAGACACAGGTTTTTGACTTATTCATAAACTACATACTTCGGTGGAAATTCTATATTGTCATTAGAAGCAGGTGAGGAAGGAAACCAATAATCATTCAGAGAGACAATTGATCACAATGATGATCTATTTCTAGCATGTATATGATATTTCCAAACTATTTTGAACACTTATATCAATTTTCATACATAAATAAAATAAACTAATGTAATAGTTATGCAAGAAGTCTCTACATCATGCCCCAATGCAGCAGTTTGCTTCTTCTTGACATCTAAATAGACCACTCGTCCATTGACCTATCTCCCAAAGGTCCAATCATCAACATAATGTTACATGCTCTATTTCGCACATGGCGTATGCACTTCAACAAATACATTTATTAGAAAAGTAATGTCATGGGTCGCAAGTTCTATGATTCTTACTACTTTAATTGCATCTAATTTTCTTTCCCTCAAGAGCATCAAGAAATACAAGTACCTTTTCCATCTTAATTGTGCACTAACACTGTATAGATCACCCCAATCCCACTCTAGCTGGAACAATTCATTTTTCCTCTGAGTCCAAATCGAGAGAGAGAGAGAGAGAGATATCAAGCATTAATTATAATCAACTGATGCCATACATTCTAGACACTTTCAACTTCATGATCTTCAACTAATCTCATACCAAAAAATGGAAGTACAATCAAATTCATGGGTGACAAATAATCTAACCAATGCTTACATCTTTAAGTGAAGGGATAATAAGATTCGATAATGAGGCAGATGCTGATGCTGCAGGACTTCTTGCATTGTCTTCATTATCACCTGTTTGGCGTGATCTCAAAAATGCTGCTTGTGCATCAAAAGAATCATTGGAATGTCTGGATTGGATGATCGATGTTTTAGGTTTGCGGACGTAAAACATGTTATAAATATTATGGAAGCTCAGACGTGTGTTCCCAGACTTGATTTTATTGCACTCAAACACAAGATGTAACAGTAAATTGAGCATAAGATGTACCTTGATGAATTAGTGCTTGTTGATTGCTCAAACCTTCTACTTTCTTGCACGTCTTTGTTGACCTTGACCATCACAGACCTTCCCCTAAAATTTCCTTTTCTCAGTCCTGCTTGAATGGCAGCTTTGGCCTACATGAAATAACAGCCACATGAGCTTCATAATACATACATCATGTTGATATAAATTCCTGAACAATTTTGGACAGCATCAAGTTTGATGCACATGATAGCAATTCTTGACATCCACAATAATCTAAAACTTTAAGTGATTCAAGAAATGTAGTATAGAATAAACTAAGAACCATGGGGAAAAGAAACCAGGGCCACAATTTTTAACTTGTAACAAGAGGAATAAAGTTAAACAAAAAGAAAAGTTTCAAACTTACTAAAAACTAAATACTTTTCTGGAATAAACAGTTCTTCGTTTCTTGAAATTTTACGAAGATAAAACAGAATTCTTACACTAAATCTGATAGAAAAAGTCCAAGAATTTTCTCATTATAAACCAACCGATCTAAATAAGCATTTCGTGCAAAAAAGAGAGAGTAAGAAATGGAGCTTCATTTAGTAGATTGAGTGAATGCCCACATCTGTACTATGGCATGGTTTACGCTGAAACTACACTAGAATATGTAAGGAAATATCTTTAGTTTAGCATGTGTTTTGAATTTTATAGACAATAAGACGAGTATCTGAGGAAGCAAGTGAAATTATTTGAGATATATCAACCTCTGCGAGATTTATTTCACTATCTTCAATAGCTGGACTGGAAATTCTCTCTTGAATTCCCAGTATAGACTCTGGAGTTCGAGGAGAATCTGAATCATCATGCTGTCCACGATAAACAACAGTGCCACCTAGGGAAGCATCGTCGAAGGCAATATGTGTGCTGGTAGTCTGGAACACAAACAGAAGCCTTATTGATAACAGAAAAACAGTAGGTCATGCAACTACTTCACTGTAATCTCGGTTATATGGTAATCATACCAGAGAACTTCGATCACTGAACGGAGAGGAAGTGTGAACTCCTTTTGGAGATCGTACAACAACCGTTCCTGTCCTGCTCACTTCTTCCTATCAGTGGGGAACAGAAAACCAATGATATTTATATGAACCACTAGTAAATTAAACGGATTCTCAAAAATCTGCTTTGAGAAATTTTTGGAGTTTCATGCCAATACATCGTTCCCAATCTTCACTAACTTTGTCAATTTGAGAGTTAGATTTTCAGAACCAGAACAGGCTGGAGCATTGGCCAAATCATGAGATCAAATAGAAATTCATGCAAGAAGTTAATTTCACTTATTTCGTCGGGCGACTATAAGTTGATAAATATGGCTTTAAGCCCAAGAATCAGTTTGACTATATGCATATACAATTCAAATTCAACCTTCTAATATGTTAATTTTATGCAACGTGCACGAAACCAACTTGAACTAGTAAACCCCCCAACACTGATAAGAGCTGAGTTCAACACCCAAGTAAATATATTAGATTGAATCCGAATAATCCTTTTGATGCCCATCCCTTGCATATTAAAGATCACGTGACAGAAAGAGCTTGCAACAAAGATATGCAATAAACACACTTACACATGTATGTACATATGAAGGATAGAGATCACATACATCTGCACGAAGATATTCTTGCTTCACTTCATGGTTAGCATCTTTAGCATCTTTTCTGATGGAAACCTCTGATGAAGAATTAGAAGTAGTTCCAGAAGCAGAAGACCACTGGTTATCACTGTCTAAATTTTTTCTTGGGGTAGCATGATTTAATTGGGCCTCCTGCTTCCTATCTCTCACCTGAGGTGGTCTAATAGCACTTCGCACAGTTCCTGTGCTAGTTGATCCACTGATAGTGAAGTCCCATCCAGCATTTCTCACACTCTTTGCCTGACTACTGTGTGCTACTACCACTCAGCCGACATTCGACCATTTAAATAAGGAAACATAACATATCAAGTTGAACGCACCTGACACGAACAGTATCTTCAACTCCAGAATTTCTGGTCATCTTCACAGTTCCAGATGCTTCTCCAAAGGGTGTTGGACCATTTTTAGGGGACTCTCCATCTATTTGAAACTTTGGACGCTCTCTGTAAGATAAAGTAATGCAAGTTGTTACATCATTTAACCAAATGGGAGGTTCTTGAAACACGTTTAAGATTTGAAGGGTCAAGTGCTAAAATCTTTGATATACATGCTTGATGCTTTATTTTTGTCAATAACACCTAATATTTTTTGTACATTTCAATACCATGTCAGTGATATTCAAATAACAATCTTCCATCACATCTAATTTCTGAAATCCGTAAACAAAAGAAGGAAAAAAAAACAATGCCAACACTACTACTACTCTTTACAAATGAAAATTGCTGGAAGATATGTTATCCGGAAAGCACAAGTGTCGGAAAATGACAAATAAGTTATATTTCAACTTTTCTTGAATTGCATTTTTGGTAAAGATATGATTTCATAACTAGGTGTAGTAACCACATTCCTGACAATAATAACAAAAAAGACATTAGCTATACATGTACTAGCAACAGGATATACATTACAACAGTGAACTGATAATAAGAGGCTATGTACCTGATTCTCTCCAAAAGCCTTGGGCTCTTCCTAGCATTTCTGATAAAACGGTGCTTCAGAAGTTCCTTTGCACTTTGCCTCTAACATTAAACAGCAGAATGCAATGAGAAAAACAAAAGCTTTCAGAGTGATCGAGCACAAAAGTGCACAATATATTGCCGCAACATCCTCAAACCTGGCTTATTTTCATTAGCAGCAGGACAAAGTTGCAGCACTTAAATCGCATAAGAGGGGAAGCATACATTCACTTACAAGTTACAACAAAAGCACGAGCAACATAAATCATGAAAAAGAAAAATAGAACATAAGAGTGAATGTATATCATATTGGCACATATCAATAGCGCGTATGATCCAAGAAAAGCCCAAAGAAGTTCAACACCGATAGAACATCTCCATTTTCCATTCAAATATCCATCGAAAAATTTTATTTTATGCATAAGCTTGTGGAGGACTTAGAACTCCATATTTCTCCATTATCAAATGATCGATTGCATTTCATAACATGCAAACAGAGCAAAACATCAACACGTGCATCTGAGTTAATAGACTCTTAAGGATTTGAGTGTGCAAAATGTCATGAGTAAGCATCCAGTAGCAAGCAGCAGTTATTAAAGAGGTACAGAACAAAAAGTGAGAGGCATTAGGCAAAAGGGTTCTAGAGTCCTAGTGTCTTGCAACATTTGTAGTTAAGTTGGTTAAGCAGACATTTGTGACTTGTTGGTTGTATAAAGTCACTTATTCGTTGAGTTCCTAGATATATTTGATTTTTGTCACTGGTAGGTTCCAAGTGAAATTAAGTTTGCACATGGCACCCCTTTTGCTTGTCAATAGAAAATAGAACGCATCAGCAACGGATAACTATCTAATAAAGATTCTCGCACACTGAAATACTGCAACCTGCCATAGGGTGAAAGTAAATGCAAAAACATCTACAAACGGCTGCTATTTGCTTCCAGAGAAGATTTGATCTAATATGCGATCGAATGATTACTTTCCTCTTCAACAATATAAACAATCCTAGAAGCAAAGTTAGCAGGTATACTAGCTAAACCAGTTTTACTCACCATTCTTGAGAGATAATTAAGGTCAGCCTGGAAGTTTTTTTCCTACTGGTTTTGGGTAGTAGTGTTTATGAGAGGTTGGAAAAACCGATGCTTGTTAGTTTTTTGGAGCACTGGTTTTGGATGGTTTAAAAACCATCCAAAAACCGGTGTAGTGTAATTTAGAGTGCATTTCTCACCCCCAATTCGGTGGTTTTTGGCTTTTTTTCAAATTATCTTCCAATTTTACCCTCTCTAAAATAATTATTTCTAAATCTAACCTAGAGCCTGTTTGATAGAGATTATAAACTAGTTTATAAACCAATATTGATTTATTTGAGTTGAAATTGTTGACTTTTCAAACCAATTTAACGTAAAATGATAAAATTGTCCTTTCTATTTTAAATATACATTTTATTAATTAAGGGTATATGGTCATTTTATGTTAAAAGTGGGTTGAAAAGTTAAAAATTACGGCTGAAATAAACTCCTTTTGGATTTATAATCCATGTCAAACAGGCACCTAAACCCAAAATACATACTTCATTTTCCTCCTCTCCAAACGCATATTTTGCCACTTCTCTCCAAACAATAATTTTTTATGTGCAATTGAATTGTTTTTGAAGTTTTATTCATTCGAATATATATTTACATTTAAATTTTTACATAGTTCATATTGTTTACACATACATACCTTTTTTAATATATGGTTATATATGTAATATTATACTTCTAAAAAACTTTAAAAACTGCTGTATAATAAACTCACAAGCATGGATTTGACTATTTTAATAATCGCTATTAAAACCATCTAAAACGGACCTCTCAAAATTGATACTTTAAAAACCATCACAACTCCAAAACTCATAAACAGGCCCTTAGGGATATTGAAAAGACACTCCCTTGCACCAATCCCCATTCAGGTAAATTGGTTCTCCAAGAGATAGCTATATGAATCCAGGCTTAGGCTAGAAATTATGTAATGTTACAGAAACATGTAATATATTCTAAAAAATATCTTTGGATATAGAATTCGTGACTATTTAGCAAGATCATCCATGTGTCCGCGAAGTGTGTTAAATCAATTATTTCCGAGTATATACCTTTATGCAGAACCCTCTTCTCCTCTCCCACCCTCAAGTAGTAAATAGAAACATGGGAAAAACCATCAACTGTTAGGCTGCACAGGCAAGCTGCACATGCCATCATCCAATTCGAGTTATGTGTCCTCACAATTGATTATTTGACAGAAACAGTCTTCAACTCTGATTAAAAGACTGCTGACAATTGCTAGTCTACTAGTTTCTGCCTCTCCCTACTACCCACCACCCAAAAGAGGAGAAATGAGAGAAATCATCCAATTCGAGTTATGTGTCCTCACAATTGATTATTTGACAGAAACAGTCTTCTACTCTGATTAAAAGACTGCTGACAATTGCTAGTCTCCTGGTTTCTGCCTCTCCCTACTACCCACCACCCAAAAGAGAAGAAATGAGAGAAAAAACCAGAGGTTAGAGAATCTTTATGATAAAATGAACCCAAATAGCTCTGCTTCCAACCATAAGCAACATCAGTTACAATTGCAATTTCTTCATGAAAGCTTCTTAGTCCTTCAAAAACTTCAACTTTAAGATGAGAAAAATGTGAGGAGCTTCAACCCATACCACAGGGAGATAAACGTCAATCTCCAAAGTAACTATTCAGGACATGAAAGAGCTCAAGATTCTTTAAAGCCATTAAAGAAAAGAATAGTCATGTCAACTATATGAGGAACAATTTCATTTTTCTTCCCTTCTATTGTTTGTTTTTTATATTCATGTGCAATATGGAGTGAGGGAGTTTTACCGTGCATAATGATGTCGATCAACTTGATCAGCACATAAACAATTATAATGACTATAATTACAATTTTAAGGCACTTGCATTTTTGCTTTTTTCTTCATGCAACCAGTATGTCAAGTTAGAATTAGATTAAATGAGCACACCTTGACATAAAATCATCTAAAAATATCTGAGGTTTTGCTGCATCAAACTAATGGACTCTATTGGCCAATGGTAATGATCAATTAGCAAAGATGTGAAATTTGATAAGTAACCTCACAGTGACGGACAGCTAGGTAGAGCTTACCTCAGCAGGATTCTTCTTCAAACAAAGTGACACAAATTCTTTCATAGGACGAGAAAAATGCTCATCTAGCTGCATAACAACACAAAAATGTAATGCATAAATGAAAGACTCTGAGATTAGACTGCATGCATCGATAAAACAAACCTGTGGGGGATTCTCTCGGGGTATGATAAACAGAACTCTCATAGGATGGAGGTCTGCCAGTGGAGGTTCCCCTTTTGCCATCTCGATTGCAGTTATCCCTAGTGACCAAATATCAGCCTGCAACGAGCAAAGGCTCCCAGCATTTTGCAATTAGTCACAAACTAAGGATGATGAAGTTGCAAGATCACAAGTCAGCACGTTGGAAAATAGTATTATGGTAAAACAATGAAGAGAAAAATGAATCCCGAAAGAAAAAAATGGTGGAAGAAAGAAATAGAGGGAAATATCAGGGTGGTTACTACAAGTCATACCTTCTCATTGTATCCTTCCGTGTTTTGAATTACTTCTGGAGCCATCCAGAATGGTGTTCCTACAAATGTCTGTTATTTTTAATAGAATTAGCTTGAGCTCTGATAATTCCTTGGCATAATTTTCATTCAACTCAATATTCAATCAAGAAGAAGAAAACAAATCATCTACTAAATTTTAAAAACAGAAAAATGATTAGGTTTCTCAACAAAACTGGGGATATGATACAGTAATACAGCAATTGAGTGACAAAGACAAGATGAAATGCAGTCAAGGAGACCGATACTGTATTTACTAAGACCACTGTTATAGCATCCAAATTGCTCATAAAATTGAAATGCTACTGCAAGTAAACATCAACGCATCTCTGAGCATGCAACATTCTAACAAATATTAGAAGAGACTTATACATGAACACAACAGGACAAAAGACAAGATGCTTAAAAAGTGGTTAAGGCATCTCTGAGCATGCAACATTCTAACAAATATTAGAAGAGACTTATACATGAACACAACAGGACAAAAGACAAGATGCTTAAAAAGTGATTAACTATATAGCAGATGAAAGATATCTATGGTATATATAAAAGTAGATGAAGTGTTTCAGTATTTAACTTGGCTAGTGGTTTTAGCTTTCACATTCCATAACTACTGCCTGGTATTTAATACATTCGTTATTGCTTCAATTATAATTTCCAACATAAAATTGGAACACTACTAAATCTAAATATCTATTAGATAAAAACAATTAAACAAGTAAAACTCTTACAAAAAGTACTCATTAATACTAAAACGATTTTTTCATAATGTGCAATATAAATCCAGCCACAGTAATTTAATGTCTCAACATGTTTTAGAAGTTTTGGATTTCATTTCACAAACTGCTCCAATCTATACATTCTTTGTTACTTCTATTGTTCTTTTCCATAAACATTTGTAACATAAAATTGGAATCCTCATAGATCTATATTTCTCTAATTTAAAAACAAATAGTACAAAAATACTCTCAGTAGAAGTACACTCAAAGTATAAAACAAAAGGTTCCTTCAGACATTCATATAAAATGGCTTGAGTTTTTTGGGTTTTAACTTCCACATTCCATTACTATCCCAATTTATATATATTCCTTATTTCTTCCACCATTGTTTCCTGTGTTTTTTTCTAACATGAAAAGGAAACCGTAACAAATGAAATTTATTCATATATATATTGATATTGAAAAACACCTACTAGAAGTGCAATTATTAATACAAAACAAATTAGTACTTCATAACATGTGACATAAACAGCAACCAAAGAAAGATTAAAAAAATAAAAAATAAATAAAAACATCAGCTGATGATAAATGGTAATAATAACAGTAGATCCATATTATACTCCAAACTCCAAAGAAAGAAAATTTTATTTTCTATATTGTTTAGAGCAAAAATGTCCTCGTAAATAACTATAACTGCAATAATTCTACATCTAGAACAAAACAAACATTAATTGATAATAGTTATACTCTTTAAGCTTAAAAAAGAAAAAAGAATGATACTGCTGTAACGCACATCTATAATTATTTTGATCTTTTATGGAAATTACATTACTTCATGATCACTTAAAGTAAAAACGGTTGAGTCGTGAATATTACTATTTTTGCATAAACAAAATGTGTTAGTCTATCAATGGTCAAGCATGTTAAGAATTCACTAAATCTGGAGCCAAATCCATTGAGAAATACAAATATCATTCAACTTTCACTCTACCCCAACATGTCAAATATTTTTAATGACGTCAGAATCCATTAAAAGTAAAAAATCAAGGTTTGAATTCAATAAAGAAGACAACTATTTAATGTATAACATAAATGAAGCAAAAGAAAGATGAAATTAAAAAATCAAATGATTACACTAAAATATTCTTACATTACACTTTGAATCAAAAATATTATATTTCAGTAAATTATAGAAAGATGCTATTAAATTACTACAATACAATGATTTAGCCCCTGTTTGGCCCCCATTTTCTAAAACTCATTTTTCCCCAAACTCATTTTCAACCACACATTCCATGGTACCCACTATTTTTATCAACTTTTCAACCACACGTTTCATCAACTTTTATCAAAATCTCCAAAAAATCTATTTTATCTACACCAAACATGGGCTTATTATCTTCTATCAAAATTATATTTCTTTAAGGCACTTAATTGATCAAATTTGTCATTAAAATTACTATAGTTTGACTAGAACATATGAAAGATGTGTTTCTAAACTTGAGTTTCAATCTAACCAAATATTTAAATATTCTTAACGGCATTAGAGTGTGTTGAAAGCAAAATTCAAGGCCCAGCTCCAAAAAGAGAATATTAGTTTATAATATGGAAAATATAAATGAGTTAAGGAAAAACAAAATTATTACATTAAAGATGATAGAAAATCTACTACTATGTTACACTTTAAACAAAGATTCTTATATCTTCAAAATTGTTTATCGCAAGTAAAATTTGAGCACTAGTAAATTCCTAGCATGCATAGACAAGAATATATTGGGGTTGTTATTGAGTTATTCTGTTGAATCCTATTGAGTTCCGGAATATCTTATTATATATATTTCAGAATATATAGTTTTTGTCTCTCTCTATTGTTTCAAAAAAGGAAAGAAAGAGACTGAACCCGAGAATATTCGAAAATATAGTTGAATATAACCAGAACTTTAAGGTTTGTAGAACTCAAGAACAAACAATTGTTCTTTGATATGCAACAAAAAAACCAGTTAAAGGAGGAAAACCAGTCAACAAGAACAATTGTTTCTTGATATTCACTGTACTATTTATAGATACCCAAACGTGCTCTAATGATTTCCCATCTTTCAGTGACATGTTATTTCTTCAGAACATATCTTGAAGTCTTATAAATGTTTAAAAATTAGAAGTTAGAATTTGATGAACAATTTTTTTGACGAATTAAAATTTTACTCCACACACAAATTAAGAAAATCTATAGTACAAACAAATGTCTCTCTAGGCTTGTAAGTTATCATATTTATATCAACCCGCCATATTTATCTCAGGACTCATGTAACATATTTATTGAAGATATATTAACATCAAACTCAACTATTAAATTTTCAAATGAAGTTATTATCAAGCATGAAGTTTGAAATCTCCTTCGAAGACAAGAAGTGAAGAACTTCCATATTTTATTTTTAACTGCATTAATTTTAAGTCTATGACTACAAGACAAAAGTTTATCATACCGACATCAAAATGCATTTTCTAAGCTCTAGATGAAGATTAAATATATTTGAAAATCAAACATATCGTTGTGATATTAAGAAAACTTTCTCATCATAATATAGCAAGCAAGACATGCAAGTGGGAAATAAATAGATAAAAGAGAAACAATGACAAACACTCAGAGTAAAGTCAAATTTTCATACGATCATTTAGAGCATGTTCGGTAACTATTTTTCCCCAAAAATCTATTTTTTTGTCTACAATTTTTAACTTTTCAAACTTTTTACACTACAAAAAAGTTTGAAAAGTCAACAAAGTACCCAAAAAAACTTATTTTTATCCAAAAAAAACTACACCGAACATGCTCTTATTTTAGCATAGAAATCAAAATAGGTGATCATTATGAATCATGATCATCATAAGGAACTAATATTAATATAAAAGTGGATCACATCACAATAGCAACTAGCAACTGTCATATGTAACAATAAAACGTAAATCAATGAATAATAAAATATAAAATTAACACCTAATAATATTTCAAATACACAACATAAAAGGGAGAAAAGTACAACTCCATTTGAAAGTAGTCATAATTTGAACAAGTAAATATTTTATTTTTCTGATGATATTTTTCAAGACTAATAAAAGTGTCTTGAAATTTATAGAAATATCTTTACTGGAATCAAATTTTGTTATTTCTCTAAAAAGTAAAAATACAATTAGGGTATTTTAATAAATTATATCATGGTGGTCAAAGAACCACCACAATCACAGAAGTCACAAAAATTATATCAATACTTTTCTGTAAGATTTATTTGTATGTATAATTTGAAAACAAATGTAAAAGACGGTTATAAATGGATTGTTCAATTATTTGCTTATTAAGTTGATGGATCATATTTGTTTATATTCTTATCTTATTGTTTCATCAAACAAAGACATTTGACTTTTCCTAATAGAACTATCAATGTTCAATGCCTGTGCTATTAAGGAAAAAGGATCAGAAAATCATTCATCCATGTTTCACGGAAGAAAAACTTAAAAACGAAAGAAAGCGATACCTTTCTTCTTGAAATTGTCCTTGTTAATTGAGCAGAAACACCAAAATCTGCAACCTGTCTCAAAGTAAATAAACATACAATTAACAAAATAACAAACTAGCCCATTTAGTTCCAACCACAATGGCTACACTCTCCAAGACATAGTACTTATGTAACGACTACGGACTTTTCTCTACGACCCTCTCGCCTAGGGACTATTCCGTACTCCATTAACTTACCTACTGTTGACTAGAGGTTGGGCTTCAAACTGAATTTCTGTTGCATTTCTAGCGATTCATACCCTTGACCTCTCCCTTCAAGAGAAATTTAAGTGGAATGCTGATACCAATTGAGCAACTTGTCCAATTAGTACCAGCATTCCACTTAAGTTTCTCTTAAAGGTGGAGATCAAGGATTCGAATCACTGGGACGCAAAAGAAATCCAGTTTGGAGTTCAACCTCTAAGCTAATGGTGTACAGAATAGCCCCTAAAGTGAGAGGCTTGTAAGAGAAACACCGTGGTCGTTACAAATTAACAGTACAAAATTGTGAAATCTTTAGCTTGACAATGGTACCTTTACATCACCACTCTGTGTCAACAAAATGTTTGCAGCTGCCAAACAATGATACAAGAGTTGTCAGTTCTGACACATTCAGAGGAAGCAAAAGAAAGACTGGATTCATAATTAATCACAATGGCTGAAAGGAAATGTGATCTTCTCTCTTCATATATAATATCGAACAAGACAAGATTTGACAGCAATAAAAGGATTTTCTGATACTTTATAGTTACAAGAAGTTAAGCGGATACACGAACAACTGAATAAACATCAGATCCAGCAGAGAGTGGCCTACTATAAATGAACATGTTCAAGCTAGACGAGATTGGTTTTGACAAGCTAAATGGTCACACCTCATAGTGTACCTTTAATATCTCTGTGAATTTTCCCCTCGTTGTGAAGATATTCAATTGCATGAAGCAAATCACGTAAAATACAAGCTATAGAGATTTCATCCAGTGGCTGATTTGGTTGAATCTGCAGGGAAGGAAACAACTGCCTGAGTAACCCAATTGTATGTCACAAAAACCTCATCCAATCAATAAATGTTGTGGAACCACAACCTTGTCATTAGAGGAGGAATTACAGGCTATAAGGATTCCACCCAATGACTACTAAGACAACAGCCTCGTCATGAGAGGAGAAATTACATTCATGCTGCATTATAATGTTTACAAAATACTTAATTATAAGTAGAGTTAAAACATCACATGACCAAGATGGACATTTTATGATATTTGTACAGAAAAGGTAATAGAATATTGTATTCATCCAAATATTATTTTAATACTGGAAGAATATGATAACTAGTATATAAAATTAATTTAAAAGATTAATTATTGTAAAGGGTTAATTATTTATTATTTCAAAATTTAAATAATTGAAATTAGTTTTTCACTATTGTAATCTTTCGTAAGATTGGAGTTAGGATATCAGTTATGATATTGCTAAATTAGCAGGTGTATTTGAGTCATTTAGTGGTCTAATTTCAAATAAAGTTGCGTATTTCACAGTAATCCCCTTTACGATTAAAATAAGCAACACTTTTCACTTATAAGTGAAGGAAAAAGGCAAGTCAAACATTTCTAAAATAAAACCTTACAAGTTTAACTTATAAGATTAGACAAAAGTAACCTTGGCTGAGGTCAAGTTGAGGAAACAGATGTCTCTCCAAGGAGCAAGATGCACAGAACTTGTAACATACTTTTTATTGGTATGCTCGTCTGAATATAACAAATTTGTACTGGATGTTAAATTGTTAATTACACAAAGATAAATAAAAAAAAAAAGTAATTTCTCTTACTGCCTATATGGAAAACATAGTGGTATAGGTTGGATATTGTGAGAAAAAAAATATATGCAAGTTCAAAGCTCCTTTAGTATAGGAGTTTCAAATAAAAGATAATATTCTTGGAAAGGAGTTTGCAGATTGCATTATAATGCGTGTTTAACCTACAAAGTAAGACACCCATTATCCTGCCGATTTTAACAAACAGTACGCATCTCAAATCTGGGATGAATATTTCACAAACAGAGTAAAGACAAGGATGTGATATCAGGTGACCAACCAGATCAGCAACAGAGCCACCAGCCATGTATTCCATTATTATCCATAGCTTAGTTTGCTGCACATAAGAACCATAGTACTCTGTAATATACGAAGATCGACATTGCGACAAAACTGCAATTTCCTGGAGGAAAAAGAAAAACAAAATAAAAGCGAGTCAAATAAAAGCAAGTCGATTACTTGTTAAAAGTACAATCCAAAAAGTATATGCAGAAATGTCAAATGTACCTGTTGGATATCCTCAATTTCATCCTCTCTGGAGGAAAAAATTCAGATGACACTTCAGAATGGTCACACAGGCAAGTCAAAAAATATCTTAAAAATGACTGAGTATGTTATATGCTTTAAAGAAGGGAGATTCTAATTTAGGTAAGAATAAGGAATATTATTTATGGAGAGGCAAAACAAGAGCAATAAGGAAAAGAGAAGGATTAAGCGAACTGTATCTTGATATTAGGTCTGAGCTAAAAAAAAATTATCACAGCCTCAAACGCTGTTCATTGCGAAATGGCTATCGAAGATTTGCAAAACCTGAATTGGGTAATGTAATTTGTTATATAATCTGTGTTCTTTGCATACTGTTACAAAAGTACATGAGACTATATATCAGTTAGGAGCCTACTAAGATCCAGCATCAGAAAAGTGGTGGGGAAATGATTCATATTGTTGGAAGATATGACTTTCCTCGTCCAATCAAATTCTGAACAAGCTGTGTTTTTTATTTTTCCTTATCTACAAGATTTAATGCAGTTTCCTTTCCTTTGAACAGGACATACTATGGTAGGTACATATAGGGATGATTGTGGTAGGTATTCATAGGTAAGATTATGGTATGAAGTTTTAACTTTCATAGTTTGGTTATTTTTTAACCCATAAATACTCTCTTTTGTAATTAAAGAGAGCCATCAGTATTGTACAAATTTTGGTTTTTTGGTATTCCCGTTTCAATATGTATAATTTCTAACATGTTATCAAAACAAGTTACGATATTGTCTTGAGAACATTCGCCTCTGTTCTCCAGTGACTGGCTTATATCACCGTGACTAGCCTTATATCACCTATCTCGAAACTCTCACACATATATATTGTTCATGATATTATATTGCCGCTTGTCAGTCCATTTATTGTTAATGTGAGAAAGTTCACCCATGTCTTCCAAAAAAAAGGAAAAAAAAAAAGCACTAGAACAACGCCACCTCCGTTGTCAATGCAGCTGCTCACAAATTCTTTGAGATTTTTGGGTTCCCTTTCACTATGGCAGATGCATTGATTCTTTCAGAGTTTGGCATCCTCAAGAGCTACAAGCACATACGTATTCAATATTCACTTTCAACGCTTCCTTTTTTACTCATTTAATATGTTTTTCCTAACTTTTGGCACTTACAATGTACTTGGAAGCAATTATTTTGGAAATTTTCTTAAGTTTCAATCCTGTTGGTAGTCCTTACCTTTACCTTTCTTCTTTTGGTTCTTTAGGTTATTTCTCTCTCGATCCTACATTTTCCTTTCTAGTTCTTTTTACTAGTTTTTTCCCCATGAATTGGGCCTCTTTGGGCTATCTCTAGATATGTGGCCTAGGTTACTTGCTCAAAATTTTAGGCCATAATCATTGAAATTTATCAGGCCTTTAGCATCGATTAAAGAAACTGTTTAAGGCTTATGCCTCCCGTCCTGCCTCATGTGAACTTTGATTAAATGCCTCAAAGCTTATGCATGAAGTGCCATTTGTGAAGCAGACACCTCGATTTATTGAGGCTTATGCATCAGGGCAACTAAGGTATTCGCACATTTGTCCTGCCTTTTCTAGGCATTTTATTTGTCTTGCACAAAATAAGAAAAGAGAGGGAGAAGACACCATTACAAATAGAAGATGATAACGTGAGAAGAAAAGGATAGCGAGGAGGACGATGATAGGGGAAATATGTTCATGATTCTCCTAAAGATTTTATTAGTAGTGAATTCTAGTAAATTTTGTTAAGTAATTACTAATTTGAGAACTCATTATGCTACTTTATAGATCTTGTGTTTGTTTACAAATTGGACTTTTAATTTTGTTAATTTGTTTTACATAGATTTATGAAATAGTTTATTAAGAGCAAAATAAGTTGCTACTTAATAGATCTTATGTTAGTTTACAAGTTAGACTTCTAATTTTGTTAATCCGTAAATAGTTTATTAAGAGTATATTTTGCATTTTTGTATTTTTTTGAATTATTTTATTTGTTTGTCTTGAGGTTTATACCTCTTCTCACAAAAGTAAAATGGACTACTTGCGATGATTTTGTGGTGTTCTGCTTGTTTAGAGCCCTAGCGTGTTAGTTTTGCTTATTGGGCCTTTAGTAATTCATTTACTTCTTAGTTGGATGGGGTCATCCAACGGTCTTGTTGGGCTTCTATGCATAGATTCCTTTATGTGTAAATGTCTATCAATTTCATCAAACCAATGAAGTCTTCTTCTTCACAGTTGTTTGACCAAGCTATGAGCTTCAATCTTCTTTTTAGCTCTCTTCCTGTCTCTAGTAAAGCGTGACTTGTCCTTTCTTGCATTAAACTGTAAGCAACGTATTTGTACATTTTTTGTCCTTTTGCTATAAGAACCAACACGTACAATTGTAGCCTTTTTACCCATAGGCAACCCTTGGCTTGGCAGCAAGAGGAAATTTTTAAGTCAATGTTACTGCAACACACTTGGATCTACAATTCAATTGATCACTTTCAGTAATTCCAACTGATCTTATTTTTCAACTTCTATACGTTGATGGGGATGTTAATGTATATCTTCAGGGGGAGACAACTAGCAGACATTTTGACTAAAGGACTGGCTTATGCAATGTTCAGTTAAATACTAGCAGTTTTCCTTAATTCCCCCTTTGGTCCTTCTCCATTGGTAGACTCATCTTCCTTGGGAAATCTGTTGAAGTGCTAAATCATAGGCCCTTGAAGAGAAAAAATTGCTAATTGTTGGACCAATTGCATCTAACCTTAACGTTCAAAGTTGTGGATAGAAGTTGGAGGCAACTGAGAACCAATTTAATTTTCAAACCTTAACTTGGTTTCTACATCATCAACTTGAGTTTGAGAGGGAGCGTTGAAGATTTGACTTTCCTTATTCAATCTAATAGTAACAAGCTGTTTGTTTTATTTATTTCCTTATTTAGATCTAATCTAGTTTCTTTTTCCTATACCAGTAGGTATTCATGCTGAAGATTTTAACTTTCCTATTGTGGTTATTTACAACCCTATCAATTGGGCTTCACTTTAGACAAAGTAATTTCACTTAGATAATTAGTGTTGTTTGAGGGGGCTTATTTGGGTTAAAATCACTTTTACACTAGAGTTACACATAGTAGAACCTTTATTTTCTCCAGAGTCAATTAATTTGTGCTCACCATACTGAAGACCAACAACCTAAGCAGAGTCAAAGGTACATTTTAGGCATAATCAAAGCAACCAATGCCAACTGCTTTTCATCTTGCTGAACATGCTCATAAGATGATGCTGAACTTCCTGAATTAAACAAGTGCCTAGTCGTATCATCCAAACCAAGTGTTGTCCTGGTACTTCCCCGGAATCAATACCAACCGATACCTATTAACCTGTGTTGGCAATACCTTGACCCTCCTGCCAAGGAACAACAACTTGGACGAAACCTCATTTACCATATTTCCACTTCATTCGCCCCATGAAAACATGTTTAACTTTCGTGATGATATAGGAGCACCAAAACCCAGGCTTTCAGAGCACTCACACATAATCCATCAGTCCTGCCAAACCTAAAAGAATATTGTGGCATGTGCCGTAGGAGCAGGGATCAGTCAACATCTAGGATTTTCTCAACAGTCAACACCCTGTATTGTCCCACCCATCACAAATAGAAGACTAGCCTAAACACCTCTCCATGATATCAGCGTGTAACATCAATTATTACATTAATGTCACTACCTAACCATATGTCTTCCTTGACATGGAGTGGCACTGTCCCCTAGATGACAGCTGGCACTAATTCAGCAAACTTTCTCAGGTGCACCTTTGGTGTACTTGCACTATAAATAGTAACCTTCATGACTTGGAAAGATGATATGAAAATCTTTCCACAGATCCAGCCTCTTCCATCGTATATTCCCATTTACTAATATAAAGCTGAGGAAACACTTCTATTTGCTTCCTCTTATAGAGATGTGCCTCATTCTAGTCAGAACTAGTGCAACACCTTCTTCACAAACTTAACTACGGTCACCACCTTAAAAACTCCTTATAGGTAAGGCATTATTACACATTTACAACTGTATTTGATATCTTGTTGGAAAGAAGAAGAGAAATGGAGTAAAAAAATAAAAAAGACTTAGAGTTCCTTTCCTATTATGAACATATGATAAAGAAATAACTCAAATGATTAACAGGTCATTGCTTCTCAAATAAACATCACTCTGCATTCTTAGTTTGTTTACATAAATAAATAAATAAAAAAGAAGCATAAGCATCTCATATTGTCCATAAAAGAGCATCATCCAAGTTTATACTCACGATTCTTCTAAATCAATGACCTTAATAGCGACCTCCTTGTTTAGTTCCTTATCAAACCTGCAAGTCAAGAGGATGAACAGATATTTAACCAATCTAGCAAAGAAATCTTCACTAGAATAATAAAGTCATATATGATCTGCAAACTAACACAACATTACAGGAAAATCAATAAAAGCTTGTGGACTGGAATGGTTGCCACTTGTCTTGAAGTGGACTTTTGACATATCTCACAACACTTTCAAGTTTCAATTATGCGCAGTCTTTTTTCCTTAAAGAACTTAACATTTAAAGTCTCCAGGACTTCCAGGTTATGACCAACGCGAGTGGGAGTTCAAAGATCTAACATCAGAAGAATATGCTGCAGAAGAAGTGCCAATAAAATGTCACTAATTCTATAAGCTTAGTCACATTTTAATTTATTCCTATAGAACATTAACCAGATGACAATAAAAACATTCGATTTTTCTTAGTGTTACATATAATTTCCTCTCCTCATATAGAGAAGGAAATTGGGAAGAAGAAAAAAAGGTCTAACGAGTAACAATAGGGCTTGCCATAGACTCTCCTCAAAACTATGAATATGGTTTGCCCCTTATGAGAAAGGCAAAGCTCTCCTATGCTTTACAACTCATAGAATGACATTGCTAAAAAGGACCTAAAACGCAAACTCTTTTGTTCCCATGGATTTATGGGGGATGAACATGAAATTTGGCCATCAACCTCAAAATTGATGTATAACTAAATAGCGTGCCCACAAAATGATGAACATGATTCACAACATTAAGATTAATGTAATAACTGTTTATTAATTTCAACATCTAAATAAAGAAGCTTTCATCATGATTCTATAATTAGCATTACATGAATTTTGACATATGTCTATTCCCCCTCTCCTTTTTCACTCTTTATCTCCTATTTCGATAAATCAAACAGATTTAAAAATAATAATAAGACAAACTATAAGGTATCCTTTTTTTTAATTAAAACTTCTAATCATTCTTTGAATTTCATGCTGTTAAGATTTTCTCCAGTTTCTTGAAACATTTAGTAACTTTTTTTAATGTATGCACTCTTTAAATTTCTAGGAAAGGAGAAATCAAATTTCTTAAAAGCCTGGAGGTTGAAATCAGCATGGATAACCTATCATAGTCAGAATAGCATTTTATTTGCTCCTCTATTAGATTCCACCAACAGTAGGGATGGCAAGGCATCTCTAGCTTCGGTTTCACGCTTGAATATTAATCTCTTGCAGATGATGGAATTTCCATTCACCATCTCTACTTTCCTTAAAGTCTCTTCCTCCTCAGTCTCTTGAGCTCATTCAATCTGTCAACTGGCATTAATGACTCTCATTGTCGGGTATATTCTTATCTTTTTTTTATTCTTATATGCTAGTAACTTCAATTATCTCTGGACATTTAATATATCATCTAAATAACTGCTTTAAGGAAGTATTATAACGGCCAGTATGGTCTTGCATATATCTTAAAAAGTATAGTCAACTTACCATATATTTATCGTAATAATTTATTTTATTTGCTTGTTTTAGTACACAAGAAACTTTTTTAATGACAATTAGCTTTGTAAAGATATTTATAGTAACTACAATTCGACAAAGTGGTCAAAACAAAGTTGCTATCTATTGGGACGATCTTCTGGGAAGTCCCTTTCAACCCAAAAATGCGTAGATTACCAAAATAATCATTGCAATAAAGCTCAAAGAGCCTACTCGATGAAAAAACTGTGTCAACTTAGTGACCATGAATTTGCACTAAGCACAATTGGAATGATAGGTTTCTTGTGCTAGTATCCCCTTATACGACTGTCCTCAAATTTGCTCCAAATAAGAAAGTATCTCAGATCTATGGGTCAAAAATAATGGTCCTAATCATAGCACTATTGCATCAATGATCATCCAGCACTATTTACTTCTACCCAGTCTTAGTGATATGATAAGACTATACAAGCAGTAAGGCGAGCAAACGTGAGTCTTAAGAGCATTCGTGCGCAAATCCTATTCCTAATGATTGGAATTTTTTCACCTTTCCAGTGACTATTAAAAAATAACTTATCATCCGAAAAGAAAATGGCCTTCAGCGGAATTCTTCCTGAAGGTAAACAGATGATGAACAAGTTATAAGGTAGTAGCACATACACTGCAGGACACGGAAAACAACAACCAACTGTGAGTAGAATATTTTAAATATCATTATCTAACCGCTCTCAAATAATATTTTGTCAATGAATTACCATCTAACACACACTAACAAAGAAGCCTATTAGAATTAATATATGGGTAGACATTTGAAAACTCTGCAACCATGTCATCCCAGTGTCCAACCACGGTGAGTTGAGTCGAACTCCAATGTGTCCAAGTCTCTATCACTGCTTGACTGAGTTCTAAAGTGCAAAGGTCAGAGCTTATTAATCTCAAACTAACATGCTACTCACATAATTTGAGCTCTATAAAAATCATTACCAATTACTAGTCACAAATATTATTCCATACATTCTGAATAATGTGTGTAAACATCTCCCTCCCCTCTCCACTTCCCCAGCCAGAGATTACCTGCATTAGCACTCTAGGCAACAGAAGTAGGTATGAGTGAGTATAGGAGAGACTCCCACCCAAAAAGAAAAAGAATAATTAAATAAGCTCATACGCACAAGAAGAAGAAGAAAACAACATAACAAATACAAGATACTCCAATCAAATAGAAATGATCATATCAAAGAAACGTCCATTTGATATGTAGAACAATGCCACTTACTTAGGCAATAATCACCGATCGTAGGGAGCCAGGGGCAAAAAAAATAGTATGTATATCACTACGTCTTCGTCCTCTCAAACCAAAACTCATATCTCTCTCTCAATTTCTCCATATTCTTCAAAATCAAACC
Organism: Forsythia viridissima; assembly: GCA_030279155.1. NCBI lineage: Eukaryota > Viridiplantae > Streptophyta > Magnoliopsida > Lamiales > Oleaceae > Forsythia > Forsythia viridissima. The sequence continues at coordinate 885,711 of CM059033.1, forward strand.
CCGCTCAAACAAAACTCTCTCTCTCTCTCTTTCAATCTTCAACAAATTCTTCTCAACTCATCAATCCATTAAAATTCTCTACTACGGTCGTTATCCCACCGCAAAAAAAAAAAAGCGGTATACTAGTGTATTTAAATTGCTGCTTTAACCATGTCAAGGTAAGTTGAACGTTGATGGAGCCCTAAACACACAAACTATAATTTAACTATAGAGGCCACATCTTACAGGCACATTTCTATGGATCACTGAACCATGCAAATGCTAACAAATTTGAGAATAAATTTAAAATGACAGATAATTACGTCTCCATCAGACAAGACAGAACAAATTCAACTAGATATGTAGTGTGCTCCAACTGGCAAGGTTGCAGACTCAAATGTTAATGTTCAATGATATAACAAACAAATATTTAGAAAATCATCCACTAAGCGCATTGAATGTAATTAATAGCCCATTTGCGCAAATAACGACACAATTGCAAGGTTTCAAACAGCACAGACAGAGTACATAAGTTAATACACTGCACCAAAATTTAAAAGCAGTGATATATATATATATATATATATAACTCTACATTGTAAACCAATTGAATTTCTGACACTTACCCTTTATAAACATCTCCGAAAGACCCTCTCCCGATGAGCTCCAAATTGCTAAATCTGGATCCCGATGCTTCTATTAGGGCGGCTGCATCAGCCATTATTTTTTTATAACAGAACTTCTCTACCTCCCTCAAACTCTTATAGAAATCAAATTGGCCACCAAATAATAATACACTATATATAGCAGGATTTTTGGAGAAATTGTGACATAGGCTTGCTCAATTTCACTCTTTTGCTTATCTTCGAAACCATCCAAAATCTGAAAATCGTCCAAAACTGGTAAAATCAATCAGAGTGAAACAGACTTTGATGTCCAAGAAAAAAAATTAAAAATCAGAAAAAACTAAAATGTGAGAAAGCAATAGGACTTCCTTTATACGACGGATAAAGACTTGTTGGGGAGGGGGGGGGGGGGGGGTAGAGGATTGAAAAAGCGACATTCCAACAAATTTAATGGGATTTTTCAGTTTTCAAACGCCCACAAAATTCAAAATTCAAAATTCTTAACAAGCAAGAAACAAAGACGTTCCGAAACAAATAAGTAGTAACTTCAAAAATTTCCCTTTAGAAAAAGAGGTAAAAGATAGAATTTTGCGAATCTTTGAATTGTATTTTAAAATAAAAGGAAAAAAAAAAACTAACCTCGACAATGCAGAATTTTGAGAGCTGAATTTAAGATATACAGTAGTCTCAATAGAAAAATCCCAATGAAGAAACTGAAGTGAAGCTATAGAGGTATATGGTGTATATGTGTGTGCACGTCAGCATGTACTCCTTTTTCTCCGCTCTTCAGTTTTTGCAGAGAGAAAAGGATAGAGAAGGAAGGTTATAAATACTATGAACTATTTTATATATACTCGAAAAAATAAAACCCGGGCACTTGAATTGAACCGCTTTTTTGGGCTTCCGGTTTCGCTATGTGAAGTTGGATTGTTGGAAGGGAAAATGGAATTTGTAATTTATATTTTGGGTTTCATTGCATTATTTTTCCAATATAATTTTTTGTTATAAATTACACGATTAGATTTTTTATTCTTTCAACTCCATAACAATATCATATTTATTTAATTTTATTCGTAAATATCATTTTTTCATTAATTCATATAGATGTTCCCCAAATAATTATTTTTGACAATTTAATCATTAGCTTAAATAAATTAAAATAGTAAAAAAATGTAATAAAAAAATTACAATTGAATATCATAATTTTTTCAAAAGTACAAATAAATCTTAAATCTTTTATTTTTATACATATTTCACTTAAATTAATAAAAAAAAATATGTAATCAAATCCCAAATTTTTTAATTATATTCATCGAAATGACTGCAGTTTAGACAAATTTTCATATAGAAGTCTGTTAATTGCCAAAAAATAAAGCATGTAACCTAAATTTGACCAATTTAACAATAATAAAGTAGTATATTCACATTCTATTATTTAAAATAATTAGAAAAAAATTTAAAAAATGAAAAAGAAAAAGAGATCATCTTCCTTACCCCACTTCCACCTCTTCTCAACAGGGCCCACCTCACCCGGTTTGCCGAGGCAAACGGAGCAGATTTTCCCCTCTGATTGTACCTTGTTTGGGGGTGGGGGTAGGAAGATGACTCTTTTTTTTTAATTTTTAAAAATAAAAAAATTATTATTTATTTACATTTTTAAAAAATTACCAATTTTTCTCTTTAATTTATTTAAGTGAGTAAAATTGTTAATGGAGAACATTTGTATAAATTAATGAAATAATGAGGATCATATCTACGTATAAATTTGAATGTAGATGATATTGTAATGAAGTTGAAAGAATGGAGGACTGTGAGTATAATTAACGCCTTTTTTTATTTCCTTCCGTTGAATTTAATACCGCTGCCAAAAATGGACAAGGAAATTGAAAATTTTAGAATCAATGTATTTTAAATTCAAAACTGAAAGAATAACTTAAGATAAAAACTGAAAATTTCCCTTCTCTAATCTTTGTTTGGTTTTGCTTACAAGGTTGAAAAAATTTAAATTAAAGTCAATAATTAATTTTAATCATATATTTAATGAGATTCAAAAAATTTCAACCACACATTTTATCAACTTTTATTAAAATCTGCTAAAGAATTAATTTTTAGTAGTGTTATAAAAAAACATAAAGCATGATTAGGCATTGGACTGAATTTTAAACTTTTCAGATCTAGGTGGAGGTGAGGCGTGGCTAAGTGTAAAAGCTGAGTTTCACATTTAGACAGAGCTTAGACGCCGCATAAACAAGCTTTTTAAAACAGTAATTTTTAGCAAAAAGATACCAGTTTTATCCCTTCTCATATTTAATTTGAGTTCGTGGCCCAGGCCCACTCATCAATGTTTTGGACATCCAGTATTTAATTGGACCAATTGACAGTAAATTGTCTCTGGTCCAAAGGGACTAAGGCCCTTATAACTCCTTTAACAAAGGTCTAAACCCAATAAGATTCTAACGGAGCTTGGGAATGTGTTAATAGTGTTGAATGGTCGAGTGATCGTGTTGATCTATTTTAATCTGTAAATTATTAAATATAACACTGACTTCTATTACATATTATCTTTCCCACTTATTACATTTTAAATGCTTTCAAATTCAACCCATTTCATATGCTTGAAAAAAAAATTTTCCAAGTTAAAATCTAACTTATTTCAAGATTAGATTCCAACCAATTTCATCTATATAAGAATTTTTATTTCAAGGTAGAAATTCATCTGTCTCTATTTTTTTTTTAATTCATATTAGAAATTGTTCATTTTATAGTATAAATCATAAAAATATATATACATATTTACTTTAAATTTCTGTAAATATGAGTTCAATTTATATGAGTTGATTAAAAAATCAATTAAAAATGTGTAAATTTGTGTTAACAGTCTCATGTTCTATTAACAGACCTCTTAAATAAACCATAAGTCTGTTGAGGCCATTGTTTTAGCCTTAACAAGCATGTGGTCTGTTAATTTTGGCCTTAACAGACCATAGGTCTGTTAATAGTCTGTTAACAAATTATTTATTAACAAATGGTATGTTAACAGTAGTTATTAAATAATGGTATTTAATTCTTTTTTACGTAAAAAAATGTCTTTTCAACTTATTAAATATAAATTAAGTACTTTTACAATTCGAAGAGTTTGACGTGACCTTTTAACTAAAGCGGCCGCTTGGGAATAGATACCTTCACAAAAGTCTTGTCCATCTACTCATCAAAGGTACAAGTTAAAAACTATTTTACAAATAATTCGTTCATCTTCCTATTTCATTTCACTTATATATTGATTCAAGTATGGGAGTAATGATGAACAATTTCAACCCTTGTTCTACACATTGAACGTCGAAAAGAGGCAAAACGTGAAGGGGAAAAGAAAAAAGAACAATACGAATTGTATCATAACTCTTTCTTTGACATAACACTATTTTTCAGATAACTAAGTCGTGTTTTCTATAGTAACCAAACCTTCCCAACATGTCTTGTTATTGAAACTATATGAATAAAAAATAAATAAATAAATAAATAAACTAGAAAAATAATTGTTAGTGGATCGTTTGCCACACAAAAACAGTAGGCAGGATTACCACTTGTTTGTGTAAAGTTAAGGTTTAAGAATTAAGATTTAGGGGGAAGCTGTGGGACCCACGTGAGATACGGTCGTGTGCGTGGTGGCCGAGCCCTGGGGCGGTCAATGCGGAGAAGTAGAATAATGTTAGATTAGATTGACGTCGTTGTATGCCAAACCCCCACCCTCTCATTTGCAACACGCGCTAGTATTTTTGGTAAATATTCATTTTAATTTTAGTGCATTTAAGAATATTATTTGTATTGGAATTAGATAAAGTATTCAATTAAATTCAAATATAGTGTGAGGGGAGTGATTGATATCGACCACGCTGAGAGACTGTTGGGTTCAATATGTGTGTGTTTTGACGATATGAGTGAGGTGATGACATAATAAATATTGTGCGAGAATCATATGTGTTGAGATATGATTATTTTACGATTATGTGTATAATGGTGTATAGTGGAAGAAAAAAATGTTATACACCGACTTTTTCTTTGGCCAAAATAAAAAATAAAATAAGTAAATAATACATGTTTAATTGACTAAAAAAGAAGTAAACTTACTTTTGTGAGAAGGTAAGTTGGGCATGCTTTTAAACTAGCAACTTTTTTTAAAAAAAAAGTAACTTTCAAGTAAAATCATAACATATTTGGAAAAATAAAGTTAATTAAAATTAACTTCTAAAACTATAAACATATTTGATTAACACATAAAAATTACTTTTAAGTAAATCTGCTTTTATTTAAGTTTAGTAAAACATGGATGATCCTACACTAATTTTGAAGTTTGGTAATTTTTCTCATATAAAGATTTGATTCCGAAATGAGAAAGCGAGAGGAAATGGACCATTTTTTAAGTATGTACAAGTTTCGTTCAATTGAGCACAAATTTGTTTTTTATTTTTTTTAAATATATTTTTAACACATTGCCACGTAAATAAGAACATGTCAATATATTTTTTGACACCTCACCATATTATATATTGACGTCTTCTAATATATTAAAAAATATTATTTGCTAAAATTTTAAAATATATTTAAAAAATCGTTAAAAGCGAGAACAAGTTCGAGAATCAAAATAGTAGATTTAAATTCATTTTATATAGAATCTAAGCACTTTTGATTCATTAAAAAACAAAGTTGCAATTCTATTAAACGTCAATTCCTAAACTAATTTTGAAATTTCTATTCATTACAGATTTTCGGGTAAATTTAATAAATGGCCACCAAACTAATTTAAAGTTACTATTTACCTACTCAACTTAAAAAAAAATTTTAATTGCTCATTTAACTTTCTAAATAGTTTATCATCCATCACTTATTATGAAAACGTTAGGTTGAGCGGACGAAAATTGCCACGTAGTGAATGAAAAATTGAAGTGACATAATTAAATTGTTAAAATCATCCACTTAACTAAATTACAATAGTCAAACACGTATTTAGTTTGTTTTAAAAGATGTTTCTCCAAGCTAAAGACGTTTTTTCAAAATTAGAAAAATATTTTTTAAAGTAATCTAAAAGCGTGTTTGACTATTAAGATTTTGTTACGTCGACAATTTTAACAATTTAATTATGCCACATCAATTTTTCATTCACCATGTAGTAATTTCTATCCACTCGTTTTAATGTTTTCTCAATGAGTGATAGATAGTAAACCATTTGGTAAATTAGGTGAGCGATTGAAAATTTTTCATGTTGAGTGAGCAAGTAGTAACCTCTTATTAGTTTGGTGGCCATTTATTAAATTTACTCCAAATTTTCACCGCATTTGATTATTGAGCGCGTGTGTAAAGGACATATGGGGAGTAGAGTTGAGGGATGTAAAAGGGAAAGGATACAGTTCCCCGCAATTCGTGCGCTCCTATTTGTTTATGAGAATCGATGTACCGACCCTGCCACGGCACGTGCTCACGTGACTCATTAATCTCATATTCTCTACTTGCTTTCGTTAAATAATGAATACGACAGAGTTTTGCATCGATCTTAAACATGATTTGAGCACTCCCCATTTTCATCATTCCATCAAATGGAAAAAGAATCCTATTCTCTTTTGAGATATTCGGTAACGTGAATTATGTAGTAATAAATAATATTAAATAAAAACATATATCATTTACTATATTGCTTGTTATCATTTAAAAGTGTATACCAACCGTATCTAACATATTTTAATTATTAAGATTTAAGTTTCTTTTTAAAAGATTAAAAAGAATAGTCTAATTTCTTATATATTTAATTAGTTATTTAATTAAAATCGATTAAAATTTATCCTTAATATGAAACTATAAGATGGTGATTTTTTTGAAAATATTAACTTTAAAATCTGATTACTAGTTTGAATTTTAAATAAGTTGACGCTTATTTAAAAAAAAAAAATAGAATTGAGAAGAATCAAAATAGAGAAATGAGAAATTTTGTGAATGATTAAGCCTTGTGTTGAAATTTATAATTTTAAATAGTAATAAATGGAAACTCTTAAATTTTTAAATATTATTAAATCAAATTTAAGAGTGGTTAGATTGCAATCACATTTATTCATAAATGCAATATGTTTTAATTGTATTAAAGGTTCTTAATTTTTATTTATTGTCACATTTATGTCTTTTACTTTTTTCATCAATTATTATCTTTAATTTTCTATTAATTACTTGTCTATAAGAGCATCTTCAATATAATAATGTCTCGTTGATGTGACGATTATATGAAGGAGACAAAATTGATATGGCAGAATTTATTGTAGAATACTGTCTAGTTTTAGACATTTTATTAGACATATTCCACCCAATTTTTTCATTAAATTGTGTCTATCTCTCTTATCTATTTTTCTTTTTTCTTTCATCTTTCTACATTCTCTCTCTTCATTTCTTTTCGCTCCCTTACCACTTAGATTTTAGCATTGGAGATGCTCTAATGACAGTTTTCATCTAATAACTCTATTAGCGTGCTCTAAAACGAAGGACAAATATTTTATCATAATTTAATATTTATTTTATTTTTTACTTATTTAAAAATATGATGGACAAATAAGTTATTTTACTCATTCTTAACAAAATTTTTAACTGAAAATTGTCATCATCAAAAAGATGTACTAATTAATAGAATGTTGATGATAAAAATGGGATGAAAAAAGTTAAAAACATAAATACAATAATGATTAAAGTTTATAGACATTTTATACAGTTGTGGTTTTAATATATCTAGTCCAAATTTAATTCAATGTTACGTCACAAACGTTTTCAAGATGGGTTATTATATTCACACCACTTTATTTGTCAACAACACTATATTTTAATTGCAATGAATGTATCCAAGTATTGCCCATTTTTGCATTTATGTCTTTAACTTTTTTTTTATCATATTTTTATCATCAGCCTATTAAGTTTTACATTTGTCTTTGATGATGATTTATGTTCACAAAGTTAATTAGGATGGCATAAAAAAAATTGTCCATTTTTCATATTTTTAAATAAGCAAACTAAATAACATGAAAGTTTGACAAAATATTTTTCTTCTATTTTAATTCAAATTAGTAGAATATTTGTACGAAAATCATTATTAGATACGAGATGTGAAAGTTAATGATAAAATATATGATAAAAAAAGTTATACACATAAGTACCAAATGTCAAAATTTGAGAGACATTTATTGTAATTGAAATGTGGTATAGACAAATAAAAATGACATTGAGATTAGTACAAACTAAAAAATCATCCTTCTTAAAGGGATGACGATGAAACAAGAATTTGTTTACAATTTTGGTACCACCCTCGAATGAAGAAAGGGGGGAGTGCCCAAATCTGAGTTTTTATATTTTATTAGACATAACATCGACCGTACATTATATTATGATTAAGGTGAGATTTTGTGTAATCTTTAAAATATCAATTTCTATTCACCACTTGCTTTTGACTGGTAAAGATTCTGTTAGGACCATTCAAATGTCCTATTTACCCCTGCTGCCTCACTAACTTGTACTATCAACATTTATTACACGTGTGTTGAGGATATAACCTAATATTCTATCACAAATATGCTTTACTATAATATTCCAAGTTACATTTAAATACAACAAATGCATCTAAAATATAATTTACCCTTTATAATGGTTGGTTTGGTAAGGTAAAAAAAAAATACAGTAATAGACTATGTTAAGAAAAAAAAATTAAATATTATTTTTTATATTTTTAATTTTATATATTAAACACAGTCTAAGAATTAAAGCGTCTGCTGTCTAGAAAGAATTTTTGTATAGTCAATAGCCACTTCTTAATGATTATGAAAAATATTTTTGTGCATCAACTTTTTGTTGATGGAAACGAGAATGATATGATAATCTTGGTCTTGTGTTAATTTTCTTAGGGTGTGTTTGATAGCTTTCCATGGAAAATGAAAATATTTTCCATGTAAGTTGGAAAAGAAATTCTATCAAATGGGTGAGAAAAATTTTTTCAAGGAAATGGCCAAATGTGTGCTTTAGACAATTGTACCTTGAAAATCTTTTCCATTTTCCATGTGCCAATCAAACACAAAAGTGGAAAAATAAAACACATTGATTTGACAAGATTTTCCATGGAAGTGACATTTTCCATGGAAAATTTGTGAATCAAACACACCCTTATTTGATTCGTAGTATGGAAAAAGGGTGAAAAATAAAAATATTTTTCATGAAAGTGGGAAAATAAATTCCACTATCTAGACAAGAAAATTTTTTCCAAGAAAGATGACAAATCCATACTTTACATGCTTGTACCTAGAAAATGTATTTGCTTTTCCATATGCCAATCAAACAACAAAGTGAGAAAATAAAAATGTTGGATTTGACAAGATTTTTCATGGAAGTGACATTTTTCATGGAAAATGTTTGAATCAAACACACCCTTAAATTTTGTATAATACTTCTTTTTCTATTTGTTTTATTCGTATAAAGATCGACAAAAGAATTTAATAGAAGAGCTGCGCAAATGACTTATAAATTTTCCTTTACTAAGTTTAGCAATCAAACTCACCCCATTTCTTTTGAGTCATCAACAAATTAAATATATCAATATTACATAAATAGTTATTTTTAATTATTTTGAAATGGTGGTGATGGGACGGCCTGATGGCGACAGCTTGGTCGATGACTGGTGGTGGCAAAGATGTGGTGGTAGACTAGTGATGTTTATAGAGGTGTCAAGACGGGAGGGCCGACCGAACCGGCATCGGCCCACCCGCGTCGACCCGGAACCGCGGGCCGGCCCGTGAACCAGGCGGGCTGTTCACGGGCCGAGAAGGCCAACCCGCGGGCCGTTCACGGGCCGAAGAGGCCAACCCGCGGGCCGGCCCGTGAACCGCTTTGATTTTTTAAAAAAAAAAAAAAAGGGCAGAAAATTGAAACTTTCATATTTGAAATGATATTTAAAAAAAAAATAAAAAAACAAATGGCAGAGAGCCGTTTAAAGTGAAAGATGTGACAGATGCATTCACGTTTTAGTCTTTAAATATATAAATAAAAAATAGAAATTGAATTAAAAAATTAACAAATATGAATTTATCATTGTTATTTATTTTTTATTTAGTAATTTAACACATTTTTTGTTATATATGTAAATATATATTTTTTTAATTACAATAAGTAACTAAATTTTTTTAGTAATTTCAAAAAAAATTAATTTTTTATTCATACGGGCCGAACCGGATCGAACCGCGACCCATACGGGCTCGACCCGTATGGGCCAATGGGTGGGCCGGGCTTTTGAAAAAATTTCGTGGGCTGGGCCGACCCGGCCCGCAACCCGCAGTGGCGCGGGCTTTTTCGAACGCAGACCGTTACTGGGCCTCATCGGAGGCGGGCCGACCCGGCCCGCTTAACCCGGATTGACACCACTAGATGTTTAGTAGGTACGATTTAATATTTAAGAAATAATTTCTTTGCATCAAATTTTTGTTGATGGAAACGAAAGTCATATGATAATCTTGTTCTTGCGTTAATTTTCTTAAATATTGAATTATTCGAATTTATTTATTTATTTTATTCGTATAAAGATCAACAAAAGAATTTAAATAAGCGACTTATAAATATTCTTTTATTACATTTAACGATCAAATCACACAATATCTTTTTAATCATTAATAAATATATTATTATTAAATAAATAGTTATTTTAAAAAGTATCCCTACGTCTTCACATAATACTTCCATACAAACTACGTAAAAAGTTGTTTGAAATTCCAAATATCATCGATGCCAATAATATATAAAATTACAAAAGTTGGAAGTGTGATTTATGAATACCATCTTTCTTTTTTCATTACTTTATACTTTTTTTAGTACAAAAGTCCCTTATAATTTATATAGTTGTGAGTAATCTATGCTTTCAATAATTTCAACATATATAATAGAAGTAAAACAAAAAGTCTATGGGAATATTTTTTATTAGAGTTAATTAAATTTCTCACCAATAATTATGAACAACTTGCAATAATTTTATTGTGTTGTGGTTTGACTTTTAAGTTTAAGAACAATGCAGGCATAGTGTTTCTCAGATAATATAAATAGTAAACTTCAATTATTATTTTTAATATACCTACTATTCATCAAATATCAACTCATCATTGTACCATTATGGGAATTTCAAGACAATAATTATTTTTATATAAATTATAAATTAATAAATGAAAAATTGGAGAGAATTTGATTCACTTGTGTTGACTTTAAAAATTGGTTAGTGCAAAGAGTTTATTTGGCATGGTTTATAAATCGTTTTTAGTTTATTTTAACCATTATTTTTTATTTTTCAACCTACTTTTAATATGAAAAGTCAACAATTTCAACTCAAATAAACCAATATTGATTTATAAACTAGTTTATAATCTCTGTTAAACGGACCCTAAATTAGAGCAACAAAGACGACACACGATCACCTGACTTAAGATGAAATATGTCGTTTCTTTGGTTGTTTTCTTATTTAGAGTTCATTTGGTGTGGATTATAAATTAGTTTATTTGATCAATTTTTTTGCCTAATAGCATGACATTTTTTACTATTATTAGTCAAATAAACCAGTTTATAATCTACACCAAACGAGCACTTAACCTTTGATACGTTATACATCAACTCTTGTTAACAATAAAAAAGTAAAAAATAGTATTGACATGTTCTTATTTATTAATAGAAGTTAATGGATCGAAATATAAAAAAAAAAAAAAAAAAAAAAAATTGAAATTGCTTTCAATGTTTTCTGTGATCGGATAACATGCACGGCTCCAGACTTTTATTGCATATACTTTCAAAATTTAATTCTCAACTACCAAAGGGTATAAGGGTCATTGACTTGAAGGCCCCCACCCCGACGCCCACCCTCACCCCCACCCCAAAGGATGATAAAAGCTGTCCCCACTGTATTTCATGGTTAAAATACAATACAAAAACAAACCCCAAAAAGAAGCAACATCACTTTTACACACACACGCCCTCTCTACTAGTAGCACTGTACTTGCCTTTTTTTTTTTTTTTTTTATTGCCCCAAGTAATCAGGTTTGGTATCCCACAGAGAGAGAGAGAAAGGGTTTTGTTAGTCCTACTACTGTCCCTTTGTGGTTGATGTTTGACAAGCACTTTCAGTAGATAAATTCTTACAAGACTCAGTAGAAACAATTGTTTCTGATTGTTCAAGTGAATTAGAGAGATAAAGTGGAGAGAGAGATAGAGAGATGGTGGGCTCGGGAGCATCAGATAGGAGCAAAGAAGCAGTTGGGATGATGGCCCTTCATGAGGCCCTCAGAAGCGTCTGTCTCAACTCAGACTGGACTTACTCTGTCTTCTGGACCATTCGCCCTCGCCCGTATGTACCCTCTCTTTTCCAAAACTTTTATTGTCTTGATTTCTCGTTTCGTCATGCTTAAAAATGACTTCTTACTCGATTCTTCTCTTCCATTTCTTGTAGGAGAGTTAGAGGTGGCAATGGCTGCAAAGTTGGGGACGACAATGGTAGCTTGTAAGTGTAAAGCTGTCATATTTTTGTTTAATTTGACTTTTCCTAGAACAGAATGTTGAAAAAGAAACATGGGTGGCGGTTATTTGTGTTCTTTTTCTTAGATTTATCATTTAGGTTGTTGATTTTTTGTTTGGTGCACAGGATGTTGATGTGGGAAGATGGGTTCTGCAGAGGCAGAGCTGCAGACTGTTTAGATGAGATGGATGGAGAGGATCCTGTCAGAAAAGCCTTCAGCAAAATGTCAATTCAGTTATATAATTATGGAGAAGGGTGGGTACTGGGTAGGTGCTTTTGGTTTTTATAGATTGGATGGTTTAATTTCTCTGTCATTCTCAGTGACCCAAAACTCAGTGGATTTATGATTAGGCTGAACAGGGAAGTGAAATCAAAATGTGAAAAAGTTTTAAGTTTTTTTATGTGTATTGTGATTGGGTGAATTTTGGATGCAGGTTGATGGGGAAAGTTGCTTCTGATAAGTGTCATAAATGGGTATTCAAAGAACCAGCAGAGTGTGAACCAAATATCTCCAACTACTGGCAGAGTTCATTTGATGCTGTATGTATATCAAGACAAAAAAATTTTATAGCATGTTCGATATGTTGAATTGTGATAGAACAATTATCTTTTAAAATAATGAGTCATTTTCTAATAAGATTGGAAATTATGGTAGCTAGCTAAGAAAGTGGACTTTTCACCTCTCAATTATTGGTCTGATAGAACTTGTGTTACATTTGTGATTGATGAATCTTCCCCCTTAATTGCAGCTTCCTCCTGAGTGGACTGATCAGTTTGAATCAGGCATTCAGGTCAGAATCATTTGTTCAAAACAGATAATTCACTGTTTGCATACAGTTTTTATCTTCTTCTTTTCTTTTAAAAATCTGTTAATCCTTAAATGCTTAATGGCTTAACCTTAGTATCCTTTGACATGTCTTTAGACTATAGCTGTTCTTCAAGCTGGACATGGCCTACTTCAACTGGGTTCTTGCAAGATTGTGAGTTTTATTTATTAATATTTCTTTATTATAATCATGTTATTTTGTCCGGCTTAAGAAATATGTGATTTCGCATCGCTTTGAGCTCACAAGAGAATGTGTATATCCTGTTTCAGATACCTGAAGACCTTCATTTTGTGCTGAGAATGAGACATATGTTTGAATCATTGGGCTATCAATCTGGATTTTACCTATCCCAACTGTTTTCTTCAAATCGGAATGCCCCATCGTCTTCTGCAGTGCCCCTAAAGCAACCGTCAATGCCAATCCGCCCTCCCCCTCCCCCTCCCCTATTCAATTGGGGACCAAGGCCAATCCCTTCAGCAACTTCAGTCCTTAATGCATCTCCCAATTTTCAAAATTCTGCTAGACTTGGTATTTCTCCGTCCAAGGACGAAACACACATGTTCCTTCACCCCCATTTGTCAGAAGCAAGGATGGAAGATATGATGGGAGATCATGAAAATGACATCAAATGGCCTAATGGATTGAGTTTCTTCAATGCTCTAACTGGACGAACCGATGATGCCAAACTTCTGTTTAATCCTAATGGCCTAGGAAACAAGCCAGAAAATCCAAATTCAGATGCTTCAAGTTTGCACAACAATGGTGGTGCACATCCTAATGAGTTCTTGACTTTGGATAGCCACTCGGATAGCATTCGGAAAATGGAAAACAACAAGTTCAAGAGGAGCTTTACTTTACCTGCTAGAATGACTTCATCTTCTTCATCCGCTTCACTTGATCATCACGCTGCACACAATACCGGGGAGTATAGGAATGAAGCAGGAATGTACTCTGATGTTATGGAAACTTTCTTGGAGTGATTTTAGAAGTTTGCGTGTATGAAAGGATAATAGGTTGAGTAGTTGTATTTACGATGATGTTTCCTTTGATGTTCACCTTTGTTTTAGCATTTTCTATATTATGTTGCTGTTCTTTGATCCTCTGGGACATTATTTTTTCATAATTTGTTGTAAACTTCAGTTTGCCATGAAAAAGTTTAAAAGAAAATAAAATTTTGAACATTTCCATCAACATAGTGAGCTTGATAAGCTCTATTTTGTCTTGGCTCGAGTTTGGCCTTCGTGAGCTCGGTTTTGGTCATGGTCGACATTGACACGTTGTTTTTTTGGATCTAACAACTTAAATGCATTCCACTCATGTAAACTGTTACCCCCCCAATCCCACTTGGGCTCCATGTGTGCGTGGTCAAAGTCAACCGAAGCTATTTGTGCCGAGGAGGTTAGACAACCGAGGCTATTTGTGCCGAGGTGGTTAGTCAACCGAAGCTATTTATACCGAGGAGGTTAGACAACCGATGCTGTCAAAGTCCGACCCTGGTTGCGTGCTAAAAAAGCATTCCCTACCAAACCTGTGATTCAATCTCTGAAAGATTGATGGGACTGCCTGCCAATGCGGCTTGTCACAGTCATAGCCCCTTAGTTTGCAGCTGAAAGTGACTTCCTCATTAATGCTAATGACGTGACACCAAAGATGTGACTCAAGAACCCTTCAGATGGAACCACGTGTCGCACATCGAAGGGAATCATTCTTGTAGAATTTGCCTATAAATACTAAGCTTATTTCCACAAGAAAGGGATGTTGAAAATATTACTCTCACCACACATATATCAAGTCCTCTATTCTAATTATTCTTCAAGTGTTATAACCACCTGGGAAATTGTTAGTTAGAGGCCCTCAAGCTATTACCTCTCCCATAATGTGTTTCTCTTTATCCTTGGTTACCTACCCACCCGGGCCTAGGCATATCTGCGTGGTTGAATGAACCACGTGGCAATCCAAGTAAGAGGAAAAATACACGTAGGAAGAGAAGACGTGGGGTTCCTGTTGGTAGCTATTTTTGGAGGTCAACATAAACTAACAACTAAAATGTATTCCACTCATTTAGACCAATGCTTTTTATACTCACAATTCGATGTCAACTATCCACCTTGTTGGGTAGAAGAAAAAAAACACCTTTAATCGTGCATAAAGCGAATTAACTGGTCTAATTGCGGGATTAATGGCCAAATATGCGTAGATACTGCAAGCAGAACCATAGAAAGTGAATTGACAAATTCCTCTCGTTAGTCCCAATCATATCTTTCCTCTTTTGAATTTCCCCAATGGGACCTCTAAAGCATCACGGCAAATCTGAAGATTAAGTGCATGTTTTGAAGTGCTAATAAGGACCTTTTAAGCACTCCCAAATATGCTCCTGTTTGTTGAAGTAACGGAAACAATGGAGTGACACGAAAAGTGTGTTAGTACATTATTTTATCGTTCTAACTGCTTGAAATATGTTTTGTTAAACTAGTTTAACTTTCAAAACGCTCTTTTTGCGAATAGCTGAAAAAGAAAGGGGAAAAATTATAGTGCCTTATAGGACTACTTGTGCTCTTGCAAAATGTTTCTTGACTTGAGTCCCTCTCTTGGTGGTGTTTTAATGGCATGACATTCTTTGCAGGCTGATACAAAAGACCTCAACACTCTTCTCCCAAATCCTCCTCTTAAATCAATCCCATTCTTGACCTGTTTTCCCGATTTCGACTTTTCGACAGATTCTGCAGCTTTACTTGATCTTGATCTTGAACCCTGGTGCATCAGCACTGGTGCCGGAGCAATGAATTGCCACCTTCGAGAAGAGGCATACTGCAGTGTATTTGCTAATGATTTGTCTGGAAATTTTTCCCTGTTTAATGATTTTCTTTCAGAGGCCTCACTTGTACTTGTTCTAGCACTGCTACAATTGCTTCTTCTGCTGTTCGTGCTGTTACTGCGAGACGACATTAAAGAATCATTGCTGCTTATACTGCTTGTTGATCGTGAATAATTAAAACTATTTGCAGATTGAAGTGGAAAAACATGTGGTAAAAGCCGGCCATTCAAGAACAAATGATCGGCTGGACAATCTGGTGTTTTTGGTGTAACACATTCGAATTCGAACTCGGCCATGACTGGAAAGGATAAAGTTGCCGCCGGAACTGTAATTTCACCGGAGATTTTGCATGGAAATTTGTGGTATATTGATTAAACTGAGAAGGCCTGGCGTTTATATGAAGCTAAAGTTGATATGAACGGAGCATAAGAGTGGGTCTTTTCCCCTAAAGAGGGGTTGTGCAGTATGAAATGGACCCCAGCTTGTTGGGGAGTCTTAATTAACTGGCCAATCCCACCTTCAGTTAAATAAGGATAAATTACCGCTATGGTCTCCAACCTTTGAACTTCGTTGCAATGTTGTATCCAACCTTTTTTGTCATAAATCAAACTTCAACCTTTGATGAATTAGCATCGTTCGGCCTTAATGACCATTTTATGCATATCTTGAAATAAGAAGTCAAAGACAAAATTACCATTATTTTAAATAATAAATAACTAAAAATAAATTATCTCTGCTTTCTGTCGATACTAATAGTATAACAAACATGAAAAGTTAGAGAAACAAATAAAAAATATAAAAATATGTGACATTATATATGAAATATGTTGAAATTGTATATGAAATTTTTGAAATTCATATATCAAATATGGGTTAAAATGTGAAATTCGCAAAAAAGTTAAATAATATTTTTTAAATTATTTTATATTTTGTAGTAAATGGTGAAATTATCACTTAAATTATTAATCATATCTTCAAGATTAATTGCTATTACTAGGTGAGAAGTGACGACAAGCTCCTAAAGATAATGTAAATTAAGAAACATATGATACTTAAAACTAGTACTTTCTACCAGAATTTTCCATGGTAGATAACTGTAATTTTCTTGCTTTTGGCCAATACAACTTGCAAAATAAAAAAAAAAAAAGAAGGGCCTTGAATAAAGCAGTAATCATACATATTATAGGCTCTAAGGCTTTGTTATCTACATTATGGGCTCCCATTAGCTTTTATAAAGCAAAAGATACATGTCTGCATATTGGTGTTGGGGGGGGGGGGGGGGGGGGGGGGGTGGGGGTGATTGTAGCTTAGTATTAAAAAAGTGCGACAAAATCTTATATCAATTAGTCTTGGAGTAAATGATGAGTTTATAAGAAATTGAGTTACTCCATTTAATAGACTAATGTTGTAATATAGAATTCCATTTTGTTACACATAGATCTCTAAATTATGATTGTTGTTGTAATTATCTTTTAGTTTTAGACATTTTAACCATCAAAGTTTTAATGTAGCACTTTGGTCCCCAATATATGATTTTTGCTTAGTTAACCATTAAAATATTAACTTTTTGTTGAAAAGACGATTAATAAATTTAGTTTGTGGGAAAATAAAACCAGAGAATTAGGTGGCCAAAAACCACAAGTGAGTGGCTCTCAAACCTTGGTTGGGGGAAAGTGGCAAGGTTGGGGTTGGGAGTTCGCTAGTGGAAACGAACAGAGAAGTCGAATAGGGACAGGACGGGGTAGGAATAGAGAACTTAAGTTTTACATAAAATACAAATAGCTAACTTACACGTGCATGTCTGTAGATTGAAATCATTAAAGTACAAGTATATCCAAATGATGGTTTCAGAATAGCTTTTTCTTTTTGTCTGTGGATGCAAAAGCAAAAGTTTAGGATAACGAAATCTTAGTTGATTGGATCAAAACAGTTTTTGAGAATCCAAACATAGCGACAACTTAGGTGTTTAGTATTTCATTGTCTCCCCATTAGGGTTTACGTAGAAGACTCTTGGGTCCATGCACATCTCATTATGCTTTTGGGACCACTTCATTTGTTATTCTATGTTGCCTGGGCCTCTAAACAAGTGTATTTTGATCTTGATAATTAAATCTCGGTCTTTAATGCTATATTTTTTTAAGTTTAATTTACGATTCGATGAAATTTGAAGATTTTATTGTGGTTTATATCCAACTCTCTTTCAATGGGCTGGGCAGAAATGCCCAGCATGCCTGCCTGCATGTTATGCTTAAAAAAAGCTATTCTCTTTTGTTGTTTTTAAGAAAAAAATTTAATTTTCACTTTCTTTTTACTTTTTATTTTATTTAATAAAATTTCATCTTTCATATCTGATACTAGAAGAGAGACATTTATGATTCATTCTCTTTTCCAAAATCAGTAGTTTAACTATCTTGTATAAAAAGTCATTGATAGCTTAGAAAGATAATTTACAAGTGTCGCAATTAATGAGTAAATCTTTCCAAGTTTAAAAAAAATAATTTTGGCGCTATATTGATTTTAAAGCCTAATATCGAATTGCACTCTATAATATTAGACCAATTAACTAAAATAGAATATCAAGAATAAAATTTTAAAGATGATGTTTGACAATTGTGTATATAGATATATATATTAAAATAAAAAATAAAAAATTCAATGAGCTTCTATGTTAATATAAATTGAAATAAAAAACAAGAGTTTACTATAAAAACTTGTGACACAAGTAGAAGAGAGATGCGAGGGGAAGAGATGCGTGAGAGAATGGTTGGATTGAAATTTTGAAAAGTCGAACTATAATTTTTTTTAAAAAAAATTGACATTCATATATTTATGGACTCAAAATCCATACAAATCTGTTTAAATCTTGTAATTAATAAAATCTTCAAAATTTATTAATTATTGAGAACACTTAAATTTCTAAAGAATCTATTTAAAATCCTAAATAAATACACATAAATTTCATTTGAATTTATTAAAATTTGAGTTGAAAAAACCAAAATTTACATAAATTTTTAAAATTCATTTAAACAGACACCTTTTAATTTGTTTGGAACCAATCCCAACTCACCCAACAAAAGAACACTAATCCATGCCTTGCGATTGCTTGTTTTGCGGAGACTGCAGCTTGACATCAGTCTTAATAACTCAAATAGTTTGGTTTCATCAATTTTGATTGTTAAAAACGGTTTAATTTTAAGTTTGAGATTTTATCAATCTTCTTAAATTACTAGATTTTGGAAATAGATCAAAAACCATCTAAATTGAACTGCTTACATCCCAACAGGAGAAATATTTTATACAGATAATAAACTGCCTTCAAACAATGAAGAAAAGAGAGGCTGAAAAGACAAAAAGTGAGCAAATTTTGGAACTCAGCACACTTCAGTGTCAAACTTGAGAGATATACCCATGCTGAATAGCTCCTGACAGAGTAACTTAGCCCCATATGGCACATTCGCCTTAACTACGTGTTCTGCCGACTCACAGAACCGACAATAGGGACCTCGGATTTTCCGTCCACCAAGTACTGACCTTTGGATTACATTTGCCATGTTTTTGCATTTCCCACATATGTGCATCTGAGAGGAATCACTTAGGGTGAAGAGGCGTTCGTGCAGGTTGGCTGCTGCACCATGGGCTATAAGACAGTCGCGTTCCATTTCGCCAAACTTGATTCCACCAAATCGCTTTCGGTCTGCCACTGGCTGACGAGTAAGAGGGTGGACTGGCCCCGTGTTCCTGAATTTCACTTTGTCTTCAGCCATGTGTGTCAGGCGCTGGTAGAATGTGGGGCCCATAAAAATGAGGGAACGAACCATTTCACCAGTATGACCATCATAAACTCTCTCGTTTCCCCATCTTGAAAATCCAAGCCTGCCAGTCAGATGCACTCAGATTACTTGTGTATTATATTTTATCTGTACATATGCTCACTAAAGAAAATACAAGTATAGCAATGTTAAGTTACTCCTTTTAGAGTTCATACCTATGAAGCTGGTCTGTTACAGCCTCCATTGATGGAGTAGAAAACGGGGTGGCATATTTTAGTGCACCTCCAAGGGCTATCCCTTTGCCCAAAGCAGCCTCTAGAAGTTGACCAGGCG
Organism: Forsythia viridissima; assembly: GCA_030279155.1. Classification (NCBI taxonomy): domain Eukaryota; kingdom Viridiplantae; phylum Streptophyta; class Magnoliopsida; order Lamiales; family Oleaceae; genus Forsythia; species Forsythia viridissima. The sequence continues at coordinate 905,615 of CM059033.1, forward strand.
TTTGTCGGGAAGGAAATGCATGAGGGTTTATCACAATATCTGGAACTATCCCTTGCATGGTGAAAGGAAAGTTTTCTTGAGACTCCAGGAACCCCAGGACACCCTTCTGCCCATGCATGCTGGAAAATTTGTCCCCGAGGCATGGAGAACGAACCTGCAGAGCCATTCATACAAGCATAAATACCAAAAGGAACTAATGCAAAAATACGGTTTTATTCTAATGCCCACGGGTGGGCATTGGGACATTACACTCGTCCATTGAGTGTAGGACAAGTGTCCCGGTGGGCATGAGAACGGTGCTATGCAAAAATAATCAAGTTCTAATACTGGTCACTGGAAAAGCCCAAGTACATCAAAATTCACATTTATATCACATTAAACAGAAGAAAGTAGCATTTAGCACCTTGCCGCCACGAAAATGGAAGGCGGATCACATGAGTAGCAGCACAAAACAGCTGAGGTCAAGTCGTGGAGGTTTTGCATGACGGGGAGATAGAGGGTGGGGCAGCGTGAGAAAGGAGGAAAGAAAAGAGAGAAGAAATAAGAGGAAGTTTCTAGCCGGACAACTGCAGTATTCGGTTGTAAAATATTCTTCCTACACTACGTTTGCAGTTTTCACTTTTCACTTTTCTTAGTTTTAACAGTAATCATACAGGCAATTCTTGAAAGACCTTTCAACTTCAAGAGCAGTTAAGAAGGCTTTAAGCAATACTCTATAACCTGGTATCCTTTCCTTATAATTTAACATTTTCCTTTTACTGATGCTAATCAACTCAAAAGATATATCTATTTTGTGGTTCACACTGAACCAATTGTGAGGGTGCACCTTCATGCAAATTGTGCAAGAAATATAAACAAGGCCAACTGAAAAGTTGAATATTCTGCAACACAAATAAAGGGACAGCTTAAAAGCAAAGGATAGTGAGGTGCAACATAATACTGATGCTCCTATATTGTAATAAAAGCATTTATACATACTAAACTAAAATTACCTGTCTCAGAGATACAGCAGCAAAGTTCTTCCCATCGTCATTAGCAGAAAGCACCACTTTCTGAACCATACCTCTTTCAGTGTGCTTCAGCTTGATGCTGTGATCAACCCCCGATTCTGCATGCTTTCCGATGACAATATCCCCAGTTTGGAGGTTTGCACCAATGAAAGGAAACCCATCATCGTCAAGACTGTCAACTCGTCCAATTTTACTTTGTATCTTTCCAAAGTTTATGCAGTCCTCAGACTTGGGCTTCGTTCCCAGTGCTTCCTTGTTAAGTACCTCAGCTTTGTAACTTCTAATATGTTCAGAACGAAACATCCCACGTTCCATTGATGCACGATTCATCACTAATGAATCCTCTTGGTTGTACCCTAGATGAACATTGACAGCCACTATAGCACATTGTCCGTTGAAATATTCAGGGTGAGGCAGAATCCCCTTATGGTAACGAGCATACCTTGGCTTTCCAAGACAGTCGGAAAGCATTGTTCGGATAAGTGGTTTCTGTGGGTAATATAATTGATGAATGTTAGTATCGACTCTTATATTTGGATTTGTAGTGGAGAATCCAATTGCTTGTTGAGAGTGCTTCTCAGCCTGATACAAAATCCTCCTTGCATGGTCATGATTTACAAAAGGGATTATTCCACAGCTTATCCCTACTAAGAAAGAACTGTCAAGTTCACAGTGTGTATATTTCATAGGTGGATTCTCTTCCTTCGCTGTGAAAAGGTATGTAATTCCCCATGCAGTTTGACAATCTTCTTCCTCCTCAGGTCCAATGAGCTCGATGACTCCAATATCTAAAAGGGATTGAAATGAAAATTCTCCTTTGAAATCTCTAACTTTCCTCAGATTCCGGACAACTAAAAGAGGACGGAGTATCCTTCCAGCATCAGTAAATATACGCACTTCTCCATGATGTTGGTCCCTTTTGATCTCAATCTACAAGGAAATCAAGAAATAAAGATTTCAGAACAACATTAGAATGTGATACAATACTGATATACACACCTGCATTCAATTGGGCACATGCATTAGAATTTATGCAATAGTGTGCGATGCAGATTGGTTCTTAATGAAAAACAGTCACAAGTTTGTAACAAAGAATACAGTCACATCTCAACCACATAGAACCCCAAACGAATGCTAAGAAAGTTCAGAAAATTAGCAAGAAGAAACAAAAACTTCATACATGACCCTTTTTTATTTGAAAGCTTCAGACTACAAAGTAGCATGTCTGATATATAGTAAGTGCTTGTTTGGTAAAGCTTTTTGTAGATTATAACGAAATTGTAGATAAAAAGTGAATAAAAGTTGTGGTCCTACGAATGTGTGGATAAAAATGATGTTTTACCATCTTTTTTTATTTGAAAGCTTCAGACTACAAAGTAGCATGTCTGATATATAGTAAGTGCTTGTTTGGTAAAGCTTTTTGTAGTTTATAACGAAATTGTAGATAAAAAGTGAATAAAAGTTGTGGTCCTACGAATGTGTGGATAAAAATGATGTTTTACCATCTTATAAGTGCTTATAAGCACTCCCAAACAGCTAATGGGAGTGACTACATCAGCAACAACTTCCAGTTGTTGAACAATAGCTGATGGCATATCACATGTATTGTAACTTCAAATTACATGAATTTTTTACTTAAGTAAATATTTCACAACAATACCATGGTAAAGTCATGCATGATACAAATGGTCTTCCATCTATACAATTTGTGTACTGGATTAAGTGAAAAATTTAAAAATTATTGCAATTGCATTTGATATCACCAATAAACAAAAAAAGCATGAAATATTTTTATTTTGTAGTTCTTGCTAATAATGTAATGTAATAACATTTTAACATATCCTTTTAACTTCAAGGTTGCATCATACTGCCTCTTTAGAGCTACTAGAAACATTTAATGGGTGCAAGATAACCTGATGTGGCACTTCCATTTTGCGACGTTTTTGTCTGAGCTTTGCAACAAATGATGCTGAATCTTTACATGTTCCAACCCAATCTCCATCCACAAAAATTTTGTGCTTTTCATGGAGAGCAGTCGAAGTATCATCCACCAATTTTTCCAACCCGCACTCGTACAATTTATCAAGAATATGGTCCTGTTGCAGTATGCAAGTACTGACAAGACCCAAACTTGCCAGATTCTTAACCAGTCCACAATTTTCTCCATCTGGCGTAGTGAGGAAGCAAATCTTACCCCAGTGAGAAGGGTGCCTGTACCATCAAAGCCAAGAATTATTAGAGACTTACAACACTAGAATGCCAAACAAGATATGCGTTCATGAATCATGATCTGACATATATAGGTCGCTCACACAGACATTGATTTCGGTGCCGTTTCATTCGGCAAGGTCTTGGGACAACTAACTGATACTTGAAGGACAAATTATGTGGACATATCAGTATGTGACGTTCTTTACAAAATGTGACAGCAGCAGTTTCAAATGCACCATTGCATTGTTGATGAGAAATATTTATAAAAAGGATATATCACCCAATACCATGAGCAAAAGAAAGAATTCTAGAATTAAATCAATATAAACTTGCCCACTTCCTTGACAGATAAAATCATAAAACAGATACTTTTAAAGAAGATTTGTGAGGAATATCTTAAAGTAGTTTATGCTTCAACATAACTCTCTTCAATCTGTATATCACATAACAGAAATATCTTTAAACAATATACATTTGGACAATTCGACGCTACATCCTTCAAAAGTTTTGTTCCCTGAACAGATGCATACCACGCCTGAATAAAATATATTACGAACTCTAAAATCAGTATTCCACAATTATTGTAGCTAGGAGTTGAATAATTCATCTTTTGGAAGAACTATGGCCAGACTTTAAGATAAGAACAAGAAATATTGAAAGGATAACCACTTATTAATTGAAAGAAGTTGCAGCAAAGAGGCTGTATGCGTAGAATCAGATTTTCAGAGTTAAGTCGTGAAACTGGGTAAGGTAACTTCCAATCACTTATGGGTATCTAGCATCTCCAACCTTCCCTGTGTATGAAACCTGCTGGCGCGTTTTCCTCATATCCGCTGTTGTTTGCAGTGGATTTGTTCGCCTCAGTGTTGCCACCACGCCAGAGATCCTTTCCATCCTCCTGAAAGGATGTGACCATGCTCCAATTGAAAACGCTCTAGAGAGACCATTTGTTATGATTGAGGCATCCATGTAGTGTTCAATTGACTGCACCTCCCGATTGCCGTAAAGATCTCTTTGCATAGCCTTGATCATGCGCCTCTCAGCATGTTTAATATGAACTCTCAGCTCTCTCTCGAGCAACTCACCAGACAACTCCAACCTCTTGTTCCTGAAATCATCTCTATTATCTGCTTTTCTGCGTCCCGTATAACCTTCCAATAGACATTTCACCATATAGGCAAGAAAACGAGCCTTCTGTTGAAAGCTTTTCAGACTGGGGAACAGGTAGTTGCTGATGCATTCTTCGATTGATTCTTTAGGTGGGAATTTGCAACTCTTTATAAGTTTCTCCACTTGACGGATTGCCTTGTCCCCCTTACGAAAACCCTCGCACTGTTTATCAGCATCATGTATTGACGCGAGAAGTACATTTACAATAGCACAATCTTCAGTGCCCAAACCAATCAAATTTACTATCTCTCGGTCATTTTGAGCACCCAGGGCAAAGAACAGAATCCAGATGGGAATTTCTGTCACTGAGAAGTACACAGTCATGAACTTCTCTCCTCCCATGAACTGCTCCACTTTTGGATCTAATTTCATATAAACTCTTTTACGTTTCGAAACGGGTCGATATGCAATGGTCCACATAGGATCATTGGACAACCACAATCTTTTCAGGCATATTTGCTCCTGAGCAATGAAGGTCTGCAGATAAAGGTTGAAAGAAATTAATCAACAATTTACAATAATCACACAAGATCCAGTATAACTGAAAAAGGAAGAACCCTTCTAAATGGTTATAAACTTGGAGGCAGCTCCTATCCTGTACCCAATAGGTCGACTTGGTGAAATGAAAATAGGCTTATTGAAAGAATCATGAATGTTCCACCAGATGTTAGAATACCTTGATATATCAGCTTGGCCAAGTAATTATCCATCCAATATCTTTAAGCTGTATAAAATATTAAAGGGGTATGCAGAAAACATTTAAGTGAATAAAGGATGTTCTTCCCATTGGCAGATAAATATATTGTACCCAGAAGAAGTCAATCCATAGTAGACAAAGAACGAAATTTTCACCAATCACAGCGTAGTGTATCGCCTGAATGGTAATATTATTAATAACATCCCTTAAGGTATTCCATTCGTTTCTTTAGCAATGAAACTTCCTTGATAGTTTGGGGATGATCTGAACTTTAGAATTAGAAACCTCTCATCTGTTGAATCTCTCAAGACAATCCTCTTGCACATATGTTATTTCATTAGCAAACATAGGAACCATAGTTTAAATCATATGTTGTTGTACATTCGGAAGCCAGTCAGTTCTAACGACACCTTTACAATCACAACCATAAACATTATTACTGAACAAACAGTAGCAAAGCATTCTGACCTTCTCCGCGCCGTTGATTATAAAATAACCTCCACGATCGAATTCACAATCCCCTTTCTCGACCCCTTTCAGCCAACACAAATCTGACTTCACCATGACTGGGAGTCTCCCAAATATGATATCATTGTCATAGTCATTTAATACTTTATTCTCAACGAATTGTTCTATTCCGGTTTTGAATTTGTCACTCCGTGATAGATTTTTACAGTACACCTGAAAAGTTCAAAGAAGGAAGGAAATGGATTAAATGCCAAAGGTTAAAACTAGAAAAAGGGAAGGTGGCACACACGCACTCTGGGAGGATGCTGTTTATAGTATTTAGTAACTTAATGAAACTTTTAAAGTTTTTAGAAAACAATCAAGATAGCAATCAGTACAACATTGATAACAGCTCTTTAGAACGCTCATTCTAGCCCCATTCACAAAGTTATTGGAGTAAACTAATCAACAAATGACAACTAGAAAAGTGAAAAGCATGCAATTAGAAGAATAGAAAAAGGCAAATCTGTAATGTGCCAACAAGGTTTTAATATCCATAGCGATGTCCAACAAATTACCAAGTCTAAAAAAAATGAGTTGACCGAATTTCCTCTTACTTCATTCTTAGATAAAATTACAAGTCACGCCATTATACAATGACCAGAAAAGTAAAACGTGGAAGGTAAATAGCAGAATTATGAAGCATATTTTGTGTGGAACATTGATTCCCCAGAGGATCATGAGCTGCCCTGCCATAAGCAAAATATAAGAAAATCTTGCACTTTCAGTATTGTAAATTCAATTGTATAGACAATTATGTAACATTCAATAAACATGTCAAGGAATCACTTACAGCTAGCTTATTGAGGATGATAACAGATCTATTGGGTATTTAAATACCTCTAAACAAAATCAAATAAGTTGACAAAAAGATACATTAAAGTTATTTCCCAGTAATGTTACTTGGACTAGAATTCTTGACAATTGACTACTTACTACCAACAAATTGACATAAATACAAAAAGTACAGTAGTATACCACAAATGGAAGTATTTGAATTTGGATAGTGCAAATCTTCAATACAACAGAAGAGAATAATCAAAGCAGTTGGAACCAGATACATCTACAAACCTGGAGATGAGTTTTAACTTTTATCCTAGACGAATAGGTCATATTCTGTAGACGAGCATGACGAGGATACATTTCCAAAAACTCTTTACCACCTTCAGCTGCAAACTTCTCGCCTGTCCAAAATGTCGGCTGCTCAAGTGTGACCTTCCCAAACTTGAGAGATGCATACCTCCAATCACCATCTCCCCTTTTCGAAGGATCATAACCAGGTTCAACAACAATCTCACCAATAGAGTCGAACATTTTTTGAATACCATGTTTAATGAAATCATTATATGAATTGATTTGGTGACTAATTAGACCATTCTCCTCAAAAAACGCCGTTGACGCCTTTTTACAAAAACCTTTCAAGAAATCTTTATCTAACTCTTGCAAACAGCTTTCAGCCTCGTTATCCGAATCAGAATCATCAAAATATATATCATCAATGTCCATTGTGGGGGTACCATTTGAAAACTTCTCGCTAGGTCCAATATCTTCCATGGCATCCAAACCACCCATCACATATGGAGTCTGCCAAGCAAAATAAAACAAATAACAATTGATAAGTGAAACTATAATTTTTTGTTTCTTAAGAGCCACTAAAACAATTTGATATCAATTCCACCATAACTCTTTTACACTACCAATTCATTTAAATCGCTGTTCTATGAATAAACTCCTCTCTCCACACAATTTATAACAAAGGCATTTTCTTATAGATAAAGCCATAGGATATTAAAACATTTTTCCACAAAAGGAAGTTTTTATGAAAAGTAACTACCTTAGATGTTGCTCTTTAATAAAGGTAAAAGTAAGTTGAGCAATCACGAGAAAATTGAAAATTGCCATGCAAGAATTTACAAAAGCCTCCATAGAACCAGACCCCTCCCGCCTTCCAACCCCAGCCAGAAAAGTGAGGGGAAAAAGGAAGAAAAAAGAGTTCTGTGATTTTTTTCCTCCCAAATCAAATTTTGTTGGGGTTTTGGGCTTTATTTCTTTCATAACTTTAACTGGAGCACCAATAATTGGAATGCAAAGCATTAACCTTTGCCAGAATCATCCACATGAAAATGGGTTTAAGGAATGTTCATGACCTATGATACATTTCCTTAAAAAAATTGGGTTTTTTCAAATCTCTGGTGTGCGTTTGCGTGTGTGAGTGCCTTCCTAGAACCCAAAACCCCTATTTTTACAGAAAATGATTCACATCCAATAGCGTTTAAGAAGTGCCCCCATAACTTCAAACTCCTCTTTTCCATGCACACAAAACATGGTCAAAAGAATCATTGATTCTTCTGATTTATCTTTCCAGGAAACCCCATAGAATAAAATAAACTGAAAAAGCCCAAAAAGATAAGTGTTGAAAAACGACATGCATTTTGATTTTTCGCCTCAATTCTTCTTACACAAAATTAAACTTCAACTTTCAGCAACACCCATCCATGAATATTAAACAAAATACACAAACACCAAGGGTTAAACAAAAATAAAAATTAAACAGCTTTTACCCAAAAAATAAAAGACAGAGAAAGAGACTTGCGTAAACCGTAGCCTTTGAATCTGCTAATTGAATTTTTTTGAGTTTTTTATGATTAATTTTCCAACCTTTTCGCTCTCAACACACACAGTGAATGATAGTGAGAAATCCCAGAAGTATTATTACAAAAAAAGAAAAAACACAGAGGCACTTTATATGGTCACGAGAATATACCCGCCCCACCCAACCCAAGTATTCGGATAATAGATGCGGGTCTATTCGGATATTCGGATAATAGACACGGGTCCGGGACGGTTTTTCTTTCCCCCCACCCCGCGACCTGCCCCACCAAAGAATTTTTTTTTTTTTTTTTGATAAAATTATAAAATGAAATACAAATTAAAATTTTATTAGAAATTGACTAAAGAAGAATCGAAATCGGGTTGAAATTATAAACTATAAATATCAACCATTACACCACAATCCTATTCTTGATTTATTTTTGTTTTGTTTACTACAAATATTTAAAAAAAAAAGAATTATTTATTTTTTAATTATTTATTTTTCAATTTTATTTAAAAAAAAAGAAAAAAAATTTCGTGGGGCGGTTGGCAGGTCAAAAGATTGACCCGCCCCGCCCTGCAAATTCGCGGGTCGTGGGACAGGTAAAAAATTCGTGGGGCGGAGCGGGGCCGACCTGCCCCATTGCCATCCCTAGCACCGGTTTAACACTTGTTTTATTCTCGATGAGTTTAATAATAGTTACGGTTGTTATCACCGAGATAACTATAGTTTTTAGTATAAGATAAGTATTTCGATGGGCATTATAACAATGCACATCGTAAACATTATAAAAAAACTGCATAAGAATATACAGAGGTGAATATTACGCAGAGTGTGAAAGGACAATTTTACCTTTCAATCTTCATCTTTTAGTGATTATGTTGAGGATAAAGTTGGAATTTGACCTTTGAATTAAGGGTTAATTACACTAATGATCTCCATTCTTTTAGGTTTGTAACGATTTTATTTCTATTCTTTTTTTAGCAGATATTATCTTCTTTTAGGTTTGTAACGATTTTATTTCTATTCTTTTTTTAGCAGATATTATCTTCATTCTTCCATTTATTCTCACACATGGTCCCCAAATCACTATTTTTCACTACTTTGACAATTTTGCCCTTTAACTTAAATAAATTAAAATGATAGAAAAAAGAAAATACAATGAAAGCTAAACAATTGAGCTCTTAGGCTGTGTTTGATTGCAAGTGGAAAATTTAGATAGAAAGAAAATATTTTTCATATAAATGAATTACCAAGAAATTATAAGTTGGAAAATGTTAACGCATTTTCCATGGAAAATAAATGGGTTGGAAAAGGTTAACAAATTTTTCATGAAAAATAAATTCTCATAACCCACAAAGAAAATATTTTCCTTGAAAACAAGGAAAATGTGGCCAAAAATGGGAAAATGAGAAAAAAATTTCCATGGAAAAAAAAAATGTTGCAATCAAACACAATAAGGAAAATATGTGGGAAAATTCATTTCCCATGAAAAATTTTTGGCAATCAAACAAACAAGTTGGAAAATAGGTAGAAAAAATCCATTTTCCATGGAAAATTTAAATAAATCAAACACAGTCTTAACATTTTCAAAAGTACAAATAAATCCTAAACTATTTTATTTTATACAGATAGGTGTTCTTTCCCAACTAAAAAAGAATAATCTTTTCCCACCCCACCCACATGGCATCCATCAATTCCTCATCAATCATTTCATCAACAATCCCATTTGAATTCTTGAATGCAAAAACAGCCCTGTCGATGGAAACTGGATCATCAATCTGTATAGCAGTACCTGCCTTCACAGGCTTAAATTCATTCCAGCCTGATTTAAAGTACAAGTAAAGTGGATTAGCATTTGCTGCTTGAGGACAAACGAGCCTAGGAATCCTATCAACAAGCCCCAACTCTTTCCATATGAAACCCTTTGTAAAATGCATATATGTTACCCAAATTGCCATTAGGAACTATAACTCAATCAAGCACTTCCGAATCAAATGTTGCAAGATCTTAATAGCTGCAGTTTTCTGCCCTTCAAGTCTCAAACTATTCAAAGAATTGGCCAAATAAATCGGTAATCCAGCCGTTACTTCACGAATCAGCTGTATACAGCCATCGAAATCAGTATCTATACTCAAGACAAAAGCTTTATTAGCTATAGGTTGAACCAACTGGGCAATTGAAATTCGATTTGCCAATAAGAAAACAATGGAAGGAATCCCAGCAGCAGCGCAATAAGGAAAAAGAGCCGAGTGTCGCTAGTCAACACACAGCCCACTCTCACCACCGTTAACGATGGTGAACTCCGTAGAGGGTGTGTAATTCTTGGCAGGTTCGAATGTATATTGGAAATTTGACCCACCACCGTTAACGAGGTTTGTTAGGGAGCCAGTCCTGGATGTCTTAGCGGCAAGAGTAAGATCTTTGTGGAAGCGCCGAGTTTTATTATGGCGTCGGTTGTGGTGGTCGTAAGGTGGGTCACCACAGATCTCACCCAAACAGACATTGGGCCTACTTTTGGGTTGGATTGATCAATTGGATGTGGGTCAGAGGATTGTGCGGTAGAGGTTGGTTGACTTATTGAGATTGAGTCTTCCAACGAGTTGAGTGGGTTTTAGTTTTGTGTAATTTTTGATATGGTGTGGGTGAGATATGCATTATGAAACATGTGGGGGTGGGTGCGAAAAGATTATTCTTTTTTTGTTAGGGATAACACTTATTTGAATAAAATAAAATTGTTTATAATTTATTTGTACTTTTAAAAATGTTAAGGGCTCAATTGCAATACTTTCATTGTATTTTTTTTCCTATCATTTTAATTTATTTAAGTCAATGGATAAAATTGTCATATAATTGTCAGAATAGTGAAAAATAGTGATTTGAAAACCATCTGTGAGAATAAATAGAAGAATAGTGATGATATGTGTTAAAAAAATAATATGGATGAAATCATTACAAACCTAAAAAATATGGATCATTAGTGTAATTAATTCTTGAATTAATCATTTTATTTCACTCGGGTTGAAGGTGGATTTGGAATTGTTGTAGCATAACAATTTTCGTATTCACTCTTCAAAATCACATTATTACTTACTAAATTATAAGTAAAATTATGTAAAATTAAGCGATAAAATTTATCAATTATCTTGTCAAATTTACACTGAAATATCTTTTTTATGTGTAAATGATTAACTAGTATACTGTTTCTCGCGGTAGAATTCAACCGTAAGATTTATGAGAATGGAAAATTGAGATTTGAATCTTTTTGTTAGTATTGATAGCGAGAATGACGATTTGAGTTGCGGTGGTTATGATTTTATGATTGATTCATTGACTAGAATATGGAGTATATCGTTTAAGGGATAATTTTGTTTGAGAGATTGATTAAATACGTAGAGACACACAGATTTATATATATTTTTATTCTTCCAATAGCGAAGAAAACTCCATTTACAAAGTATGAATTAAATATCTATCAATAACAAAGCATCTTATCTTATTAATATATAAAAGTATGATAGTGGTAAAAAAAATTGCCAAATTTTCCCTCCAAAATATTCATTAATTAATGATAATTAATAATTAGTAAATAAAATACATTAATAAAATTATCCATTTGAATTATATTCCATAATAATTAATTAATAGTTAACTAACTAACTACATGTTTTGCCATGTGAGTTAATTTTATTTACATATTAATTATGAGAAACACGATTTACAATACCAAATAAATATAAATCAACATTCATAATTTCAATAGGAAAATTTTCACAATTAAGCCATTTATTGTTGTTATTTATAACATAGCTGTTACATATTATTTGTTCTAAAATTACTGGATTATGTCTAGATATTATTTTCTTTTCTTTTTTAATATTCAATATTGTTACCACACGATTATGATATGACTTCCACGTCAGTAAGGGTCCCATCGAAGCCCAGTAAGGGTCCCGTCCAAGATCCATCAAGAACTCCAACTAGGCCCCGCTAGAGCCTCAGAAGTTTTGATAAAACACCCGAAGGTCCATCGTACGCCTTGGCCTTCGACAGTCAGAAATTCGCAGGGCTCGTGTAGGGCCTCGACACTCACGTGCGATCCATAGGGCCTCGTCAGGGCCGAGTATCATTCGTAACCAGCAAGCAGCTCGATGTGCCGGAATGACCAGAGAAGTAATTAAGGAAAGATTGCGTTGATTTGGTGCACGAATCCTCACAAGGAAACCGAATCGTAATCTCCTAAAATCATGCAACGTGATAAACTCAAAGAAGGAAGATAATCTCGGAGATTGCATGGGTAAGGAAGGATCTTTGTCACATAAGGAAGGAGGATCCGATTGAGTATCAAATTGATTTGTCTTCTAAATCAATTGGAACTCTTGCGCTATAAATACAACGTCTCCGATTGTTCCAAGGTACGCACTCTTTTATGCTTAAGAATCTCACCCTAAACTCTGCTCAAATCTCTGCCTGCTTGTCTCTCCCACACCCCATTATTTCCACCCCCGTGTATCACCTATATACCGGCAGTTGACTTGATCGTCGGAGTGCCAACGATCGCATGACCCTTTTCCTCTGGAGATCTTGGTGCCTAATGATTGTCCTAGTGTGCAGGTAACATACGAGTTGGAAGAGGAGTGACTGGAGATCTGTTGACACGTGGACGTTGCAGGTTCTGACGTCAACAAATATTAACGCCAATTACCATGTTGGATACGATTTCATATTTAACTAACTAATCTTAATCAAATTACATTTCTAATATTTTTAATATCTGTCCTGCAACATACGATCACAACACAAACGTAAATACAACAAAGGAAAAAACGATTTTTTTCATTGAAGAGGGGCTGCAAGGATTGTTTATGCCAGTACAATTTAATGTTATACGAATTTATTTCAATTGCTGAATTATTGGAATTCAAGAAACAATTGATGTTATGGTATTTGATAGTGTTTTTCTACAAATCTACTATGTGTGTTAAAATATACATATATGAGATTTATTCTTTTTTCACATTCTAGATAATACAATGATGGTAAATTTTGTTACACATACGATTAATACAATATGTTGAATCTGTACATATTCTATGTTACACTTTGAATGTTGCGTGTTAAATGTTGTTGCGAAGCTATTTACATTAGTTATCTTCAATGTGTTATACTAAGAATCATCAACGTATTATATAGCGTAGATCTGTTGCGCTTGCTGTTACATTTAATTGGATGTCAATAATTTGTTGTGCTAACTGTTAACAAATATGTGATAATGTTACATAGGTAGGGAAATAACAATATGTTATGCTTTTTGTTACATTTCATTGGAAGTTGACAATTTGAAGTTTCGGTGTTATAAAATATGTAATATTGTTACATGAGACAGAAAATAATAATCTAATTTTGTTCGAATTGAGATGAAGAATTAGGAAATCACTAGAATATTCACCAAATGTTGGGCAAAAAATGATATTGATTGATTTCTACAAAAACAGGTAAATTAAGTGGACTTCGATTTGGTTCGATTTAATTCCTCTATTTTTGGAGAAAATTGATTTTGCTGTGCGAAATCTATGGAAGTAGTAGATTCTTGCCGTTTTTAGTTTGTTTTTAATCTATTAAAATAATGATAAATTATATAGTAATTTTAGAATAAATGCAGTGTAAAAGTAGTTTTAAAATTATTGTTGAAATGTAAAGTAGTGGGTGCAATTTCCTTATTTCAATAAGTGTTTTGTTATACATTTAATTTACATAGACATTGAGCATTAAATAATTATTATGGTTTATATAGCAAAATAATGATAATGTTAGTTGAATTGAAGAATGATGATCCATTCCTAAGTCAGGAAAAAAAAAAAGGACAATTTGAGTTTTAAAACCTTTTTTTTCACTTAATAGGATGATTAGTTTTAATATAGTTATTAATAATCTTATTATATATCATAACTTCGTCTTTTGTTGTGGGGGTGGGGGTGGGGGTGGGGGTGGGGGTGGGGGGATCTATTCCAATTTCAAAAAATGACAATTTTCAATCGTTGTTAAAGAAAAAACATCAAATACGTTTTTTACTTATTATGATGATAATTTTAATATAGTTAATAATAATTAATTAATATTTAATTAAACTAACTATACGTTTTGCAATGTGAAATAAAAAATAAGACAATCTCATTTACAATATTAATTGTAGGAGACACGATTTGTAATGACAGATAAATTTAAGTCAACATTTATAATTTCAATAAGTGTTTTGTTATACATTTAATTTACATAGACATTGAGCATCATGCAACTATATGGTTTATATAATAAAATAATGATAATGATAATTGAATTGAAGAAGGATATTCTGTTCTAATTCCAAAAATAGAAGGATAATTTGAAATATTTTTTTTAAATAAATTCGTTTTTTCAATCAGAAGTGCATTACCTAATAGATAAGCTAAATTTGAATTATTTTTCCTATCATAACCTGTACTACAAAACTCTTATTGCTTTTCAATACAGAGGATAGTATTAACAGTGTCAAAGAAAGAAACGCTATCAAGATACAATGGAAAATGAAGGTTAGGGTTGTGAGGCTGTGGAAGATGCCATACTTTGACAATAAGACATAGATGTATATCATATGGATGGTCTTCGTGAATGAAGATATTTTATTATTTATATTAATTGTTTACTGTATAATCTCTGATTTTTTATTTTTATTTTTATTCTTATTATATACATATAAACTCACACATATATTTAAACTATTTGATTAAATAACTTACTGGATTTTATTTGACAAGCAACCAATTTTTTCTTTTGTTTTTCTTTTATGAATATTTATACTGTTTTTGTTTTAATTTTTTATGTTTTAGTTATTTATATATATAAATATTGTCAGTTCAATGTGTGTTATCCTATTTTTTTTGTTTTATATATTTTTTTTAATACATATATTGTTTATGTTTCTGTTATGAAATTTTTTTTTTGTTTTGTTTATTTATAATCCATATATAAAAACACAGTTTACATGTACATACAAAAATACATACAGTTTAATGTATGTGTATTTGTAATCTGTCAATATATATATATATATATATATATATATATATATATATATATATATATATATATAAGTCAATTTCCTTTTTTTTAGGTCTTTTTGAGGAATAAGAAAACTATTACCTTAAGAACAAGACTTTCAAAAGATCTCAAATAGGGAAGTAGTCATTGAATAGATGAACCTATATCCCTCTACTTCTCTAAAAGCATTCATGCAACGATCAAACGATTGTTAATTCGGACATTCAAAACATTGATCCGCGAGGGACAATTATATATTGTACGCAACTTTATAGTTGGATACAATAATATGAAGTACAAAACTATAAGACACAAATATAAACTAAATTTTATGCCAAAAATCAACGTTGTAGAAGCGGTAGATGAAAGTTCTCCTATACAAAGTTTTATCTTGAGGCCATTTACTGATATATTGAGCGGGACTGAACTTGACGATAATGAATTGTTTGGTAGGTATCTGTTTCATTGGGAAAATTATTATGATCTTATAATAACTAATATATTTTTTTTTCTCTACTACTATTATAAATATCACTGGAGAGGTAGTTGGCAAGGGTAAAGCTAAGTGCCAAGAATCTTGTGGGAGGACAAGCACGTTCATAGATATTGTGATTGAAGACCTATAGTACGAATATATTTTTTATTTATATTGTTTCATTATATTGTTTTGATCATCTATATTATTTTGCAATCGTATATTCTAATTTGAGCGTTTGAATTGTTATTAATTTTTTTTAGAAAAAACAAGCTTCAATTTACTTTGTGGGGGGACTATGCAGATGAGATTAATAGTTATCTAGATGCTGAAAAACCAGAACCTGTGATTATCATACTCCAAATGTGTCGTGCTAAAAAAATCAAAGGTTGTATTTATAGTTTTTACATACATCTCATTATTAAATGTTTATCTCTCTCTAATAAAATTGTTTAATTTGATAAAAAATTTCATCTCATGTGAAGTTAGAGTATCCAATACTTATTACATGATGATGCTGTCGGTCAATTTTCCTATCAAGGAATTCGTTGAATTTTGAGATGGGTATTCCTACATTTTATAATGTTTCTCGATTTATTTTGTATTAATAAGATTTTATCATCTTATTCTCTAATTGAATAATAATTATTTATTTACTTAGACTGATGAGTGTAGGAGGAGAATGTAGCTCTCAGAGGATAAGTCAAATATCTTATTCGTCTATCTATTCAATATCTACTAACTTGGCCAGAGGAAAAATCGGAATAAAAACAATATATGAGTTGTTGGAATTTGTAGAGGTTAGAAAATTAGATTAGAAAATTAGATTATATATATTAATATATTTTTTCAATTGTGTATTGTGCATTTTTTTTAAATAAATTTGATTTATAAATTCTTTTAATTAAATACCTTACTACTATTTTATTAATAATCTTAGGTGGGTAGTTTTTAGGTTATTGTTACATTTGTTGCAATTGAAAGCGATCAAAACTGGTGTTACTTATTCTGTAAATGATGTTCAAATAAAGTCAGTCCAATCAGCCAACGTTTTTATTGCAAAAATTGTAACAAGTACGATAACACTGGAATTCTTAGGTGAAACAACTATCATACATTTTCACTAAAATGTTTATTAATCAAAATTTTAAATTTGCATATTTTTCATTAATTGTGTGATCGGTTGATTAGGTTCAAGGTGCAAGTACGGGTTATTGATGGGACTGGTAGTGTTTCATTTTTGTTGTGGGATCGTGAATGTTTGTAACTATTTGGGAAGACTGCAAAGGAGCTAAATTTTTACTGAATACTTTTCTTCCACGTTTAACGTTTACTTGATTGATCTAATTAAAAAAATAATTATATTTAGAATCTTGAGTGCCTTTCACGACTTGAACACATTGATGCTACTGAGTTAAAAGGTTATTTTTATTTTAAAATTTGTTATTACTGACATATTATTTATGATAACATTGTGTTACTAGTAATTCAACTAATTTTGTTTGATATGTATGACCTTGTGTCTGACAATAAGGTCAATACTCCAAATAAAACATTTGTAAAACGGTCTAATGCAATGATATTTGAAGATACTGGTTGATCTAAACATATATTAGATTGCGATTCAACAACCCAGATATCAAGTAATAAGATGAAAAGATTTGTGAAACAAGAAAAAGATTAATTGTTACGTGATTATTTAGTTTTTATATTTTTCTGCATTCCATGTAGGATGACTTCAATTGCTTTATCTGTTTGTTTAACTTCTATGTTGGTTTAATTCTATAAGACTCAGATTTATGTTTAATTAAATATGATTAATGCTTTGTTGTAGGACTATAAACCACGTGATATTTTTTATTATTTTTGGAGTGATAACATTTTAATTTGATTATTATCCATAATTAAAATGCTTAAATTATTAAATTATTTAATAATCATTAATTAATTTGAAATTAGTAAACAAATTTTAAGTCAAACTATAAATCAATTTCCATTTTTTGAGGTACTATTATTGTTATATATTATATAACATTTAAATTGTTTAATTGTTTAATTGATTAATTTATTTATTGATCATTAATTCGCCAAATAAATCAACTTCGAGTTGTTCATATATACTATTATTGTTTTAATTTTTATAAGATTATATATGTTATATAAAAAAATATTATAGGAGTATTTTATAAGATGTTAAATAAATATATGTTTTAATTTAATTATTATCCATAATATACTCGCTTAATTAATTAATTTATTATATATTAAAATGTCATATAAATACATGTTTTAATTTAATTATTATATCCATAATATAATTGCTTAATTAATTAATTAAGCAATCATATATTAATTTATTAAATAAATTTTAAGTCATCCAATAAATTATTCTTATATACTGTATATAACAAATATAACAATATATATCAGATATATATGACATTATATATAATGTTATATATACGAATAGTATTGTAAAAAGTGTAAAGCGTAACTAGGCGTAGAAGTCGAACTTCAAGTTTTTCAGACTTAAGCGAAGCCTAAGCGATGCGAGGGTGAGGGTGAGGGTGAGGGCGAGGGCGAGGGCGATGGGTGAAGCGTAGCTAAGCGTTGAAGTCGAACTTCAAACTTAAGAGAAATTTAGGTGACGCCTATGCGATCATTTATATAAGAACGATTCTCATAACATTGATAATAGTAATTTCTTAATTTATCAAGAGTCAAACTTCATAATTATTGAACTTGGTTTTGGTCATGGTCATAACTTATTGGTTGTATACTTAATACCTAATATATTAATTAAAAATTACTTTTTTATTTTTAATCGTGCTGAATTGAAGATATTAATTTGTAATATAGATAGAGAATCAACCAATTCAACCACAAATATAGTATTCAAATAAGTTTTTCAAAATTTGGATTAGCTATATTATTTTTTTTTTTTTTAAGTATCAATCTCTAATAAAATATTATTTATTTGATGCTTTGGTTGTTGATTCGATTACAATCAATAAATTTTCAAATATTTTTATCAAGCACACTTTCACAAAACACAACTTTCATGCATCACACATGTAAAACACTAGTTAAGTAAAATTACAAAAAAAAAAATTAATTTTTTTCCAAAACAACAGTTAATTAAAGGAGTATGTACTATGTATTGTATGAAAATGACCACCTTTTTTTTTTTTTTTTTTTTTTTTTTTTTTTTATAATTTTATTGTCCCCAGGGCATATCTCCTAGTGGTAAAGGGGAGGGCGGATAGGGCTCAGCGCGGCGGGGTGCAGGGTTCGAATCCTGAAATATTGGATTTGTGCATTGTCACAAGCGGGAGTTACCATATGGTTAACAGCCTAGGCCTATCCATAAGCTCTCCACCTTAGCTCCTAGGAGGCACATCCTGCGATTTACCTCCTCCACCAAGGGCCTAGGGCAAGGTCAGTGGGGGCCCTCAAAGTTGGGGTTCAACCTTTTTCCGATAAAAAAAAATTTTAGAAGTCCGATAAAAAAAATGACCTTTTTATTCTCCTTTGTAATTGTTTTGAATGAATATAATTGTTTAGGGGGTCTATTCTGGAGGTTGGCCTGTTGGCTATCTCCTTCAGGTCCCTGTCACTCGTGCACATCACTCGATTTACAACCCGCCTGGTCAAGAAGCCTTTGATATAGGTGGAGAGTTTCACCTTCGGGACTTTCCCCTTAAAAAAAAAAAAAAGACCTTTTTATTTAAAAAACATTAAGAGTAGTCGTTGACCAAAGATTAATTCTAGGGTTACCCATATATTATTTGCCCTTATGTGTACCTTGTACGCATTTTACAATTTTTTTCCCCCAACAAATAAGTATTTATGAACATGATTACTATGTTGCTTGTATACATTTATGCAAAAGCATCTATATAATTTCAAACGCTTAAATGCATATATCTATATGCAGTTTTATGTATTAAGTACTCAAAAAATAATATTTTTATTTTTTTCTTGTTCACGTCTCTCTTCAAAATTTAACATTCGATAATGATATAAATCACGAAACACGAAAGAACTAATAAAAAGTAAAGAAGAAAATAGTCAAATCATAAATAAGTAGAAAAGCAAAACAAGTCATAAAAACACGATGAATTAATCTTAGTGAAATTCGCAAGTGTAAGCCCAAAAATTTAAATGTAAGAGAGCTTCTTACTTAATTAACACAAGAAAGTCAATTGATTTGTCTATCTTTGTCTATCTCAACAAGTGTTATGTTCAAGAGGATAAATAGAAAATAAAAATAATATTTAAAAATAAATTATTTTTTAAGGACACAATTCCAAAAAAAAATTTATTTGGATTTTGGAGAATGGAATAATTCCATTTGCATAAAGCTTTTTCAAAAAGTGAAATTGGACATTTACACCTTTAGATTGATGAAGATGTGAGTTGACACTAAATGATTTAACAAAAAGACACAATTCTTATACAAAATCATACAAGAAATAGAAAAAGATTTAAAATGTGTAAATTTATTTAACAATTTTTATTTATCGTATGTGTGGTATAAAAGGTAAGACGGCTTAGTGCAATTTTAATATATTTATTCACTTCAAAAATTTCAATTGATTTGAGATGACACTGTCAATTCAATCTCTAATAGCAAAAATATCGAATTATCAATTAATCTAAAATATGAAATAAATAATGCAATTATTCTTCAAATCTAAAATGTTATAAACACGATTTCTTAACATAATTACTCAAATATACCTCATAAAGAGAGGAGGGTGAAATTAAAATAAAGTTATGATTTTGTTTATGGCTGATCATGTAATTTTCGGGGCATGAGGCGAATTCCATAAATTAGGCTCTTCAATAGGCTAAAATCTACAAGTCTTTTTACGAAATTAATAGTTTATTTAAAACTAAAAAAAAATTTATCCAGAATAATAAAGACGGATACTGGGCCCTCTTTCTTGACCTAAAACCGGGCCTAAATTTTTGCTCGTGAACGCAATAATAAAAGTATATTCTCATAGTATAAGTTCAAGAGATTAATTAAGAAAACACAAATGAGTAATATAAGGATCTCGTTCAATAGATCAAAGATATAACAATATAACTATTGCCAATTTAAAAAAATAAAAAAACATATACAGAATTAGAATCTTATGAAACTAAAAATATAATTTTACGGCAACAATTCCATTGATAGAAATTACATGGGAACTCAACACACTTCAATGTCAAACTTGAGAGAGATTTACATGCTACAATTATTGCCCAACTCTAAATAAACAGTAAGAAAAAGTAAATGATGAAAAAAAATTTTAAAGATAAAATGCAGCAATAGAATAAAAATATTTCAAAAAGTACAAATAGATCTCGAAAAGAAAATAATTTAAAAATATATTATCAAAAAACATATTAAACAAAAAAATTAACTGCATCTTCTCCAACCAGTCTTACTCCTAAATTCAACTTTATCCACAACCAACCAACAAGTAACTTCCAACTGCCACCGTCGCCCCGCCCCCCAACTCCAACCCAAACTCAACTCAGTTCCCGTAAATTTCACATCCACAAACTATTCATCAAAAAGTTATAAGTAATATACTCGATCCCATTTTTCTTTATCATTTTCCACACCCACCACCATCCTAATACTCCCAAAGATCCCAATCAAAGAATTAGCCGCAGGCCCGCAACTGCATTCAATAAAAAATTATTTCTCTTAAACTCAATAAAAAACAAACATGAGGGTATTTTGTTTATTTAACATCCAAAAAGATGAACTACGCCACTTTTCTATAAGTTTGGATAATTTGTGCCAAAAGATAAAGCTAAAGGAATTTTCGCTATTTTCTTGGAAACAAAATGAGACAATTTCCCATTACAAAAATGTGTAGAATGTGAAAGGACAATTTTACCTTTAGTCCTCGTCCTTTTGTTGCTCAGTTGAGATTAAAGTTAGAATTTGACCTTGATCGTGAATTTACATCGGTGAAAATCTGTTGTACAAATTGTAGCAATGCATAGTGTGTGAAATGACAATGTTAACCTTGAGTGTTCATTGTTTACTCCTTCAGTGATTTTATTCAGAATAAAGTTAAAAATTTGACCTTTCAATTAATCATTTTCATTAATTTAATAATGGTGATTTTTTTTTTTTTTATAAGTTAAATCGACCACACTAGGTGGAACATTTTATTTATAATCAACTACTAGTGTTGTTCCCGTGCAGATGTAATCACAAAATATAATTTGCATAATTATTTATGAAAGTTAAGTTATAATAAAATCAAACACTAAATCTTAATTAGTATTGGAAAACCCGTGTATACATTGACCAAAACGAAGATAAGATTAATTAATTAAATTAATAAAGTATTTAAAATATGGATAATTAAATTAAAACGCATTTGATAATTAATTTTTTTAATGATTACAAAACTAAATTAATTTTTACAATGATAACAAAACTTTGAAAATATAGATTTTGACTTATTTTTCTCTCTCTGCATTGGGTTTCTTCCATAATAATCTTAAAAATAATCTTGAAAATGTAATATCTTAGATGCGATATTTTAAATCTTAATTAACGTTGAAAAATCTATGCATATTTTGACCAAAACGATTATAAGATTGATTAAATTAAATTATTTAAGTAATTAAAATATCAGTATTTAAATTAAAAGGTATTGAAAAAGAATAATGCTATTCATAATCGCTCACTACCAGTAGTCATCATTTTTACAATGATAACAAAACCTTGTCAATATAATCTTGAAAATATAATATATTAAATGTGATCTCGTAAATCTTGATTATCATTTAAAAACTCATATATATTTTTGATCAAAACGATGATAAGATTAATTAAATTAAATAAAGTAATTAAAATATGAGTAATTAAATTAAAACGTATTGAAAATTTAATTTGTACAATAATAACAAAACTTTGAAATTATGGGTTCTAGTAATAAATATAGTATTATGAATGAACATTTAATGGCTATTAATAAAATTTATTTCCGGAAACTAGAAAAAAAAAAGAAATTATAAATAAAAAAGTACATTTAGGCGGAAAAACAGATTTTTACAGCACTTCTGTTTATATATATATATATATAGAGAGAGAGAGAGAGAGAGAGAGAGAGAGAGAGAGAGTAAGACATATCTTCAATTTATATATCTTATGTGATCATATTCAGCTTCTTCTCATCGTGTGTGAAGTATCCACTGAACTCGTGATCAGATTCAAAGCTATTGTACAAATATGACCGTGCCCAATTACTATAAAACTCAACGGACTCCCTATTTTTTTCTAAGATCTCCATATCATTAATGGTAGAATTCGAAATTGTTGCCACAGATGCTCCTCCTCGATTAGCCATCGGGTTAACCTTTTTTGTTCCTTCCCATTTTAGTCCATTATTAACTTTGTTCACACCAATCGCAACATTTCCAACCTTGGTATAGAAAGATTGATTTCTACCAATATACAGACAAAGGTAGGCCGGGCGATTAGTGAGTTGGTTGATATACTATACATATTGCTACAATGCACAAAACGTGAAAAAATAATTTTACTTTTTAGTTTTCATTTTTTCGTAGTATCATTAAATATATAAGTTGAAATTTGACTTTTCAATTTTATAATAAATATAAGCGAAATATTGATTCTCCATATTTTGATCCTTGAATAAGATAGAACTAAGTAAAATTAAAAAGAAATAAGAATTTGTTTTGTTGAATTTACACTCAAATAATTATTCTTCCAAGAACAAAGTATCAAGAGTAGGCGATTCTAGTCCACTACCAAATTATTTTTCCTTGCACGTGTATCTTGCACATACACAGATTTTATTTTTATTTTTATTTTTATTTTTTGCACCTATCTTGCACAAATCCTTGTTTCTTATTTCAATTTGAAATATTATCTTAAGGGGGATGGTTCGAAGCGTTTCAACAATTAAGTTCTTTGGTTGCTCTGATACCTGAAAAGGAGGCGGGGGAAACTCTCCCGATTTGTCCTCCGGCGTGAAAGTTAGATATTGAAGGAGAAAGAGTGATCAGAATTAAGTGAAAAACGAGAATAGCAAATATAATGTTTTTTGTCATTGTTTATCTGGCTCACCTTCTGAGGTATTTATAGGTTGGCGATTTTCTTCCACGCGTCAGGCGGTTTTCTCTAGACTCACGTACTGACAGTTATCGTCACGTGGCAGCGGTTTCAATAGTGCGCCAGTTGGCTTTGGGACGCGAGGCGGTTAATCTATCATCCACATAATCGTTATGTGACATCAGCAAGTTGCCCGTTGATGTTGTCGACTGACTGCTCTTCTCATTGACTGGTGGTCTACTGGTCCGATACCATAATCAGTCGACTACCATTAATTACAACGATTGGTCGACTGCCCGCCGCCCAGGCAGTCAACTGACTGCCACTCACATAGAGTGCCTACTAAGTCTGGCACAATTTGTATCTAGTCTATTTCTAGTATAGCATCACAATTTATATTAACATAGAAGCTCATTAATTTTTTTTTTTTTAATACACACACACACACACACACAATTGTCAAACATCTTCTTTAAAATTTTATTCTTGATATTCTATTTTAGATAATTGGTCTAATATTATATAGTGCAAGGCTTTAAAATCAATAAAACACCAAATTTATTTTTTTAAATTTGAAAAGATTTACTCATCAATTGCGACATTTGTAAATTATCTTTTTAAGCTATAAAATAACTTTTATACAAAATGATTAAACTACTTATTTTGGAAAAGAGAATGAATCCTAAATGTCCATCCTCTAGTATCGGATATGAAAGATAAAGTTTTATAAAATAAAATAAAAAGTAAAAAGAAAGTGAAAATTAAATTTTATTCTTACTATTTAGTCAATTTTCTTATTTAAAAGTGTAGAACATTTTTTACTTCTTTATAATTCAAGAATTTTTCTCTTTCCAAAATTCTACTCAAAATATTTTTTTATTTATGATAGTCACTTGAACTATTTGAAATAAATACAATTTAAAATTGCTATTTTTAATAAAAGACCACAAATTCCTGAAAAATCATAAAAATTCATAAAAATCTATTGAAATCCATAATATAGAATTCTGTTGAAATTTTATAAATTCTATATAACTCTATTGAAATTCATAAATATTAAGAAATTTCTTAAAAATTGAGTTGACTACACCCTTAAATTCGTTACAGATTTCAAATCAACAATTTTGAAAACACGATTATAGTAAGAATTTTCTTAGACTACAAATCATCTAGTTGAACATATGTAGAAAATGTAATAATCATGACTGTAAGGATTTTTTTTTTGCTACTGAAAGAAAAAAAGAATATATATGTTTGTATATCTATACGTCTTCAATCTCCATCTTAAACGAAACTTATTCCTTGCCGTACTTACTTTATTGATCTTAAATTATAACTATTGCAACTTAAATCGCCATCATTACCTATTAAAGTAGATTTTTAAGCTAGATTTGATATAATGAGGACTGATCTAATGTCTCAATAGGACATTACATGTTGCCCATATGTAAAAATATCAGTATGTGGACAATTCAAAATCAATAATTGAGTTGGTGGGTTACATGTTGCCCATCTACTGACAGTAAGTGGGCAACATGTAATGTGGGTATTGATACTATAATATTATACACTATAACTGCGGGGGTCCTGATCTCTTGCTCTCAGTGGACAAGAATTTTGTGCTCACAGACTGACTTGTCAGTCTGTGGGCTGTTGATGCAAAAAGTATGCAAAAAGTAACTTTTTGCATCAACAGCCCACAGGCTGACAAATCAGCATGTGGGCAAGGATTTCCTGCCCACTGGGGCAGGAGATCTTTTCCCATAACTGCGGTGCTTTTGTCGAAACAATATTCGGAATATTATTCACATTAATTAATCTACCCACCCTACCGAGGGAAGATATCAGGCTAAGCCCGCCACCATCACAATCGCGCAAGCTTCCGCAATGCAGCCACCACCACCAATCGCCTAAGCCTGCAACCACGGCCACGGCCACCGCGGTCCGCCAATCTCCTCTACATTTCCTTCTTCATACACAAGATTGCAGGTTATTGCAAGTATTCATACAAATCTGAACCTCTAAGTTGATCTATTCTTTAATTTTTTTTTGTTTTTCAATCATCTATTCTTTCTTAGTCTTATATTTAGTTTCTTCTTTATTCTCTCATCCGTTAACAGTGTTGACACACTTTTCGAGTGAAGCTACTCAGTCAGCCAACACCAATAGAGGTATTTTTGTTTTCATTTTTTTTTCTTCAGATTTTGCAACTTATGATGGAGGTGAATCTTATTTCACTACCTTGGTCATGTTTTTGCAGCAATTCAAGTTTTGTCCGAGATTTATTAATGATTTTGCTGAAATTTTAGTAATTTCTTACAAAATTTACCCGAGATTCTAACTGACCCTCCAATTCCTAAACTCAAAACCAAATTCAAACCTAGATATGGGATTGCTCTTTTTCTTTGGGAAAAATCATTTAATTAAATAAAAATTGAAATTTTAGTAATTTTAATTATATTGATTAGACTAACCTATAAAAGATTATCAATACAAGCCAAAGGCATCTGGCTGAAGGCTCAGGATGAAAACTGAGCATGCAGCAAAGTGTGCAAGCTGTAGAGTGGCCGACGGATGGCAATTGAAAATGCAGAATGCAGTGGGAAAAAATTACCTCACTGTCCAAGAGGCTCAAAATATATAAAGAGTTCCATTAATTGGCCCAACTAACGTATGAATTTCTCCTAAACTTTGTGGAATCTTGTAGAGAATATTAAATCTAGACATATCTATGACTCTTGGGAGAATTCTAGAATTTCGCAAACCAAAAGTAGAGGAAAAGTGACACAAGATGTTTAGAATGTTGTAGAGACAACATAATTAGAATCTTTCATGTAAATATTTATGTAGATTTTAGAGACCTAATATATATCATGAATCAACTTGATCTCCACCATCCATCATAAGGAGGCAAACCTATATAAGGCTAAGGAATTCTCATTTGTAAATTATCTAAGCGAGAGAGCAAGTTGAGAACATCTAAGAGAATTCAAGTGAATATTTGTATTAGCATTATAGATTTTTAATACAAATAGTTTAAATTTTCTTCTTGCATTACTTGCCTATTCTTCCTTATGTTAATAACACTAGAAATATATACCTAAAATGTGGAGAAAATAAGATAGATTTTACATTCTATGATGAAATGATATAAACAAAAATATAAATGTGCATAGAAGAATTGTACATTCTCACGACAATCATTTTCCATTCAATTCAACCAATAAGGAACACATGACATTGTTCTGCATAGTAAAATAATAAGAGTAAGGATGAGAGCAAGCATTGGTGCTTCCATATTCCTTCTCTAGTAATTAAATAAATAAAATTTAATTGTTTTTGGTATACATTGATTTTAAATAAATAACTATTTTAGTTGTAAAAAAGATAACTTGTTTAAATATGTAAATAAATTTTAACTTACTTTTGAATTTCGTCAAGTGCTCTAGGTACAAAGTTGATCCAAGTTTTATGGTTAATATCTATCTGATGGGGAATTTTCGGCGGCAGCCTCTCGCCACCATGGCCGGCGCCAAAAATACCATGACCGCAACATTTAAACAGCTTCAACATTACCATGCCACTGTTGCCACCAAGAATACCGACAGGGAAAACTCTAACGAGGAAAAAAAGACCAACCAATGGCTCACTCTACCAGTGTTTACACCTACTGTTGACGGTTCTTCCACTGGTAAAGAACTCTACGGCCAGCCATCGGACACCAAAGCCAGAACCATTACCAATAACATGACGGCGGTTAAATGGATCCTTAAGTGCTGCCCTCAACTCCCCAGGTCCCTTGTTCATAAGCTCTTTCGCCTAAGACAGGTTCATTTTCTCAAAGACACAAACAAATGCACTTACACCGAGCCGAGCCGAGCCGAGCTCGGGATCATTCACGGTCGGCTCAATTGTGAAACAAGCTCAAATCTATGTTAATGCTTGGTTGTCGATAGTTTATTTCTGTATTTTAAAAACTAATGCATTTGATTGATGCAACATCGCAAGAAAATAATAAACAGTGATAACAGAAATGCAATTGTAATCAAAGGAAGAGATTAGTGTACTTTGTATATTTTTTCATTGATGTATAATAAAATGTATTCAAAATTTATATCAAGATTTCACATGATTATTCTATTCCTCAATGCGTGTGCTTGTTCATTAAACCAGCCTGCACTAGCAATTGAATGAACTTTAAGTTAGCTAGCTAACACTCTGTCTCTTTGGCAGTCCGAAGGAGATGATCTTATACTTATGCATCAACATGCATATGTAAACTATTTCTTTCCTTTTGCATTTTACTTCAGGTTCGAAAAGAATACGTCGCAGAAGAAACTAAATCATGTCAACTCAGAAGGGTAAAACAGTGATACATAAATATGATTTTCTTTTCATTAATTTATATTATTTTTTGAAAAGTTATTTTTTTTTTAAACCATTTTTGGATGCAAGCACCATTTTTATGTATGGCAATTTTGTGCTTTTTGAAGGTAAGAGCTAAGGAGCTGATGGGCATCGGTGATAGAATATTCCTTCCAACAACAGTTGATGTAAAGACTTCCTTAACAAAACCTGAGAACGAGAACCTTTGCAATGAAGAAATGAAATTTATCCGTGGCCTTGAATTATATAAGGTATTAATATCTATAAACTGATTCAGTTTTATATGCAGTCAGATCACTTAGCTTTCTTTAGATTGTACTACCACTACATGAAAAGTCTAATTTCCTTGCATGCTGTTCAGGATCCAGCAATAATTGTGATCAATAAACCACCTGGAATGCCTGTACAGGTAAATTATAAGTATGCATTGCTCAGTTTGAGACTGCACTTATTGGCTTTTTCTTTCACATTATATGAAATTCCTGTTTAGGGTGGCATTGGGATAAAGAGAAGTTTAGATGAATTGGCTGCCAAGTATTTGCGATACAACTGTACAGAATCTCCTCGCCTGGTAAGTTTCTACAGGTTCTTGATGTAGAAGGGGAAAGAGGAGAATGAGGAAGAAGATACAGAGAAAAATGTAAAGACGAATTTCTATATAATTGAATATATAATATCAATTGTCTATGTTATTCAACAATACTAGTTATATTTATACTTCAAATTCCTTACAAAACTAGAAAGTTGCCAAAATAACATAATGGAGAAAATTTTCTTACTTAAAACTAATAGTTATTACAAGAAAATAGAAAGTATGTGAATGCATGTGTAAGATTTATACTGCTTATGGGCCAAACTAGGTTGCACATGTGAGAATGGTGGCTACTTCCATCTCCAACGAGCCCGAATCTTTATGTTGATACATGCATTTGAATATGCATATACTATGTATCGATGTCTATGTATGAACAATAGATATTTCTCCAAGTTTAATCTAGGAACTCTAAATTGCACTGGCAGTAAAAAAATGTTTTATGATAGTTTGACCTTGCACATACATTTTTTTCCTTGCAAAATCTATTCTACTTCCAATTGAGTGAATCCCTGGAACTGAGCATATATTCTTCATGATTTACAAGCCACAAAGTTCGTGCGCTGGTTATGATCATAGAGTTATCCTATATTAATATTTTTTTTGCAGCTTCTCTTGGAGAGAGTGATACGATCCCTTCTAATTTTCTGTTGGTCGCAATATGTTTTCAGTTTAGTATTTAATCTTGTCTTTGTGGGTATTGTTGTGGACAATCTTGTTCTGTTTTAGGTGCACAGACTTGATAGAGACAGCACTGGCATATTAGTGATGGGAAGGACACTATTAAGTGCCACCATTCTGCATTCAATCTTCCGCGAGAAAACTTTTGGAGCATCAGATGATGTAATTTTGTAATCGCATTATTCATCTCTCTTGATCACTGGTTCTTGTCGTATAGGCTAAACTAACTCCATGTCTGGTTGATCCTTTCTTGTCTTAAAGGTTCTTGAGAGTAAAAGATCCTTGCAAAAGCGCTATTGGGCTCTTGTTATTGGATCTCCTAGACGAGCTGAAGGATTAATCTCAGTACCATTAGGAAAGGTGTATTTCTTTCTTTAATAGTAATCTTTTTAGAACAGTCATAAACTTGAGAGTTTTTGCTAATTTTGGCTGTTAATATATTCTTGCTCCAACTAATTTGTCAATAGAAGCTTTTCTAATGCCCAATCATTTTATAAAAGCTCTAATCTTGACAAGCATTTGAACAATTTAAGGAAACGAGCTTTGCATAAAGCATTAGTTCAGAAATTTTCAAATGCAACATAAGATGAATCTTTTGGTGTCTATCCTTGTAAATCCAA
Organism: Forsythia viridissima; assembly: GCA_030279155.1. NCBI lineage: Eukaryota > Viridiplantae > Streptophyta > Magnoliopsida > Lamiales > Oleaceae > Forsythia > Forsythia viridissima. The sequence continues at coordinate 935,732 of CM059033.1, forward strand.
GACACGATCATAGAAAATGGAGTTTATGGATTGTCTTAGAAGGTAGGAGCAATACTTTTGTGCTACTTTTTCATATTGAGCACTTCCAGGCATTTCTCATCTGTAACAAAAGATGAAAAGTATGAAAATTCCTGACATAGCAAAATAAGTCTTACACATACTACTTGAAGTGAGATTTAGCGTCGAAATTAATATAGTCGTTACTTTTTGTGGCTCATACTAATTAAATTTGCTTTATTTTCATGGAATTGGGTAAACGCAGTAATGAATGCTCATTCCGTGCCTATAAAAATGTTTTCTTTTTGTTCTGTCTGAAGTACCAGAAGCACATTCTGTTCTGGCTTCTAATTTTTTTCTTAATCTACTTTCATGTCGTAACTTCCCAGTATATAAACGGCCTATTAAACATGATAGTTTTCTAATATTCCATGGATAACTATATGTAAAGTCGTCTGCTAGACTTCTCTCATTTCTCGTATAATAAATTGATCTGCATAGACATTTTAAAAATATTTCATGTATATTTTATATGTTGTGCGTGTGCTACTGTCCTGTCTCCAAAACAATGGAAAAGGAAGCTACACGACCCAAAACATAAAAGAAACAACTGTGATGGGACATATTTATAGCTGGGCATTGTTGGGAGGATTATTGGTAGATGTTCCCTTTGACGTTTCAGATGGGACCTAAACATTATAACTCCATGCATTGGAAGTTTTTTACTGAGGCATAACTTGTTCTATTTTCAGCCTGAACAAATCATATCTTCGACTTATATTGTTGTTTTCGCAAAATTTATAGGTGGTGTACGATGGAAATTCTGAGAAGATTACTGTAGTTGACAAATCCCACACGTCAGCACAGCATGCTGTGACGGAATATCAAGTGATTGCATCTTCATCATGTGGTTCGTTTATAGTGCTTTCAGAAATTTTGTACTGGTCAAGAAGTAAATATTAAAATGGTTTCCAAAATTGTCAATACATTCTGCCAGTAATCTAGTGTCATTTTTCGAAGTCATTTCTCAACCACTAGTTACAGGCACTCAGATGAGCGACCTAGTTATTTTGTTTTCAGGAAATAGTTACAGATAGTGAAGTCACTTTTAAGTAATTTTTTTGTTTTCAAACATGTTTGGATAATTTACTTTTATTTACTCAAGCTTAGCCTAACTTGCTTGTAGTTTACGGGAAGATGGGGGTGTTTCCAGTTGGAGTTTGATGCCTTTGTTTCGCGGTTCTTAATATACTGGTAAAACTGCAGGTTACACATGGTTAGAGTTGTCTCCACTTACTGGAAGAAAGCATCAGGTCTGGATTATTGCCGTATGCCATCATGATTTTTGAATGCATCTCATATAGCTTAAACATGTCAATCTGATTCCTCTTCTCGATTTTTGCCATTTTCTTATAGCTGCGTGTTCACTGTGCCGAGGTATTGGGGACACCAATAGTCGGAGACTACAAGTACGGGTGGCAAGCTCATAAGAACTCAAAACATATCCTTGTCAATTCAGATCGCAAACTGGACAACAAAAATTTCAAGGGAAAACCAGATCCTTTTGGCCTCGATTTGGAGAATGGAAGTATCTCTGATAAACATTTCCATCTTCATCTTCATTGTAAGCAGATGCTATTGCCGAACATTGCTCAGGTTTTGCAACGTGACAATCCAGATTGGGATTTTGATCCTAAAACTGTGGAAACCATCACATTAGATGCTGCGTTGCCTCCACACATGCAAAGAAGTTGGGACTTGCTGAATTAACTCTCGTAATTTTGGCCATTTTGTCCCCCTTGAAAACTGAGGGTTTTATCTAGAAGTGGCAAATAGGCCAGACGAGTCACATAAAAAATTGAGTTGGGTTGGCCCTTGTCCAATTTTACATGGGTTCATATTTGTTGGGTCAATCCAACCCGATTTTGGATCAAAGGCTATTGTGCTAGTCCAACATAAATTTTTAATTTATTTTTTCAACACAATTAAAAAACAGAAAAAACTTCACCATCACCCCCCCCCCCCCCCCCCCCCACAAAAGATTCGTGGTTGTCTAGTTTCTCTCTTGTTGCAGCAGTCGTTTCGGAGAGAGGCACGGGGGGTTGGGTGGGGTAGATGATTTTGGTAAAAAATAAAAATTTTATTGGGCCGATCCAAAATAATTGGGCCAGTCCGGTTTCAATTCGATTAGTCCGGTGGGTCAGTTATATTTGGGTTGAATTAGTTCAATTTTTACTTGACCTATTTTTTATTGGCCAACCCAGATTTCGAGTTATGTGGGCTAGTTTACCAAGTTAATCTATTTTTGCCACCTCTAGTTCTATCAATCCATCACAAGGTAAGTATTTAGGAGGGAGATATGTTTGGAAAATTTAATTGACTAGGAGCTAAAGAGTAAAATGGACTCATGTTATATCTTGAGTGTTGTTATCGTGCTTCATGACATTATGTGACTTAGTCATTTTGTAAAGGGTAAGCTATATTCCAAATTTTCAATAATTTACGCATATACTCTATTTGTTTCTTGTAAAGGGTAAGCTATATTCCAAATTTTCTAGGGTAAGCTATATTCCAAATTTTCAATAATTTACGCATATTCTCTATTTGTTTCTTGTAAAGGGTAAGCTATATTCCAAATTTTCAATAATTTATGCATATATTCTCTATTTGTTTCTAACTTAAATAAATTTTGAACTTTTTATTTTTTTATAGTTATGTTTCCAAATTTTTTAATCCTAGCACTTGCATTTCTCGGTATAGTAAGTGTCGCTAGAGGAACCTTTAGAATTTTGAACATATTTCGTCCAAAAATCAAGTCTTTGATATTAATTTTATCAATATAACAAATACAAAATAGTCTCTTTGCATTCAATTATTTCAAAAAAAAAAAAAAAATTCTTCTCCAATCCCGCCCACAACTGTCACCAACCAGGGAGGATTTCTCCCTTGGTTTTGGACACAACTCTTTTTTTTTTCTTTTTTAAATTGGACTCAAAACTGTTTTTTTTTTTTTTTTACATAAATTGAGAAGATCTTCTCGATTTCGCGTAAACAGGAGGAATTTCTTTCTCCCCAATTTCGGACTCAAAGTCCGTCAAGTTAGTGTTCGAAACTAAGAGAGAAATCTTCCCCTATTAGAGATACATTGAGATTATAGTATATATCAAAAAAAAAACCCAACAATACTTGTATTTGGTGTATGAGAGGAATTATTTGAAGCAAGATGCTCGTAATAACAATATTATAAGTCCATATAATGCACTTGAAATAATAAACATTTGGTTTATCAAAATAAGTAATCAAAATCGACCGATAGGAAGATTTTTCCACCCCACACACCCAAAAAAGTACATACGTCTATCATTCAATCAAATTTTTTTTCCCCCAATTTCTCATTTTTCTCCTTTCCAATTCTCTTCTCCCCCACCATTCTTCTTCAACATTCTTCTCAAAATCTTCACCATTCTTTATAAACTTATTCTTCATGTTATTTTTCATTTACGGTCGATTTGCACACCGATTAGCGGTATACTAGTATAAGCTCGTGAGGGAACTTATAGAATAAAACCACTATTCAAAAACGTGCTCCTTTTAAATCATAACCCCCCAGCTCAAATCATCAACATTACTATGATTATTAGTTTCATAGTTGGAATCCCGAACCGCCGCTTCTTTAATATTCTTGCTAGTCTCTTTGGCAGCATCCCACGCATTATACATTGTCTGCTTTGCCTTTTCTCCCAAGTTCACTGCCGTATCCATAGCTTTCACACTCCCTTCTTTCGCCATTTCAGCCACCACACCCTCTTTGTCCCTGGTGGCGTCCACCGCGTCACCGTTTTGTTCTTTTGTTCTATTTGACATCCCTGAAGTACCATTTCCACCTTCCCGAAAATCTTCGTTCCAGTTCCTCGTTCCACCCTGAAAATTATGGAAGACAGATATAGAAATTGTTCGATACAGTGCTTAACAAATCTCTTAAGAGTGGACAGTGACTATGGGCTTGAAGAAAAGCATAAGCTCCTTTTTCTAGTACAAATTGCCATGAATTCAGTTTAATATTTATATGTTTGATTTTGCTACTGGTTGTGACCCGAACAATCAACAATGGCTGCTTATATTTGAAGAGACAAGGAGGATACATTATGGTATTCGTCGAACGAAACGTGGGCAACACGTGTATGAAATGTAGTCCATGATGTCTGGTGACTCAGCAGTAGGGCAAAGATGCTTCTATCTTAGACTTTCATTTTCAGTGCTATTTCTGTTAATATGCTTTTTGTTATGGACTGATGGCCCTTTTGGTCCAACTTGGGCTGAAATTTATGCTTTTGTACAGTGATAATTCACCATACCACAAAATATAAAATAATTTAAAAAATACTATATAACTTTTTTTATTTTAAAAATACTATTTTTTATTTTTGTAACATTTAACAAATGTAACATATTTATTATAACTAAAATAACAAATATAACAAAATGTGTTATAAAAATTGAAAATAGTATTTTTATAATAAAATAAAGTATATCAATATTTTAAGAAATATTTTATTTATTGTAGTTATTTGTGAAAAAATCCAAAACTACCATACGGCCGTGGCCTTTTGAGAGCCCAAGTCCATATGTTGGATTATGAAGAAATAATGTTGAAATATTTGTTATAATACTCATCATTCTATTTTATTATAATCTAAACAATAATATTCCACTAATAAGAGTAATGTTATCTAGCACTAAATTGCAACACGTGATACATCCAATTAAATTAGTCCACTATACTTACACTTAAATGAATAAATAATTTAATTACATATATATTACCATCTAGATATTATTCTTCCACTAATATCAAATGCTTTCCATGAGTCAATATTTGACAGAGTAGCGCATTAGGTGTAATAAAATTATTTTTACATTCCTTTTACACGTGAGTTTCTTATAGACAAAAGACAACGTTGTTTCTGACAATGGAGTCAGAAATACTGTTTCAACAAATCAAATAATGGAAAACTGACTTCTTAGATTATAAATCTTTCTTTATCAAAATGCCCAATAATAAATTCACTTTGTACTCGTTATATAACGTAGAGAAACCAACTTCTCATAGAATGAATTTTTTTATATGGAAGCATCCATTGATAATACACTTTAGACTCATCATATTACATGGAGAAACCAACTTCTCAAAGTATATTTTTTGATTTGAGGCGGCCAATAATAAAACTAATTTGTATTTGTTGTATGACATAGAAAAATAAAATAAAAATTAATAACAACAGTCTCTCAGTACATTTCCTCCAATAAAAATGTGGACAACTCTTAGTCCACACAAATCCCTAAAAAGGAATTCGATAAAAAAAAAAAAAATCCCTAAAAAGGAAAACATTGAAGGACAGATAGTATATGTCAAATATAGTTTATCCACTGGAAAAAATTCTTTCTTAAAATCAAATCCAGAAGCCCAAGAAATCATTAACCATATACATTGCATCAATATCTTGAAAATCCGGAAAATTTTTGGCTCATGACATGTCAAAAAACTGATTCAGCAGATTTTTCAGGGCAAAAAAAAAAAAAAATCCTCTCTCACTAAATCTTGCTGTCACAATCAATCACTCAACATCAATGGAGAAATTATATTCTTCTTGAAAAGTGACTTTTAGGTACTGTTTTGCCAATCCCACCAACAGGAAAAAATATATATGAAGAATCGTCCACGTTTAGAAAACATAGTGGGGTTCACATTCAAGATCACTAAAAATGGAAAATGCTTCTTGTACAGAAAATGTGTACAGAAAAGATGACAGATGAGAGAGAGTGAATAGTGTAAAGACTTTTTTAACCTTGTTTTTTTGCCCATTCTGTCAACCTTTCTGTGCAAATTTTCTGTACAACAAGAGGAGTCCCTAAAAAATGGCAGCCAATGTGAATGAAGTCAAGGTGGATCACCTTGTTTTCAATATGTTCCAGCAGGCAAAAAAGAAAAACCATGCGCATTAAAAAAGCATATCCGGATCAACTTTCAGTTCCCACCACACTAGTTAAATTAACAGTGCCTTTGACAAAGACACAGTTCAACCTCAATTCTGTGGAAATTTTTCTCGGGAAAAGTTGAGCACTAAACACTGCCTGGATTGTATGCCTGGATTGTAAAGGGCCATTACTTTCTTTTGAACACATTAAGATTAAGTTATGGGAAGTTCCGTTTTATATCCAAATCGTTGAACAAGTAGGGAATAGTAGTGGGACACTTATTCATTTAGACAGATAAGTAGTCTTCTTTCCTTCCATGATTAAAGGCAAGTCCGAAGAATGAGTCTTTCTTTCCATCAGCTGCCCTCAGGCGCCGATGCATGGTAGGAGCAACAAATATAGCTTACAGGGTCGAGAATATCGCAGTGGCTGCATTCACCAGCTGGAAAAGGTTTTTCTGATGTAGGCAAAAGTATGCCTTCTGATGTACATCATGCCCTAATATGTTAGTGTTATACCACTGCTACATCAGATGAGAAAAATTTTACAGTAAATTACAGTTATACGAGAAACACAAATGCCAAGTATCACTAATGTTGAGTAATTCAGTAAAAAGGAGATATAACTTAATCAAATCTGTATGTCAAAGAAAAGAAAGAGCAGAAATATGTAGGCTCTAGGCATGAATACAGAAATGCAGAGAATTTTCTTTCCCCTTTCAAATCTTGTGTCATTTGGTATCAAAGTAAGCTAAAATCTAAAGAAAGAGGAATTAAGATGAAGCTGAAAAAGACCTTAGGAAGGATAGCAGGATGTAATGTTTTCCATTTCATAAAGTATCCAAAGCACTTACAAAATAAAATTGAATCACTTGGATCATCAGTTATCTGCCAGCCCTCTTGGTATAAACTGAAGTTTTCTTGGTTTACAGTTAATGTTTTTAACTTTCCAGATGAAAATGAAGCTTAATTCCTTGAGAAGGAAAATAATAAAACGAAATTTACTGTTAAGTTTTTCCTATCTCAATCTCATCTAGCCATGAAACAACTTCATCAATGGATGGTCTTCTTCTAGGATCCCGGTCTATACATTTACAAGCTATACCGAGCACCTCCATAAGTTGTTTTTCCCAGTCTCTATCTCGTATTGATGAATCAAATATCTCCTCCTCCCTCCTCTCAGACTTCTTTTGAAACACCCATGCCACCAAATCCCTGCAATTCTTTCCCTTGCAAACTTCCACAGGCCGCTTTCCAGTAAGAAGCTCAAGAAGAACAACTCCAAAACTGTAAACATCACCTCTGAACGTCGCAGTCAATGTCTGACTGTATTCAGGCGGAATATATCCCAAAGTGCCAACCAAATCTGTTGTTACATGAGTATCATAGGGACAGAGTAATCTAGAGAGCCCAAAATCAGCTAAATGAGCTTCAAATCTATCGTCCAAAAGAATATTGCTGGTTTTGATGTCTCGATGAATTATATTTGGCTCCTTATGCAAATAAGCTAATCCATGGGCTGCCCCTTGAGCTATTTTCAACCTGGTATCCCACCTGAGAAATGAACTCCCATCAACTCTTTCATGTAACCAATAATCCAAGCTTCCATTTTCCATATAGGAATAAATTAACAACCTGTCATTCCCGTATCGACAGTACCCTTGAAGAGAAACAAGGTTCTTGTGCTGAGCTCTAGAGAGGGCTTCAACTTCAGCTTGAAATTCACGTTCCATCTGCCCACAATCCCCAGAAAGCCTCTTGATTGCAGCTTTCAAGCCATTAGGTAGGTCCGCCTTATAAACCAGACCAAATCCTCCACAGCCAATAATGTTTGATTGATTGAAATTGTTTGTTGACTTCAGCAAGTCCACGATTGTAAGATCCTTGCAGTCTGCATTCTTAAAGAGCACCAGCTTTGGAGGTCCAAATGCATCAGATAATCTCGGTGGCCTGCTGATTTCCTCATCCAAATCTTCAATTGGTAATCCGGCATCTCTTCTCGATATCCTAAGCAGAAGAATGGTCAGGATTAAAGCAATTCCAACGCCAATGCTGATGGTTATTCCAAGTATGCTGCTCCAACCAAATTTCTTATGTGCAATAGGTGGACTAGATGTCCGGATCCCCATATTATTGTTAATGCAAGGAGAAATTATTTTTCCACAAAGTCCAGGGTTACCCTCAAAGCTTGAGCTGGGAAAGCTAAGGAATTGGCCCCCTGTTGGAATTGCTCCCTCGAGATGATTATTAGCAACACTAAACTTTGAGAGGAAAGTGAGCAGATTAAATGATGAAGGAATTGATCCATGAAGATCATTGTATGACAAATCCAAAGTCTCCAGGTTTGTCATATTCGAAATGGAGTTGGGGATGGTTCCAGTTATGTCATTCCCGCTCAAGTCCAAGACATGGAGCTGTCTCAGACGTCCAATTTCAGGCCAAATTGAGCCGTTTAGTTTATTATTGCTCAGTAATACAGATGGAGGGAAACTTGAAGCTTGATTGTACTGCAAACCACTCGCACTCTGATTTCGCTTTACAAAAAGTGGGATGCCAGTGGAAGTATTAAGAGTGGATGAATAGCTATTGGCAGACATAAGGCTCTTAAGCTCTGTCAAACCTTTTGGGATTCCTCCTGTTAGTGAATTATTTGAAAAATCCAAGTAGAACAAATTCCCCATCTGACCAATCTGTGAAGGGATACTGCCGTCCAAATGATTCCAGGACAAATCAAGGACTTGCAATTTCGGGCAATTCAACAACCAATTTGGGATTTGACCATTCAGGCCACAATTTCCCAGTGCAAAAAGCATTAAGCTCTCAAACCCACTCACATTTTTGGGAATTTCTTCCCCATGGAAATTTTTGGTGAGAATAAGAGTGGTAAGATTTCTGCAATGCTTCAAAACAGACAACCCTCCAGATAAGTTTACAAGGCTGTTGTTCGACAATGAGAGAAATATAAGAGAAGTGAGATTTGCATAGCTTTCAGGGATCTGGCCAGTTAAACTGTTCTTGGCAAGGCTCAAAATCTTTAATTCCTGGCAACTAGATAACGATTCGGGCAAGGGACTAGAAAAACGATTACTTGCAAGATCAAGAGTACAGAGATTAGGCAATCCAGCGAAATCAAGATCAATTGCACCAGAAAGAGTGTTGTTCCGAAAATCAAGCACTCGTAATTTAGTGCAGAGTGCCAGAGTTGAAGGCAGTGGTCCAGAGAATGAATTTGAATGTGCAACCAACTGCTCTAGTTGAGTTAAATTCCCAAAAACATTAGGAAAAGAACCAGAAAATCTGTTCCCAGATAGAACTAAGGTTTTGAGGTTGGAAAGCTTACTGAGTTTATGGCTAAGCTGGCCAGAAAAATTATTGGCAGAGAGTGAAAGCTGCTCCAGGGATGATAGCAAGTATAAGGAGTCTGGAAGTTGGCCCGAAAGAGAATTGAAATCCGCATGGAAATGCTGGACAGATGTGCTGCAAGTCTCCAAGCCTTCAAGTGCACCAGAAAAATGATTCGATGATAAATCCAGAACCCGAATGTTCCGGGAGAAATTGCAGACTTTGGAGCTGAATTCACCAGTAAACAAGTTGTTACTTATGTTGAACAAAATAAGACTCGGAAACACCCCAAGATCAGTGAAGTTTCCAGTGAAAGAATTGCTCGAGAGGTTGACTGATTGAATCGATTTCAACCCTACAAGAGCTCCCAGTACTGGTCCAGACAACATGTTGTGGCTTAAATCAAGAACTTCCAGCTGCTTCAAATTAGAGAAATTCAAGGGCAGTCTACCTTCCAGAAAGTTGTGCGAAAGATGGAGCACTTTCAATCCATCCAATTTGCCCAGAGACTCTGAAATTTCCCCCCTCAGGCCTTCACCGGACAAGTTCAAACCGGTCACTCTACTTGCGGCTGACTTATGGCTACCATCTTCGCAAACAACACCATTCCATTGACAGCAGTTGGATTCGTTGAACCAAGTTGATTTGATGGAACCATTTACCAGTTGTCCTGCAAATTCCCTCAATGCTGAAAAATCATTCGGATTACAGTTTTGGTTCGGCGTTTCAAGAGCCAATGATAAACAGACAAAACAAGCAAAGAATATCCAATTCAGGAAACTCATTGGGAAAAATGTTGAAACCAAAGGGGATTGGCAACTTAAATCAAGAAGAATTCCACATGAAGAAACTCCTCTCCCTCACATCCCACAAAATCTGCCTCAGAAATCACAATGGTCCACTCCATACCACTTGTTGTGAAGCAAGAATCAGTGCCACTAAGAACAATTGAAATCCACAGTTCCCCACATGGATTGAATCCCCAGACACAAACCGAAATTTCAATCTTTATCCGAGAGAAATGTTCTGGCTGATTTAAGAATAGATGGAAAAACCCATATGAGAAATTGCATACCACATTTCAAAAACACAAAACACTATCAACATGTAAGTGAAGCAATTACAGACAGTGAAAACCCTTTCAGATTTACAGTACCCACTATAAATCAAACCCCCAAATCCAAAAATCTTGAACTTGAGAACCTATATCAGACTGAGATAAACAAGAAATCAGCACTGCCCATATGAAGAAACTTCAAACCCACATCCCAAAACACCTCAAAATTCACAAAAATAAATATAATAAAATTCCCAACCAATAACTTGTAACTAAAGGCAGTCTCTTACGGTTTCAGATCCCTAAATCCCCAATTGCAAGACTAAATTTTAAAAGAACCTTTCTTTATTCAAAACCCACAAACCAAAGTTCCTCCCTAAAATTTCGAGAGAGAAAAAAATATTTGATTTTTCAACGCCTTATCACTTGCAATTGAAGCAAGCTATAGTTCACTCACTACAGTAAACAGATGCCTCAACACTGAAAAGTATCCTCTTTTTTCTAAAAACTGGTCTTCACCGATTACAAAAGCAAGAAGAAAAACGGGGTTGATCAAGACACAGAAAAAAAAGTACTTACTCTCTTGTAGAGACTTCAAATCAAAGAAACAGTGATACAAATAGACTATCACACTCCGCACTGCAGGACAAGGAAAAGGAAAGTTTCACTAGTACTGAATAATGATTTTTCTATTGGGTGGTATCTGGAAAATCCAAATTTATTTTGGACAAAAAAAAAAAACTGGTGGGCTGATTTTAAATGATGACAAAGAGCTGACTTTTTTATATTTTGGGGTAGTTTTTTCTGCATTTGTTACCCTGTTGATTTCACAGGTCACAAGTCTGACTTGTTGTCAATGCCCTAATTTGTCTCTATCTCTATCTGTCAATAGAAAATTCATTTTCACTGGGAGGTGGGGATTAGATGTGGTTGGGTCATCAATTTTGTTGAGTATGCACTTTCACGCATTGCTACTGCGTGTGAAGAGCACTCCTAAAATTTTGCAATTTTTTTTCTTCGTAATAAAATGTTACTAGGCACTTGCCTCTAAAAGCTTTATCTTTTTTTTTTTTAATCCACGAATTTGTTTCAAAAAGTTACATATTTATAGACTAGACTACAAATGTGACGTCTTATTTCAACCGATCCTTCTTATAATAGACGTTGCATCTTGTGAATGTCTTGAGTAGGAGTCAACATGAGTTGGGTCGATTTAATTTTGGGCCGAACCTAAAATCGAACTGACCACGTCAATTTGATCATATCACAAATCGAATTAATCCGATTTGTGTGAATACTTGGGTCCAAATAATAAATTGCATTGCTGACCCAAAAAAATTCAAAAAATACTAAAAATTTTAAATTGTAATTGTCAATGGCTCAAAGATTCTAAAGTTCATTTTATTATGTATATAAAATATCACTAAGATAGATTTTGACCTGTATTCAAATAAAAAATTTAAATCCCAATTGGAAGAAATAGTTGAACATGTATGCTTGTATTCAAATCACAAATTTGGACCTGGATTCAAATACAATGTAAACATTAATCAACTATCGTAATTCATACCTATTAAAATAGATTTGATCCATTATTTGTTATAATTTTAATTCGGTTCGATTTGTATTCGAGTTGTGTCGGTTTATTTTTCTCAACTCAAACCAATCCAATCCAGAAAAAAAATTCCAATTTGCAATCCGAACCAAAATACCCAAGCGTGGAAATTCGAATCAACACAACCCTATTCGGCTCCTTTCGGTCGAGTTGGTTAGGATGGTGATAATTATGCCTACTCCTAGTCTTGAGATAGACATTCTATAAATATGTCAAGATTTGTTGAGATATAAAGAATCATATATACGAAATGACAAGTAAAAAGTCAAATTTATTTATATTACGAGATTCAGAAGATTGACAGAGTATTTAAAACGTTGTTTGTAATTAATTGAGACATAATGAAAAGTCAAATTTATAGATAGTAAGTTGAATTGTGCGCATAACATTTCTTTCTTTTTTTTTTTTTTTTTGCACCGAACAAATTTGCCTCAAAAAATTACATATTTCTATACTAAATGCGCAATATTTTAATTCAATTGGTCTTTTTTATAATGGGGCGAAAAACAAGACTGCTTAATATGGATGCTTTTGCTTTGAGATGTGCATGTTAGCAGTACATTAGAAATCTGAAAGATTTTTGTTGAGATATAAAAAATTGTTTGTTATAATTTTTTATCGAGACAAGGAATCGAAACGATAAGTAAAAAGTAAAATATTTTTATGTCATATGATTTAGAGGATTGTATGGAGTGCTGGAACCAGACATTTTATGTTGGGGGATTTCAAATAGGGGGTAGAGCTAGGATATGATAAAGACATGGGCTGGGAACCCCTCTCACAAGTTGAATTTTTTTTTCCTAACCACAATTGCTGAACCTATTTTTATAAGAATCTAATGTTTTTTTATAAATCATAATCTTTAAAAAACTTACAAAAAGTCATTGTACAAAAATATTAAAAATGTAAAACTAGTCAAACTCTTCTTATTCACTTTGTCTTCTACAAAATTATCCTCCAAAATAGGAAGATCGTGTACACAAATAAAATAAAATATCACTCAAGCTCAAAAAAAAAAAAAAATCAATTGAACACAATATTTATTAACAAACAAAGTGCATTTTATTGATTTTGTATTCTCATTTGAGGAATTGATCAATTACTTGTAATTTTGTATTATTAATTTTACTAGGTCAATATGTCCAATTGTCTTACATTAAATTGATATTTAGTCAATGAATCCAATTGCCATCCATTAAATTGATATTAGGTCAAAGTTAAACTACATATTAAAAAATTAAAACAAAAAATTCAAAAGTTAGAGGGTCCATGTCTCCCCAGGGACCACCATTGGCTCCCTCATTGTATGTTACAAATTTTGTCAGTATATAAATAACTATTTATAATTAAAAGGTAACGAAAAGTCAAATTTATAGATAGTCACATTTCGTTCTTCTTCTTTTTTTTTGAATGTTTTCTTACCAATAAAAAGAAAATTGTAGCCGACGTCTTCAAGTTTGACTTCTTTTATAGTTTTATCTCTAACTTTTATTTTCTAGTTGTTCTAAATCTTTCATTATCTGTCGTTTGTGATTCTAAGTTCTGTGTGACGTTTTTGTCTTAATATTTTGTCAAATGATCATGTGTGGCTCACATTATGAAATAAGCAAGTTTATTAATGTTCAGACACTATTTACACTTCAAATGAGTTAATTTTTTTGTTTGCACTGGTTATGCACGTGAACAACACCACACAGGCCTAAAGCTTGACTATTTTTTCTTGGTAATAATGCAATTTTCATATAATTTTTTTTTTTTTTTTTATTGATTCAGTTATTTTTTTAGAAAATTACTTATTTCCACAATACAAGTATTTTAATTGTACCTGATTTTTATTTAGGGCTAAAAACAAGATTGCGTTGCATTGATGTTTCGAGATGGACATTTTATCAATGGATCAAATATTGTGACAAGATTTAGAGGATGGTGTGTTACAACTTAAGTATGTCAATATTGTAGAAGTTATTTGTAATATTATTTAAAAAAGCAATGAAAAGTCAATTTTGTATTGATGCAATTTGTTTTGAAAAATTACGAAATTTTATAATATAAATTCTGAATTGAAAATGCACGTGAGGAGGAAAGCATTTTCCATTCCCTGTTCAATGCGAGGCAATAGAAGAAGTTTTGAATTTTATATTTTTGCAGATTATAAGAATGTGAGAAAAAGAATTATATTCCGTATAAAATATAGCCAGAGGATGAAGCAATTTTATACAAAAAGAATAATATTACATAATGAAAAAGGACATTTAAGCTGGTAAATTGTGGCAAATACAAAACATTAGTTCAACAAGTCAACAACAATTGTTTTAGTGATTTTAAGTTTCAAACATCCAACAGAATTTTGAAGCAGAAGAGTATGAATAACATGTGAGGTTCACGTGTAAGCATTTTGGGTAATCCTAGCCATTAAAACCAACGACTGGGATCACTTGTGATTGTATCTCTTATAAATATGTCACTCGCTCATTTTAGGGTTAGATAAAAGGTAAGGATTTTTAAGTGCAATCGTCTCTCTGTCTTCGCTTTGTTCGTCTCTATGTAGTTCGTATGTATTCTTTTGAGTAAAGAATCAAGAGTCAATAATTTCTTAGAATGTTATTATAATCGTATATTATATATAGAAGGTGGTGTATATCTCTTTGTGAGATTTGTAAGCTCTAAGTGTTAGAATTTTGAGTCATTCGGTCCAGATATGTGTGATTGGATGAATATATCGTAAGATTCATTCATATTCAAGAAAGTTCGGTGCAGATGAACGTCCAATGTTGTGGAGCTCTAAAGATGTAAGCTCAAATGTTAAGTGAGTCAAATCTCATGAAGAAATCTGATGAAGGTGGTATGTATTTCTTTGTGGGATTTGTATGCTCTAAGTGTTAGGATTTTGAGCAATTGGATCTAGATCGGTGTGATTGGATGCATATATTGTAAGATTTATTGATATTCAAGAAAGTTAGATGCAAATGAACGTCCACTGCTTCTCTTACTCTAGAGATGTAAGCTCAAAAGTTATACGAATCGAACATCGTGAAGAAATCTGATGATTATTTGTTTCCATATTTTGTGCATTATGTTGATTTCTTTGCCAAAGTCTTACTCCGAAGGCCAATAGTCAAGTTTGTAGTAGCAATAAATTTTGATTCTTAATTTTGACTTTATAGTCTGGGTATAGTTATGGAGAAAGACAAGCCCCAACAATAGAAAAAGTTTGAAGTTGACACACTTTAAGATGAAATTGGTGCCTAACCTTAAAAGAAGTGTTCTCGCGAACAAAATATTGTAATGCCCACCAAGAACCTAAGAAACCTATGTTTCAATATAGCGTCCACTAA
Source organism: Forsythia viridissima (assembly GCA_030279155.1). NCBI lineage: Eukaryota > Viridiplantae > Streptophyta > Magnoliopsida > Lamiales > Oleaceae > Forsythia > Forsythia viridissima. The sequence continues at coordinate 951,053 of CM059033.1, forward strand.
AATTTTAAGGAATTTGTAGATTGACAAAAATAAATTGCACAATTCTAAGTAGGCATTGCCTGAACATTTTCTATATAGAAATTACAAAACAATGTGATGCCCACCAAGAATTTTGGAAACTTATATTTCAATGCAGAGCTTACTAAATTTTTCATTAATATATAGAATCGCAAGAATAAATTGCACATTTTCAAAATAGACAATGTTCCAAACATTCTTTTAAGTGCATATTTGATAATATTAAAATTATTTTTTAAGTACTTATACATTGTAAGTGTTGTGGTTCCGATCCTATCTGGCAGCCCACGGAGACAAGATAGTTCCACCCGCGCGCCACGTAAGCGTAGTCGAAACAAGAAGGCCTCCACCTAACCCTTTCCGAGGCGGTTCTCCGAGGAAGATCGGGGAATAGGTTACCGAGGCTCATGGGTCGGAACAACTTGATCAACCGACCCTGGTTGCGTGCCCAGGAAGTCTCCCTGTGGCTGAACCTTGACTAGAGTGATGGGACAGCTTGCCAAGGCGGCTTGTCATGATCGTAGCCCCTTAGTTTGCGGCTGAAAGGGACTTCCCCATTAATGCTAATGACATGACACCAAGGATGTGACTCAAGAACCCCTCGGATGGGGCCACGTGTCGCACATCAAGGAGGATCGTTCCTATAAAATTTACCTATAAATACCAAACTCATTTCACAAGAGAAGGGGGTGTTGAAAATATTACTCTGAATATATACATAACAAGTCATTTGTTCTAACTATTTTCAAGTGTCCTAACCGCCTGGGAATCTGTTAGTTCGAGGCCCTCAGGCTGTCACCTTTGTCTCATAGGGTCCTTGACCTTTTATTCTTCCCCCGTTCGGACCAAGGTATATCTACGTGGCTGAACAAGCCACGTGGCAGTCTTGATAGGGAGGAAGATCAACGTAGGCAGAGGTAGCGTGGGGATCCTGTTGGCAGCCATTTTTGGAGGTCAACAGTAAGTTTTATGAAATTTGTGAATAATAGTAAATTATGTAAATCTTATAGTTCATCTACTTATAACATCCAATCTAATTACTTACAACCTCCGTTACACAAGAAGGAAACTGTTTGATAGCTTTCCATGGAAAATGCAAATATTTTCCATGTAAGTTGGAAAAGAAATTCCACCAAATGGGTGAGAAAAAATTTTCCAAGGAAATGGCCAAATGTGTGCTTTAGACAATTGTACCTTGAAAATATTTTCCATTTTTCATGTGCCAATCAAACACAAAAGTGGAAAAATAAAACACATTGATTTGACAAGATTTTCCATGGAAGTAACATTTTCCATGGAAAATTTGTGAATCAAACACACCCCAAATGAATTCTATATTGGACGCGTTTTGGCAGTGCGCGTGGGTTTTGTTTTTAGGCAGACCAAAAAGGTCAAAGAAGTGAGATTCGATGACCGGGTATAGCCAGTAGTACTTAGCGGCATGGTAGGCGGAAGTCACGGAATATAGCGGCTAATTTCTGAAGGCGATAAATTTCATGCGCATTTGGCCCGCATGAGGTTGTCGGGTCAACTAATCAAACCTCATAACCCGTGAAACTGTGAGGTGTGAACCCACCAAATAAACCCGCTCCACCCACTCCTACTAACCTATATCGCCATCATTTACTTGCCCTTTGAATTTTTGCTTACTTGCCCTATGAATTTTTGCACCCAACATTTTCTTTATTATTCTTGACCTAATATCTGCCTCGAGTGTATAAATTTTATTTTTTTATTTTTTTTCTTGTATGAAAAATACAAACAATTAATGATATTTTGGTGGGTTGAGTTTCTAATTTCTATTAACTAGCAAAATTAAATTTGTTAAAATAGAGAATTTATTCTTACTCTAGATAATTTAAAAGTAGAATAATAATAACAATGAAGATAAGTATTTAAATGCGATGTTAAGTCCATACACCTTTATTATATTATAAGCATTATTTTGAAGTAAAAAACATTGAGTGAAAAGTTCTCACTTGAACCACAAGCGTAGGTAGGTCAACATAATGCAACGACAAATAAACGCCGACTTTAAAAAACTATCTCTGACCTACAAAATAGTGCGGCGCTACTAATAATTTGGAAAACATACGAACAAACACAATGTTGTCCACTAGATTTCAAAGAATTTATATGTTGACAATAACTATCTCAGCAGTCTCAGAATAAATACGACACGTAACATTCTTTATAGACAAACTAGTCATTACTCCATATAAGCAAAATTATCTACATTTATAGAAACTCTGTCGAGTTACTGTCACCACTATATTAATTCATCTTATCTTACTTATTTATCTTTGTCCAGCTCAATGTTTGCATGCATTTTTCAAGCATGTAAACAGACTTTAAGAACTAAATGTTAATTGAAATTGCTTTACGTTGACATGAAAATACAAATACAAATATCAAGTTTTGATTTTATAATAGACGTGTGATACTAAACTACTTGTCTATTAGTACTTAAGCTATAAATTAGATAAGAGTAATGCTATTTGCAGTCTTCACTACTGGTAGTCATCATATGTGTCATTATTCAATTAGATGAATTATTCATAATTAATGGCTATAAATACATTACTTAATTAGAGTAAATAATTCAACCAATTGAATAATGACACGTATGATGACTACCGGTAGTGAAGACTGCAAATAGCATTATTCATTAGGTAAAGGGCCAAAAAAAAAAAAAAAAAAAAAAAAAAAAACTCCCCAAATGATTGGACTTTTAAAGTATTGTAATCGATAACCTTGTCACACACGCATGTTTCATTTTAATTTTAATTTTTGTTCTTCACTTATTAAATTTAAGGCTGGGGAAGATTTGCATGAGTTAAAAGATGGCATATAGGCCCCATATGATATCAAGAAATGGAACTTCCTTGGTAAGCTTTAAAGTGGAGTCAACAACATCATAAAAATGCCATCATCCAAAATCAATTATAGCCATTTGACATGCTTCTCTCTCTTTTTTTAAATCGAATGGATACTTTTTCATAAAGTTAGCCATCCCACTCTAATTCACTTTATTAACCTAACTAATTAATGTCATCCTACAATAGTGTAGTTTTCTCAAAAACAATTCAAACAAGTTGGGATGGAGTGGGACCTATACTTATTTTATCTCGATTCCAATAGAATAAAAAATATATTTTGGAACTCGATTCGTGAGGAATGTTAATATTTAGGACGGAAATTTAATCAAATTAATAAAAAAATATGTTCGAGCTTGGGATATAAACGCTATTTAGATCAAAATATTAAGTACTATAATATCTAAAAATTTGCTAGAATGACTGATAAATCATTTTCAAATGGGTAAATTTCATATACGGTAACTGAATTTTCAGCAATTGGGTATAGGGATGATAAAATACCCTATCTCGACATGTCTTATCTTGTCTTGTCTTGTTCCGCTCCTTTAGGTAACCGGAGCAGGAATGGGGATCGTGGTCCTACCTTGAATTCTCCGAACTCGTCTCGAATTATTTTATTTTTATGTTTGTAAATATAAATCATATTTAAACAAATAAAAAATAATTAATTAATTAAACTGAGTGGTAAATGAGGATATTTTAATTTTTGTCCCAACACGTTGCCATCCCAAGTTTGGTTACAAAAACTTTAATATATTTCAATTGAATTAGTTAACTTCAATTACATTTCAAAAATAAAATTGAATCGATGAACTTTAATTTAATTTTAAATTTCACCACTTTGTCATTGGACCGTCTCCTAAAATGATTAAAGTGATTTAACTTATAGTCATACTACAATATATCTTACATGTAATTACCACGTGACATACTAATTTACTACTGCGCTATATATTGATCCAATTGAAAAATTTCTAAAAGTTTAATAGTGTACGTCGATGAAATTTACCATTTTCACTTTTCAGGTAGATATTGTTAATGCGACTGTGCGAGGGTGGATCAAACTAAAACCCGTTGAATTCTGTCATCGGCCCATGAAATTTGGGCATTAGCATGTTGTTGGGCCTTGTCAATAATAAGTGAAAGCAGGCGATCATCAAACCAAAACCTTTTAAAGAATTTAACACAAATAGCACTAAATGAGGCCAAAAAATTGTTGCTGCTCCAAACTTTTAAACATTCCTTTTATTAGAGCATCTCAATGTAACATTGATTGCTTTAAATTTTGTGCTATGTAATTAAAATAGAATGTATTTAAGAAATATTCTTTTCCAAATGCAAGTTAATAGGGATTCCATCAAAATTGATGTGATAGAGAAAAAATATTATTTAGAATTACGTTAGATATGTTGACTTGATAAAAATTAAGTTTCTTATGTATATATAAATTTTTTATGCAGATTTAAATATGATTTTTTGTTTATTTTAATAAAATAAAATATATTTAGATTACAATTTATACAATACATTAGAAACTAAATTTGAACTTAAATATTTGAGAAATTGGTGGAAATGGTCTCTAACATTTGCTTTTAGTGTAGATATAGTCTATAACTTTTATTTTTTGGCAAGTAGTTCCTTACCTATGTGTTTTGGTGCGCGATTGATTCTTATTTGATGAAATATACAAAAATACCATTAGTTTTAATTAAATAAAATTGTAATTGGATTCATAACATTTGTAAAATGTGCAAATAGGTCCGATTCATTTATTAAATAATATTTAATTTAGCATATTAAATATATCGCTATAGTTGTGTCAATCAAATTTTTCATAAAAGAAAAATGTAAAATTATTGCGATTTAGGTATATGTAATTGCTATGTGATATGAAAAAGTTGAATAAAAATTAAGTTAAATTAATAACAAAATGGCGTATATAATTGTATGACATTGAACCAATCTTATTGTGTTTTTTTTAACATAAAAATACTAACAAAAATTAATTTACACATTATGTGCTCTTTATTTTTGAACGATAAATTAAAATATGAAAAATACAATTTAAACTTTAATATTTATAGTTAATAAATAAATAGTTCAATTAAATAAAAATATTTGAGCATCAAGTTTGTGATAAAGTTATTTTTCTTTTTATGTTGTAATGATAAAATTAAAATTTAAGTTTTAAATAATATATTACTTAATAATAATAAAATAATTTTAATTAACACGTTTGTTATTAATTATGAGCTTAAATTTTAGTTATTTTATAATAATTCGTAAAATATACAAAATAATTTAGTATTTTAACACTTTGTTAGTTTCTTTTAATTTTTTATAAAAAAATAAAATTATCGGACTCATTTGAACTTTTTGAAAAGGTTTCAAACACCCAATTATTGATTTTCAAACGTACAACATTTCTAGTTGACTTTCAAAATATGATAGATCAGACTGTCAACATATCTCTTGTCACCTCTTCATTAATATATGCGTTAACTGCACACTAGGACACTATTAAGGTGCAAAGGCGTTCGTTCCAAAAGAAAGTTCGGCGACCATTTGCACTCAAGTCAGATGTTAAAAGTATAAAAGATAGTTGAGTGTGGGAAATAGATGAACAAAAATTTTGCTAGGTTTAGAATGAATACATTTTCCTTAATCATGTATGGAGTATTTATTGAGAATTAGAGTAAGGGATATTTCTATTTTTTTTTAGACACATGTCATTCGACTATTGGTTTTGTCGCTGTCAAAGTTTTAATTCTGTTTTCTTCACAATGGTTATTGCCAAAGTGATGGTAGACCTCTTGCTAAGTACACTCTCTAACAATTTTAATGCAAAAGTTTATCAAATATTTAATTGATTATTCAGCTATTGAATTAAAGTTGATTTTTTTAAAATCTACTGCAATTTCAAACCAAATCTTAATATCAAATCTCCTATTTGGTTTCTAGTAGAAAAAGAAAAAAAAAATGAGTTAACTGTGAACAATTGGTAAGGCTTAAGGGTGACAATAGATCGAGTCGAATCGACGCATGAGCCAAATACCCAAACCCAACTTGGCTAGTTGACCAAGGGCTAAGCTGGTAAACCAGAAAAAAGGCCCAGTGCCTTGTATTTGATGAATTTTACTAGGAGCCCTACTAAACCCTTGGATACAATGCTTTGAGCTAGTCCTGCTCATGATGAGTAGATTTGACTTGGTCTAGGAGTTTTTCGATTTTTTTAGATAAAATTTAAAAATATAAGAAAATGATTAAAAAAAGGGAAAGTTAACTAAACTTAGCGAATGTATAGCTTAGGTTTTTTAAAATAATTTTTTTTTTAAACTTATTTTTAACTACATATTTTTTGTGTAATCTACAATTTTTATTAATTTTTCAACTATACATTTTATTAACTTTTTTCAAAACTTTTTAAAAAACTATTTTTAAACTCAAACAACAAACAAGCACATAATAAGAAAATAAGAAAAATAAGACAGACTCGCGAAGTAAACTAGAGACTTACCGGATATGGATCAATGTCTCACGAAGGGCAGCACGGGCCCATTGGCATTGCTAAATATGGCCCAATATGTTTGATACATTAATGAATATATCTGGCACAGCTAAAAATATGTTCGGTAGAGTTTTTTCTCCAAAAAATTTATTTTTTTGCCTACAATTTTTGACTTTTCAACCCTTTTTACACTACAAAAAAAAAGTCAAAAAGTAACCAAAAAAACTCTACCGAACAAGCCCTAAATATCATTTTGAGCGTACTTTTTAAATATGGCCAACACCCCCAAAATTTGCCAAAAGGACGACAAAAGTCTGAGTTGGAGCATTATAAACAATTAAAATCATTAATTAACTTACCCTATATTCATCCCCATATTCCATCTGGAACGCGTCCCGAATTGCTTCCCTCGACGCACGATGGCCGCCACCAGTTTCACTCATCAGAATCAGCATATTTTTTGTCTTTTCAATGCCAATCTGCTCCATTTCCATGGTCCCATCTTCATCTTCAATGGCATATTTGCATCTCTTATGGCTACTCCCCCCAAAACCATACACCCCAACCCTCTCAAACACCTTGTTTAGTGATTTCCGCGGTGACGCCGCAATCATCACCATATCTATATACACAACTACATGATATTGTATATATAGAAGCAAGATATCTTTTTAAGAATTCATGACAATGATTAAGATCAAACGAAAAAAAGATTCAAATTTCTGGAAAAGTGGACTTTCAAAAATTCCAGAAATGGGAAAATAGTTGAGAAATAAATGAGATACATGTTTGAAAAAGAAATTAAAAATATACTTATACAAGAATTGGTATACCAAACTATTGTAAATACACTCATCTGTATCTATAGATAGTGGGGTGTTGGTGTTGTTGTGAACAATAAAGTGGTTGATGTATGTCAGTAAATTGCCACACGCATTACTACAGTGGATTTGGGTGAGCTTGCGAACCAGTTACAATGGCCACAACTATGACAAAAACGATGCCTTATCCTTCTACTGAGAGTTGGGTTCTCGGAGATGGCGGCAAATCCATCATTCGCCGTAAGGCAATTTCTGTTGCCGTCCTTGATTAGAGTGATGAAGATCAACAGAGGAAGAATGATTCTCCTGTTGTTGCCTTGATTGTGGGGTGGGGTGGGGTGGGGTGGGGTGGGGTGGGAAAATGTGATTCTTTTTTTTTGTTGCAGAAAAACACCTATATGTATAAAATAAAATAGATTAGGATTTATTTGTACTTTTGAAAAGGTTAAGGGCTCAATTGTAATATTTTCATTGTATTTTATTTTTCTATTATTTTAATTTATTTAAGTCAAAGGACAAAATTGTTCAAGAATTATCATAATAGTGAAAAACAGTAATTTGAGGACCATCTGTGAGTATAAATAAAAGAATGGAGATGATATCTGCTAAAAAAAAAAGAATGAGGATGAAATCGTTACAAATCTGAAAGAATAGAGACTACTAATGCAAGGGTGTCCTCCTCTACCCTAGTGGGGAAACTTATTTTCCCCACTAGCATATGTGGCAATCTACCTAAGCAAAATGGTCTAAAAATTAAAAACGTGGTCAACATTTCCGGCCCCCCCTACCCTCATTTCGGACGCCCCTCTCTCTCTCTCTCCCCGATCCAGAAATCTCCCCCATTTTTTGCCCTAGAAATCCACACTCGCCGGCGACCCACCATTGACGCGCCTCTGTCGCCGTCCGAGTGGCCCTCGCTGTTCTGGTGTCTGTGTTTGTTCCGATTTTTCTCTATTGCGCCGTGTTTGTTCCGGTTTCTCCTCTATTGTCGGCTTCAAAGGTATTTATATTTTTATGGAAAATTTGAATAACTAAAAAAATGCAGCAAGGTGTTATTAATTTGGAATGCAGAAAATTAAAACACTCACAAAATGCTTAAGTCTTAAACACTAAATTTTCATGGAAGAAAATGAAAATAAAGACATTGGTTATTAAAGTATTATTTTCATACGTATAAGATAACTTCATTATTTTAATGTTGAATTTTTTATTATGACAGGAATGGATTCACAAATTGATGACAATGTGTATGTTCCTCAAGTTGCTAGTGATAATATTCCTGCGATTGGGCAAGAATTTTCATCACATGAGGCGGCGTACCAATTTTATAATCAATATGCTCGGGAAGCTGGATTCAGTGCAAGAATTGAGAATAGTAAAAAAAATAAGGTTACAAACGAAATATATTGGAAAATGTTTGTTTGTTCGAAGGAAGGAAAACCAGATGATACCTATCAGAAGAAACATAAAAATTCTGTGCCGCGTGCTAGGGAAAGAAAGCGTGGACAGACACGAGTTGGATGTTGCGCTAGATTAGCAGTGATTAAGTAACAAACGGGACAAATGTGGACAGTCAGCAAATTTGTTCAGGAACACAATCATGCTCTCACTACTCCAAGTCGAGTGCATTTGTTAAGATCACATCGGACTGTAACGACTACAAAGAAAGCACTTAGTCAACAATTTGCTGATGCAAATATACCCACGTGCCAGCAGTTACGGCTTATGGAGATAGATTCTGGTGGTCCATCATTAATTGGGTGCACGGAGAGAGATATTAGAAATCATGAAAGAAACATTCGAGAAGAGGAAAGGGGTCATGATGCTGAAACCCTACTTGATAATTTCACATTCGAGAAAGAGAAAAATCCAAACTTCTATTTTGACTACGAGTTGGACGACGCAAATAAGTTTATTCAGTGTTATTGGGTTGATGCAGGATCTCGACGGTCATATGGTTGTTTTGGTGATGTCGTGGTATTCGATACAACCTACAACACAAATAGGTACTCAATGATATTTGTCCCTTTCGTAGGAGTAAATCACCATGGTCAGACTATTATCTTTGGGTGTGGTTTTTTGAGCGATGAAACTACAGAGTCTTTTGTGTGGTTGTTGTCCAAGTTCATGGAGTCGAACTCCAATCAAGCGCCTCGAATGATTATAACTGATCAAGATGCTGCAATGGCGAAGGCCATATCAATAGTCATGCCATCAACTTTCCATCGATTCTGTATTTGGCACATTTTGAACAAGTTTTCAGAAAAAATAAACGCGATGGTGTACAATGAGCAGTACCATTTGCTAGTTCGTATAATAAAAAATTCAGAGTTCCCTGACGAATTTGAAGAGCAATGGAATGAAGCAATGGTGAACACAGGTTTGCATTCTAATGAATGGCTACAAACGATGTATGATATCCGTAGTCGATGGGTACCAGCGTACGTTAAACACATCTTCAGTGCAGGTATGTCTAGTAGCCAACGATCCGAGAGTGGGCACTCATTTCTGAAGAAGTATGTGAACAGAAAGAACTCATTGATGGGATTCATTACGAGGTTCAATAGGGCATTGAGTCATCAACGCCACGACGAATTAGTAGCAAACCATGTTGATCTGAATGAAAAACCACGGGTGACACCAAGTGTTATGATGGAAAGTCAGATGGTTAATATCTACACGAAGAAGGTATTTTTGTTATTTCAGAATGAAGTTGTGAAGAGTAATTTATACATTTGCTCGAAGAAAGAAACTTTCAATCACATGAAAACATACTGCGTTCAGAGATTAGAGCATGGACATAACTTTGACAGGGCTCGTGAGCTGCAATATTACACAGATACTGACTTTGTTTCATGCAGTTGCCGAACTTTTGATTTCGAAGGTTATCCATGTCACCATATGATTTGTTTTCTCAAGAAAAAACAAGTGCTACTACTTCCAGAAAAATATATATTGCGACGGTGGACAAAAAATGCAAAAAGGAGTCTTGATTGCGAAACTCGTGAAATTAACTATGGGGACGACTCTAAGATCCAAAGGTTAATGGGACGCCATGGGCTGTTATCACATAAGGCTCAAGTGTTGGTGGATAATGCGTCCTTAACAGATGCTCACAGTACGTTTGCAATAGGTGAGTTAGAAAGGTTGAATTTGAGAGTGGATGAAATTGATGATGGTGGGAATTTCGACAAAACCAAGTCAAGTAGCCAAAGTCATGAGGTCCAACAAGTAATAGAAGATCCGACTGGAGTTCGAGCTAAGGGGTCTGGAAAACGTTTGAAGTCATCGAAAGAGAAGGCCATGTCAAGATGTAGTCGACAGTGTTCAGTTTGCGGTGTAAATGGACATGACAAAAGAACTTGTCCGAGACTTCATGATAGGTCAAATGTCGGCAACTTTCCTGAGACACAATATGACTACGAAGACCCACAGGATGATGGGAGAGATGACGCTACTTTTACTTCAATTGCTAGTTCTAATTATCATTTTGGTTTGTAGTATGTAATTGTTGAATGTGTTTTGTAGTAAATCATATGGATAATTTCTAACTAGTGTTTGCTTGATAATGTATCAACTATGTGTTTTTTATATTTGAAGTCGGTTTGTAGTATTTTGTACTGCTTAAGTTCCTATGTTTGTAGTAAATCAAATGGGTCATTATGGATAACTAGTGTTTGTAGTATTTTGTACTGCTTAAGTTTCCATGTTTTTAACTAGTGTTTGCTTGATTATTTTTGTATGGATACATAAAACACTCGTTCACATAAGTAAATAAAAAGCTAATAAATTAAAATCATAATCCCATAATGTTGAAGAGTAGCATTTATCAGTACAAAAATACCCCATTACATATACATTTTACATATTCTCGTACTTAGTTGACTCATAATTCACAAACATAATTTAATTACAAACAACACAACAACAACAATACATGAATACATGACAAAATCCCAGCAATTTTTTCCCCTACTCAATTCAAGGCGAAGTGAACACACCGTGTCTTCTAACTGCTCTACCTTGTCAATTAACCTTTGCATATCACACTTCAATTCATTCAAATCTCTACTTGTATGTTCACGTCCTTCGGACTGCCATCCCACATTAGATTCAACCTCGTCAGCCCAACTAAAACCGCCGCACAGTACACCATTCTGCAATAGATAAATTTAATTGAAATCAATGCAATTATCCAATCCACAAACTACTAGATAAAATATTACTTACCTTTATACTATGACATCTCCAATATTGACGATTTGGATTCTTTTCGGAGTGCGAGGTATGAATCCTCATATACATACCACATCTACATCTAAGTCGTGGCTGAGGATCATTTCCACTTGAAGAAGACATTCCTTACCTATTTGTTATTCGAATATTACACAAATATCACGTGAATACCAATACATTCCATATCATACGATTCTATTACGAATTTAGAAATATATATTAGGCTCAGATCATGTTTCGGCCTAGATGCATATTGCACCGCCATGGCTGCAGAAAACCGGTTGCATGAAACTACACAAGACCCCATTCTCATGCCGTCCGGACTGCCAAGCCAAGATACGGAACAAATTGTCTGAGGTACCGAAATGGAATAAATCATACAAGATCATTAACATTGATCATCACTGCCTTTTACTCAATCACAAGGGTGTTCTCCTGTTATGTTACAAGGGTGTTCTCCTCAACCATTGTTATGTTACAAGGGTGTTCTCCTCAACCATTCAGAAAATAATTTGCATCACATTTCAAATTCAGCATCAAAGGTACCAAATTTGCATCACATTTCAAATTCAGCATCAAAGGTACCAAATTTGCATCACTGCCTATTCAAATCACCATAAAATGTACCAAATTTGCATCACTGCCATTTGAAATCAGCATCAAAGGTACCGCAAAAATTTTCAGATTTCAACAACACATACGAACCCTATCATTATAAAATCATTGGGTAGAATTAATTTTTCTGACCCTCAGATGTAGTTTTCCGACCATATTCACCGATTCGCAAAAAACAAATAATTTTGTAGTATCCGGTTGCTTTTTAATAAAAACATCCAATGACACAAAATTGCGAAATGGTGCTCATACCAGATTCGGATGTCGTTTTTTAGGGTAAGAGCAGTCGCTGTGTGAATGGAATTGAAGCCGGCTATAGAGGAGAAATCGGAACAAACACGGTGCAATAGAGGAAAACCGGAACAAACACAGACACCAGAACAGCGAGGGCCACTCGGACGGCGACAGAGGCGCGTCAATCGGTGGCGAAGACGGCGACAGAGGCGCGTCAATCATAAGAACAGCGAGGGCCACTCGGACGGCGACAGAGGCGCGTCAATCATAAGAACAGCGAGGGCCACTCAGACGGCGACAGAGGCGCGTCAATCGGTGGCGAAGACGGCGACAGAGGCGCGTCAATGGTGGGTCGCCGACGAGTGTGGATTTCTAGGGCAAAAAAATGGGGGAGATTTCTGGATCTCAGAGAGAGAGAGAGAGAGAGAGAGAGAGAGAGAGGCGTCCGAAATGAGGGTAGGGTGTTGTGGGGGGGCCGGAAATGTTGACCATGTTTTTAATTTTTAGACCATTTTGTTTAGGTGGATTGCCACATATGCTAGTGGGGAAAATAAATTTCTCCACTAGGGTGGAGGAGAAAACCCTTGACTACTAATGTGTCCGAGATTTGATAATGAAAAAGTGTTTGACACTTTTATCATACTCTTATCCAACCCATCCAGTTAATTCCTCCCCACGAGGAGATCATCCCCTTGAAACATATACCCCAGTTTGACCTATTGTTTACTAGTTTGAGTCAATACACATGGTGGAGATCAAGAGCGTCGGGGTGGTGGGCGGCGGACAAATGGGCTCCGGCATCGCCCAGCTCGCCGCCGTGAACAGCCTTGATGTCTGGCTTCACGATTCTGACTCTGCAGCTCTCAATAAAGCGCTTAAATCAATCTCTAACAACATTCAACGTCTCATCTCCAAAGGCAAACTGAATAAGGTGCGCTTCTACATATACATGTGTCTGTCTGTACTCTGTATATTATGACTGTTTAGCTAAGCCCTAAAGTTTTTCTCTGATAATTCAACATGGGTTCTTGCTTATGACTTGTTAGCTTCAAGATTTTTCCTCTTTATTCAAAGTTCCTGGATATGTTGCTGATCGAGAAAATTCTTGATTTTCAAAATTTAGTATTAGTTAGTGTTTTTGGATTCTGATAGAGCACGTGGGCTTTTGCAGCGATGCAAAAAACTTGCAGCTAAAGCTGTTTAACATAGCCGTTGAATTTTTTATGATTGCAAGTTTACTTTTATACAGGAAAAAGGTGATGATTCTCTTAGGCGGCTAAGGTGTGCTTCGAGTTTGGAGGATTTTCATTCAGTAGATATAGTAATTGAGGCCATTGTGGAGTCTGAGGATGTGAAGAAGAAATTGTTTGCTCATTTGGATAATACTGTAAAAGGTTCTGCGATCTTGGCATCTAATACAAGCTCAATTTCGATTACTCGTTTAGCCTCCGCAACCATTCGACCAAGCCAGGTTTTGATCTCTTTACTGGACACCAAATGCCATGTTGAGCTAATAACATGTATTGATTTTTGCGACTAATAATTAAACTCGACTTAGAATGATATATTATTGTTTGCTAAAAAATAGGATAAAATATCTGAGTGTTGAATTGCATCATCTTTATTGGATGCTTATATATTTCACGAGGATGGCCTATCAGTTGCTTAAACTGTGAGGCATTTTTTGCCATACAAATATACAAAGAGGACTGAACTGATTTAGTGGAATTGTCATTGGAAAGTATCAAACGTCGTGGTGGAGAAACAATTCTTGACTGTCATCTCCCTATTCGCAAGATAATTATCAGTGCGATATGTATCAGACGTTTTTCGTAGTTATGTTGATGTATCAAATATGAAGTGCACTGTTAAAATTTCTATTGTGCCATAAATCTGCAGTACCCAAAAGGAAATTTTCTTATTAAAATGGATATTATAGGCTTTTCTTGAGAATTAGAGAAGTTCTAGGATTACATGTGTGGACCATTAGGCCTGGTGAATGTTAAGTGCCAAGTCGGCATGAGTTTCTCATTCCTACGAGATATAGGTACTCAAGCTCAATGCCAGATTTGTGGAATTTAGTAACTAAACTGAGCGTACCAAGATTTGGCTGTAAATACTAAATAGTAAGAATCTATAAACACTCAAGTTATGATTGACATGATGAATAACTATTTTAATGTTTTGATGTCTACTAATTACATTTTTACTTATAAATACTTTGGCTGAATAACCTTATGCGTACATGGACTTGGGGTTAAATATGAAAACTATTCATTAGGATTTTGCCAAGGTTTACTTAAAAATTATTTAATAATTTCAGGCAATTAGTGACATTTTGCAAGGAAAATACTATAGATGAATAGCCATCCCGAGACGTTTTAGCACGTTTTTTCACCTCTCCGTGGGTAGTCCTGTACTAGGAAAATATCAATTTTTTATACATCTCTTGATTATTTTTACTGTTTATTGATAATGATTTTGTGGTTTTGAGAGTAATAGCTGTTCACGAGTGCCTGAAGCTTGTCACTATCAGAGTCCAGCAATATAACTTTGCAATTCTTTTGCTTGCTATTGCATATTTGCATTTATGAGTATGTATTATAGTGTATATTAGATAAAATTGTGATTTTCACCATCTATATATTAATTTGTGTAAAGTTTAAGCTTTAATCAACTATTTTATCGTTTCCAGGTGATTGGCATGCATTTTATGAATCCTCCACCTATAATGAAACTGGTTGAGATTGTTAGGGGTGCTGATACATCAGATGATACGTTTAATACAACAAAATGCTTGGCAGAGAGGTGAGTGAACAGAACACTAGTTGCTGTGATATTATGATTCTCCTTTGTCTCTCTAATTATGTGAAAGATTCTCATCTATATTAAGTCTAGAGGTGAAGCTCGGAATTTTCATATCCCCAGTGGGACACTGCAAGTAGGGTCTTTTGTTTTTTCTTTCTTTAGCTACATATGCTAGGAATGTCCTGTACCTGGTTATATACATAAAATTCTTCAACCAAAACGTATTTTGATTTGATACATTGTCTATTGTGGTATATAATTGAAATGATCAGACAAACCATGTTGTTGTTTAATTATCAAAATCTCTTACGGGAGCTTGCATCCCCAAATGCTTATAGAAACTTCATCGATGTCATTAAAGTCTAAACTAAAGTGTGGTGCGTGGCTGTTCTTTCTTTCTATTCTTCTGCACGTTTGGGCACATCAAAATGGAAAGTGGGTTAGCTAGAAGGAAAAAATCTTAAGCTTGTACAGAAGTCACGGAAAAACAAGGTAACTGGTTGGAAATATGTTTTACTTTGTCAGGATAATAAACTTAATTTACAGAAGACTTGTCACATATAATAATTTCAGATGTCTTGTGATAAATGATATTTGGCAGAGGAGGATATCGAGTTCTGATTTTTAAAGGGTTTCACATACACAAGGGGTTCTTGATAATTTAGGGGCTGCAGTTCTGCTAGCCTAGGGTACCTTCAGGCCCCTTTACGAAAGAGGTCTAGGATTTTCTGCCCCTTCTTTTGTCAGCGGTTTTATTTTTAGCAGTTATTAACTTATTGTATGCACATATTATAGTAGAATGTTGTAATTTTCTGATTTCTTTTTCCAATATATGGCACCATGCAATCTCAGCTTCTTAGCCTGAGAAGCCTACTACTCAACTCATGGCCCATGGGTTTGCAGGTTTGGCAAGACAATTATTTGTTCTCAGGATTTTTCCGGGTTCATTGTAAATCGGATACTAATGCCAATGATAAATGAAGCATTTCATGCACTATATACTGGAGTGGCAACAATGGAAGACATAGATACAGGTATGAAGCTGGGGACAAACCATCCGATGGGTCCTTTGGAACTTGCAGACTTTATTGGATTGGATGTTTGCCTGTCAATTATGAAAGTTCTTCACGCTGGCCTTGGGGACAGCAAGTATGCACCATGCCCACTTCTCGTGCAGTATGTTGATGCTGGTCGGCTCGGTAGAAAACGAGGTATTGGTGTGTACAATTACAGTAAAACAGCCAAGGAAATGAAGCCTTTAGCCCGACTTTAATTTCTAACATGAGAATTTCAAGGATATAGAATATGCCTTTGTAAATATGATACCTGTCTTGTCTAGTGAGGTATGTTCTGCAACAAAATTTTCCTTCTGAATCTTTTGTAATTTCTTTCTTGAGCTCAAGCTTGTTGGAGAATATGTTCTGTTCTGTTGATTTGAATAAACATTAAAAATTATGTTGCTCGTACCGAGAAGAATATGTTTGCTTGTAGCATATTTACAGTTCTTATGTAGTATATTCTTCTCATGCTAGTGAATCCCACCTTAATATCAAAATAAAGTTCCCATTTTTCTTCATGATATAATTAGCCATGATATAGTTTGATGACGGTACTTGCCTTTTCTGTGGCACTATTAACACAAAAAGGTTCCTGCATCATGTAGAGATTTTGGTCCAAAACGACACAATAATACAAACTAAGCCTTGTTTCCAATATGTATATAATCTGGTCTAAGTTCCTGTCTTTTCTAATCTAATTTACTTGAATTAATTTCTATTACATCCTTACTGGAGGTAAAATTTCTCGATGTCGTAGAAGGTTTAGTAGAACCATTCAAGGACCTCCAAAACGGTGTCTGATATATGTCCTTATAGTAAGCTCTACTTCTAACCTCAAATCAATCTTCCTTTATGGTTTTTTTAATTTAACACAGCCGGATAGACACAGAGTTCAGCAATATTATTAACAGCTTAACCTCCTGGTCACCTGATTTGCTCCCAGGTGCCTGAGAGCAGCCCGGAAGAGAGACTCACTCTTTGGGTGGGGGAATTCCTTGGCATTCTTGACATGGGCTTGTGATTGAGACCATTTTCAGATCTCAGTTGAACTCTCAGCTAACTTGAAAACGCTGATCTTTCCAAATTTTTTCCTCCCTGTAACTGGAATTCTTGCTTCTGGATTCAGAAGCATCAAATGTCATAATCTTGATGGCTCGCTTTTTCCAAGATCAAAATAATTTGAATAACATGCCAAACTAAACTCCTGTTTGATATTGCTTGCCAGCCTATAAATCTTTCAAGTGAGACAGAGAAATCAAAAGGGTCCCGTTCTTTGTAGGGTAAAAGGCCGTGCATGACCCACATCAGACACAGCCAATTTGAGGGCAGTACCTCAGGTTCATTAATTTCCTCGTGACCAACCCCACCATCAGCCACCACTCTATAGCTGTCTTCTTTGATAGGTAGGCGTTTTCTAGACTAAAATGAAAGTGATGGAAATGGAATCCAACCATTAAATAATATATAATTAGATCATGATAATGGATTAGATGGTAAAAGGGAAATGCTAAAGAATTATTTTTCTATACATATTGGTTATCTGAAGCATTTGAGAGTTGAGACAGGTTTAAGGCAGAGCCATGAAGTTCTTATTCCAATGCCCATGTTGCTCTTGTTTCTGCTTCGTGAAGCCCAAGAAGGGTAAAGCAAAGGAGAATCAAGTCGAAGCCAAGACAAAGAAGCAAGTCGAAGCCAAGCCAGTGAAACAAGTCGATGCCAAGCCAGAGAAACAAGCCGAGAAACAAGTCGATGCCAAGCCAGAGAAACAAGCCGAGAAACAAGTCGATGCCAAGCCAGAGAAACAAGTCGAAGCCAAGCCAGAGTGACTGCACAACCATAAAAATACTATACCTACAAGTATTTTTACCTTTCTTTTTTTCTGTTGGCAACTTAGCATGCATAAGCACTACATGAAATTGAATGTTGAGACATTTGCTCAGTATTTCAATATATTTACTTAGCAGTAATAGATGGATAACGTTATTCACGCATCATGCCTAATTCTTAATGCAATTCGGCCTATTACAGTTACAGTGCAATTTGTTTGTTATTGAAGTTCTGAATGATAAATACCCATACAAGGGTCTTTCTTTTGTTCATTCTCTATGACAGCAGGTTGATTTGAAATTTGACATTTGGAGAGGCAGGATTAAAATTTAAAACTTAAAAATCCATGCTCTTGCTAGATCTGTAGGTTATGAGACTCAATGATAAAATGGACGAGATATTTACTTCTTTTTCTTAATATAGTTTAATGTTGGGGTAAATAGCACAAAACGTCCCTACCTATTGAAGTTATTGTGGAAAACGTCCATACCTTCTAAATTTTGGCACTTTCACCCTTACCTACTGGATTTCCTACGCAAAACGTCATTCAGTCCAAAAATCAGCCATTAACATAGGGATAAATTAGTCCAACCACTTTTTTCACATATATATTATTTCTTTTAAAATTGGGGGGCTTCCCATGCAATTTTCAAAATTGCACGGCAAGCCCCCGTCTCCAAATCTGCCAAAACAATTACCCAAATGTTAAATCTCCCTCTCCATCTTCCTCTCCGCCTTGTCCGACGAGGCCTACAAGTTCACGAAAGCCACCCTGCCACCAGAGGCTGCCGATCAAGCTCCATCCCCTTCTTTCTACACCATAACCATCCCCGAGACCTCGCCAATATCCGCACCGGTATATGCACCCGCTGATGCACCCGCTGATGCTGACGATACAGAGTACTACATTACCCCCGTAGTTGAAATTGGAGGAGGTGTGCCAAAGGACGAACAGGCTAAAGACTCCAAGTTCCTGGAATCCAACATGAACTGCTGACAAGCTCGAGAAATTCATCTCAACAGTCGTGGAGAAACGCCTGAAAGATCCTAAAACCGACGAATCCAACAAGGAATGTTTGCAACAATGCCAGGAGGTTTACGAGAGCGCCCTTGATACAATACAGAAGAGTGTGGAAGATGTCTCTTCTGGTGATTTCTTCAAGGCCAATGTGGATGTCAGTGCATTCTCCACACACATTGATACCTGCGATGAATGCTTCAGCGGAATGACCGATCCAGAATTCCAGAAATTCGATGACTGGGCAAGGGGCGTTGCCAGTGACTGCCTGGACAAGATTGTTAAATACTCAAACACATATTAGATTTAAGGGATGAGAAGTGGAAATCTATATCAACTGCCAGAGAGATCTATGACCTGGAGAGAGTAATTAGACCAACGGCCGGAATTAGGCAGTTGGCAGAGAGAACGCGGAGGGTAGCGGCAGCAATCTTTAACATTTCATATTTAACATTTGGGTAATTGTTTTGGCAGATTTGGGGATGGGGGCCTGCCGTGCAATTTTGGAAATTGCATGGGAAGTCCCCCAATTTTAAAAGAAGTAATATATATGTGAAAAAAGTGGTTGGACTAATTTACCCTTATGTTAATAGTTGATTTTTGGAATGAAGGACGTTTTGCGTAGGAAATCCAGTAAGTAAGGGTGAAAGTGCCAAAATTTAGAAGGTAGGGACGTTTTTCACAATAACTTCAATAGGTAGGGACGTTTTGTACTATTTACCCTTTAATGTTGTATAGTCTATCTTACAGGACGAGTCAACAGTGACTGTATAGTGATGTTGCTTTCTCAAGGTTATAAACAGGTTTGAATGGCATTGGGAAAACCGCGAAGTGTATCAAATTTCTGGTTAAAGGAATTAACAATGGAGGAAATTTTTAACATGTAATATGTATATGGTATATCTGTTTGGATTAAAAGAAGGGCAAATCCCATCATTTCATTCTAACAATTAGGTTCTTCCTCTTCGATCTGAAAATCTTTCTTTTTCTTGGGTGAATTGCTGCTGATTATATTCCAATCATCCTACCATGAAAGTTCCATTTACGAGATGGGCAAATCGAATCATCGATACTTTACCAAGGATGATAATGTGTGTCAATTTGTAAAAACCACGTAATAATGATTGAACAGCTAATGAATTTTGGGATACTCGAGCAATTAGTGGCAGAGAGAGGTGAGTGCCATTGGGGTCATTGTTCCTAGTGATGGTAATGGAAAGAGTCCGGGCCGGGTCAGCCTTGTCCCACATCTAGATCCGCAAATTTCTGGGGGCATTATTGACTCCCGTTAAATATATATATGTATATTTTTAAAAAAACTGAAAACATATAATTAAACAAATTCGGGTGGAAGAATTGGAACATGAAGGATTAGGAATGTAAATGTTAAGGTTGAGAAAATAGGAATTTGTTATAATATTTGTAGCCAATAACAATAAAAATATAAGATTAGGGTTGTGGTTAAGTTTTATAATTTAACAACCAACTCGGGTTCAAATCTCATTCAGCCCATTCTCAACAAAGAATGTGCTATATGTTGACCTATGGTTAACTTTAAACCTTAATGTTTTGATTATAATAAACAAATTAATTGTGTTTTTTAACAATCTATTTTCAAGTAATATTCAAAGCGCTACAAATTGGACTCTCATGTAATGTCAAGACCAAGTTAAAATCAATACAAGAGTTCAAGTATCTCAAGATTCAAATTTCAAGATTCGAAGATCAAAATCGAAGAATAGATTTCTAGATAAAATTGTAATGGTATTAACTCTTTAATTTCTAGCAATTCAATGAATAAAAGCCAAAAATCAATTTTTCAAAACTCTGGAAACGGTCAATCCGTTTGATAAACCGGTTTAACCGATTGACCATTTGAATGTCACTTTCCAAAAAGTGTCCGTTCTGATTCTTTTTTTGCAGTTCTAACGACTAGTTCTGACCATCTGACCGGTCGACTGTTTGGTCATCCGTTTCAACAAAAAGTGATGAAAATTCATCTCTATAAATACCACTTCATTTATTATCATTCAACAACACTTACAAGAGCATTTATAAAGAGAATCATATTAAAAAACTTCATTCAAAGTTCTATTGCATTTATATATTCAATATCATTCATTGAAAACTTTGTTTGATTAAAATCAAACTTTTGATTTATCATTCTCAACAAAATTTTCTTCTAACACTTGAGCTTTCCTCATCTATTGCTATTCATTAAAGTGTTAGTCTTTTTTAGAATTAAACTTGTATTTATCATTCATCTAGAGAGAAATATTCAAATCAACCTCTTTGCATTTTTGGATCATATTGAGGTCCCTTGAAAGCTCAATATTGTATAAGGATTGGTGTTCCTTGTTTGTAAGTCACCGCATACATTGTAAGTCAATCAAAATAGTGGAAAGACCGTGCTCGTGTTGGAGAGCTTGGTAACGGGGAACGTAGATCATTGGTTGGATCGAACCTCCATAAAAATATCGTTTGCACTATTTCTTTCTTTTTATTTACTTATATTGTACTTATATTTTTGTGGATTAATTTTGATTTCTTAAAAATTATTTTTGAGAATATTTTTCAAAAAAGTTTGAGAAAACTAATTCACCCCCCTCTTGGTTAGTTATTCTTGGACTATCACTTTAGAGTTTTACTCTATGATTTTTGGGGGGAAAAAAAAAATTCCGAGACAAGGCGGGGCCTTCCTGAACTCTTCCCTGGACCCATTACTGTTACTTGAATAATCATGGCGGGGTAGGGTTCGAGGCGATGAGTCAAATTGCCATCCTTAGTTGTCCTTAATTGAAAATTGAGATTTATTTTTACAAGACATTTTTATTTTTTATATTTTGTTTTTATAAATTTTATTGTGTGTGTGTGTGTGTAGAAAGAATGGGTCAATTATATCAACGGTCACTAAAATTTGTTATAAATTTTAAAATGACCGTTGAAGTAGATTTCTTACACTAATAATAATCACTCAAATTTCTAGTAGTTACATTAATAGTTATTCGGATGGAAATGTTAATTTAAAATCTTATGTGTCATTGTTAAACTTCAAAATAGGCACTAACGACGTTAACTAGTACGCCACGTTAGATAAATATTGTCCACCTTAAAAAATTCGCCAACAAAATGTGAAGTTTCACCGACCTTTTGAAGCTCGCTCCTTGAAAAATTCGGACTAGCTTGTTGGACCGATTCGTGTAAATTTTTTTTTAACAATCTTCAAAATAAAAATTTGTAGTAAGAAAAAAAAGAATGAATTAAGCTCGTGCATCGGTCCAACTCGGCCGATGAGGCCCACGGGCCATGGCCGTACCGGACTCGCTTGTGGAAGACAAGCCTAGCTCAGGCTCAGCCGTCTCTTACAGGCTGAGCTTGTCCCGCCCCATGAGTCGAGCTGGACTTCGATGGTCATAGGCTGAGCCGGCTCGACTCAACTCATTGCCACTCTTAAGTGGTGTACTAGTTATCGTCGTTTATATCTATATTTGAATTTAACTTTTTTAGGTTAACGTTCAGTCGAATGACTATTAGTGTAATCGTTAAAATTTGAGTGAGTACTACTGTAAGAAAATTGATTCAATGACTATTTTAATTTTTTTTAACAAACTTTAATAACCATCACTGAAATTAAACCTAGAAAGCATTCATTATAGTGGAGTCTAAGTGAACAAAGAAGTATCTAAATATTGTAAAAATGAATAATAATGTAATCTATTAGTTGTGGTGTTTAACAAAAGTCTAAGTGACAGTTGATTCCACACTCCACAATTGATGATTAATTGTATTTAATTTTTTGATCACCAATTGTTTCTGGTCTTGTTTGCATGTGAATATCATTTGCTTCATTAAGCGCGCACACAAGGAATGGAAGACAGATGATTAGTTACTTGACCGTTTAGCAGAAATGTATTGTTGCTACGATGTGAGCTCTACTGTCACTTAGACTATGTTGAACACCTAGACTATGTTGAACACCACTAATAGATAGCATTACTCAAAATGGAATATAACTTTTATCAATAAATTAAAGAGTATGACTCTATTGATGTAGCAGTAGAATATTAGTGAAAAGTGCTCGAGATTCGATATTTGTAAATAACAAGTAAAAATGTAAAATTATGCTTAATGAAGCTCTTTAAGGGTATATTTAGTAAAGATTTTTATAGATTATGTGTAGTTGATTATACAGAATATGTAGATAAAAATTATGGGTCCTACAATATGTATGAATAAAAATAATGTTTGATCAACTTAAAAGTATTTATAAACAATGACAAACGTAAAATTTCTCACTCTAACTTCACCCACGTGAAAGCTTTGATCACGTATTTTTCTTGTTGAAAGCAAAAAAGGCAGGAAATGAAACTAGAACAAATAGCTTTTTTTGGTACGTCACATGTTCGAAAATTAACTAGAAAAGTCATTAGGCCTTGGATCCTTATTACTTTGGAACGTTGTTGGGCCTTAACAGTTCATGGGACATTTCTAACCATCGTGAGAGTTCTTATGGGCCAGCCTGCAAGTCTGGTAAACCACTTGGCCCAATCACCTCTAATAGGTATGATCTACTCAATACACATTTAGTAGTGCTGAAATTAATTTTTAAGTACTTATATTATAAATTATAAATAAATATATAAATAAAAAATAATTTATAAGTTGTGGATCCTATTAAATGTATGGATAATTTGACCAGCTACATTCTTTTACGTAGATATTTTTGCATTTTATTCAATTTAAAACAAACTCATTTTAAAGATATTTCTACAATTTGGTCACAAATAAGTTCACATTGGGCTCACATTTATTTCACGTGGCACTCAATCTTTGGTACCGTTGAGTCTACACGTCTTGGCCACGTATACGATACCGTACAGCAATAGAAACTGACACAGGCGAGCCTGAAATTAGTACACATTCATTGGCTCAAACTTTATAGCCATAATTGCTCTTCCTTGCAACGGTAAACTCTCTACAGTAACCCCCATCCAACTCCCTCTATATATAATTCCATTTCCAAGCCCAACCCATTTTCAATCTTTGCTTTGAATCTTCTAGAGTTTCTGTTGAAGCTTCTTCATCTCTTTTCTTCAGCTTTATTATTGTGTATATATCAATCTCCATGGATTCTTTTCTGTTTATTGTACTTTTTGCCTGTTTTACATGCTGCTCATATGCTTATCAATTTAATGTTGGAGGCAAGACTGGATGGGTCTTGAACCCTTCTGAAAACTACAATCATTGGGCTGGAAGAATGAGATTTCAAGTCAATGATACACTATGTGAGTTTCTTATTTCATCTTCTTTTATTTGTTTTATGTTCTTTAATGTAATTTTAATTAAACTTTCTTCTTCTTCTTCTTCTTGTAGTGTTCAATTATAAGAAAGGATCGGATTCTGTGCTGGTGGTGAATAAAGATGATTATGAAAAGTGTAATACAGAAAAGCCTATAATCAGACTGGAAGATGGGAATTCAATCTTCAAGTTTGATCGATCAGGCCCTTTTTATTTTATTAGTGGAAATAAAGGGAATTGTGATAAAGGTCAGAAGTTGATTATTGTTGTTTTGGCTGTGAGACACCACCTTAAGCCGCCGTCTGTACCAGTCCCGGGAAAGGCTCCGCCTCCGAGTGGCGGCGCTGGCCATGCTCCGTCAGCTTCGCCTCCAAAAGGGTCTTCTCCTTTTTCACCGTCAACTTCTCCGGTATCACCATCTGGACCAGCTAAGTCACCATTGTCTCCATTTCCCGCGGGAAAACCACCGACAACGGCTCCAACACCGGAATTGTCACCATCTCCTGCAGGAAAACCACCTGCAAAGGCTCCAACAACCGTAGTATCACCCTCCCCGGGAACCTACGGCTACGTGCCATCTCCCGCAGCCACCTCTACTTCTCCATCTCCCTCTCCAGCAACCCATGGCAACGTGCCATCTCCGTCCGCCACCTCTCCATCGCCCTCTCCTGCAACCCATGGCCACGTGCCATCTCCGTTCGCCACCTCACCATCTCCCTCTCCAGTAACACATGGCAACGTGCCATCTCCGTCCGCCACCTCTCCATCGCCCTCTCCGGGAACCTATGGCAACGTGCCATCTCCCTCCGCCACCTCCACCTCTCCAGCTCCCTCTCCGGGAACCTATGGCCAAGTGCCATCTCCCGCAGGCACCTCCACCTCTCCAGCTCCCTCTCCATTAAGTGGCAACGTGCCATCTCCAGTAGGCACTTCTCCATCCCCGTCTACGACAACTCCATCGACGCCTGGATCAACTTCACCGCCGTCTTCGTCCACCACGCCACCAGGGATACCGGCCTTGTCTCCTCCAGGGACCGGTGCTCCGCCATCCGGCAACAATTCGGCTGACGTGAATGCACCTGGTGGTTCACGGCCTCGTTCATTTGCAGCACCGGCAATTACTATTTCAGTGTCGACAGTTTCACTTATCCTAAGTGTGGCTTTATTGTCTCTCCTAAGTTAAGAAACATAATTATTGTACTAGGATTTTTGTTTTTTTGAATTATTCTGTTTTTATTTATTTATTTTGTTTTTGTAGAGATATTTTAAACTTTTTTTAAAATATGTTGTTAGTGACTGAGTGTAATTCATCAGTATATAAACTTAATAAATAATGGATAATACTTGTTGTATACCCATACTCAATTAAATAATAATTTCAACAAATCATTATTCGACATAATGATTGAATTAAACAACATCTACTAAATAAAATAGAAAAAAATTATTTAATAATTAAAAGAGAAATTTAAGAATGGCAAAAAAATCCACCCTGACCGACCTCGACCACCCCGACCTCGACTTGCCTAACCACATTGCCCCGACACGAATTCCTCAAACTCGTCCCGAATTTTTTTATTTTTATATTTTTAAATTTAAACCGTATTTAAAAAATAAAAAATAATATTAAAATATTAATTAATTAATTAAATAGAACAATAAATAAAAAAATTCAATTCCTGCCCCTCCTCCCAAAAATATTCGACAGACAATGCCACCCTGCCTCGTCCTGTGTAGCTTCGTTGCCATCCCTAGAAAGTATGAAATATATAAAAAAAATAATAAATATTTATTATAATAAGTAAAATGAAGTGTTAAAAATAAAAAAAAAAAATTGTTGTAGTGCTTTAAAAATTTTACTCTCTAAATTTATTGATATTCTAAAATACAAAAGAAAAACTAAGAAATTAACAATGTCATTAAAAAGAAACGTATACTATAATTTAAAACAAATAAAATAAACATATATTTATGTGACTTATAGAATACCTTATAGACTAATTAGTAATTAAATCAAGTTAATGTTAAATTTTTTTTTTTTTTCGTTAACACTTTGAAGAAAAATTGACAATGACAAATATTTTCATGGAAAGGAGGTATTTCTTGATTGCCACGTGGTAAGACTAACCTCCATTTATTAATTAGTTGGAAAAATTACAATAAAAGGCCCCAATCTATTTGAGTTGTACTGAATTAGTCCCCAATCCAAATTATTGGGAAGAGTAGTTCTCAATATATCAGATTTGTACCAAGTTAATTCTCCGTGCTAAGTTAAAAAAAAAAAATCAGATTTTTCTAAAAGATATATTATTAAAAAAAAATTTAAAAAAAATTAACATCTTCCCCATTGACCCAACGGTCAATCTAGATTAACATCAATTAATAAGTTATTAATTTTTAGAGGTAGTGGAATGAAGGGGAAAACTCAATTGGTAAATTGCCACTTGGCCAATTAAAAGATTGCATCTAACATGAACCAAAGCATAACGAATATTCTACAATTCTTTTTCATTTTTGCATTTTTATTACTTGCTATAGCAAAGACTAAATAAATGCAACAATAATTTGTTAATTATCTACTTATAAAAGTACCAATATTAAATTATGTTTATTATTAATATAAATTTTAAATTATTTGTATCATTTCATTTTATTCATCACTACCTCATGGATTTTATGATTAAGATATATTTTGCATCTACACAAAATATGTGACGACTATGTAAAGTTTAATTTGTAACACTTTTTTATATTCTAGTTATCTCGAAAGAAAATAGACCTAAAGAAGCATATAACATTTAAATATTTCATTCGCCGTTTGTGTAAAATATTATATGTGTCTCGTAAATTTAGTAGAGAACTTCAAAATAATGTCTCTGAATATTTAGTAAAATAATAGTATTAGACATATTCGATATATATTAGAGCATCTTTAATTCACTCCATTTATTATAGTTTGTGTAATAGGTAAAATAGATGACTTCTAATACATATGGCACTACATCTATTAAATGGGTCAAATTATAAATTCATCTTTAATGGGTTCTGTTTAAAACTAATATTACCGTTATGTGACATTAATTTTTTGTAAATTGGCGGGTCTTCAATTTTTATTTCTTTTGTTTGACTCGTCAACATGTATTGAAGATGTTTTTTTTTTTTTTTAATATATATATAATTTCATTCATATGTACTTACGTATCACGTCTAAAAAAATCAAAAATATGCCATTAGTATTCTATCTGGAACAATTGAGTAGCCTTCACGGAGCTGATGTAACAAGAATTTTGTGGATCAAAAATTGTACCAATTTATATTGTAGTCAACCTTAATTTATGGGTGTCGGCAATAAGATTATATTTTGAGCTCTCTTTTTCTCTAATATTACTTTTATATTTTTCCTTTTCCCATTCACAAAATTCTTCACCCTAAATTAAATACATGAAAAACGTTTTCAATAATTATGCAGTTGAGACTTAAGGGCCTAACTGAGTTTCTTTTTATTTGTTACTTGTTTTTATCTACACGAATTAGTAAACTTTAGACCTATTTGTACATGAAGCCTCGTCCAACATTTCTCCGACTTGAAAGATTTTTATTTTAAAAAGGTTTAAGAGTTTATTAACATTTTGTATAAATCAACAAAACATTATTATAGAAGAACGATATATGATAGTAATAATATTTTATTAATTGCCTACATAATTTCAAATTTTATTTTGACACGTAAATGAAAAATGAGAATGAATATAATCAGTAAACATAAAAAAAAAAAAAATTAATTTAGACCACATCATTGTAATAGATATTTTTCATCATTTCTACCATTTTTTTTTTTAGTTATTATGTCGGAAATTCAATGATTTTGTTGGTAAAACTATATAAAATAAAAATTCTTAAAATTTGGAGTTTTGCATATATGTGGGACCGACTTGATTTTTAATAATTATATATAGTTTGTTTGTTTCCCTTTCTTATCTTGAATTTGTGAACTTTTGACCAATATGTGGACGAGGCCTAACCTTTATGTTACACATGTCAACCGAATTCCTAGTTGTTATAAAGTACAATAATAAGGGGATATTTTTACTTTTTGTCCCTGACCTTTGCAACATGTTACTAATTTACCCTTAACTATTTTTAGCATAATATATCTCTAACTTTTCAATTATGTAGCAAAATTTTTCATTACCTCTATTTTGACCATTAAATGATGATTTTGCCATCATATTTTGATATAAAAAATAAAAGAAAGAAACGAAACAACAAAAAATAAAGGAAAAATTAAAAAGAGAGTTCTATTACTTTTCATAAAGTAAATTAAATTCTATTTAAAATAGTTAAATACATATTTAAAAAAATTTATTCATCATTTTCCGCTTGCCGCCCACACCCCACAGACCCACCCCACCATTGTTGGTACCACTTGCAATTACCATCGGCACTACTTGCAACCAGACTCAAATTCAAAATTATCAAAGCAATCGCCATCTTAACCCAAAAAAAAAAAAAAAAAAAACCCACCGCTAGCAACCACAAAAACAACCACCGGTTATATCCTTTTTTATTTAAAATAAAAAAGAGTAAAAAAAGATAAAAAAGAAAATATGCTCAATTTCACAACCCACTTCCCAATGTATAGTTGCCACCCCAACCTCCCACACCAACTTCCCGTCGATCTCCACCATTCCTTCTTAGATACAACACTGCCAGTAATGTAATTCAATTCTATATAGAAATCAAGACATTTTCAAGTACATCATCACTACAAGAAGAACCACAAGCAAAATAATTTGACTTGTCGTCGGAACGAATTATACCATGATTAAAATTGCATATCAGGCTATTAAATGCCTATGGTTTTCCCTTGAATAAAAATGCCCTCCTTCGCATTACAATGTATACTCATCAAATATTTGAGTAGAATTGAAGTTATTGCATCACGACCTAAATCGTAGAATCTCCAACGCGGGTTTCCCCTTTGTTTGGGAATAACCATGGGGAGACCTCAAATGATCGAGTACAGGTGGAAGTGGTGACAACGGGAGATTATATTGGATGGTGGTGATTTGGCCGTGGGGGTTGGAGATGGGTGTTCAGGTTTTTGTTGGAGGTCGACGGTCGGAGATGTGTAAGTGATGGTGTTGGTAGCAGTGCATAGAAATGTAATGGGGTAGGTTTGGGTTTGTGGGGGCAGGGAAGAAGATGATGAAGAAATCTAATTTTTTTGTGTTTTTTCTGAAGTTTTTTTAAAAAATTACTTTTAAACTCTACAAAACATAAATTAACGAAGAAGAGAAATATATGACAATATTCATTGGCTGTCTTAACAAATATAGTACAATTTCAAGTTTTTATTTTTGCACGTAAATATAGAACACGAATAAATATATAATTTCTACCATCTTTTTCAAAGATTATATCTTAATTATGATAATTTGGTAGCTGAATTAATCACCATAAACAACTGTCTAAAATCTAAATAGTATGCTTAGAAATTTAGCATCAACATCAGCGTTGCTGGCACTCGTGTTGATGAATTCACTTTAATTAATAATCCTGTCGGTGTTCGCGGAAATTCGGCACAGGTGTCAAGATCCTTGTGGTGCAGTTACTTGTCCAATTTGTATTGAGACTCAACAATCAACATGCAGATAGGGCTGATATTTGGCAAATGAGCTTGTCTTGCTAAGCTTAAAATATTTATTTATAAGAAAAAAAAATAACTTTAAAATAAATAATTTTTTAAAGTAAACTACTTAGGGAAAAGATCTCCTGCCCCTAGTGGGCAGGAAATCCTTGCCCACATGCTGAGTTGTCAGCATGTGGGCTGTTGATGCAAAAAGCAACTTTTTGCATCAACAGCCCACATACTGACAAATCAGCATGTGGGCACGGATTTCCTGCCCACTGAGGACAGCAGATCAGGACTCAAACTACTTATTTTAATAGTAGAAAATTAGAGTTACTTTGAAGAACGTAAAATTTTTATATGTAGACTATTTTAATTGTACTTAAGGTCATAAATATTTGTTTATTTAAGTTAATAATTTTTATTTTGTCAAATTTTTATCTTCAGCTTGTATAATTAGCACATCTCATCGTTAATTATAGTTTTTGTCAAAATAATCTGTCTGTGTGTTTTGATATGGAAAAAAAAAAATTTTCAGACTTTTGTATTTATTATTATTTTTAAAATATGATAGGCAAATAAATTGTTTTACCGTCCTCTCAACGAAATTTTTAGACAGAAATCGTTACCAGACAAAGATGTGATAATTAATAAAAAATTGAGGATAAAAATGCGATAAAAAATCATGGACATGAGTGTTATATTGAGTAAGGATTGAAGACGTTAAATGCAATTAAAATGTGGTGTAATAAATAAAAAGTGTTGTGTAAATATTACCTTAAAGTCTGTTTGTGAATTTTGGAGTACCGGTTATGAGAGTTTTTTTAAAGTATTGATTTTGGGCGTTTATGAAAGGAGCGACTTTGGGTGGTTTTTAATAGTGGTTTTTGAAACACTCTAATCCATGCTAGGGAGTTTATCATCTAACGATTCTAAAAGTTTTTTAACAAAATTAAATTACATATATGCACATATATAAAAGAAATTTAAATTTTTAAAATTTTATATATCTACCTATTATTGAAAATATAAATATAAATTTATGTTTTCATATTTTTGTATATATTCTTTTATTTTTACAAATATTAAATTTACGATAGTTTTGAAAATAATAGTATGTGAGTGGAGACCCACAATTGGATATTAAATTTTTGTATCACGGTTTAGACCCACAATTGGATATTTTCAAACGAGTAGAAACATCTTATATAAAAGTCTTTTTGTATTATTTAGTTGTCTTTTTCAAAGAAAAACAAGTGAGCAAGAAGTGGACATGATTTTCATACTTTCGTATCAAAAGTATGTCGGTGGTTACATATGACTTAAATAAAAGTCATGTTTTATTTCTTGGTTTCCCCAAAAGACGAAAAAAAAAAAAAAAAGTAAAAAAGAAGTGGACGACATAATTTTCAATTTTCAATTTGATTGTCTGATTATTATTTAAGAATAAGATGTTATTGTCGTTATTTTCATTCAGAAATGTCAAATTTGATAATCAAATATCGAGATCAAACCATTACCTAATCCCGTCCGCTCCAGCATTGATCCACATGGTGCAGTCAATGTTTCAGAAATGTGACTACAATGACTAGGCATCATCTGTAAATCTCGAGCCACGACCAAATGCAAAGGACTTAAAGGTAAGTGAATGGCTAACCAGACCTTCAATAAATAGCATCGATTCCAGTATTGAAGTGCTATTGACTATCACACTCCTCTTTTCTAATGGTCAAACGGTCTTACATGTTTTATTGCATAAATTATAGATATTTTTGGTGAGTTCTTGACTATCAACAATTGGAGGGTTAATTTCAACAACAATCACCGAAGTTTTCAAAAAAATTTAAAATTATCACTGAAATTGTTTCCTTGCACTACTAGTCATGTTGGTCCCAAAGGATCTCAACCAGCACCAAAAGCACACAAGAAAGCAAAATAAAAAGATAACAACACAAGGATTTGTTTTGCCCTAAAAAAGGGTCCGGATGTTCAGTCAAGAAGACCTACTCACCTGTTGAGCATCCACTGAAGGATAACGCTCAAGCACTAAGCATCAACCATAGAACAACGGCAAAGAACCAATGTTTACAGATTTACAGAATACAACTCTAAAAAACAACCCTCATAAGCCCACATTAAAAATACACCAAGTAATCGAATCTGTAACCCACAGGTTACTGTTCACCATAGATCACCAGAAAACCAACCCTTCCCTATTTCTTTAATCACTCAGAATACTCTGCAAACCAACGGTTTACAGAGTCAAAGAAACTCAAAAGAAGAGATGAAGGAGATGAATCGCAGAACTCAGAGAGAGAGAGAGTGTATTTCGTATTCCAATGCCAAAACCACAGAAAGCGTACAATATACACTATCAGCCCAAAGTCAGTTGAGAAGCCTCCAGAAGATTGATCACAATCGTCCAAACCTCCAAGTGTCAGCATCTGAACACATCACCAGATGAATTATAATCGTTAATTCATCAGACGCGACTTAAGGCATTGGACTTGGGCTTCATCAGATCAGATTATAACTTGGGCTTGAAAATGTTTATTGGGCCAAATGGGCAGCAATCTTAACATTCTCCACCTTGCTGTCTATTTGGTCATACCAGTAGTGCTTGAGGCTTCCATCTTCAGTTTCACTTGCTCACGGTACCTGCAAGAAAGAGACTAGTTTAGCCACTGTCCATATTCAACAAAGCTAAACAATTTTTGAATCTATTTAGGGGTAAAACTTTTGTTCCCATATCTGCTGGGTTAACCAGAGTTGAGATTTTATCTAACTTGATTATCTCTTTCTCAATTACATCCCTTATGAAATGAAATTTTACGTCAATGTGTTTTGTCCTGTCATGAAAGACAGGGTTCTTACTTAAGTGAATGGCACTTTGACTATCAGAGTAAAGAACAATATGATTATTGATAAATCCTAATTCACTAAGTAAGCCTTTTAACCAAATACCTTCTTTAATGGCATCTGTGGCAGCAATGTATTCGGCCTCAGTGGAAGAGAGGGCAACCACTTTTTGAAGTTGGGATTTCCAACTTATATAACTATCATTTATTGAAAAAATATAAGCAGAAGTGGACTTTCTGTTATCTCTGTCACCAGCAAAGTCAGAGTCTACAAAACCACACAAAGAAATTCCCTCTTTCCCCTTTTTAAATTCTAAGCCTAAGCTAGCAGATCCTTTTAAATATCGAAATAACCATTTCATTGCTTCCCAGTGATATTCACCAGGATTACTCATAAACCTGCTTAAGACACTTACAGCATGAGCAATATCAGGTCTTGTACAAACCATTAAGTACATGATAGAACCTACAGCATTAGCATAAGGAACCATTTCCATCCTTTTTAATTCTTCTTCAGAATTAGGTGATTGATCAGAGGAGAGTTTGAAATGATTAGATAAAGGTAAGGTAACAGACTTAGCTTCATGCATTCTGAATCTTTCAAGCAATTTTAGAATATAAGAGGATTGATTCAGAAATAAAGAATTTAAGCTTCTATTCCTAAGGATTTCCATACCAAGGATTTTTCTAGCAGGGCCTAGATTTTTCATTTCAAATTCATTGCTCAACTTCTGTTTTACAAGTTGAATCTCTTTCCTATCAGAACCAGCAAGAAGCATATCATCAACATATAAAAGCAAATAAATGGAATCAGAACCACCATTACCTTGATAATAAAAACAGGGATCATAACTATTTTTATTAAAACCAATGCTTTGTATATAGGAATCAAACTTCTTATACCATTGCCTAGGGGCTTGCTTTAAACCATATAAAGACTTCTTAAGGAGGCAAACTAGGTCACCCTTCCCAGGTTTCTCAAACCCCTCAGGTTGAGACATGAAAATAGTTTCATCTAACTCCCCATGTAAAAAGGCTGTTTTTACATCCAGCTGGTCTAATTCCCAGTTATACTGAACCACTAAGGCAAGCAGGATTCTAATAGAGGTGTATTTGACTACAGGAGAGAAGATCTCATTGTAATCAATACCCTCCCTTTGAGTGAAACCTTTTGCAACTAATCTGGCCTTATATCTAGGAGCCCCAAGATTAGAATCACCCTCTTTTAATTTGTATAGCCACTTACAGTCAACAATCTTTTGGAGCTTAGGTCTAGGCACTAAGGTCCAAGTGGAATTACTTTCTAAGGATTTCATTTCATCTTTCATTGCTGAAAGCCATTGTTTAGAATCCTTACAAGTCATGGCTTCCTTAAAAGAGGCAGGTTCACTATCCATAGAAGATTGAGCAGAGAGGATTAAGGCAAAGTCAGTGTCAGCTAATCTTGAAGGAAGTCTAATATTAGACCTTCTTTCCCTATCTCTTGCAAGTTGATAATCAGATAGGTCAGGAAAATCATTTTCTTCAACAACTTGAAGATCATCAACTGGATTCTCAGTTTCTGTTTCAACAGGATTGTCAACCTGATTTTCATTTTCAGCAAGCTCCACCTCAATCTGAGGAGGAGTTGAGAGACTTGTTTGAGCAGAATTAT
This sequence comes from Forsythia viridissima, assembly GCA_030279155.1. Classification (NCBI taxonomy): domain Eukaryota; kingdom Viridiplantae; phylum Streptophyta; class Magnoliopsida; order Lamiales; family Oleaceae; genus Forsythia; species Forsythia viridissima. The sequence goes on from CM059033.1 coordinate 985,518, forward strand.
CAAATTCACTTTCAGAATTGGACAATTTCAGACAGGGCATTAAAGTTTCATTAAAGACAACATTTCTACTGACTATGACTTTAAAACCTCCAAGTTCTCTCACCCATAGTCTATAACCTTTTGTCCCAATCCCATAGCCTAAGAAAACACATTTCAGGGCCTTAGGTTCAAGTTTTCCACTATCTTGATGTGCATAAGCTGCACATCCAAAGGTTTTAAGGAAGGAATAATCAGGGGTGTGACCTTTCCAGACAGATTCTGGAGACTTATCTTTCAGAGCACTAGAGGGACTCAGATTTATGAGATAAGAAGCTGTCATTACAGCCTCCCCCCAAAACAACTTAGGAAGACCTGAACTATGAAGCATGCACCTAACCTTATTAAGGATAGTTCTATTCATTCTCTCAGCAATGCCATTTTGCTGAGGAGTATAGGTGGAAGTTCTATGTCTAAGAATTCCAAAGGCTTTACAGAAGGAATCAAACTCAAAATTGCAGAATTCCAAACCATTATCAGTTCTTAAAACCTTTATTTTCTTGTTAGTTTGGTTTTCAATTAGAGTTTTCCAATCTTTAAAGATTTGAAAAGTCTCAGACTTTGATTTTAGAAGAAAGGTCCATACCTTTCTTGAAAAATCATCAACAATCAGAAAATAGAACCTGAATCCAGTGAAGGTATTAATTGGGGCAGGCCCCCAAAGATCAGCATGCAAGTATTCAAGTATTGAAGTTGACTTGTGTGTTCCAGTTTTAAAAGGTAGTCTGTTCTGTTTTCCAATTACACATTGTTCACAAAAGGATAATTTTTCAATCTTGTCCTTCCCAAATACCCCTTCATTCTTTAAAGATTTCAGGCCCTTATCACTGATATGACCAAGTCTTTTGTGCCATAAATCAGACTTGTCATTATCAGTGGTAATGGCTGTAAGGCTATTTCCCACTAAAGGTGTAGCCTTCAAAGTATAAAGACCATTTTCCTTTGAGGTGTTTAGGATGTCAAGATTTCCTTTAAAAACTCTTAATTTTCCATTTGATAAAACAATGTTGTATTTTTGGTCATCTAAAATTCCTAAAGAAATCAGGTTTCTTTGAAGATCAGGCACATATCTGATTTTTTCCAAAATCAAAAGGTTGTTGTTTTCCAATTTTAAAACAATTTTACCAATTCCTTTTATTTTGCAACAGACATCATTTCCCATAGTTACCTGCCCTCCATTCACTTCAAGGAATTCAGAGAACCAATTTTTGACAGGACACATGTGGAAGGAACAACCAGAGTCAAGAATCCAATCTTGACAACTGGGCACAAGAGAGGACACAAACACCTGACCATCAGCAACTGCAGCTCATTATAAGCCACTGCAGCTGCACCCTCAACCTCACCTTTTTCTTTTAACTCAGCTATCCTTTTATAACAGTCTTTTATGAAATGACCAGTTTTTCCACAGAAATAGCATTTTTTCCCTTTAGCATTAGACTTAGCCTTAGACTTAGTCTTACCCTTTTCAGAATGGCCTTTCTTATTATTATGGTGAGACTTACTATTGGTATTAGGTCTAAACTGGTTTTTACCTTTAACCATTAGACTCTCTCCCATTACCTGTTCTTTATGATCACTCATAAACTCTAATTCTTTATTTCTCAGGCAATTGAAGATAATATCAACAGTAAGATTCTCTCTACCATATTCTAAGGCATTTTTAATGTCTTTGTATTTCTCACTTAAAGAATTTAAGAGGGCAACTACTTTCTGATCTTCAGATAAGATTTCACTACAGTTGGCTAGGTCTTTTACAATCTTACTAAATCTGTCAAGATTAACATCAAGACTCAGGGACTGGTCAAACTTAAAGCCATAATACTGTTTTAAGAGATAGCACTTATTTGGCAGGGTCCTAGACATATAAAGGGACTCAAGCTTAGTCCAAAGGGCAACAGCAGTAGTAGTATCACCTACTTGTCTAAGGACATTATCAAATAGATGGAGAAAGATGGAACTCCATGCTATCTCATCCATCTCCTGTTTCTTGATATCATCAAGATCCTCAGGCCAAGACTCATCTAAGGCCTTAGCACACCTTTGCTGTAATAATACAGCTTTCATCTTCTGGCGCCAGAGACTAAAGTCTCCAGTGCCAGACCAGACTTCTACCTCAAACTTATTTGGTGACATTTTAATCAAAAACTTTCACAAACAGAAATTTTGAAAAAACAAGTATTGATTTGTTGAAAAGTAAAAATACAAATATATCACTTATAAAATCACTTTTTCAGAAAAACAAGTGAACACAAATCAAGAAACATCCAACGTACAATAACTCTGATACATGCAATAATTTAGTTAGAGTAAAGAGAAGTTAACAACAAGTTTTAACAGTCCTTCAGAACACTAAGCCTTACCAAACAGAGCCTCAGATTCTAAGATCCTCGCAGGAGATCTTAGACAAAGGATATTTGGGGTTTCTGTGTTTCTGAACTATCAAAAAAAAAATAACCGCTTACTCTAAGGGAGTATGACAGAGTTTAGGGATGTTACCAGAGTTTCTCAAAATAAATGAGAGGAAGCAGAAAAAGTAACCAAGAAACCCTTCCAGAGGAGAAGATTTACTTTCGAGTGGGTTTACACCAAGTAAACAAGGAATCCAGAACCAAGAGTGTACTGGCTTAAGATTTTCACCAAGAGAATCAAAGATTTTCAGATTTTCACCAAGAACTCTTTTCGATCTACCAAGGATCTTGAAGGTTTATACCCAAAAATTAGGGATTCCGGCTCTGATACCATTGTTGGTCCCAAAGGATCTCAACCAGCACCAAAAGCACACAAGAAAACAAAATAAAAAGATAACAACACAAGGATTTGTTTTGCCCTAAAAAAGGGCCCGGATGTTCAGTCAAGAAGACCTATTCACCCGTTGAGCATCCACTGAAAGATAACGCTCAAGCACTAAGCATCAACCATAGAACAACGGCAAAGAACCAATGTTTACAGATTTACAGAATACAACTCTCAAAAACAACCCTCATAAGCCCACATTAAAAATACACCAAGTAATCGAATATGTAACCCACAGGTTACTGTTCACCATAGATCACCAGAAAACCAACCCTTCCCTATTTCTTTAATCACTCAGAATACTCTGTAAACCAACGGTTTACAGAGTCAAAGAAACTCAAAAGAAGAGATAAAGGAGATGAATCGCAGAACTCAGAGAGAGAGAGAGTGTATTTCGTATTCCAATGCCAAAACCACAGAAAGCGTACAATATACACTATCAGCCCAAAGTCAGTTGAGAAGCCTCCAGAAGATTGATCACAATCGTCCAAACCTCCAAGTGTCAACATCTGAACACATCACCAGATGAATTATAATCATTAATTCATCAGACGCGACTTAAGGCATTGGACTTGGGCTTCATCAGATCAGATTATAACTTGGGCTTGAAAATGTTTATTGGGCCAAATGGGCAACGATCTTAACAAGTCACTTAAGTTTAATATCATTATAGCAAAGATCATTCTGTTAGCACCATCAATATTAGTAGTTTATGTGTTACCGTTAAATACTGCGTTACACAGACGTCATTTATTTTTTTCTACGTTAAAAATTTGGTCTTTCTAAACAGAAAATAATAATTAAATGGTCCGCTAGGAAAGAAGGAAAATTGTTCTCTGACAAAATTTTTTTTTGCTGGTGGACTATTTATTTTTTTGATTAAAAAAAGACCAAATTTCGGTTGTGCGAAAAAATAAACGACATCAATACTACGTAGTATTTAACGGTGACACGTAAATTACTAAGATTGACGGTGTTAACAGAATGACTTTTACTGTAAGGATATCAAATTTTAGTAATTAGTAGTGAAAATAAATAACTTCATTGATAATTTTAAATTTTTCTAAAAATAATGAAATGTTGTGTTACCTTTGAGACATCATTATTTGAGACATGAATAATGATATGTTGGTAACATATCATTATTTGAGACATCAACATCTAGTTGTGTTACCTTTGATTAGTAGATACACGTGGTTTACTAAGAAATTAAATTAAATCAATTATATGTGTATGAGTTACATTTGTATGTTCCAGACCATGATATTAATGCTATCAATCATTGTCATTTTTTTATAAATATTTTTACTACTTTTTTACGGTATCGTATTGTAAAATGCCTGTAATATAATAATTTATGAAATGATATTAGAAAATTATGCAAACTTTATCAATGATTAGTAAGGACAAAAGATAAGATTATATTTCTTAGTAAAAATTTTGGTTGACTTGGTAAATATAAAATACTTTTTATTTTAGAGAATCAATATTTAAAATTATGTTCTAAGTCGAATTAACATTTTAAAATAAAGAGTGAATTTGACTTTTCAATATTTATATATTAATTGAATTAAGTAGTATATATAAAGTAGTATATATAAAATAAAATAGAGAAAAATCATATAATAATTATGAATGAAGTATGTCAAAATAAAATATAGAAAAAAATAATAATAAATACTTGTTGGAAGAAGTAAAATAAAATGTTAAAAATAAACAAACTATTGAATTACTTCAAATAATTTTACTTTCAAATGCAAAAGATTTTTCTATAAATAAAAAATCTCTTGAAGATGTTCTTATTACAAAAAAAAAAAATAGACACAAAATTCAACAACACGCCACAATTTGTGGTTGTCAAGTTAGAGGTGATACTCAAAACTAGAGCTAGCAAAATGATTGGGTTGGCAAAAATTAGAGCTGACAAAATAGTTGGCCAATCCAACCCACTAAAGTAGGGCCACACATAAAATTGGACTGGGTTGGCCCAGCCTAGTTTTGTATGGACCAGAAATATGCTAGCCCAATCCAGCCCATTGGTCCAACTTGATCTTAATTTTTTTATATAAATTTTTTATACAATCTAATACATTACATAAAAAACAATCTTAGATAAATTTAGACTATATATTTTGAGATTTTTAAAGAGATTAATTTATAAAATTGGAGCTCTTATGTATTAGTCAATAGATAAACGTCAATTTTCTTTCAAAATAATAATTTTTTTTGTTAATTGTAAACTATTTGTAGATACTTTTTTTTTTAAAAAAAATACAAATATTAAAAGCATGCAAGTCTTATTGTTTTGAGATATAAGCATGTTTGGCTTAAATTAAAAAATTTACTTATAAGTAAATTTAAAATAAATAATTTATTTGTCACACCAAATATATTTTGGATTGAAATTTAAATTAAACTAAATTTTAATAAAATCTAAACAATTTTATGTTGGATCTTGGGATTTTTAGACTAATATTTATTAATGACTTAGGTTTAGATCATTTTAGATTGATATTATTTGGATTATGTATCAAAATTATTCACAAAATGAGTGATTAGTGTTAAGAAGCCAAAAATAAAATCAAAATCAAAATTAGGCCAGCCCAACTAGCCTGCGGGCTAGTTAGGCCGAGCCATATTTGTCCGATTTTATTTGAGTCAGGACCAGTCTAACTCAAAAAGTCAGCCGACCAGCTAATTTTGCCACCTCCACTCAAAACTATCTGATATAAATGTGAGGCATGACAAAATGCTTTACGTATGGAATTTGTTCAAAGCTGGGTCAAAATCCATTAAAGTGTATTTAACTTAGAGGATGTTCGTGTGTGTTTGTAAGTATTAATAATTTTTTTAAATTTTATTTTTATTAATACATTTTCTAAAATTTACTATTTATAATCTATTAAAAACTTTACCAAGTATACTCTTAAATATTAGAGTCACCTCATTTTCTATATCCCTCTTTCGTACGATGGTCAAGTATATTATGATGATTTTAAGAGCATTGATTCGTTATATTCTTCAATACAACGTATGTTAGAATTTTTGTGATCTTAAATAAATATGGGAATTATGATGATTAATCAGGATTATTTTATTTTTCATAGACTTTGAACTCGAAATTAAAGATAATTAAATAATCAACTCCACAATGTCTTAACCAAAATATAACCAAAAGACTTAGTGGGTCACTTAGAGGATTAACAGACTTTTGGGTCGTTGTTCAATGACTTAGTGTAATTGATCCACTCTATACTTTGATGGCTATGTTTAGGGTTACATTATATTAACCTAATATGATACATACATGAATGATATCTTAAGCACCAATGCTTATATTGTATTAAGCAGCTTTTTAACAAATTTTGATAAAAAGTTGATAAATTGTGTAGTTGAAAAATTAATAAAAATTACAAGTCTTATAAAATATGTGGTTAAAATTAATTGTTGAATTTTAACTACTATTTTTAACATATTTTAATTTAAATCAAACCAGCACAACACTTAATCTTGAATTACACAGCAAAATACATACTAAGGGATCATATTGAAGGGAAATGATCTCTTACCCATCTATGTTGTTCATTTTGAAGTGACATTACATGATTGATAATTCATAGTTCTACACTTATTAAACATAGGTGAGCAATATAAATGGGTAGAAGATCATTTCCATCATATCGAAAGTGTACAAAGTATTCAAACTGAAATTCCAACAAAGTATATAACTAGTAAGACAAACAAATATCTCACAACTTCACCACTTAATAACTTAAATTATGAAAAAGAGGTTCTTTTTATAGCTCCATGTTCAATCAAAATCACAAGTACACAGTGTCAAAAAATAAGTAATATAATGGATGTGAGTTCAGTGTCAATTCTACAAGAATATTTTACCTATAATCGAAATTACTTATTTCTAACTTTGATGGAAGAAAAGTAAATTGCAAGAATTCTTTTGAGTTGTTTGATTATTAGCTAAAAACTACTAAAAGCAAGTAAAAATTATAACTAAACATACTTGAAGAAATTTGAATAATATTTATCATTTTTTACAACCGATGTTCCTAGATTATCTGACAATTGCTCGAGTAGAGTCGAACTATTATTAATTATGAATTCTCTATATCACTATAAGAATTGCGAATACAAAATAAAGTATTTAGCACAACCAAAATCATAAAACGATCACATAAACCTTGGGGGTATTTGTTGTTTGAGCTAAAATACACATTTCAATTCTTGGTATCAATATGGTTCACAATTCAATCCTACAAATTAGCCAAATAATAGAAAAGCATTAAATTCAATAACAAATAATCAAGAAAGAAAAATTTTGAAGTAAAAAAAATGGAATTATAGAATTAAAGCTCGGTTTTGAAGCAATTCCAAGAGAAAATTCTTGTGTTTTTCCCTCTAGAATGTATCCCTTTGGTGTACAAGAGATATGGTACATATAAGTGTAAATTTAGGGCTTCAAAATCGTTATCAATTAGTGACCAAAACAAGCCCCAAACGGTATGTTTTCTAGAAGGATAAAAAAAACCAAGAACAACTCAAGGATTCTCTGGGCATCCTCTAGTCAATCGCGCATGACTTCTTATAAAAAATTCTGAATTGCAATCCGTAAAATACATTGGAATTCTAATTCAATTATCTTTCTAATGGTATATTATTTGCTTTGTGAAAATCTTTAAATTAAACTCAAACCTTTAATATTGAACTTAATCTCCTGCAATCCTTAGCTATGTCAAGACTCGACGGGTCTTGACATGCAGCTGCAGCTCCACAAGTCTGCTCGGAATTGGTCCATTCCTAAGACATTTGTCAACTATTTTTCTACTGCATATCCTAGTTTTATCAGTAAGCGTTCAATGTGGTAACAAGACTGGTGAACAGTTACCTATTACCGTTTGACAAAGTAAGATCAAGTAGACACGACAACAATGTGTACAAGAATCATTATCTACAGGGATTGTCGGCTGCATGCTTCCCGGGCTTTCTCCTGATACTTGTCTAGAGTTGCAGTAGAAACCATTCCTTTTCTCCACTCGAAATTTTACATAAATACAGATTTCAGTTAGAGATACTTGGAAATCGACCAATAAATTCACTGGAAACTGTAAAGTAGGCGAAGTTGGGTATGGTCCAGTTTTTCACAAGACGAAGTTGATAAATGAACAAGCCCAGGCTACTAGATATGTTCATAACCCGGGCTACAGTTGAATAAAAAACCAAATAGACTAATAAAAGTAGTCAATTACTTCAAACTTTGCTCAAGTAACATATGAATTGCACTTATTTATCTAACATGCAATAATCTAACACGCCGGAACAGACTAAGATCTCAGTTTTCAAAGAACTTGATAAGTATAATAGAATTACTAATGTAATACATGCACATGTAAATCATTTTTATCCACATTTATGGCCATTATTGTCATGCACTATAATACAGCCCAAGCAAAACAATTCCATCCTATGATACGGCTACACATATATACATCAGTTTGCATAAACAAAGATTTCGATAATATTTCTATAATAAGTCAAAACTTGACATTTACCAAACAAAGAAAACATGTATGGTTCTACTAACATATGATTTTTTACGCACATCCCTTTTATAGGATACCCCAAAACGGGACAACTTTTGGTTACTGATATAGAACTAGTTCCCTCAGGATAATCAAAAAGAGAAGCTTCCCCTTCCATTGTACACTACTTTAGTATCTTAAAGAAGATAGTTATACCCAATTGCCAGAAGTACGAGAACCACCAAAACAGCAGGAGCAGCCCATACCCAATAGTTTGTCGCCTTCTTGCGTTGGAGCATAACTTTTTGAAGCGAATCTGGACCTTTTGGACGTGTTCTATGCCTGACGATATTTTCTTTCCTATCCCTGTTCTTTGGTGGAACTGGAGTTTCAACTTTCTCCTCGATGTTTTCTTGTTCAGCAACCTCTGCAACTGCTTCAGTCGGTTCCTCAGAATCTTGAGCAGCAACAGCAGTTCCGGCCTTCTTTTTCGCTTTCTTCCCACGCTCCTGCAATAAATAAATAGCAACAAGAATAATGTAAGTCTACAGCTAATAAAAAAATTCTAAACTAGAAATAAAAAACAATCAGAAAAATGATTTCCTTAAGCTTCTTTTCAGCTTCTTTCTGAGCTTTTATTGCTGCTTTTGCAGCTGCTTTCTCTGCAAACTTCTTCTTCCTTTCCATTGCCCATTTCTTCTTAGCTATCTCTTCCTCTCTCCTTATCTCCTTCAACTTTATCTCATCTAATCCCTTCATCTTAGGAGGAGAATCTTTTTGCAGTTTTTCCATCCCAAGGACTCCTTCCCCTGTGTCTTCCTGCTCAATTCTCTCTATAGTACTATCAGTTTTCTTAATTGCTTCTTTCTGCTGTCTAGAATTCTTTTCTTTCTGAACTTTCTGGTCGGTAGCAGTATCATGTTGTGCCAGGGGAACTGTACCCTCCTTGAGAGGAGGCTGTTTCACATTTGTTTTCGCAACTAACTCAGTTCCAGAAGGGGTTGGTGCATCTAATAACACCAGCGGCTTCTCATCGGGATTCCTTATACGTCCATCCCTACCCAGATGTCGGACGTCAAGTGACGGCAAAATTCTCCTCTCGTAGTCATCCCTAAAAGCCTTATTACTGCTCCAGAGGGACATGAACTTCTCAACCTTGTAAATTAAAAATGGGATAATAGTCAGAAAATCGAATCAAGCTACCACAGTGATACAAAACTCAAGACAGCTCATTATCCACCACACCTCTGTATCTGAAAGCTCCTTCAGGGCTTCAATATCCTTCTTTGCTGCAAGTTCTTTGGCTTTGATCAACAGCGTACGGTTTTTGTAATAAGAGGAATTCTGCAAGTTAAAAGATCAACTTTTTACAGATTTCAATGAATAACTTGAAGTTCTTGAACTATAATAGAACTTCAGTTTATTCGGGAGAAAAATAAAAACAAAGAACAATATCAGGTAAGCAGCGTCAAAGCACCAAGGTACAATTTTACAACTACAACTATCACTTTACAATTTATATATAATTTGGAACTATGAAATATCAAATAAAAAAACAATTTTTTCATTTCACTGTAATGGCATTGATATATGCTTTAAACTAATAATATCAATTGAAATGATATAATTATCATAATTAAATATGAAAAAATACATACACTTTCTTCACGTTGTTTCCTCATTTCCTGAATGTTCGCAAAAGTTTTGTCCCTCTTCTCTGCAACTGCTGCCAACTCCTCCTGCAAAGCATTGATAACTTTCTCTAGAGACTCCTTTTCTTCATCAAGTTGCTTAAGCTTGGCCTTAACCACTTGTTGTTCCTTCCGAACTCCATCAAGATCAACACCTATAAGCTACAATCACATTTCTATGAACATATAGTAATAGCTAATACGTGCTAAAAATCCAGCGAGTAGTTTTGTTAAAGAAAGCAAATACAAGTCACCAAATGGTATTGAGGTTTTACATATATAGCATCTTACTTTGACCTGGTCCTGGATAGCATCTTTTTCACCTAGTGATTCCTGAATCTTTGCCCTCTCAGCAGCATTTGCAATGACCTTGTTCCGTGTCCCTTCAACTAGTTTAATTTCCCTAAGGATTTGCTTCTCTTCATTTAAAGGAATGCTTTCGTGCTGAATGCGGTATTGCAAACTTTTGATCTAATTAAGAAAAACAGTGTAATTAGATTGAATATTAGCAACGTAAGACAAACACTTTCAGAGCAAAATGGAAAGGCACAAAGCTTACAAGATTATTGAGCTCCTCCTCGGATGAGCATATAGCAGAACCCCTCTCTCTACCGCCACTATTAGCACCCCGCAATTTGCCAAGAGCGTGCTGCAGAGGTTCCATTTCTTTTATCTTCTCATCCATGATCATCCTAAACTGTTTGTTATCACCGCCTAGAGAACTTAATTGAGCGATTACCTGGGCCCGATCCGCCTGCACATTCTCTGCTATCATTTGGTGCTCATTTTATAAGATTCTATAATACAAAACTAATCAGGTTCACTTATTCTATACCATGTAAACATAATAAAATCGTACAAAATATCACAAGGACAATGCAGGATCAAATAAGATGAATGCAGGTAAGATTAAATCAACATAAGAGTCACAGCTTTTCTATAATTAAGCAGGAAGGACAGATGGCAAAGCTGCAAAGTGAGTGACTTATGAACATCTCATTGGGCGAAAGAAAAAGAAAATAATCAAAGGTCTACATTTAATCTCAGGGTTTATGTAAATGAGGACTTACGAAAGCCCCTTGGAAAAAGGAAAGGAATAGAATAAATAAAAATATAAATAATAATAGACTAATCGACAATGAACTACAAATCAAGTGCACGTCTGACAGCATTAAACAGCAGTTACCCCCATCATAAGTCATAACAGCTCGAATACTCACGTATTTCACATATTTTACAACATTCACCATTGGGTCTAATTGCATTTATATGGTTATCTTGTTTGTCAAGTTTAAAGCAAACTGGGCCCAGATATGCTGAATCAAAACAGTAATCCAACCAATCTTATTTAGCATCATTAAGAAAATCCTTTAGATGGGAAATCTGTTAATCTCGGATCTATGCAAATTTAAGGATTGTGAACAATGCAAACACATGTACTTCATTGAACAATAGCTTTTCAAATATTTTAATAAAGTTCAGCGTTACCATTATGGGGGTTTAAGAATGATCACGTTCCATATCATAACATATGATCGCAAGTCAACTATGTTTACCAAGAGAGGGGAAAAAACAAAAACTGAATCATTCTTACAAGGAAAAGAATACTCTATATCTTACCCTTATTGCTTTTAACTTTTCAGTAATCTGAAATCGGGTCTGATTCATTTTATTTAGCTCTTTGTCTGCCAGATCCAATTTAGCCTTCAACTTCTGGTCTTCAAGTGAACGATACTTAACAATATAGAAAGAATGGATCTGCTGGGGCGCTGGCCACTCGTCAACGGCATCCTTGGGGATATTGGCCTCAAAAGCTCTATTCTCTTCCCCTTTGACTTGCTCATCCATACCATGAGAGCCAAATTTTATGTTCACTTTTCCATTTTCCATAGAGAAATTCTCTTCATTTCAGATTTCCATGGAAGCAGCCAAGTTAGATTCTCCAACCTCCACACCCATGATTAAATAAATGATACACAAAAAGTGCCTTGCAAAAAACTCAAACCCTGAACAAGAAGCAATGAATTTAATAAGAAAACTTGTACAAAAAATATCCGTCTGTTAACTGAATCATTGTAGCAGTGACAAGAGAAAGCATTAGACCGAGAATAACACCATATTAACTAACAAAGAGCATGTTTGGGAGTGCTTAAAAGCTCCTTATAAGAACTCCCAAACATGAAAAATCAATTATAATAAACTGCTTACCGAATCTACATGACTAAATTTAATGAATCAAAGTTTCACACCATCAAGAAATTCTATAAAAGAAAAAATACCACTTTTTCTAATTTTCACGAGAAAATCTGTGAATCAGGAATCACAACAACAAAACCAATACTACAAACCACCAAATTATTACACAAAATTGTCTTCTGCAACCGAGTTCGCCCGAACTTAAAAAGTCTCAGATGTCATCAACATAAATACACAGAAATGAACTCGTCAAAAATTGGAAATTTGGCAACAGACATCAGATGTCACACGCATAAAAGGTGACAAATTAAACAAACCCTCCGAATTAGATCAGAACATGCATTTTCTGGATATAGATAACACATGCAAATGCAGTAGACTCACAACCAGTAAATTCAAAGCATTAAAAGAATAAAATCCATGCATAAAAACCAATCTAAAACACACAGACCAAATCTTTAACAACAAAAGTCAACCCATAATTTTTTAAAGTAAAATGAAAGTACCTTCAAGGATCGAGATCAGTACAGATAAAACAAGAAACTATGCACAGAGCAAATAGAAAGCATAAATGGAAAAATAAAATCTAGAAAGGAAAAAGGGAAGAAAAAATGGGAGAGAAAATTAAGGGGCTGTGGATAAAAAAGAAGCAAAAATAAAGGAGAACTTACCAGAAACAGAGGCAGAGATTTTAAGGAGACTCCTTTTCACAGTCCGTTCAGAAAGAGACGGACAGATATCTATGCGCTTAAAGATGAGTGAAAACATATATTGTTATAAACTAAAAGAAAGGATAATAGAAGAAAATTAAAAGATGAAATATGTAAATTTATTATAATAATCACTTTTATTTCTAATGATGGAAGATATAATTTGATTAGAATATATTTGTTTGGAATAAGTAGAACTATTTCATATGAATTTTGATAAGACTAAATAATTATTTATCATTATTTATAGTTTTACAATACTTTCATTCATCCAATGTCTTTGATGCTGTCATTTTTTAAAACTTATATAAAACAATTTTGATGAAATATGCTCCATGTTATAAATTTCAAGTAATATCATTTTCATACTATTTCTAGTTAATTGTTGTGAGCATGATGGTTTAATATAATTATATTAAAAACAGATTTTGTTATTGTTCTCTTTAAAGGTCTCGTATACAATTTATAATATGCGAGAGTGTAACTATAGGGTTAAGGTAAATATCGTGTAGGTTATGGACATTTGTAACCATAAGATTTTTAACAATTCTAATTGGATGTTATTTAGACAAAGAATATACCTCGTTAAAATTGTACTAAAAAAATCCTGGAGAAAAATTCCTAGTGAAGAAAAAAGAATACATAATTTTTTTAATATGCCATGAAAATTACCTCATTAAAAACTTTGTCATGAAAGCCCACCTTAGTCAAGGAAAAGAGTACAACACGTATTTATTTCCCCTTATTATAATATCACTTCAAATATGTACTTTGATCAATTAAGTTCTCGAAAAATTGAACTATATGCTTCACGCATATTAAATCTTATAGGGATTTATATACATAATTTTATTAGTCATGTTAGATGAGTTGATTATAACAATATTCATTATGTATATATGCCATGCATAGACATGCTAACAAGATATCGGCTTGTTATTTCTTTAGCTTATGTGAAATTTATAATGTTAAAATTCGTGCATTACATGTTACGACTTCATTTTTCTCATTTTCTTTTCGTATAAATATACACATTTAGGTGTTCAGATTGTAGGTTCAGAAATTTCAGGTTTCTATAATAAGTTCAATTTACTTAGATTGTATCTTTTTATTTGGCCAGTTAATTGTTGGAAGATTTTCTTTAATATCATCGTTATCTTTCATAATATGAAGCACTACATTATGTAAGTGTTGTCAACAATATTTTTTTTATTATATTTCTTTCCCACATAACTTATCGAGATCTCTTCATTTTATTAATTCAGTTAGCTGAATTTCTTCTGAAATTTTATAATTAGTTATGTCTATATACTCTCCAATTGTATACGCCTCCTTTGGGACGATCTTTATTATTTGCTCTATTTTTCTTACAAGGATTTTTATTTTGGAATCAAATGTCAACACGTTTGAGGCGCGCCATTAAATTTATTAGATATAATGTTAATGGATCGTCCTTCTAGGACTTTAATCTCTTTTGGTCAATATGCATCTGTCGAACTTTTGTTCATATTGTCTTGTGCAATAATCTAGAAAATATAATAAGCTGTATTTTTATGTATTATTTCCAGCTACTTAATTTCTCTCATATATGTTAAGAAAACTGTTTTATCAAAATAACATTTGAAAAACTGTGTTATAGAATATCACTTGTTAAAACTTAAGATATTTTATAAGGTTTCAAACTATAGTGGATCGATTGTAGATATATTGCACTATAAAAAATTATTAGATAGGTAATATTAGGCTATGACTATAAGCCAATTATATCGTGGATAATTTTGATGTTGGCATGAAGCATATAAGTATTGCTGCATATAAATTAGCATTCTCTAGACAAAAATAGAAAACACTTTATTCTCAATAGTAATGGTTTAGAATTTAATTAGAGGCGTTGTCAAACAATATTGCTAAATCATTATCATCATCCCAACTAGTATTTATTAAAATTTTTAGATTTAGACTTACTAGTATTGACAAGACACACCAACGCCTTAGTTGTATAACAAAAAAATTATATTCATAATTTAAAATTGGAACAAGTAATCTCGCAAGTTCCAAGTTCCAAGTTGCGAATAATAATACCATACAATTATCTAGTAAGACACCAAACGTGCGGGAAACGCAAGTGTTTAAATTCACAACATTTGCGAGTGATTTGAACATGTGGAAGAAACTCATGAAGAAGAGGTTATATTTGATTTTGCTTAAAAATTTATTAAAAAGATGAAGTTAAACTCTACAATTAATTTTAACCACATATTTTTTGGGATCCACAATTTTTATAATTTTTCAACAATATATTTGATCAACTTTTATCAAATTTTACAGAAAATATAATTTTTAGCCAAATCAAACGAACCCAATTTGCAAATCAAGTTTGTTTAGTAGGAATACACTACCTATTTACTTGAATGACTCCATGCTCTGGCTTAGTGATGAGGATAATGATATTCTTGCTTTTGATCTAGAAAAGTGTCGGACTAGAACCACCTAGATACGTGTCAAGACAACGTGCTCTCGTTTTCATTATGACATGTGGTTTGGAGGAATACAAGGTTCACTTATACTTGTCTACACTTTTTATTTTGAAATCGAGATTTATGTTTATATTTATGAACACACTATGGGGAAATTGTGCACACAATTGCAAACATAAGTAGGACATAAAACAATGACTATAGGAATGGTAATCCGATATTATTTGATGGAGAGAGATTTTTTCATTATGAAGAAGAGAGAAAAAGATAGAGAATTCTACATATACGAACGAACTGCAGATTGTATTCATGATTTATCCCTTTTATTCCGACATTAGAAAACTTTAGTACAATTAAAAAATAATCAAAAAAATATGTGATGATAATATAACCTATCTCACTACATTCTTCTTGAATTTTTTTATTTTTTATTTTTGTGCAGAATCTGCCCTTAATTTGTTTAATAATTTACAATTATGATATGTAATTAAAAGAGAAAAATATACCATCCACTTATATTTTTTTAAAATTTTGAATTATACTTTATCAAAATTTATTTTTGTAATAATTCTATAATACATTAATTATACTGAATAATAAAAAAATTATTATTTAAATATAATTCAAACATATCAATTAATACCAATTTCAATATATTATTCAAGAATCAGATCTTATCATTCTATAAATAATGGAGTGATTAAAAATAATTACTAAATTATCTCTCTTCTCACACACAGTCCACCATTTCCAAACTTCTTTCTGGACGTGTAATCGTAGAAGGAAAAATTTCTACAATAGCTTGAAGAAACTAAATTATATCTCACTTCTGTATGCAACAGTAACAAATTCAGACGTAAAAGTAAAAAAATACGAAATAATTCTACCATAAAGAAGAAAAAGTTTTCCCATAAATAAGAAGATTACCATGTCGATTCTCGTAGGAGAAAAGGTAACATATTTTTTTATGCTATGTATGTTATTTTTTAATTCAAGATTTGCTTATTCGGTCTCAGAAGAGTAACAAATTTTTTGTGCTCTTTTTCAAAATAGTTAGGGTTATTTTTTGAAACCATATAGATTTTTAAAATTAATATCCATAAAATATATGAAAATTTATAAATATTAAGAAATCTATTAGAATTTAAGTTGGCATTTTAATTTAATTTTCATTTATAAATTATGACAATAAATGTATGTTCCTTGAAATGAATGCCCCAATTTTAGAAGTTGGGAGGGGATGGTGTGCTAAATGTTGGGAAACAATAAAAGAGAAGGAAGAAGAGCGACATAATTGTAAGGGAGCGAAAGTTGAGTAGGAAGTGACATTAATAATTTTTTCTTCTTCTTCTCCTTTTTCTATTGATTAACCAAAATGCTATTGAATATTTTTCATATGAGTTTAATTCAATTTCAGTTAAATTTTGATTGGTTTTAGTTCTTAGATATTTTTAACAGTTAAATTGACATTTTGTGTCACAAAAAGATTTCGAGCGCAAACTTTTGAACGGTTTGAAATCTCATGTGCTAAAAATCAAATATTCGAGACTTCATTGTTATAAGGTTTAAATGTTAGGGACTCTGATAAGTACAATTTTGTACTTATTGGAGCTCATAAAAAGGGACGATTATAAGTACTCTTGCATGTTTTCAGTATAACAGCATGTTGTTTTTGTTCATTATAGGATAATAACTAAATTCAAGTGTCGATCAAATGAAAAGAAAGCAAATGAAAGAAAAATGAACTCAATTGAACAGACAAATAGACTTGATGGACATGGCATGCAAAAATCAGAGAAAAAAATTCAAGAACTTCATCTAAAATAACCATGTGATCGCAAGTCACCAAATTCAGTCGCAGAACGTAATTGAACAAAACCATGCGATCACAAGGTTTTGAACCATACGATCGCATGAGTATTTCGGACAGCTGTTAAGTTGTTTTCTGATGGAAATAGAACTCTACCATGTACATGTAGTGATGGCAACGGGGCGGATCGGGGCGGATCGGCCTGATCCAAATCCGCGCCGCAATAATTATAGGAGATCCAAATCCGCCCCGCGATCCGCCATTTTTCGGGGCGGATCGGGGCGGATCAGAGTCTTGATCCGTATACTGATCCATATATGTTTTCTTTTTTTTTTTTTTTTTTTTTTTTGCATTCAAAAAATTTAAAATATATTGAAACAAGCTTTACTACTATACTATAGAGTTTAAACAAAATTCTAAAATACATTAACTACTTAATTAAATGTTCAAAAGAAAAAAACGACATCAATTACTTAATTAAAAATTGAAAACTCCAAAATTGAATTTTTTTTTTTTTTTAATTCGGGGCGGGGCGGATCGGGGCAGCCCCGATCCGATCCGCCCCGAGATCCGTGGCGGATCACGGATATCTGTCCCGATCCGCCCCGTCGATCCGCGGATCAAGTATTTTTCGCTCCATTCGGATCGGGTATCCATCGGGTTCGGGGCGGATCGGATATTTTTGCCATCTCTATGTACATGATAAAACAACTACCTAAAACACGTTTTGAAGAGTTCGAAAAGGAATATAAAAGACAGAATAAAGCACATATCGCGGGAGACGAATTTTGGGAATAAAGATACAAGAGAAAAATCGAAGATCAATGAATGGATTAAAGATTATTGACCTGGAATCACATGTTGTAATCTTATTTTCTTCTTTTTATTTCGGAACATGATTTATACAATTTTTGTATTATTTTATTAAATCATGTCCAGTTAAATTACTTATTGCTAGGATAAACGATGAAATCTTGTGTTTTTAATTAATTAGAAGTTTTTTCGTTTTAGTAATTAATTGTTTATGTATTGATTATTGCTTATTCATTCTTTCTAATGTTTTAATACTTGATCACCATTAGAATGTTTTATGATCTTTATTGAAGTCGAGAGAATCAATATAGATAAACACGTAATTTTGAATAACACATGGTCTAATAATAGATAAAAATTACTAGTATGCCTTATGAAATCCAGTTATGTGTTCTTGTGATTTAAATGCATATTTTTATGTTCGAAACTTAATTAGAGATAATTAGGTTCGTATATCAATATAAAATTAACTGACCATCGATAGAGACTTTTAATTATTATAAGATCACCGATTTTCAATCTAAAGTAATTACAAGTTAAAGCAATTAAACGGATAATTGATTAAGAAATGTGTGTGAGAATTCGTGAATCTTAGTGTTAGTATAATTCAAATTCATTCTCACAAATTTACTTTGATTACTTGATAATTTAGATTTAATTAAACATAATTAGAATAGTTTTAGAATTAAAATTAAAACGAATATGTGTTATTTATATTGTTAAAACTCGAACTATAAATTAATTGGTTAATTGATAATATAAAGGACCTTATACGTAAATATTTGAAATATTTGAGATCTCGAGTGCTAAAAATCTACGACTCATTGTCATAAATTTTAAAAGTTCACGACTTCCATTAGTATTTACCCAACTATATATAATTAATACACTATAAGTTATCATACAACCAATGTTATATGACGCATTTTTATTAGCCATCATAGAAATTCATAGTTTTTCAAAAAAATTATTTTATAATACATATAGCAAAAACTCTCATGTAATACCTTGACTTTTTTTTTTTTACTTATTAGTTATTTATTGAGTCGTGTTTATGACACCATATAAGAGTAAGTAACGAAAAGTATAGCCGTTAGATAGTAAGAAATCAATTGGGCACAATGCATAGGCTAGCTATGGCCAATGTTGGGGTCGTGTCCGAGCCTAATGTTGAATCAGTCTGGCCAACTTGATCCATTTGACATCACAGCAGTTGTATGTCCAATAATTTCACCCTACCGCTTTTTCAAATTTATTTAAGCTGGGTTTTAATTAAGGGTAAATTCAAAATCGGCCATTGTTATTGTACTCATGGGCTCTAAAGTTATATGGTCAAAAATTAATTCAATTAAAGTCACATTTTAGGGCTAAAAGACCAACATATCCATACAATTGCAAAAAAAATACTAATTTAGTGATACTATTTTGTATGATAATATTTTATTTATAGTTTTATCTTTGATATTGTTTTATCATGATAATGTATCAATTTATAATACTGTTTCAATCTATGATATTGTTATTGAATGCATACAGTATCAATGGTCTTGTAAAATTAATAGAGTATTTTAAGAACAATATCATTACTTCAAGCACTAAAACATATCTACTTAGTTATATCTATGATACCGTTTTATCTAAATAAAGTGTTATATATAATACTGTATCATTACTTCAACCATTAAAAATATCTTATACTTAGTTTTATACTCCATCCGTCTCACAAAGATAGACTCGTTTTTCTTATTTATCTGTCCCAAATTATAGGTAACTTACTTTATAGAGGGTGTATTAAATTTTTCATTTTCCTAATATACTCTTATTTAATTTACATTATTATAAACCCAAAACAATTATTTATATTTATTAGATTCATAGATAACTAATATTAAATAAGGGTATAATAGGAAAAGTGTGTGAAAAATTTATAGTTTCAATTACATTAAATGGAATTTCTTAATCTGTGTGAAAAAAAAACGAGTCTATCTTTGTAGGACGGAGGGAGTATATGATACTGTTTTATCTATATTTTTATCTTTGATACTATTTTATTATTATATTATTTCAACCTATAATACTATTTCAATCTATAATATTGTTATTGAATGCATACAATATCAATGGTCTTGTACTACTAATTGATCATTTTAAGAACAATATCATTATTTTAAGCAGTAAAATATACATACTTAGTTATATTTATGATACTGTTTTATTTAGATAAAGTGATATAATATACTTATACCATACTTTTATCTTTGATACTGTTTTATTACGATAATGTTTCAACATATGTTACTGTTATTTAATCTATGATAATATTATTTTATTGGATTGTAGTTTCTGATACTGTTTTATTAAGATACTTTCATATATGATACTAATATATTAAGATACATTTCGATAAAACAAAAATATATATTAAGATACATTTATTTATGATACAGTTTTAGTATGTATGATACTATTTAAACAAGAAAATTAAAGATTGTTATTTTAAGCTAAATATACGACTTTAAATGGCTAAAATCCATCATACGCAATAGCAAGATATTAGTTTTGACCGGCTTGTCGAGACGATTTTGAAAATATATTATAATAAAAATTCTGAGTATTTATGCGAATTTTATGCTAATTTCTGTTATAATACTCTTTTCTGTGATACTGTTTTGTATAATACATTATCAAACAACACATATGACTAACAACATAAATAATAATCTAATTGCCAATTGAATACAATACCAAGCTGGTATTATATAATACAGTATCAATATGCTATTTACAGCAGCAAATCATGACCACAACTAATATAATAATACTATATTATATGATACTGTTTTCTCTAATACAGTATCATCTATACAGAAATTCATGGCTATTCTATAGAAATTCATCAAACAAATTATCCATATAGAAATTCATCAAACAAATTATCCATATAGAAATTCAAGCTGCTATTTACAGCAACTAATCAAGACTACTCTATAGAAATTTATCAAATTAAACTATTTACAGCAACAAATCATGACCACTCTACTTCACTTATCATTAATTTACAAGTCACTCATGGACATCACTACACTCCACTTTTCTTCTTCAATGCCGTTGCCTCTGTTGCTTATTCTTCTTGTTTTTTAAGGTAATGCCCTTTTACGTGAAAATTATTACACAAGTTGTGGGCACACAACAACTCTTCTATTTTACTACATCTATTGTTACCAAATAATTAGTAGCATTCAAATAAAGATTTAGAACAAAATTTAAGTTAACAAGCATAAAAAAGAATAGGCAAAAATCTACGAAGGGAAAAAATATGCAATTTCGACCATATACATTATAATGAATCAAACCAATAATTAATAGACAGTATTCAAGTCTTTGACAAAACACCATATTTAGATAAGTAAATAAATAGATTTAGATAAAACAGCCAGAACCACCAAAAAAATCCATCAAACCAAGTCTGCAACACCAAATTTTACCATATGGAAGTAAAAGTTACACCACGCCGTAGAAGAAACATTCGCCAGAAGTCGTCGGAGGTGGAACAGGTTTATGGAGATGGAAGAATGTACCGATAGAAATTATGGTTAATAACAGTGATTTTGAAATTAATTTAAAATATTACTGTAAAATATAAGTTAAATTTTAAAAACAATTTAACCTAATTTAAAACAAATCACGTGCCAAATTTCCCTTTAATTAAAAACTCTATGTAAGCCTTTATGTTAATTAGTATGGGCTTTGGGCCCATATTCTATCCACAAGTGAGGCGGAACTCAACTATTTTAATAGGGAAAATTGATGAAAATTGTTAAAAGTAAATGAAGGAGTTTGTAAACAGGCATTGAAATGATTTTGTTGGTTTTTATGTGTTTAAATGACAGTTTTTACAATTGGAGGGCATATTGGTCTTTTAGTAATAAAGTATGACTTTAGTTGAATTAAGATTATATGATATGACTTTTCAGCCCACCATAGCGTTAACAGTGACCGGCCCAAAATTTTCCCATTTTAATATGGTATAATTTCACAAATACACTCTATTATACATAGAATTTATGATTTTCTAGACAAAAATAAAAAAATTATAGAAATACTAAATATGAAAAATATTATATGAATTATACTGGACTATTAAAGAATCTTTGAATTATGTATTATTACAATTCAAGATATTCTTTAATTATTTTTAATTAAAGTATTTTATTTCATAATATTATTTCAAATTTAAAATTCAAAAAATAAAAACTCTATATCATCAACATATTAAAATAGTACTTGTTGAACATATAAAATACACATTCCTGTTAAAAAAAAAAAGGAACGCACTAAATAGCGTCGTATATAAAAATATTCTTATTATTAAATTATTCATTATATGTGATGTGACAAAATAGCACTTTTTAATCACAATAATATTAGACAATGCACATTAGGCAAAATGGTAACAAAGAATAATAATATTGTAAATTACTGATTTAGGATTACAATATGTAAATTGTAATAATATAAATTAACAAGTATGAAAATATATGTTTGAGATTTGAAAAAATAATGAATTGATTTGATCTATGTACATTTATTATATTGAAATGTCTCGTATTTTATCACATTAGCATTTAGTAAAACACAACAATTATCATATTGCTGACACATTCAATAGTAACAAAGTTTACTAAAAAAATGATTAGTAACTAGTGTTTGACAAACGTGTAGATGATGACAAAATAATGTTGAACAAAATATGAATGTTTTTTAGATGCCTACAAAACAAAATTTTGATTTATTTTGATAACGACAAAAAAAAAAAAAAATTCAACAACTCGTAGATTTCTAAAAATTCATTAATTGAAAGAATTTTAATAAATTTTAGTGGATGTGGAGCGCATAAAAATAGATACCATACCATACCAAACTCTTTAAAAGTTACAGCCTAATTCTCAAATTTTTATAGATTTTAGGAAAATTCGAGCCTATAACTTGTTTGTTTTTAATTTTAAAAAATCATATTCAATTTGTATATAATGAGTGATCAAAGTAAAAATACAATAAATACATGTTACGAATTCCATTAAAATAAAATAATTACATTTATGTTTATGATATAGCAGTACTACTTTCTAAAACGGGTTAATTTAACCAATGGTCACTGAAGTTATTTTAAAATTACAAAATGGTTACTGAAGTTCAAAAGTTTCAGTGGTGGTCACTGAAGTTAGAAATCCTTTCACTAATGGTCACTTCTTTAAATTTTTAATTTAAAATGGTGATGTTATATGATGATTTGTCATTTATTTATTGCATAGTAGTCTATATACTTTATATAATATTCACTTTAGTCCATATATTTCAATTAAATCCTACAAAAATTATATTTTAGGTCCTTAATCTTTTACATCTTTACACTTTGGTCCCAAATTTTCAATTATCTTTCAATCAAGTTCTCCAAAAATTGCATCTGAGGTCATTCAACTTTTTACATCTTTACACTTTGGTCCTCAAATTTTCAATTATCTCCAAAAATTGCATCTTAGGTCATTTAATTTTTTACATCTTTACACTTTGGTCCTCAAATTTGTAATTATCTTTCAGTTAAGTCCTCTAAAAAATTGCATCTTAGATCTTTCAACTTTATACATCTTCAAATTTTGGTCCTCCAAATATTTGATTTTAGTGGCCAAAATAAGTACAATTTTAATGGTCAAAATAAGTGTACTTTCAATTAAATTCTTGACTTTACACTTGAATTTTCACCTAAACGAACAAAATAATATAATTAAATAATAAACTATTTTGTGGTCAAAATAAATGTAAAATTTGCACTTATCACTTAGAGTTGACCACTAAAAGTAGACATTTTAGTGGTCAAACCCTATAATATTATTTTGTTTGTTTATGTGAAAATTCGAGTGTAAAGTTAATAATTTAATTGAAATTGAACTTATTTTGACCATTAAAATTACACTTATTTTGGCCACTAAAATCAAAGATTTGGGAGACCAAAATTTGAAGATGTATAAAGTTGAAGGACCTAAGATGCAATTTTTTAGAGGACTTAACTGAAAGATAATTAAAAATTTGGAGACCAAAGTGTAAAGATATAAAAAATTGAAAGACATAAGATGCAATTTTTGGAGAACTTAAATGAAAGATAATTAAAATTTTGGAGACCAAAGTATAAAGATGTAAAAAGTTGAATGACATAAGATGCAATTTTTGGAGGACTTAATTGAAATATAATTAAAAATTTGGGGACCAAAGTGTAAATATGTAACCGATTAAGGACTTAAGATGTAATTTTTGTAGGACTTAATTGAAATATAGGGACTAAAGTGAATATTATATAAAGTATATAGACTGCTATACAATAAATAAATGCCAAATCATCATGCCATATTACCATTTTAAATTAAAAATTTAATGGAGTGACCATTAGTGAAAAGATTTATAACTTCAGTGACCACCACTGGAACTTTTGAACTTTAGTGACCATTTTGTAATTTTAAGATAACTTCAGTGACCATTGGTGAAATTAACCCTTCTAAAACAGAATTTATAACGTTTAACATTTCAAGATACGATATTTTCTTGTTTCTACCTTAACTATGCACTTAAAATATTTCCTTTAAACAAACCATACAAAAATTATTTTAATATTTCAAATTCATAAAAACAATGAGAATTCACAAAAATCTATATATTATAGATTTTTGTTAAAATATTAGGTGTGTGATAAATTCTATTCAAGTGTCCCATAATATGAAGAGGGTTTCTTATTAGACTAATTAAATTTACCTCAGAGATTTTGTTTGAGGTAATATATTTTAATTGTAATAAAAGTTTTTAATATTTGCTCATTGTTACATTTATATTCATAATTTTTTTTTTTTTTTGGTCTTATTCTTATTCAAAACTTTTGATTAATTAATACATCTCGTCCAATGATTTATATCTAAATATTCTGTTAGCATGCTTTGAAATGATGGCCAAATATTTTATAGAAATTTTGTATTTATATATATTTTTTTATTTAAAAATATGAGAAACAAATAAGTCTTTTTATACTCTCTTAACAAATTCTTTAGACATAAACTGTTATTAGGAAAAAGATGGACTAATAAATTAAAAGTTGAGGATACAAATGCAAAAAATAAAGTGTTGGGAGGTTATAGTACAACAATAAGCAAATGTTAAAATTTTCATTACAAATAAAATATAGTGTAGTTAAAAAAAAAAAAATATGGTGTGAATATAATTATTATTATTTTTCATATTTTATGACTCTAAAATAATGGTTTATTATGCTTAACAGACTGCATAAATATTTTATTATTTCATAATAATTCCGTTATTTGTCCAAGCCAGATTAAGATAAGATGGGCTTTAAATGGCATTAAAATCTGGTAGATATGATATTCGTCAACAGTGTTGTAGTGTAGGTAAGCTCAATTATTTATTGGTGCCTAAATTTAATGTCACCTACCAGCCACCCTAACAATCCTAATGCCACGTTGTTCACCGTTTTGTCATCGTGCAATGAATCTTCATTTTATCTTTTTATTTTATTTTCTTTATTTTTGATTTCATTTCACAACTCACAAGGTTGAGTTTGTTTAAAGTATGTCAATTATACATTACTCTTACGATAAATTACATCGACAATAGATCACACTAGAATAAAGTACTAAACATTAAGAATAAAATAATATTTTTTAAAAAGATTGATTAGACACGTATGACAAATTTAAAGACAGTGAATAATTAATTATTCTTATCTTGCACTACGAACAACTAATTGAGACAAAGTAACTCGACACGTTAACAAAATATTTGAGCATGACGAAGCAAAGAAAAAAATACGGTGAGGAAAAGTAGTAAACTATTTAATTAACTGCAATAATTACATCGTCTTGTTATTTACTATTATGAATTATAAATGAAGTGTCAAAATTTAAACGGGAAACAAAGTATATTTTTTGATCTCTTATCCACTTATAATGTTTATATTGAGGTGACATCATATAGTTGGTAGTTAATGACTCTACACTCATAATTTCTATCAATCATATTTAACAACCTCATCAATAAATATTATATTTTCTACCTACCATGAATATGAGATCATATTCCAACAAACAACATATTATTTTGATAAAAACAATTCAAAATCATGTACATTAAATTTCGAACATTCTACCCCACATCAACATGTATGATATACATGTCTCAAGGAAGAGAGAGATGATAAAATTACGTAATGATTATGCAAGAGCTAATGTCACCACCTATAGAATCTTTCGATTCGCGCACCTAGTAACACAAGCATCGTACTTAACGGTCCAGACTAAATCGTTGACTTTTAATTCCAAGTCATTGATAAGACGACCCCGTTTTTTTTTTTTTTTTTTTTTTTTGATCGAAGACGACCCCGTTTTTCTTCGTTATAATAATGACTTGAAACACCAATAAGAAGGTAGGGAAATTTGACCGTGATTATGACATTTGAAAACGAACAATTATATTCCTATTCAGCTTATTTAGTCTATACGACAATTATATAATATTAATTAATATATTATTTTGGATAAGATTTAAAATTCTACATTTAAGATGATATATCAATTAATATTACATAATTATCATATAGATTGACTACGATATTCGCTGATTATGAATAATATTATTTTTTTAAAAATATCCCATTTTATACTTAATTTTGTTTTATCGCACCGTGTTAAAAGAATTTAGATTAACTCTTAAAATTTTCGCTAAAGAAAAAAATATATATAAAAAAGTCAATGCACAACACTCGTCTCCACTCCTATATGAGGGGTAGCTTTTCCAAGTTGGTTTCTAAATAGAATGAATTAATGTGATAAATTTAATCGTAAATGAGTTATTTTGTTATTTTAAATCAAAATAGTACAACTTTTAGTCAAATTATTTGATTTACAATATTAATTAATTTATCATTCTAGTCCTATTTTCACACATGGACCTTCCTAGATTGTTATAAATGGAGATTATGTAGATTAAATTATGATTATTTAAATCAAATTATGTGAATCCCTATGATCAAATTTTATTGAAAACATTTTTCAGTTTTTCTTGCTAATTTTTGAATGACAATTTAAATCCAAAGCCATATTAAGTGTTCAAAATGATAGAAACTTAGATTTTTTTGGGGCCCTAAATGTTACGGCTAAGACTAAAGACATGTTTGTATTTAATATAAGATGATAACATTTTGACTTCTTTTTATTTTTCAATAGTTTCTTGCATGTCCAATCCGCTTAACAAACACGCCATAAAGACTTGAAATTGAAAGCTTGTTGAGAAAGGTTTTCAGTAAATTCTGATAAAAAGTAGATGAAATATGTAGTTGAAAAGTTAATAAAAAGTGTGGATATCATTAAATACATAGTTAAAATTAATTGTTGACTTTGACTACAATTTTTTAATCTCAACCAAACAAGCACTAACAATTTGTTTTTGAAATATTCCTCTTGCAATGATTATATAGTGAACACATTCTCGTTAAAATATCTTTTTTTCAAATATTAAAAATAATTTTATATGATGATAAATATAAACACACTTTGCTAAATGACTGCTGCTCCCCTTGGGACGCCTGCCTGAAGCACCTGCCCGCCTTGTCGGTCCGCCCGCCTTATCGGTCCGCCCGCCTGGCTATTCTCATATGCTCGCCTTCAGTAAGCAGACAACCATAACCTGTCTGCCATCTAACCAATTAGACAGGTGATCTATAAAACGGAAGCTACAATCGTCCGTTGGGAATGTGAAACACCAGCGGTTGAGAGAGGTGAAATGTCCCTAATTAATTCCTCATAAAGAGGGAAGATGAAAAGGCACCCACAATTAATAACTGTTGAAGGTTACATCAGCAGGTCATTCCTATAAATAGGAGACCAACCCCCCAGGTAAAATCACAACACACAACTCTAATACATTCTATACTGCTATTTAGCACAAGTATTCTAATCACATACTGATTATCACACCGGAGTGGCCACGGGGGAAAAAAGCCCCGCCACCTTTTGCAGATCTCCACTACTGTCGCCGCCGTGCTCGGAGGAGGAGAAAATCAACTATCATCAATTGGCGCCGTCTGTGGAAAACGCACAAGAAGCTATGGCTCGAACCAGAAGAGCTAGGAATATAACTGCTCCACCAGCCCCCGTCGGGGATGTAGGCACCGAGTCCAACGCCGCCACTAATCACCCACAACAAGAGTTTGCCTCTGCCGCTCAACTCGCGGCACTACAAGCTCAAGTGACGGTCTTAACGGCTCTGCTCCAAGATCGGAACGCTGCGGTTTCTCATCTACCACAGGGTCCTAACCCTCTGCCGGTAGGATCTTCACTACCAGGGGCTCTGCCCCAGGGTCTTAGCCCTCCACCGATAGGGCCATTACCGCCAGGGGCTCCTCCCCATATTCCTAAATTTCCAGCAATAGAAACACCGCCAATGACAGCTCCGCTGCGAGCTCCAGTTTCTTTAGCTCCACCTTCTGCACCCCACTTCTATTCACTGACATCTGGCCCAAATCTATACTGGGGGCAACCATCATGGATGCCCGCACCTACGTTGGTTGAGACACCAGTATTAAGTTAGGAACAGAGATTAGAAGAATTGATGGATCGCAAAATAGCTGAGGCTTTGACCAACAAAAGTAATAGGCAACAATCCATGGTGTTGGAAGAAGACCCATTTTCCCTAGAAATAATGGCAGTCCCCTTGCCACGAGACTTCAAACAGCCAAAGATGGAGAAATACGACGGGTCCTCTGATCCTGTCGATCACCTCAGGTCTTTTGTTGACTTGATGAGGTTACAAGCCACCCCCGATGCAATTATGTGTAGGGCTTTCCCACCGACGCTTAGGAGGGAGGCCAGGGACTGGGTGGCCACCCTTCCCCCAAAATCAATCCGTACATTTGACGAGTTTTCTAAAAATTTTACTACACACTTTGCCATCAGCAAACGTGTTAAGAAAACTGCTATCAGTCTGATGCAATTGGCACAGGGCAAGGATGAACAGCTGAAAGATTTCATTGCCCGGTTCAATAGAGCCGCGCTAGGAATCAAAGAACTACAGATGTCTACTGTAGTCACTGCCATGATGAGTGGAACTCGAAATCGTCATTTTAAGATGTCACTCTCCAAAAACCCGCCAAGTACTATGCATGAGTTACTCAGGAGAGGAGAAAAGTATGTGGATGCTGAAGAAGCATATCTCATTACAAAAATGAGCCTGAGTCTAACAAAAGAAATATTCCAGGTGAGTTCAAACCTCAAGATAATAGAGGCAAGCACACCCAAGATGAGACAGGGTGACCTTCTCTCATCTTTTAAAAAAAAAAAAAAAAAAAAATTTTTGTTTGAGAGGTCACAGGCAGGCGGGTGACCTCGCCCAGGAGAGGTGACCTCCTCTCATCTTTTAAAAAAAAAAAAAAAATTTTTTTTTGAGAGGTCACAGGCGGGCGGGCGACCTCGCCCAGGAGAGGTGACTTCCTCTCATCTTTTAAAAAAAAAAAAAAAATTTTTTTTTTTTTAAGAGGCCACAGGCGGGTGAGGTGACCTCGCCCAGGTGGGCGGGCGACCTCGCCCAGGAGAGGTGACCTCCTCTCATCTTTTAAAAAAAAAAAAAAAAAAAAATTTTTTTGAGAGGTCACAGGCGGGCGGGGCGACCTCGCCCAGGAGAGGTGACCTCCTCTCATTTAAAAAAAAAAAAAAAAAATTTTTTTTTGAGAGGTCACACCTGCCCAGGCGGGCGGGCGACCTCGCCCCAAAAAAAAAAAAA
Source organism: Forsythia viridissima (assembly GCA_030279155.1). Classification (NCBI taxonomy): domain Eukaryota; kingdom Viridiplantae; phylum Streptophyta; class Magnoliopsida; order Lamiales; family Oleaceae; genus Forsythia; species Forsythia viridissima. Next base: position 1,015,413 of record CM059033.1, read on the forward strand.
AAAAAAATTTTTGAGGTGAGCACGTATTTCTACTTCTCATTGACAAACGGTTTATGAAAAGTAGTCTATGGGAAGTAGAGAGGCTTATAAGGCCAGAAACAAGGCCAAGTTCAGCTGCCTATGTCAGAGAAACAGGGCGATGAGCCCCTGTTCAAAAATCAAGGCGATGAGCCCCTATCCAAACATGTTGTCGATGAGCCTATGTTTAAAAATCAAAGCGATGAGCCTATATTTAAAAATTAGGGCGATGAGCCCCTGTCAAGAAAACAAGGCGATGAGCCTATGTTTAAAAATTAGGGCGATGAGCCTCTGTCCAAAAAACAAGGCGATGAGCCTATGTTTAAAAATCAAGGCCATGAGTATGTGAGAAAAACAGGGCGATGAGCCCCTGTCCAAAAAACAAAGCGATGAGCCTATGTTTAAAAATTAAAGCGATTAGCTTCTATCTGAAAAAGTTAGAAAATAGCAGGTGCAGTAGAATATTTCTACTTCCCATTGACAACAGTTTATGAAAAGTAGTCTATGGGATGTAGATGGGCTTATGATGATAAATATAAACACACTTTGCTAAATGACTGCTGCTCCCCTTGGGACGCCTGCCTGAAGCACCTGCCCGCCTTGTCGGTCCGCCCGCCTGGCTATTCTCATATGCTCGCCTTCAGCAAGCAGACAACCATAACCTGTCTGCCATCTAACCAATTAGACAGGTGATCTATAAAACGGAAGCTACCATCGTCCGTTGGGAATGTGAAACACCAGCGGTTGAGAGAGGTGAAACGTCCCTAATTAATTCCTCATAAAGAGGGAAGATGAAAAGGCACCCACAATTAATAACCGTTGAAGGTTACATCAGCAGGTCATTCCTATAAATAGGAGACCAACCCCCCAGGTAAAATCACAACACACAACTCTAATACATTCTATACTGCTATTTAGCACAAGTATTCTAATCACATACTGATTATCACACCGGAGTGGCCACGGGGGAAAAAAGCCCCGCCACCTTTTGCAGATCTCCACTACTGTCGCCGCCGTGCTCGGAGGAGGAGAAAATCAACTATCATCATTATATTTATCGTCTTATCTTCTTCCTCATACTATTCTTAACTTTTGCATTTTCTTCTCCTCCCCTACTTCGTCCCCCCTCTATTTCTATTACTGTCGATTTTGCTCCATGTATCTTGAGTTTTGAACAGTTCTCGAATAGCAAAGTGCAATGAGGGGCAACAGTAATAAAAGCATAAGAGGAAGAAAGATAAAATGCAAAAGAAGAGGAAAGATGTCGAGACCCAAAATAGAGAAATGCTACAATGGACGAGACAAATGGTTGTGATCCCGCATAGGTAAGCTAACACTGGAACCTGTTCACAATATGAATTGCAGCATGTAGCTCGCATGCAAGAAACTGTAACCGTTAGTAATTGACGACAATTATATAATAGCAAACTCGTTCCTGAACTTTGTTGTCACGCTATGAGATGTCATATTTGAAGTCATTGCATTAATCGCAAAAAGAGGATGCTAAAGGCAAAACTAGTGACAAGAGTGAAGTAGTAACAAAATAGTCGTACTAAAATGTACATCTAGACGAGATGATTAAAAAAAAATCAATAAATAAACTACTATTATTTAAAATTTCCTCTATATAGCAAATACAACCAACACCCACCCAAGATTGCTAGCATCTTTGACCGTGTGTAGAGAATTTTGATATTTCAATTATCTAATAAACAAAACATTCAATTCACCAAAAACCATCACAGTTTACCATCTATCTCACTCAAACATTCACACAGCCCTGTCTCCATTTTTATTCTCTCTCTCTCTCTCTCTCTCTCTCTGCATAGAGACACTTTCTTCACACCGACGTAATAAACGACACGATAAAGGTTCGTTTTCTTTATATTATACTCACGTGAATATAGGTGTGTGTGAAATTTGTGTTTGTGAATTGTTTTTACATTCACTTATGTTGATTAGAATGTCCAGTGCAGTGAATATACCAAGCTTCATGCAATTCTTCCCATTGCTGAAAATCCTGTCCTCTTGATGTTTGAATTATTGTTCCATTCATTGAAGCTCTGATTTTTTTTTTTTAATTGGGGGTTTTCTCGTATTTATTCTAAATTAAAGTTCTTTGTAGTTTTTCTTATTGGGTAGTAAATTTCAAATTTGTGGACTATTGGGTTTCATATTTTTGGTTTATTTCTATTTTTTTTCAGATTATTATATGATTGATGTAGAATTTAGCTCGATTGTGAGTTGTGACCGACATTTCATCCAAGTATTTACTTATTTTGTTGTTCAATGTTATAGATGTAAAATTCCTGGCCTTCTCTGCTTAGTAATTGAACTTACACACAAAAATATTATATGATCGAATATTCTATTAATATTTTAATTGCTTTGTGATTATGTGTGCATATATAAATAAATGCTAAGTTTTGTCTTCATTGCAATACTTAATTGTTTATGGAATCTGATTACTGCGCGGGATGTAGTAGCATTAAATTAATAGGCTAAACCGTGTTTGTTGTATGGGTTTTTTAATTCAATACGTATGTTTATGATTCCAGAATGCAATTCACAAAGTTAGATTAAACACGTTGTCAATCTTCGTTTGAAAATTTTGTGCCAGAGTGGGAACCAACAGCACATCCATTAATTATTGCCCTCACGCGGTCATGTGTGACTTGTTGAATTGATGAGAACACAGAGCAATTCAAATTTGATGATCATTTCTTGGTGGAACTAATGATCACAAGGTTTAGCAATGGGGTACTTGAACATGGAGAAGAAATGGGTATTCCCCCTTGTCATGACTTCATTAGTGTGCATTTTACTTCTTGCAACCTCATTCAATATGGGTCTCATGTCATCTTTGCACACGATCAATTCAATCTTTCCATTATTCCCATCTCATGTTATGACCAATCAAAGCAGCCCTTATTTTGTCGAGACAAAGATTAAGCAAGCCCCACCACCTCCTGCCGGGCCTTCCATTCCAAAATTTGCTTATTTGATTTCCGGGTCGAAAGGTGATCTGGAGAAGCTCTGGAGGACACTTCAGGCACTGTATCATCCACAGAATTATTATGTTGTTCATCTAGATCTTGAGTCTCCGCCAGAGGAGAGATTGGAGCTCGCATCGCGAGTGGAAAAGGATCCCATTTTCGCAAATGTTGGAAACGTGTACATGAATACCAAAGCAAATATGATTACTTACAGAGGGCCCACCATGGTTTCTAATACTCTTCATTCATGTGCCATTCTTCTCAAAAGATATAAGGATTGGGATTGGTTTATTAACCTCAGTGCATCAGATTATCCCTTGGTTACTCAAGATGGTGAGTTTGTCTTCTTACTGTAGGAAGTTAGTGAATTCTATTTTAATTACATCTTATGGCGAAAATCACTTCTTTTTTTTCCAGTTTTATATATACATATTTTTTAACTACATAGTTTCTTCTTGCAGATCTTCTTTACGCATTTTCCAATTTAAAACGAGAATTGAATTTCATTGAGCATACGAGCCGTTTAGGCTGGAAAGCGTAAGTTCTTTGTGCAGAGCGTGATATTTACCGAAACGAACAAAAGGTTTTATCATATATTTGATTGTATTGTAGGGGCCAAAGGGCGATGCCATTGATTGTAGACCCTGGGCTCTACCAGACAAACAAGTCTGATATCTTTTTGGTCAGATCTCGGAGAAATTTGCCAACAGCATTCAAATTGTATACTGGTCAGTCCATACATTTACTTCTTATTAGGCCTGGTGAACATTGGATACATTCTTTTCAAAAATTTAAATATTCAAATTGGCACGTTAATTTAATCCCATAAACTATTGCAACCGAATTATGCATAGACAAGATTAGTTGAACATTGGATGCATACATTTATTTAAAATATTTGTCCAATATGTTGACTTCAGCTATATATTTGCTAGTACCATCTTCTGGGGATTTTCATTTTACGAGCTCATAATCTTGTATATGGTGTCTGGTCTCCCAAATTTTTTTTCGCTTCATTACTTGGTCTTTGGCGGGGAAGCAAGCATACGGAAGCTTATCGACATTACTAATAAACATTGATCTTGGTTGCCACTTGCCACCTAAAAACGAGTTTTGTCTGTAAAACATAATGAAGTATATTCGTCAATCTGGTACTCGATAAGGATTAAGTTTTGGGTGTTGTGGAAATTCACTATAGATTTAAAAGCTACTGGCCAATCAAAATGATCTGCTTCAAATGCATTCTGGCGTTTGTTGACCTCCAGTTTCATTTTACTTTTCTTGGCTTCTGATTTGTGGAATTCCTTTTGCTACACTTCATGTTTTGCAGGTTCAGCTTGGATGATCCTCTCGCGTGCATTTGTGGAGTACTGCATATGGGGTTGGGATAATCTTCCTAGAACCATGCTCATGTATTACACAAATTTTGTGTCCTCCCCCGAAGGCTATTTTCAGACTGTTATCTGCAATGTCCCTGAATTTGTCCCAACAGTCGTCAATCATGACATGCACTACATTTCTTGGGATGTTCCTCCGAAACAGCATCCTCATACCCTTTCCCTTAATGATACAGAACAAATGATTGCAAGTGATGCTGCATTTGCACGTAAATTCAAGCAGAATCTTCCTGTCCTTGACAAAATCGACAAAGAATTTCTCAGGCGGGAAAATGGGAGCTTCACACCTGGTGGTTGGTGCGCAGGAAACCCTCCTTGCTCTGAGGTTGGAAATCCCACGAGGCTAAAACCAGGACCAGGTGCTCAAAGGCTTCAGCGTCTTTTAGGTAAACTAGTTTTGTCAGATAATTTTAGGAAAAATCAGTGCAAGTAGATTTTAAAGTTGTCTTTCTTACTTGAGGATAGAGAGAGGCAAGCCTAATTCATTCACAGGTCCCAGCATAAGTAATTAGATGTTGTATCGAAACCACCGCTCCCCCGTCCCTATTTTTTTTTAAGTTCTATTTTGGTAATACAGATAAAAAGATTCAATTTCATCTTCTCGATCGCCTGCTGAGTTTCATAGCATTACATTTTTCTCAGTGCATAATTGAACTTGAGTTCAATTATGCCAGGTTTAATTCTGTTGGTCAGACCAATCTCAGACTTTATACTAGAGGTGTCAATCTGGGTTAGGCGGGCTGACCTGATGAAGCACGGTGACGGCCCTCATTAGAAATAGCCCGCGCCACGGCGTCAACCCTACCCACAAAAATTGAACACAAGTCTAGAGGTGTCAACCCTATCCACAAAAATTGAACACGAGCCTGGCCCACCCGTCGGCCATCCGGGTTGAGCTCATGTGGGCCGCCGATCAACTCGGTTCGATTCATATGAATAAAAAATTAATTTTTTTTTGAAGTGACTAAAAAAATTTTTGTTGCCAATTGTAATTAAAAAAATGTTTATATATATATATATAGAAAAAAATGTGTGAGATTACTAAAGAAAAAATAAATAACAATGACAAATTACATTTGTTAATTTTTTAATTCAATTTTTATTTTTTTATATATTTAAAGACTAAAACAACATGTTTCTGTCACATCTATCACTTTAAACGGCTCTATGCTATTTATTAAAAAAAAAAATTAAAATAGACCAATGGTTAAAGACTAAATTTGGTTCACGAGCCGGCCCGTAGTTTGGCCTCCTCGACCCATGAACGACATGTCTGGTTCATGGGCCGGTCCACAATTTCAGGTCGAAATTGGTGGGCCGATGTAGGTTCGACTGAACCGTTCGTCTTGACACCTCTACTACCTTCGCTTGTATGCAAGAAAAAGTCTGAATCAAGAATTCATGAAAGAATAGAGAGAAATTGTAATCATAATGTGAAATTGATGAAGAGTAGATGCAATAAATAAAATTCTAATATGCATTTCAAACCCATCAAAATCCTGTTCTACTAAAAACTTACACATATCTCAAAGATTACATATTCTATATGAAAATGATTAAAAACTGTTAAAGTTGCAGAGAATGTACTAAGAAAAATCAATGTTACCCCTCCCCCCCCTCCCCCCCAACCCCCAACCCCCAACCCCCAATCTCCCACTCTACCTAAGGATCTTTTGTCAGTCTCTCAAATTTCTTGTTGCTAGAACCTTGATTAAAACAGTTCACACTTTTCAACTTATAAGCTGTAAGCCACTTTTTGCTTCAGCTGCAAAACTCATTTCTCCTGGATCAGTTCCGAATTCCCAATTGGAACATGAGTTGTCACGAGATATCGACCAAATTAGACTATCTTTAGAAGGGTTCATTCTTTTTATTGTTTTCAAGCTGTTTGTTTTGTAAAATACCAAAAATTTGTTTACTTTTATATTTAGAAAAACGCATTTTTGAAAATAAAATAAAATTTATAACACAAAATTGAAACACATTTTTAACGTTTTGAGTGATTTAACAAACTAATGGATGTAAACAAATAACACGCTCCTCCACTAAAAATGTCTAGAATGCCTATATGTCTAATCTATGTAGAGTGGGTGTTCTATTTAACAATACAGGATGTCCGTGCATAACTTCCTAAAGTATTTCTAATGTAATCGATTCTTTTTCCTGAATTTTATTTTTAGTAACTCCTATGTTCGAAGCAAGATGTTGTCTAATTAGATCACGAATTACAAATGTCTGAAAAAGTTCTATTGATATTGCACCTAAAAAAGTAAATTCTAAAATATAATATATTCTAAATTCTTAAAAATACAAAAATTCTAAAAAAATAAAATTATATAAAAACTAAAAATCTAAAAAAAATTAAATTCTATTAAAATAAAAATAAAAATAAAAATAAATAAATTTTATAATACTAAAAATAATTCAAGTCCATATTGGTTATTTAAATAAAAAATTTTAAAAATTTTATTTGAATGTAAATAGATTAAAATTCTCAGTCCACGTCATTAATTTTTTATTTTTATTTTGAAAATTTATTATTTGTTTACATTTTATTTTTGCAACAAAAAAAAAAAATGTAAAATCCACTAACTTAAAGTGTATATATTATTTGATAATATATTAATATAAAATTGTTCTATTTTACTGAAGAATATGGTAATATATTAGCATAAAAACCAGAGCAAAGTAGAGTTTTAGAGCTAAAAATGAAAAAATTATGCTACTTGTATACTCTTATTTATATTTGCTTATATGGTAAATAATGATTTGACTAAATTATTATTTATTTGGTTAAATAAATAAATAATGATTTGACCAAATATTCTACTCCAAAAATGAAATTTATTTGACTAAATAAATAATGATTTGACCAAATATTCTACTCCAAAAATAAGAATGCAAGTGAGGGTATAGGTGCGAATATGCATGGAGCATAACTCAAAATGAAATATGAGAAATACGATGGGGACCGTTGGATGAGAAGTTGAAGGATCCACGTTGGAGAATGTGTTGGAAGATTCACTTTGAAGGAGATGCATGAAGAATTCCTATTAGAGGGCCTAGGACCATTAAAAGCTAAGGTAGAGATTTATTAAATTATCACTTTGAATAAATTTCATGTATTAACTGATAAATCTCATATCGATTAAATACTGAAATATTAATTTATATATAAAAATTTGTGCTACTCTTTTTAATAAAGTTGATATTTGAAGATGGAACCCATGTCTTAATATAGTATCAGAGCTCATTATGTTCATACGAGCAATTCGGTTCGTCTAAAGTTTAAACGAGTATTCGGATTCTAAGATTGGTGTACTCAAACAAGCCACCATCTTGCAGGAACATGTTAAAAGATGAATTTCACATCGGTTAAATACCGAAATATTAACGTATATAAAGACTTTTGCTACTTCTCTTAATAATATTGACCTTTTAAGATAGAACCCAAGTTTTAATACCATGTATAGTAGGAATTGGATTTGTGCAATCCCAAAAAGAATAGGATTAGCTATGTTTTTAAAATCGAACCAATATTATTAAGAATATTGTTGTAAAATCTCAATGGTTGGCACGCATTCATAGGAATAGTAACACATTAAGATAGCTCTTTTAATATATAGGGATAAGAATTTGTTTCTTGTTCTCACATCAGAATAGGGATAATTAGTCAAACCATTTGTTCTCCTTTGTTAATTTAATCTACGCCAATTCATGAGATATCTTTGGGTGAGACTTTGGGGTCTTTTGTAGCCTCACCTAATTACATGCAATGAACATACACTATATGTTTTGCACCCCTAACTACATATAGAGTAGCAACCTATGTTTTTAAAATCGAACCAATCCAATCAAGTTAACTGAGAACTAGAGTAGGAATTCGATTATATTGTAAAAATCGTGCATAAGTAAATCGATAAATAAACTCAACAACCAGTCAATTAATCATCGACTGAAAAAATGGTCCATGGTCTTTCCAATTATAGCGGTTCCATTCTTGAAGGAAAACGTAAAATAAAAAACATCCACATCGCATGCTTCTCACAAATGATATTTTTTGGTAATCATAATCATTTTATTATGAAATTAAATAATTTAGAAAGATTATATTCTTTTGAGAATTTGACACCTATACTCCCTAAAGTATTATTAAATTGAGCACCCGGATCCTTAATTGATTTTTCTTTTTCTTTTTGATATTTGGGTCCTCAAGCGTCAGTTTTCTTAGATTTGAATTCCCGATCTCATCCAATTTGATCAATAGCATTTAGCATACCGCCCCCTCCCGACTTATAAGATGAGGGCATAAATTGTCATTTCACCAAACATTACTTTTATTGTCATAATTTATATATGGAAAATAAATTAAGTTGGCAGACTCTTTTTCCTGAAATTGTTTCAGAATTTTACAACAATATTGCTGCACATTTAAGGGTATTCAACTCAAATTTTAATGCATTTGTAAAGAAGTAATTCTATTCGTAGTCGCTCACTATCGATAATTATCCTACTTGTCATTACTCAATTGGATGAATTATTCATAATTAATGACTATAAATACATTATTCAATTGGAGTAAATAATTCTTTCAATTGAGTAATGTTACGTAGGATGACTACCGATAGTGAGCGACTATGAATAACATTATCCTGTGTGAAGATATATAGATTCTCATAAATTTTATGGATAAACAGACATACTCAACTCAAATTTTAATGAACTTTAAAAATTCATGTAATATCAAATTTCTCCTAATTTGAATTCTAATAGATTCTTTAAAATTCTAGGTGTGTCCAATAACTCATGAATTTCTAATATTTCATTAATTGGAAAGAGTTTAATAAATTTTAAGTGAATTTCAAACCCATAAATATAAATATCAAACATTTTAAGAATTATAGCATGACCCTCAAATTTTCATAGATTTTAAAGAAATTCGAGCCACAAATACATGTTACGAACCTCATTAAAATAAAATAATTATAATTATATTTACGATATAGCAATATTATCTTGTTTCTACCTTAACTATGCACTCAAAGTATCTCTTTTACACAAAATCTACAAAAGTTGTTTTAATATTTCAAATTCATGAAATACACCAGAATCTATAAAAATCTATAATATAGATTTTGGTTAAAATCTTATAGAGTACGTGGAATTCTATTCAAGTGTCCCCTAATATGAAGAAGGTTTCTTATTAGGGTAATTATTTTCACGCTAGGAATTTTGTTTGATGCACTACATTTTAATTGTAATGAAAGTTTTTAACATTTGTTCATTGTCGTATTTATATCCATAATTTTTTTTGTCTTATTCTAATTCAAAACATTCAATTTGTTAGCACATTTTGTTCCTGATAATAGTTTATGTCTAATATTCTGTTAGCTTCTTTGAAATTATGGCCAAATATTTTATCTAACTTTTGTAGTTATGTGTGTGTGTGTGTGTGTGTTTTTTTTTTTTTTTTTTTTTGGCTTATTTAAGAATATGAAGGGGAAATAAAATTTGTTATGCTCTCTTAGCAAATTTTTTGGACGAAAGCTATCATTAGGGACAAGATAGGCTAATAGATAAAAAGTTAAAGATAAGAATACGACCAAAAAAATTTTATTGGGAACACAAGTGCAATAATAAGTAAATATTGAAAACCTTCATTACAAATAAAATATAGTAAACAAAATATATAGTGTAAATATAATTAGGCTAATTATAGTCCCATCACATTTTTGTTAACTTTGTTACATTTTAATTGCAATTAAGAACTATTGTTCATGTTTGCATTTATGTCCCCAATTTTTTATTACATTCTCATCATCAACTTATTATTTTGTATATACTTATTTTTTTTTTCTTTATGATATTTCTTATCAAAAAATTAATTAGGAAGGCATAAAAAGAATTTTTGCGTAGTTTAATAAACAAAATAAATAACAAATATACAACATTGACAAAATATTTGCCTCTAATTTCAATGCACTAACATAATATTTGGAGAAAATTGCTATCATATACAAGATGTAAAAATTAATTGTAGGTAAAGGATAAAAATATGACGAAAAAAAGTTAAGAATCTAAGTGCTAAAATGTCAAAGTTTAGAGGACTTTCATTGTTATTAAAATATATTGTAGATAATAAAAACTGTAGTGTGAATATAATTACTCATGTAATTACTCTTCTTCTTAATATTTATAATTAGTCAATTAGGTCCATTATGTCCCTAAATAATGGTTTATTATACTTAACAGGTTGCATAAATTTTTTATTATTTCATAATTCCGTTATTTGTAGATTAATAAGGAATTTAAATGGCACTAAAATATAGTATATATGATATTCCTCCCTCTCAACAGTGTATTTAGTTACCCACAACAAGTCAACAATCATCTTGCCACGTTGTTCACCATTTTGTCATCGTGCAATGAATACTCATTTTATCTGTTTTATTTATTTATTTATTTTTTTTTATATCCAGGTATCCCACTTTACACCAAACTATGTCCTGGACCACTCATCTCCGGCCCTTCAGTGATAGGTGGAAGTAAATTGCGGTATATGCCCAAGTTGACCAGGATTCGTGCACCCTTTATACTCCTGACCCCAAGAGAGCATTCTTCCATGGATATTACATTACCAAGTTGTTCAACCCATAATTGAATATTACATCACTCAACTGCTCCATCCAAGAATCGAACTCCCCACCCTGAGGTTGCGAGCCCCGCAATGCTCGTCCTTTGCCAACTTGGCTGTCTGTTTTATTTCATTTTTTTATGTATGCACGACGTTGAATACGTTTGAGGTATATCAATTATTTCTTGCGATAAACTACATAGTAGCAAAATTAAGAATGAAATTATGATTGATTAGACACACACGAAACATTAAAAACAGCGACTTATCAACTAGTATTTTTTATCTTGCATTGCAAACAATTAATTGAGACAAGGTGACTCAACGCGTCAACGTAATATTTGAGCATGATGATGCAAATTTCTTTCTTGGGCTTAGTTTGGATAAATACATGTATCTTACAAGACAGTATGATCAAGTCAATCAAATTAAACAATTTTAATTTAGAGAATCGATTTCGAGGAAAATACGGAAAGGAAAAAATGGTAACTTATCCATGTGTTTTTCTAGTAAGAATATGACCTTCCCGTTTCAAACATGTCCTTTTCGCTTCCCAAGTTATTTAGAGAAAAGTGCCTTGTCGGCCACCGGTTGCTGACGACGGAACACATCGTCATTTCAAGGTCCTCGCGTTGGACTTAGTTGAAAAGGTAAGTGTTATGTTCTACTCCTACTTTTAACCTCTTGACTCACAAAAGTGGTCCAAAACAAGTCTTTGCTGATGTATAGGGTTTTTGTTTTGGTTACAAGAAGTGCTTTTTCGTTCGCTTGCAACGTCTCGAATCAAATTTTTGCAGTAGGATTGAGTGAGGTGATGAGTGTTGATTTTAAAAATCTTTGTTACACTTCATAGATGTTCGTACGATTCTTATGAATCTTGTATGTGTTTGAATTCGCATTGTAATTGACAAAGAGGAGAACTTTTCTCACGTCATACCACTAAGCTTATAAAGTGGTGTTCAACTTAGATATGAACACAGAAATTAAAATTAAAATTAAAATTTGAATCAAAAGAGTACAACTTTTAGTCAAATTAATTGATTTACAAGGTTAGTTAATTTATCATTCTAGTCCTATTTTCTCACATGGACCTTCCTAGATTGTTATAAATGGAGATTATCTAGATAAATTGATTTAGACTTAAAATTGCTGAAAAAAGGAATTATAATATTTTTCTATATATATGATCAAAATTTATTGAAAACATTTTTTAGTTTTTCTTGCTAATTTTTGAATGACGAATTGAGTGTTCAAAGTTATAGAAACTTAGTGCATATTGTCTTTGCGTTTCAATTTTGAGTTTTTAACTCATTTTTAGTTTTCTGTTTTGAGAGTATTTTAAAATTGATAAAAACGTATTTGGTTTGTCATTCTAAAAAACTATTTTTGAAAAACTAAAAAATACTTTTTATTTAGAATTTTGAGAAATTGTTTTATAACACTTTATTCAATGAATTTGATTATTCAGTAAAATAGTACAATTTTATGCTAATATATTATCAAGTAATATATATATATATTTTAAAATTGGTGGATGTTACAATTTTTTTTTTCTGTTACAAAAATAAAATGCAATCAAATAATAAATTAGAAAAATAAAAAATGAAAAAATAAAAATTAATGACATGAAATAAGAATTTTAGTCCATTTTCATTTAAATAAAAAATTATTATTTTTATTTAAATAACAATAAAGACTTGAATTATTTTTCTAGTATTTTAGAATTTAATTTTTTAGAATTTTCAATTTTTTAGAATTTTTATTTAAACAAATTTTTATTCAAATAATTTTTTTCCTGTGTTTAGTCATTGAAAATGCTCAAAACGTCAAAAATGTATTTTGAATGTTATGTTATAAATTTAACTTTGTTTCTGAAAATGCATTTTCCTAAATATCAGACTAAACAAGTTTTGAGTGTTTTAGAAAACTAAAAACTTAAAAGAGCAAAAAGATCATACCCTTAAATTTTTTTGGAGCTCCGAATTTCACGACTAAAACTAAAGATATATTTGTATTTAGTATAAAGATAATAACATTTTGATTTCATTTTATCTTTCAATAATTTCTTGTAAAGTATGTCCAACCCGCTTAATAAACACGTCATAAAAATTTAAAATTGACATTTTTGGCTGTTATGGACGGGACAAGTGGTTGCAAACCCTCCGATGGTGAATTAAAATTGAAAATCCGTTCTCAGTATGGATTGTAGGTTGCAATTTGTCTGCATGAAGTCATAATCACTAGTAATCAGTGATTAGTCATATAACGGTGGATTCGTTCTCGAGTCTGGCCTATTAATTATAAGAGTTGCCCATGTGTCGCAAAGAAGGGAATTATCGAACGTAAAATTAGTGACATGAGTGAAGTGGTAAGAAGATAGTTGTATTAGAAGGTACAACTAGACAAGGCAACAAAAAAATAAATCAACAAATAAGAATATAAGAAATTCCCTCTATATAGCAAATACAACTCACACCCACCCTACACAAGATTGCAAGTATCTGAGTAATATTGATATTTCAATAATCTAACTAGTTTGATCGAGTGTTTTTGTAAATTTTGATAAAAAGTTGATAAAATATATGATTTTGGAAAAGATGATTTCATGATGAAAAAAATTGAAGACATAGTGACTGCATGACACACGGACATTTAAGTATTTTTTTCTTATCATAGTAGAGAAAACTTCTTACGATATTCGTAATTAATTTTGACTACACATTAAAAAATTTATAATTTTTATTAATTAAAAGGTAGTATTTCCTATATCTCTCATTCACGCTAACATGGCCATGTTTATGATATTTGACCCTACTCTCTATTGTTATACACATTATTCTTGGCTTTTTTGTACAAATGGTCCCTATCTTTTGTAATTACTGCGGGTTGATGACATATCTTTTTATTTTTGGCAGTGTAGCTCTTATTTCAAATATTTTTTGCGACAATGGTCATTTCCGTCCAATTCCGTTAGATTTAAACGGTAATTTTGATTTTTTTGCACAAATAGTCCTTGCGTGTACTTCACTCTCTTTATTTCATAAGAATATTTTTAGTATTCTAATGTTTATAAATAAAAATTTGCATCACATGTCATAAACTTAAGAAAAAAAGGAAAATAATTAAAAAAAGTACTCATCTTCTCGACTCGATCCGACCTGACTCGACCCGATTTTCTCGGGCTTTCCAACAGTCAGTCGAAGCTCACCCAAATATCCTTTTTTAAAGCAAAAAATGGGTAGGGCACTTATTCGAAAGAATAGAAATTGCAAAAAGCAGCCCCCAGGGACATAGGCGAGTTAGTAAGGCCTAAGATGATTTGGGGAGAAATCCTCCGGTAACGCAGATTCGATTCTCGTGTGGGGCAGATTTTCACTGAAATATTGTGGGGGTTTGTCTTGGGGTTGGCCTGTTGGATCTCTCCCTTAGGTCTCTATCACTCGTGCACATCCCTCGATTTACAACCCGTATAGTCAAGGAGTCTCTGATACAAGTGAGGAAGTTTCGCCTTCGAAACTTTCCCCTTTAACAAAGAAATTGCAAAAAGCAAATCAACTGTACAATTCTGCCAACGGTCCTAAATAATCCCTTTCGGCTGCAATTTTTCAACAAAGAAGTCTCAATATTCAAAAAGGAGTTCAACCTGTTGCGTCATTTCCAAAACTCTTTTCTTCAATTCTTTATCATTTTATTCTTCCCCATTTGTCCATAATTTTGGAGCAACACAAGAATATTGCAGGGATGATAAGATACATTGAAATTAAACCGAGATCCGAATTGATCGAATCCATACATTCTACCATTTTGGGGTAAATTAAATGGAAATGAAATGGCCCTTTTGATGTACTCTTTGCCTTTTTTTTGTTCCCCCGGATTTTTCTTTGAGTTTTTTTTATTTGCATGGAATTTCGGCAAAAGTTGATTGAACTATTTTAGTCTATTTCTATTGAAGAATTGGCACGTGAATGTATTAATACAGATATTCATGCTTACCGACTTTTAAATCTGTAGTAATGTAATGTGAATAGACATGAAATGCGAGCTGAATTTTGCTTGTTAAATGCCTTGGGGATTTCAGTTTTTTTTTTTTTTTTTTTTTCCTCTTTTTAAATTCTGTGAAGAATCAATGGAGTTTGAGGTTATATTTATTATCTATCACTTGATCTGGTGAGGTTTTTTTAATGCTACTCGGTGACTTTTGTGGAAAATTTTCATTGGAACATAGGTGAACTTGGCAAAAGTTTTGGGACCATTTGTACAAAAAAAAGCTCTTATGAAATAAAGAGAATGGAGTGCACGCGGGAACTATTTGTGCAAAAAAAATCAGAATATCGTTTAAATCTAACGGAATTGGACGGAAAGGACCATTATTGCCAAAAATGTTAGAAATAAGGGTTATATTGTCAAAAATAAAAAGACAGGTATTCAATCCGACCGTGCAAAAAGCCCCATTATTCTCTGATTCTCTCCCTCCCTGCGAGTCTGCATAGAGACTTTCTTCACACCGACGTAATAAACGACACGATATAGGGTCGTTTCCTTTATATTATAATCACATGAATATGTGTCTGTGAAATGTTTTTACATTCACTTGTGTTGATTGGGGTGTCCAGTGAAGTGAATAAACCATTGCTGAAAATTTTGTCCTCTTGATGTTTGAATTATTGTTCCATTCATTGAAGCTTTGAATTTTTATAATTGGGTTTTTCTCGTTTACTGTAAAATTATTTCCTTGTAGTTTTTCTTATTAGGTAATAATTTCAATTTTGTGTAATATAGGGTTTCATATTTTTAGTTTATTTCTATATTTTTTTTCCAGATTATTATAAGATAGATGTAGAATTTTGCTCGATTGTGAGTAGTGGCCGATATTTCATCCAAGTGTTTACTTTTTTTTTTATCCCAAAAATTTGTTGTTTAATGTTATGTGTGAAATTCCTGGCTTTCTCTGCTTAATAATTGACACTTACGCACAAAAATATTATATGATCAAATATTGTATTCATATTTTAATTGCTTTGTGATTATGTGCATAATGTTATAAATGCTAAGTTGTTTACGGAATCTGATTACTGCACAGGATGTGGTAGCATTAAATTAACAGGCTAAGACCGTGTTTGTTGTATGGGTTTTTTTTTAATTGAATACCTCTGTTGAATTGATGAGAACACAGAGCAATTCAAATTTGATATTCATTTCTTGGTGGAACTAATGATCACAAGGTTTAGCAATGGGGTACTTGAACATGGTGAAGAAATGGGTATTCCCCCTTGCCATAACTTCATTAGTGTGCATTTTACTTCTTGCAACCTCATTCCTTATGGGGATCGTGTCATCTTTGCACACGACCAATTCAATCTATTCATTATTGCCATCTCGTGTTATGACCAATCAAAGCAGCCCTGATTTTGTCAAGACAAAGATTAAGCAAGCCCCACCACCTCCTGCCGGGACTTCCATTCCAAAATTTGCTTATTTGATTTCCGGGTCGAAAGGTGATCTGGAGAAGCTCTGGAGGACTCTTCAGGCACTGTATCATCCCCGGAATTATTATGTTGTTCATCTAGATCTTGAGTCACCGCCAGAGGAGAGATTGGAGCTTGCATCGCGAGTGGAAAAGGATCCCATTTTCACTAAGGTTGGAAATGTGTACATGAATCCCAAAGCAAATATGATTACTTACAGAGGGCCCACCATGGTTTCTAAAACTCTTCATTCATGTGCCATTCTTCTAAAAAGACATAAGGATTGGGATTGGTTTATTAACCTCAGTGCATCTGATTATCCCTTGGTTACTCAAGATGGTGAGTTTGTCTTTAATTTTTTTGGTCTTCTTACTGTAGGAAGTTTGTGCATTCTATTTTAATTACGTCTTATGGCTAAAATCACATTTTCTTTTCCAGTTTTATATATACATATTTTTGAACTACATAGTTTCTTCTTGCAGATCTTCTTTACGCATTTTCCAGTTTAAAACGAGAATTGAATTTCATTGAGCATACAAGCCATTTAGCGTAAGTTCTTAATGCAAAGTGTGATAATTACCGAAACAAACAAAAGATTTTATTATATATTTGATTGTATTGTAGGGGCCGAAGGGCGATGCCATTGATTTTTGACCCCGGGCTCTACCAGACAAACAAGTCTGATATCTTTTTGGTCAGACCTCGGAGAAATTTGCCAACAGCATTCAAATTGTATACTGGTCGGTCTATACATTTACTTCTTATTGGGCCTGGTGAACATTGGATACATTCTTTTAAAAAATTTAAATATTCCAATTGGCACGTTAATTTGACCTCATAAACTTGTGCATTCGAATTATGCACAGACAAGATTGGTTGAACATTGGATACGTACATTCACTACAAATATTTGTTCAATATGTTGACTTCAGCGATATATTTGCTAGTACCATCTTCTGGGGGTTTTCATTTTAGGAGCTCATAATTTCGTAAATGGTGTTTGGTCTCCCAACAAATTTTTTCGCTTCATTACTTGGTCTTTGGCGGGGAAGTAAGCAGATGAAAGCTTATCGACATTACTAATGAACATTGATCTTGGTTGCCACTTGCTTCCTAAAAATGAGTTTTGTGTGTAAAACATAATGAAGTATATTCGTCAATCTGGTACTTGATAAGGATAAAGTTTTGGGTGTTGTGGAAATTCACTATAGGAGCTACTGGCCAATCAAAATGATCTGCTTCCAATGCATTCTGGCTTTTGTTGACCTCCAGTTTCTTCTGGCTTTTGTTGGCTTCTGATTTGTGGTATTCCTTTTGCTACACTTCATGTTTTGCAGGTTCAGCTTGGATGATCCTCTCGCGTGCATTTGTGGAGTACTGCATATGGGGTTGGGATAATCTTCCTAGAACCTTGCTCATGTATTACACAAATTTTGTGTCCTCCCCCGAAGGCTATTTTCAGACTGTTATATGCAATGTCCCAGAATTTGTCCCAACAGTCGTCAATCATGACATGCACTACATTTCTTGGGATATTCCTCCGAAACAGCATCCTCGTACCCTTTCCCTTAATGATACAGAAAAAATGATTGCAAGTGATGCTGCATTTGCACGTAAATTGAAGCAGAATCTTCCTGTTCTCGACTTAATTGACAAAGAGTTACTCGGGCGGGAAAATGGGAGCTTCACACCTGGTTGTTGGTGTGCAGGAAACCCTCCTTGCTCCGAGGTTGGAAATCCCATGAGGCTAAAACCGGGACCAGGTGCTCAAAGGCTTCAGTCTTTTAGGTAAACTAGTTTTGCCAGATAATTTTTGGAAAAATCAGTGCAAGTAGATTTTACAGTTCATCTTTATTGCTTGAGGATAGAGAAAGGCAGGCCTAATTCATACACACGCCCCAACATAACTAATTAGAATGTTGTATTGAATCCACTGCTCTCCCGTCCCTATGTTTTTTAAGTTCTATTTTTGTAATACTGATAAAAAGATTCAATTTCATCTTCTTGATCGCCTGCTGAGTTTCGTAGCATTACAATTTTATCGCTTTGACGCAAACATTGGGCTATGAACTTGCGCGTTCAATTATACCAGGTTTAATGTTGTCGGTCATGACAATCTCAGACTTTATACCCTTTGCAAGAAACGGTTTGTACCAAGAATTCATGAAAGTATAGAGAGATTGACGAGCTGCAATAAATAAAATTCTAATCTGCATTTCAAACCCATCAAAATCCTGTTCAAGCAATAACTTATACATATCTCGAAGATTACATATTCTATACGAAAATGATTAAAAACTGTAAAAGTTGCAGAATGTACAATGAAAAATCAATGTTAACACCCATCTCCCGCCCCGCCCTCCTCCCTTCTGAATTTTGTATGTACAATATAGACTTGATCAAAGATAAATCTCACTCTTTTAAGGATCTTTTGTTCGTCTCTCTCAAATTTCTTGTTGCTGTAACCTTGATTAAAACAGTTCACACTTTCAACTTATAAGCTGTAAGCCACTTTTTGCTTCAGCTGCAAAACTCATTTCTCCTGGATCCGTTCTGAATTCCCAACTGGAACATGAATTGTCATAAGATATCGACCAAATTAGATCATCTCGAGAAGCTTAATGTTTCCCATGGAATTAGCAGCAACCAAGGTGGATGACTGACCACGCCAACACACAGACGAGATAAATTGTGAAGTGTCGTCCACCTCATCACCGGAAATTGGGTCTGTGTTATTAAATTTAAATGATAACGCAGGCATCGGAAAAGCTTTATGGTAGACGAAAACCTGTAGAATGAAAAGTAGCTTTAAATATTTTCAATCAGAAGGGGACTTGAAACTATCATAACAGTGATGATAATGGTCATTGGTATCAAAATAGATAAAAGTCTTAAGTTGAAGTCTTGTTACCATCCGTTTAACCAAATCATGGATGTTAATTGTAAAATCATAGTATTCTTGTTTGTACCAGCAGCTTCGCAAAGCAATATGAGCATGTTTTCAAAAATGAATGGATAACTTAGAGCATCTCCAATGCTACACCTTCTAAAAAAATCTAGGTGGCAAGAGAGAGAAAAAATGAGGAGAGAGTGTAAAAAGAGGAAAGAGAAGGAAAAATAGATGAGAAAGAGAGACAATTTAATGAAAAAATGGGTGGAAGGTGTCTAACGGGATGTCTAAAACTAGACGGTCTTTTGGACGACCTTTTACAATAAATGCTGTCATATCAGTTTTGTTCCCTCCACCTAATCGCTAGGTCAGCTGGATATTGTTGCATTGGAGATGCTCTTACGCTTTTGCTTACTCTTAAGTGCTTCTTTTGAAAGTAACTTTCTGTGCTTACGAAACGCTATTTATTTTAGGACTTATTTAGCATGAAAAAGAGTAATGAAGGATCATGCGGTCATAATCAAGCTCAGCGTTGTCTAACCTCATAGACAGCTGTCTACTCTTGATTTATGAGACTACAACATAATTTCATTCGGTAAATACTGTAGGTTTCAAGTCCCCGTATCCCACAGAGTCAACTTTAATAGCATTTCATAACTAATCAATTGAGCAAAGAGGCCATAAACCACAGAGAAAGGATGAATGACACATTAATAACTATAGCCTTTTTGGGCCATCAACAGGCATTTGAGTTTTTGCATCATAAGAGATGTTCACGGCAAAGGAAACAGAAGGAAAAGAACAGAAACTCTTCAAATTGCTTTTGAATATCTTCTAAAACTATTCACACATCTTCATATAGGAAATTAATGACATTGATATGCTTTTAGATTGCTTTCTGCATTTCTTCTTCTAAAACTATTCACACATTTTAATTTAGATTGCTTTCTACATCTTCATATAGGAACCACGTAAAAATCTCTGAGTTCTCTCTTTATATTTTGCCTAAAAACCAAATTTGGGGATCTACACACAAGTGGTATAAGAGCAAAGTGGAGTTTTAGAGCCCGTTTGGTTTGTGGATAGAACTTTTTATCTATATAATAGTTATCCGGATAACAAGTTTATTATTATCCTGTTTGGTTTAGCTAGGTAAGATAAAAAAGTCACTATTAGAGTCAGCTTTTGATAAAAAAGATAATTCTACATTTATTCTTAATTAAACGAAAAAAAAAAAGTAAATAAAAAAACTAAAATAGAAAAAAAAATGGGTGGAGCAACGGTGGCAAGCAGGTGGTGGCTGAAGGACCATGGTGGAGGCGGGTGGCGGTAATTATCCTGATCAAAAAAAGATTTGTTCTATAATGAAAAAGGACAAGTTCGCCTTAAAAAAAAATGATGAATCATTATCCGGATAAAAATTTGTCTTTTTTTGAGGATAAATATTATCCTCATTTTTGGTTTAATTGTTATTCGGATAAAAGTTTATCTGGGCATCAATTCCGCTTAAACAGGACAAAATAAATTTTATCCAATATCTTTATTCATTGTCCATATACCAAGACGAATATGAGAATTTTATAGGGAGCGTTGGATGAAAAGTTGAAGGATTCACATTATAGAATAAGTTGAAGATTCACTTTGAAAGAGATGCGTGGAGAAAAGGCCTGGGACCATTCAGGGTACATTTGGGATTGATTTTGGAGCTCAACTTTTGATTGTCAAACAACTAGAAATTGTTTTAGGAGTTTGGTAAATTTTAAAAAAAATAATAATTATAAAAAAATTTGTATCATTAGACAATAGCAGCAAAACAGTAGCTTCTCATATTTTACTTTTAACTTTTCATTTATCTATTATTAAAATACCAATTTTAACCTTAATAAAATATAATAATTCTTTTTATGTCATAGATTTTTAGTATTCTAATTATAATGCATCTACACAAATAATTGAATTGATTTTTGTACAATGACTATGTTTTAATTTTATAAATTTTATAAATTTTGAGATTATTATGTTTATTATTTTTATTTTAATATAATTATGGTGAACGCATTATTGTCTTGGAAAAATATTTGATAATATTACATATTGTTATAAAAGTAAAAATAAATTTTACAATACTACTTATAATAATAATAAAAATAATACAAAAGATATAACCAATGTTTATTTTAGTAATTTTATACCGTCACAACAATAAATCAATTTGTTTACTAAATCAATTTTGAAATAAGAATTTACCAAACACCTATCTGATTGTTTTCACAGATGTTTCTTCAGCACAACAAAAGCCGATTCTCTTAAAAACACAGCAATACCAAACCAAGCATCAAGAATAAGGTGGAGATTTATTAAATTATCACTTCGGATAAATCCCATGTTCAATCCCACATAGAATAGGATTATCTTTGTTTTTCGTGTCCCACATCGAAATATAGATAATTAGCCAAACCATTTGTTTTCCCTTGTTAATTGGATCTATCACTTTCACGAAATAGTCATGGACTATATTTCAATGAGACTTTGGGGGTCCTTACCTCCTCGGTAGTCTCATCTAAGTATGTACTTTTGGTTGGGGATTTGGTTTGAGTACTTATTTTTTTCGGTTTCCTTTAGTATGTACTTTGAGTACATGATACTCTTTCGCATTCTCCCCTATTGTTTAGTGAAGTTCTTTTTGTCTTCACCCCTGGATATAAGCCAAATGTCGAACCACATATTTTGTATGTCTTTGTTCTCTTTATATTTTGC
Organism: Forsythia viridissima; assembly: GCA_030279155.1. Classification (NCBI taxonomy): domain Eukaryota; kingdom Viridiplantae; phylum Streptophyta; class Magnoliopsida; order Lamiales; family Oleaceae; genus Forsythia; species Forsythia viridissima. The sequence continues at coordinate 1,037,570 of CM059033.1, forward strand.
CTAAAAACTTGATTTGAGGTTTCCGCACTACAAAAGTTCAAAGAGCCATGTTATCACACAATCCCCAGATTCTACTTGCCTACTTCATAGGAATTTTGACCTCATAACATGGTGAACTTGAGCTACAAATGTAAACTAGCCAAGCATGGTTGAAGTGCAAACATTCTCCCTAAAAAGATGTGAGAAAGCTTTTAGTGTCAATATCATATGCCAGTCAACGTTTCCTACAAATCTGACTTGTGTCAATTGCTTTTAAACTGGAAGAAGAGTCCCATTCACCATAACATGAAAGTATCAGAAATAACTAGTTAAGAACAAATAAAGGTTTGTACAATGAAAAGAAATATATTGATGACATGAGTTACCTCATTTGTCTCCGAGCCAGTTGCGATGTAACCGTCAGACACAGATAAACCAACAAAATTCTGAAAGAAAACGATATCTACCATCAGATGCCAAACATGATTATACTTGCATTGGTAAATGAAGGGTAACGATCACAGAAGAGGATAAACTTTGGGATGACAATACAGACCAATGGGTTTAGGACAAAAAATGTGGACATTCAATTGCGCAGCATATGGATGTCAGGACACTCCGAGGTAATTGAACATACAGACTAACACACTCCATCATCCAAGTTTTTAAATATATTACTTTGATCATGCAAATAATGCTGAATAAAGGAGATGTTTAACTAGGCAGAGCCGCGTAGGGAAAGGCTCCTCTTCGATTCCAGCTTTGCAGTATTAAAGCCTCTAGGTGATGTTGGATTGTTTGAGAACAAAAATTGTTAGTAATTTAGTTAAGGTGTAAAATTATACTCTTTATAAATTAATGTAGAAAACTTACTTGAAATTGAAAATATAAAATTATAAAGAAGATGACAAGACAAAAATGGAAATAGACATATCGGGACGAGTTCAATTTCAATTTCAAGTATTTGCCTCGCCTAGGTGCTTGCGGTGTTATGGCAAACGTCTCCCAAGATACAACGATCTATTCCTTTCGGTAGTAGGACTACAAAACTAAAGGACGGCGAACCTAAATTGTTTTGTACTCTCTGAAATTAGGACTCTAACAGTATATGCAAGACAAATTTGATGTTTTTTGATAGGAATGAAAATTCGCAAGACTCTGGGGGGTTAATTTATAACTTTCCAAAAGTTTGTGTCTAAACAGACACATCACTTGAAATGACTTAATTGAAAATTATAAGACATGAAAAGACTTGTTTGAATAATTGTGTATGTACTAATTCAACAGACATCATTAGACACGTGACACGTGTCAAATTCGGATGTTTCAATATTGGAGGATGAAAAATAATATAAATAAATTATTTTATATTTATTTTTGTCCAAAAAGAATATAAATGGGCACGACCCACGACCTACGAGCTCGAGGGAAGGCTTTGAACCGAACCCGATAAAATTTAAGCCTCCCGACTCTAAAGACATGTGTTATCCCTTGTTGCACAAACCCAAATTTAAAATAGAGGTATATGAATTGGCCCAAAATCATATCATCTTTCTATGTGGGATAAAGTTTCTCACTTGCTCTAATATCCAATTTTCACTTTCAAGCTTTCAACTTTTGCTACTAATTTCTCATTCATTCGGAAAAGGTTTTGCGAAACCAAATGCACCATGAACATCTACTTACGAAGTAGAATGCATTCGACTATAAATTTATAACAGTCGGTTATCAGGACTCATCCGAATATTTGGTCAAAAATTGGTCAAACCGATTTATAAACAAATGCATCGCCAACAATCCCCTACATGAATGAAAATTATCATATATACGCAAATGAAATGCAGACACTAAAAGAGACTATAGACGAAAAGCTATTGTGTCAGGAAATGTAGCTTCTGGATTTGAACCAGCCCTAGTGGAATACTATCAAATTTATTTGGCTAGTCAGTGAACTTCATGTCTTGAACTACCCAGCCTTGTAAACCAAGACAACTCACATAAATAACCTTCCTAACAATTCTTTGGTTTTCATAGTTGTGTTCATTTTGACCCTGAACAATTCTTAGGTTTCACAAGTGCGTTCTCTTTGGTGTTTTGGAACCATTTTCCATTTTTAGTTTTTGAAAATAATGAAAACAGGTTCTCTTCTTCATTTTTGAAAATGCATTTTTTAAAACGCCAAACAAAATTGCAAAGAAAACGAAAAACGGTATTTCATCGTTTTGGGCATTTTGGCCATGGAGGTCAAGGGATCGATTCTTGGGCACGGCATTTTTTTTTTTCATTTTACGCGGTTGAGTTATGATTTAATAATTGTCCGCGTTTTTTTAACAATTGTGGTTCCCAGTCCAAGTGGCCAGGTACACCATTTTCAAAGCAAAGGTTAGGGGTTCAATTCCCCTTTCCCTTTCCAATCTTTTTAAATGTTTGTAATTAATAAATGTTTTTAATTCTATAAATGTTTTTAATTTTTATTAAATGTTTGTAATTAATAAATGTTTTTAATTCTAAATAATTAAATGTTTTTAATTCTTTTTAATGGTTTTTAAATATTTTTAATTCTATAATTAAATGGTTTAATTGTTTTTAAATGTTTTTAATTTTGTTTAAATGTTTTTAATTCCAAGTTTAAATTGTTTTAAATTGTTTTTACATGTTTTTAATTGTTTTTAAATATTTTGAATTCTATAATTAAATGTTTTTAATTGTTTGTAAATGTTTTTAATTGTTTTTAAATATTTTGAATTTCATAATTAAATGTTTTTAATTGTTTGTAAATGTTTTTAATTCCATAATTAAATGTTTTTAATTGTTTGTAAATGTTTTTAATTGTTTTTAAATATTTTGAATTCCATAATTAAATGTTTTTAATTGTTTGTAAATGTTTTTAATTCCATAGTTAATTGTTTTTAATTATGTTTAAATTGTTTTTAATTCCAAATCCAAATTTCTAAAAAAATTCAAGTAAACGCGTTTTCGAGTTTTCTGTTTTCAGAAATAATTTTCAAAAATTTCAAACAGAACGCATTTTCAAAATCTCAAAACAAACACTCAAAACGCAAAACACAAAACGAATTCAAAACTCAAAACACAAAACTCAAACGCAAAGAGAACGCACCCGTAGCTTCTGGATTTGAACCAGCCCTAGTGGAATACTATCAAATTTATTTGGCTAGTCAGTGAACTTCACGTCTTGAACTACCCAGCCTTGTAAACCAAGACAACTCACATAAATAACCTTCCTAACAATTCTTTGGTTTTCATAGTTGTGTTCATTTTGACCCTGAACAATTCTTAGGTTTCACAAGTGCTTTTAGAGAATTCAAGCTTCAAAATTCTCATAAAAGCAGCCCCACTTTACGCATACATAGGTGATCTCCTATGAAGAACATTCTGTCATACTCTATTTGGTTTATCCAAGCTATAGAAATCATTAAAAATTATAATTTAACCTATACGCTCTGTAGAAAGCACTTTTTCTTATCATAAAAATGGGTAGGAGATAACTCCTAAATGCTTAAACTAAATCTTCATAACTTAGTTGTCTCATTAAACCAACATCTTGGGATCTCCAGTCAACAAAGTTGGATTACCATTATAAAAACTGATGCGTAGTAGGCTTTTAATCTCATTCCTTTGATAAGGAATATATTTGATCTCTTAGTAAGCCTTTTGGTAAGCAGATCCGCAAGATTTTCATTACCATTTGAGATCAACTGCTTAATAGTATTGTGTCTACGACGTATATGTCTAGACTTACTATTATACATACTATTTTGTGACATTCCAATAACCGACTCATTATCACAATATATACTTATAGCAAGCACTGACCAATATAGAATGTCCTCTAAGAAATTACGAAGTTATTCTGCTTCTCCAGTTTTATCTAAAGGTATAAATTCTGATTTCATCATTGATCAAGCTATACACGCCTATTTTGAGGACTTCCAAGACAAAGCTGCACCACCAAATAGTAAAGACATAACCACTTGTAGATTTAAAATTCTTTGTATCAGATATCCAATTTTGCATCACATTATCCTTCTAATACTGTTCGATATCTTGCATAGTGTAATCGAAAATTTAAGGTGTATCTTAAATAACGTAGTATCCTATTCAATGTCTTCCAATAGTCATTGCTTGGATTACTTGTGAACATACTCAGCTTATTATTTGCACCGAACGCGTGCAATTTATAATTTACATCAAACTTCCTATAATTTAAGAATACTTTAGTTGATATATAGGTTCACCTCTATTCTTGGTCAAATGTAGACTCAAGTCTACAAAAGTTTTAACTGGACTTTCATCATAAACCTTAAACTTCTTAAGTACTGAGTCGATATAATGAGATTGTGACAAAATAAGTCCATTAGGTGTTTTAAAGATTTTAATGCTACACCTCAATCCTTCATGTCAAAATATTTTGTCAACATTCTCCTAGTAGAATTAACAATGTCATGATTGCTACCTATAATTAGCATATCATCGACATACAAACACACAACCACATAAGCATTTGGTGTGTTTTTTATATAAACACATTTATCACCCATTAATTAAAAACCATTTAACAACATAGTCATGTCGATATTCTAGTGCCACTGCTTTGGTACTTGCTTTAAACCATACAAACATTTAACGAATTTACACACATTTTTCTCTTGTCCTAGAGCAACAAACCCTTCAGGTAGTTCCATGTATATTAATTCTGAGGCAAACCTGAACTTATCAACATAGAATTCATCATCTCCTTTAGAGTTTGGTTTTTGCTCAACAACACTATTTGACTGAGGTGAATAAGGTGCCGTTGTTTGATGAATAATTCCAGATTCTGAACAAAATTCTTTAAACGGTGCTCCTTATTTGAAAACATCTGAGGTCTCATCTTTGCTTCTTAACAGATAGACATAACAATATTTTGTGCAATTATCAATGAAAGTAATAGAAGTAATAGATTACTTTTTACTACATCTAGTTTGGATAAATTTTAAGTCACAGATATTAATGTGAATTAATCCTAAATGTGTAGTGTTCCTTTCAATATAATGAAACGGAGCTTTGGCTAATTTAGCATCAACACAAATCTCACATTTATGATTAGGATCAAATTTTAAAGAAGACAATAAACTTAAATTTATTAATTTACGCACGTATTTCAAGTTTACATGCTTTAACCGATTATGCCATAAACAAGAAGACTCAACGATATAAGTAGAAAAATATGTATTATTATTCTTCTTTGATTTGGGTATAATAGCAAGGTCATTCCTCTTAAATAGTCCATCACAAAGGTAACTATTTTTCACATATACATTATTTTTAATGAGTACAAACTTGTCAGATACAAAGAACAACTTAAAATCATTTTTGCTAAGTAAAGACCCAAATACAAGATTCTTGCGAATGTCAGGTACATGTGGCACATTGTTGTGTACAAGCTCTTTTCCAAAAATCATCTTCAAAGTCACTTTTCCTTGTCCTTCAACCTTTGAACTTATAGAATTTCTCATAAACAATTGTTCTCCAATAACGCCTTGTAATTAGAAAACATTGTTTTTTCAGCACAAACGTGTCGAGTAGCTCCAGTGTCTACCAACCATTCTCTAAGATTCCCAATATTTTTGCATTCAAAAACAAAAGCACACAAGTTTAGTTCTTGTATCCTTAGATAATGCATCACTTTCTGTCACATTTACTTCGACCTTTTGTTTCTTTGACTTGCGACATTCACTTGCATAATTTCTTAGCATTCTTTTTGTTATCTTTCATCGGCTCATTACACAGAATGCTATCTTTTTTTGTTAGTCTTCGAACTTAATTCTACCACATTGGCTTTTGCTTGCCCAAATTGTTCTCCAGATTTCCTATCAAACTTTTTGTTATCTTCTTCTATCCTTAGACGAACAATTAATTCTTCCAAATTCATCTCCTTATGTTTGTACTTTGAGATAATTCTTGAACTCTCTCTATAAAGGAGAAAATTTTTCAATAATTGCAGCCACTTGAAACGACTCACTTAAAGTCATATTTTCAGCATGTATGTCATAAAGAACCTACAATCCTTGAACTTGACTGATAATGGTCTTCAAATCTACCATTTTGTAGTCTGGGAATTTTCCAACAATGAATTTCTTCACGCCAACATCCTCAGTACAATATTTTCTCCAAAACCTCCCAAAGTTCTTTTGCAGATTTCATTGCTATACACATCATATAGTGTATTGTCCAACTCGTTCATAATATAGTTTTTGCATAAGTAGTCCGAGTGCTTCCATGCATCCAAGGAAATAATTGATTCACGGTTCTCTCCTTCTTGCACTACAAGAAGATCTTCTAAAAGAAACTTTGTCATGTTAAGAGTGGTGAGATAGAACAGTATTTTCTGTTGCTATCTCTTGAATTCTACCCTGCTGAATTTTTTCGATTTCTTTCCATTAGGCACTTGAGTCGATTGAATCGAAATAGCTATAGGTGGAACCCTAGTGGGTTTACTATTAGTTGTGGGAACGGCATTTGTTCCGTTTGAATCCATTTTTGTTGTACAAACATAAGGTTAACAATAAATTAATTTGAACAAAAATTTAGTAGAACAAACTACTAACCAAATTATCTCGGTGATAAATCAGAGAACAATTATCACTAAATAGTATAATTTAAATGCTCACAATTGAACTTAATTATATAATACACAAATAGAACACGAGTTTAAAAATTAGAGAATAGGTTATCTTTAAGTTTGTAATCACAAACTTCAAAATGAACTTTAAAAATGATTTAATCAATTACTTAGCGAGAACTCAAAATAGATTAGAAACATAATTTCGCAAGTGAATCTAATTTACTATAAAATTCGTCTTACAAATAGATTAATGTTAAAATTTTCCAGACTCTGTTCTTCAAAAGTGATATTTGAAATTAGATTGATTATAAAAATTATTCAGATTACACCGTAGAATATAAAACAGAATATAATTATCCAAAAAAAAAAACAAATACGTCTTAAGAATGTTAGTAAATTAGTTAAGGTGTAATTGAACGGACATATCATCTAAAAGGACTTAATTGAACAGACACAAGACCTAAAAGGACTTGTTTGAACAATTGTATCTGTACTAATTCAACACACACCATCTAGATAGGTGACACATGTTAAATTTAGATATCTTAATATTGGAAGATGAAAAATAAAATGAAAATAATATAAATAAATAATTTTGTCCAAAAAGAATATAATGGACCAAACATGACCCAGAACCCAGCCTGGCCGGCGGCACCGTGCGTGTGGTCTTTGAATCGAACCTAATAGCATCTACGCCTCTTCACTCTAAAGACTTGTGGGTCCCTTGGAGCCCAATCCCAGATCGAAAATAGAAGTATATGAATTGGGTCCAAAATAATGTCTTTTTCCTATGTAGGATAAAGTTCCTCACTTGCTCTAATATCCAATTTCCACTTTCGAAGTGTCAACTTTTAATACTAATTTCTCATTCATTCGGAAATGGTTTTGTGAAACCAAATGCATCATAAACATCTACTTACAGAATATAATGCATTCAACTATAAATTTATAACAATCGGTTATCGGGACCCACCTAAATATTTGGTCAAAAATTGGTCAAACCAATTTACAAACAAATGCATTTCCAACAAAAATATGTACATTAGAGACGGGAAAGAGAACCAAGGCTCACCAAATGTAATCAATTAGAGAATAACACTACTTGAGGTTGTGAAAATAACTGAAAATCATTGTCTTCCTAATAAGCACAATAAAATGTCAATAAGGATAGAATAACAAAACAAAATTAATAGAAGAATTGAGCGGACAAAATGGAACAAAATACCTTCACATTCAGGTGGCCAGTAAATGACTGGAGAGGACAATCAAGTACTCGTGATGTGCACATTGACAAATCCCAAAGCTTTAATGTGTTATCCGTAGATGCAGACACAAGAGTCGTTGAATCTATGAACTTAATGTAGCTCACTGTTTTGTTATGCCCAACTAAAGTGCATAGAGGCATTTTTGAGTTGCGTAGATCGTAGTAATATATCCTATGATCTGCTGAACCGAAAGCAAGGGAACGACCAGAGTCTAAGGGGAATTGAACACAGCAGACGTTGGCCTTTGTCTTAATTGTACCAACACTTACTCCCTGCAGTAGCAACCCATGTAAGAGAAACAACTTTATTACATTGAGAACTGAATCTACACAGCAATGATAACTAGATGACTGTAAGTACATTTAGTTTCAAAGCTGACATCCACCAAGTGCAAAATAAGAATTGCCTGATTGATATTCCAGAGCTTAACGGAACCATCATCGCTGCCGCTGGCCAGCATTGTTGGATCTGCTACAGAGAAGTCGACAGACCAGACACGCTTTTCATGTTCTTTCATTTCCGTGAAAATTTGACTCCTCGTAACATCCCATACCTGCACAATATTTTATCAAAAAATGATTAACAATCTAAGTAGAAAGAAAATGTAAATAATCTCTAGTATTCAAACTCCGACCTACCTGCACCACACCTTCGAAGTTACTTGAAGCAATCTGGCTTTTGATATAGCCATTCCAACATATGCTGCTAAGCTTCGACCTGCTTGCCATTTCAACCACAGGATAATGGATATCCCGATCTTCGTTTAAGATTGAACTATATTCAAAAACTTTGATCTTCTTGTTTACGCCAGCAGTTGCAAAAAATTCACCATCCCGATCAAAACTCAGAGAGCATACGAGGTTTGATGAATTTAAAAGATCCCCTTGCTTCAAGTCTGCCTTGACTTTTAATTTACTAAAAGAGAGATACTTGCATAACCCCTCTAGGAATGTATTGATCCATCCACTTTGCCTTTGATCATCATAACGTTCTTTAGATGACAAATTACTAACTGAACTTCTTTCAGTTAGTGCAATAGATCTTCTACCATCGCTACTTACTGGAGAATGTCCAGCCAATGGTCTGCCTGTTGGTTTAACAACCCTACGTCTTGTCAAAAAATAAGCTGATTCCATTTTTCTAAAGTTCTTCATCAGTCGATAATTTTTGGAGAGGGCACTTCCTTGATTTCCATCAGGAACCTCTGACTTCTGGTGCTCATCCGCATGGGCATGGCCATCGGATTCTTCTGTGTTATCAATATAGATTCCCTGCCTGAATCGCTTCCTGGATCCTGAGGTACTAGAATCATCATCATCAGTAATATTCATCATAGGGGGGCCCGAAGCTGAATTCCTGCTCAATTGTGATCTTGAGCCTCCTTTTACCCCGAGGGCTGTTTGCAGCTTTGAGACCTCTTCAATGTCAGAAGATAGAAACGATATAGTCTCGTGCAAGCTATCTGCAGCTTCCTGTTTTTTTTGTTGCATTAGCAGAAGGAATTCCAGCAACAATTCTTGCTCCTCTACTTGTTCTCTAAGCTCTACTGCAGCTTTTCGTTCTTCTATATTATCTCTTGGTTCATTCAGAAACTCACTTTGCAACAGCTCACTGGTATCCGTTGTACGAGAATGTGTAAAAATGGAAAAGAATCTTTGGTTAGACAAAGTACTAGCTTAAATTTCTGTAAAACCTAGTGCATAACTTCAAGGTGAATCAATTGAGAGTGGAGGGGAGTTTGAAGTCACCCTACAATTAGTAGAAAGCACGTATTTAGATTCACACCAAATTTTTGTTAGTATGTCATTGGTTCCTTTTCCCTATTGATATCAGTGCACGTCTCTCTTGAAGATACCCAAAAAATGGTTAATTTTGCAATTGCAAAGAATCACATTTCCTTGTTGGAAGTTAATGGAGTGACTCAACAGTGTGAGGATATAGGTATAAATTACCACATTTTACAAATTTTATGGTATTCCTTTCTATACTTTTTTTCTCATTTAGTTTTGACTATTATATTTCAGAAGCAACTTTTGGTGTGAGGTTTTATCAACAAGTGTATAGAGTCAATGGTTCCTTCTATGATTGTTAAATCAATAATCTTTTTCTATTAGGTATTCTTTTCATAGTCAGTCTCAAGTCTAGGTAAAGGAAGAAGGTTGCACCAAGTTGAAAACCAACATAATATTTGTCAAATCTTAAGACATGAATTCTGGTACACATTTCATTGGGACATCCCTACTAGCACTACACTGCTTCTAAAGATTGAGTTGTTTTGGACCTAGGAAAGAACCAAATAGAGTGGCAAAAAATGATTCATGTTGCTTACACCAAATATATTGGGTAAAAGGCTTAATTTGTTGTTCTCTCTTGTTAAAGGTATATTAGGAACTCTATTCAAAGATGACAAATCTCATCTACGAAAGTAAGCACGACCATGACCAAAGCAAGATTTAAGATGGAGAAATGTGACGGTATTAATAATTTCGACACATGGCAATGTGAGGTGTTAGATTTCCTCTATGATGCACCGATACGGATACGCGTGTCCGACACGACACGTATCGGATACGTCGACACGCGATTTTCGAAAAAGTACCGACACCGACACGCCGCCGATATGTCGATTAAATTTTCATTAATTTAATTTTTTTAACTTTGTAGCCTAAAGAAAATAAAAATTTATATACTTATTGCATAAAAAACAATACTAAAACATGATTTACCCATTTTAACATTAACAAACACATAATTAGTCCATTTAAAATCTTGATCGGCCCATAAAGATTGACATATTTTTTCTAAACCTTAAATAAATATCCGACGAAGTGTCCGATACGTGTCGGTGTCCGATACGTATCCGACACCGACACGCCGGTGGCGGTGGAGTGTCCGTGCTTCTTAGGATTTCCTTGTTGTTCAGATAATATAAGAACTTCTACAACAAATATAATCTAACAAAACTGCATGCAAACAATCATTATTACAAAATGAAATCAAACTTATGGTCGTTGAAATGAAATCTAACATTAATCCAAGATTGATTGAATTCACAATGTTTTCTTAAGACAATTTTGCTCCCTCTAGTGCTCAAAGTCTTAAAATAATGAATTTTCTTTTCTATAGAAGCAACACCTCAATCACATAAGAACCAACGAAAATAACTTTTTTCGTTATCACCGAACTTCCTATTTGTAAAATGAAAGGGAGTAGAATGAGAAATAATATTGTGTAAAAAATGCCTTCTGAAATGTCCTATAAATAGCTTTTAGTCGTGGGCATTAAATGGCCTTTCATAAGGTTTGTAACTTGTAACGAAAAAGTGAATTGTTTGAATGAAAATGCATGAGAGATGAAAGGGTGCAATATTTCAAAAAAAGGGACACAACTCTTCGTCTTGAACTAAATGACAACCATTGCCAAAGTATTTTGAATGAAAAGACATAATCTATTAAACTAAAAGACACAACCAAATAGATTTAAATCTTATCCTTCTCCCCCCATGTCTTCATTCAAATCTCTCATTTTTCCAACAAATCTCAAGAAGAGCTAGATATTATTTTGGTAAAAAGTTCAAGAATATGTTTGACGAAGATTGGGCAAAAATCAATCACACGCATGTAATAGGACTCGCTTGTTTATCTCAAAGGACTAGAAATATGAATTCATGGGGATACATGTGCAAAGAAGCTACGTAATATGTTACCAGAAAAGTTCATGAAAAAAAGTTGAAAACTGAACGTGTTTGAAGAAAAAACTTTTATGCAGCCACTAAAACTAGGTTACCATGATCAATATGACCACATTAACTTTTTCAATCAGTTATTAGTTTATTTGTTGAACTTGGATGAAACTTTAAGGAAAAAGACGATGCTTTAAAATCGTTAGGATCTCTTCTCAGTGAATAGGAACATCTTACTACCACTTTGATTTATGGGAAAAGCAAAATGACCTTTGATGGTGTACGTATTGCATTTTGTAGTACTGAAAGTAGAACGAAGATCCAAACTGTATATGGATACAACTACACAAGATACCACGGGTCGTTCTCAAAGTCGAGTACAGGATAAAAGGACCAAATCTCGTTTTAGAGAAAACCAAGCCAAGCAAACATGAGATGTGTGAAATGTCGTCAGAAGAAAGATTGACAAAAATTGCAATATTAATAAAAGAGCAAGGTTCTTTCTAATGCTTGTAAGTAAAGTATTGTTCATCGAGGTGGAGATTTACTGAGACAGAGGGAAAGGTAACGCTCATCTTACTCAGAAACAATTAACGACTAGGAAATAGTACTAATCAGTGTGGCATGACTTGAAAGTCAAAACTTGTACGTACCTGACTTGCTCCTCATATTAAGCTTAGTGCATCATTGTCTCCCAACACAAATGTGCAACATATGTTACAAGTTTTGTATTCCTACATAGTAGGTAGCTTAATATATGCATGGTGTGTAGTTGATGGTATTATGTGAAGGCATATGCATGGTTGCTCACTTGGTCAGTGCGTGAATGACGCTGGTAATTTGGACAAGTGTTGGTTAACAACAGGTATGTATTTACTGTTCTCCGGTGACTTAGAAGTTTACCTTATGGTTGCTTTGTGCTTTTGTCTACCATAGGCCGTGACAAGTTACAGAAGTTGTTCTTTAGATGGTTAACGAAGATATTTGGCTTTGGAAGTCAAACAAAATCACATCAATTTGTATCTATTCAACTTACCAAATGTGTAGTGATAAATAATTAATTGTCTCAATGAAGCGTGTGCCTCTTTCTCAACTTAGGTATTAGTGGATTTGATACCAAGTCAGTGACAACCAGCATACTATTTATGTAGCAATGAACCAAACTTAGCATGTACGGATGTAACACATTGACACTTAATATTACTTTACGTAGGAAATCATTATAATACTGGCTCAAACCACCTTCGGGTGTATGGTTTTTAAAGGCATTGCTAAAGTTAATTTTGTTTGTCAAAGGATACACGAGATTAGGAAGTTGTGCACAGCTGACTATTAAATTGAGTAGTTCGACATGGTAATCAGAGCAGGAAATAGTCTTGTGTCAAGTCTTGTTGCCACCTATTTATAAAAAATGTGCACGTATCAGGACTTTTGAAGAAACAAAGGAATCCATCATGCACGTGAAGGGGCATACGTTGAATAAAATTTAAATAAAGTAACGTGTTCCCTCTCTAACATATATAATATCAGCCTATCAGCATGAATATTTTGAACCGCAACAGAAACGTCATATTTAATGCACACCTTCTGGTGCAGTAAGAACCATAACCAAATACTGATATGCAGATAAACCACATATTTCATTGTAGCTGAAATATTTAATGGCAATTCTGAGGAGGAAATCTCACCTCAGTTTAGGGCGGCTGCTTGGCTCAGGATGCAGCAACCATAAGCAAAATGAGGCTTCTTTAGGCCACTTCAGAAGCAACTGAGGTGGGAGGACTCGATGTCTTAGGCTACCCATTGTTGTGCTTTTCTCTTCCAGTGAACTAAACGTACAGAATAGCTGCTCACAAGTTAAATAAGTATATCAGCTAAGTGTTTGATAAATTATCCCAGTGAAAGACCCACAAATAAACTTCAGTTTAAACAAGATCTGTAGAAGAAAAAGGGAGAGAAAAGGAGAATTTGCATACAACTGACCTCAAAGAGCAGGACCCCAAGTTGATAAATGTCGGAAGCACAAGTGGGCGGGCTACTAGCAGCCTCTTCTGGACTACTGTACCAATTGGATTCCATGAGCAATATTTGTTTCATAGGAAAAGAATGCTTTTTTTCTTCTGCCTGTTCACTGCCACGGGCTTCTGATAGCATGATTCCACCTTGTTTTTGGGAGTTTGATTCATGATGTAAAGGTGAAGATGAACCTTTAAACTCAGCCATTTGACCATATTCATGAGAACCTGAACTTGAATCCGAGCAAGATGCAGATTCAATGAAAGAAACACGGTTAAACGATGACATGACAAAACATGAAGGCCGCACATTGTGTACAACAATTCCCTGAGAATGTGCTAGGTTAACAATCTCCACAATTTGAGAAAAAATGTGCAAACATTCAAGAGAATCCACTTTTCTTGCTGGGTTATCCAACCATTGTCTTAAACTAATATCACTGCATTCCACGGCAGGAACAAGTGGCTCCGCCGCAGCCACTGCCCGATCCCCAAACTGGGTTCTGTGGTGGAGCCACCCAGTTGATGTTTCCCTAACTTTTCTTCCTGAAATGAACCCAGAATCATGGGATGTATTATCAGACCTCTGCCAACCAGACTCAGATGAACCCTCCATTGTTATCCACCTATTTGTTGTATACTTGTAAAAAGTACACAGTTTAAGATTATCCAATGGCTTTTCAAAAGTTCTTCAACTTCCATTTTTGCATCAAGAACACATCTTAACTACACAAATAACCCAAACTCACTTGCTCTCCAGATCAAGATCGCAACTTGTAACAGATGAGCACGAATCTTTCACCTATATCAACATCAAGAAAATTCAAGAAATTATCAAAAAAGGCAAAAGAAAATGAAAATTCAAATCACACACATGAACACTCATGTGTGTGTATGTAGATAGACTCATAGACATACACAGGATAGATAGAGAGGATTAGCATACAGTACCGATAATCAGCATGAGAGAGAAAGAAGAGGAGAGAGAAAGAGCGAGCAAGGGCTTGAGTTTAGTTTCAGCTGAAGCAAAAAAAAGAACAAGAACCACACAAACTGATACTCAACTTTTACTAAAAACAGTGTGCTTTTTCCAAAGGAATGCACCACAGCCTCAAAAAATCTCCCACCTCCCAAGAATATTTGCCAAGACAAAACCAAAAGAAAAACAAAGAAATTTCACCCCTGATCCCCCCCCACCCCTCGCCCCCTCGAAGCCTTAAATGCATATATTTCTTTGTTTCTTGAATAATAGTTACTCCACACTATATTATTATTGTAAGAAACTAAAGGGATACTGTGGGCTGTCTGTGTGCACAGCCCACATATTATCGCTTCTCTTCCAATCTTTATTTGCATGAATACGTGGCTCTTTCACATCCTCAAAGCTGTTTTCCCTAAAAACATACAGTGACAAAATGGGAATTAATATTTTATTGTGGGCTTTCATTTTTTAATGGAAATTATATTATCCATGTGTGGACAAGAAGGATCTTCAATTTCCAAAGACACATATACTGTAGTTTACAAATATTAATTAATTGACTAATCCAAAAGTAATTATTAGTGTTATTAAATTAATGCATGGAAATAAGTAAAGTAATTATTTAATGAAACACACTGATTATGATAGAAAAGTTGTGACTTTTTATTGAGGACTTTGCCCACCTTTTATTATCATCATCTTCAAGGTCACTCTTTAAACTTTCTTCTATTCTCTATAAGAAAACCCTAAAACCAACCAATATTCTTTGTTTCTTATGAATAAGAAAGAGAGTTTATAATAAAAATAAGTCAAACATATTTAAAAGCAAGATTTAGCCTAACATGTTTGATTAATTGATAGTTTACCAGTTTCAAGAAAGAGAATGGGTGACGTGGCAGCGGGATAGAATAATGAATAATACATGGTCGTGAGAGAGACTATCCTAGGGATGGCAACGGGGCGGGTCAGCCGTTGGACCCACCAACCGCCCCACGAACTTCTTTTTTTTTTTTTTTTTTTTGTTAAACTAAAAAATAATTAAAAATATATATATACAATTTTTTTAAATATTTATACCAAGCAAAACAAAAAAATTATAAGATTTGGGTTGTAGTATAGTAGTTAATGTTAGTAGTTTATAAGTTTTAACCCGAGTTTGATTCTTCTTTAGTCTATTTTTAGTGAAAATCATAATTTCTACTATATTTTATGATTTTTCAAAAAAATAAAAATAAAAAATTTAGGGGTGGGGTTGCCCCGGACCCGGGCCGGGGCAGATTTTTCTGCCCCAAACCCGCCCCTATTGCTTCGCGGGGCGGGGCGCGGGGTGGATTCGGGTCGGGGGTTTTTTTGCCATCCCTAGACTGTCCATAGAAATACCATATGTAAGCATGTCTAAATTGGGGCGGTTAGATTTTTTACTTGCCAGACGCACGTAAGTAATTTTGCCTCCGTTTGGTATAGATTATAAACTGGTTTATTTGACTATAATAGTTTATTTGACCAAAAACAATTTATTTGACCAAAATTTTTGCCTTATAGGATGACATTTTTGACTAAAAATAGTCAAATAAACTATTTTGGTCAAATAAACCAGTTTATAATCTATACCAAACGGCAAAAATATTATTTATTTTAAACTTTTTTACTTTTTGAAAAATTGACGCAAATACTCTCTATCTCTAACACATGTGTCTCGTATATTTTTAATTTCTAACTTTTTATTTTTGAAAAAAAAAATTACAAAACTACGTCTTTAAGTGCACAAATGATCATTTTAGACACTTTATGTCCAAAATGTCTTTTAATTTTACACACGTAATTTATACTCTTCTTAACAGTGACAATTTTGTTAATTCTAAAAATAAATAATAAAATTTAAAATTTAAATAAATAAAAAAGATAATCTTTTTCAACCCATTCTACCACACCCATCAACCCTACGGGAAACACCAAAGTGGCGCTCCAAAATTGCTCCAACCGGTCTATAAATCACTCACTACTCCAAAATTGGAGTAGTGAACATTGCAATTTGGCGCAGCACTGTGGATTTGGAGCGAATCCTTCAAATTTTTTTTAATTCCATTTTTGTCATTTATTTTATCCCTGTTAAATTTGTTTTTCCTTATATATTCTTTTTCATACTCTTTTATTATTTTATGGTTTAATTTTATTTATGTTTCTTTTCATTTCATTATTATTTTATTAATATAAAAAATTGTAATCGATTAGTAAAAAATAATTAATGTATACGTAAAAATAAAATTACTCATTAATTTTAAAAATTTAAAAATGTGAAAACAAGAAAACGATATTTATTATTACGACAACAACAAGTCAACAACATTGAAAAGTAAAATAGAACATGAAATGATAGAGATCATTTAATGTTCAAAAGGAGTATGAACAGAATTCTTCCCATGTTGGACTTCTTGGAGAACCCTCTGGAAAGTTTGATTATTATGTCACTTACACTCCTCCTCCAAGGACTGATGACCCGATTGTTCCTACTGGTTGGACAGATGATGATGATTTTGATGATCATTATCAGTGGCACAAAAAGTGGGATTGGAGTAATCCAGAACCAGAATCATCTCCTAGCTTCATGTTTCATCCGCCTCCTCCGGAAGATTTTCCTCCTTTATCAAACTTTGATAAAGGTCTATCCACTCATTCTTGGAAGGTCAAAAATCCTACAACCAGAGCTCCTGACGGATCTGTTAACCAGCTCTCTCCGGCTGAAAAGGTTTTGAATTGGCAATCTAAAAATGCTGTGCAACAGAACAAACTTATTCAGAAGATTGACCAGAGTCAACAAAGAATTGAAAAGGCTTTTCAACATCAAACCCAAGCCTTGCTCACTCCGCTTGAGGCTTGTAGACAAAGGATTGAGGAAGTTACTAGCGAAATCATGAATCTTCTTTCTAAAAGACTTCCATTTGATGCACAAGAAGGAGAACTCAGAAGTCTGAAGCATCAACTCAATTTCATAGAAAATAGTTCTCTTATACCTCCATCCTCTCCTTTCAAACCTACTTATCCCCAAAACATTTCTCAATCATATGGCCCAATGTATTCTGAATCCTCCGGTTCTCTCAAGAACTTTTTCTCACAAGAAGAATGGGAAAGAAAGCTTAAAAAGCCTAAACCGCCAAGAACACAAACGAAGTCCCGTGTTCCTCCTCCTAATCCAGAGAAACAACTACAGCTCATGATAAAGAATCCTATCTCTGAATTTCTGGAAAGAACCCATGCTCAAGAAACCATTTCTCCTCCCATTTTGGCCATAACAGCAGACTCTAGTACAAGTGACAGCGACCCCGCTAAAGAGTCTGAGTCTTCCATACAAAGTAATTCTTCTAGTGAGTCCTCCACACAACCTCCTGTTTACATGGCAAATGAGGCTCAAACAAGCAGAGAAGAATCTAGAACCCAACATCATCAAGAAACACCAGCAGAAGAAACAAAACAAGTTGAACCTACTGTTATCTCAGAAGACGAACAGTCTAGCCCTCCAACCATTCCAAATGTCATGGGTCCAAGTTTATCTGCTGCTAGTGGCTCTTCTGTTAAGTTTACCCTTGATGATATTCCTCCTACCAAATGGAGAACCAGGTTCCAAGAGATGCAGGCTTGGTGTTCTGCCGAGCTACAGAAACCTCTCATGACACATGCTGCTGTCATCAAATCTTTTCTTGCTCGTCTTACTGGTTTCCTCAGAGATTGGTATGATTCACTTGGAGAATACAGACAATTGCAATATCTCAATACTCCCACAATAGAGCAATGCATGAATGCCTTATATTGGGAATTCTGTGGTAGACAAGACCACTTGAAAGATATTGCCAGAGAGGAGTTCTTCAAATTAAAGTGTTGTTCCTATAATCCGAAAGATCTGGATAAACACTTTCAAAATGCAGCCAAGCGTTATTATCTGATAGGCGGAATGGATGATCCAAATATCAAACAGGCCTATCTTGAGTCCATACCCCAGCCGCTTGGACAAGAAACTTTAAGGATGATCGAAATGAAAGGGCAATTTCTTGGCACTACATCCTTTGGTGAACTCCATAATATGGTCCTCAGAACTCTTAAGAAACTCTGTAATCAGAAGGCTTTCCTTACGGACATACACACTACAGGCAAGAAACTCGAAAAGGCTTGTGAGCGCCCAGAGTTAAAGATCAAATGTCGTCACAACGACAAATCCTGTTCGTGTCCAGGGAAAAAGAAGCGCCATATCAGAAAGTTCAAATTCAAGAAAAGGAACTCCAGGTCGTTTCCTAAGAAACGAAGGTTCTTCAGAAGAAAATTCTCTAAGAAAAAGGGAGATCGCTGTTTTATATGCGGTAAGAAATGCCACTTTGCTAAAGACTGTCCAGAACAGAAAAAGGCCAAGATTCTCAAACAAATTTGTGCTGCTACTAACATTGACGATGAGGCAGATCTGGAATCCATATTCTCATAAGAAGATGAACAATCTTCCAACACAATCTTTGTTCTTGAAGAAAGAGCAAGTGACACTGATGATTCTTTCAGTGATCCCGATAAGTGTTATGGATTACAAGTCATCAACCTAAGCCTCTCTGTTCCTATGGTTGAAATCAAGATCTTCCCCAGTAAATATGATAGACCTATCATTGTCGCTGGATTATTTGATACAGGAGCAGCATGTTCAGTTCTGAATCCAACTGTCCTCCCCTCTTCCATGTGGAAACCTCACAGGCAAATCTTCCAAGCAGCAAATAATGAATATTTCTCCACAGAAATCATCAGTAAACCTGTCAGCATACAGTTCTTCCCTAATTGCAAAATTTCACACAGGCTTCTTGGATCATCTCTCCCAGGAAAAGACATTGTCATTGGTTTTGACATCATCCAACAGCTTTGGTCAAAAAGAGTCATCCCAAAATACAATGGTCTTCAATACAAATCGCATTTTCTCCCATATATTCGTCCTACCACATATTTTTCCATGACAACCATACACTCTCTCAAAGAACGCCTAATTCAAGATTGTTGTGCAGAATCTCATACAGATTTCCTCACCAAATGCACAAATCCCTTATGGAAAAATCCTGAGTTCTTTGTTTCTCTCCCATTCAAGCTAAATGAAGATGCCAATCCTACAAAAGCAAGTCATACAGGAATGAGTCCAGAACATCTTCAACTTGCAACTACAGAATTGGCTAACCTCCAAGCCGAAGGGCTCATTGAACCCACCAATTCTCAGTGGGCATGCCAAGCATTTTATGTAAACAAAAGAGCAGAACAAGTGCGAGGAAAAATGAGACTTGTCATTGACTATAAACCACTAAATCATTTCCTTGCAGATGACAAATTTCCTTTGCCCAACAGGAAGGCTCTTTTTGCTAATTTATCTAATGCTAAAGTGTTTTCTAAATTTGATCTGAAAGCAGGTTTTTGGCAAATTGGAATTCTTCCAGAAGAAAGGCATAAAACAGGTTTCTGCATCCCAAATGCTCACTTCCAGTGGACTGTTATGCCATTCGGGTTAAAGATAGCTCCGTCTCTCTTTCAAAAGGCTATAACTCGCATCTACCATCCTATCATGGAATTAGCTCTGGTGTACATTGATGATATTCTTCTTTTCTCTCCAGATGAATCCTCGCATTCAAAACTATTATCTGATTTCTATGATATTACTAAAACTCACGGAGTGATGTTAGCCCAGAAGAAAATGCTGATTGGAGTCAATGAGATAGATTTCCTTGGTATGCACATCAAAGATGGCCATTATTCTCTACAACCCCATATTGGCCAAGAATTGTTAAAGTTCCCTGATTATAATCTTTCAAAGAAGAAAGTCCAACAATTCCTTGGGATAGTCAACTATATGGCTGACTTCATTGACCATCTGTCCACAGTCATTAAACCCCTGCAGAATATGTTGAAAAAGAATGCTCCACCTTGGACAGATGAACAGACTAAGGCTATCCAACTAATCAAACAGAAGGTTCATAGTCTTACAGCATTATCTATACCCAAAGATGGGAAAAGAATTCTCCAGACCGATGCTAGTGATCTATATTGGGCAGCAGTCTTGCTTGAAGAAAACAATAGAAAGAGAAACATATGCGGATACAAAAGTGGATCATTCTCTGATGCAGAAAAACACTACCATTCCACTTTCAAGGAGATACTCGCAGTCAAGAGGGGAATTGAGAAATTCCAATTCCATCTTATTGGGCATCGCTTTTTTATTGAAATGGACATGTCTACATTTCCTAAAATGTTAAGTTTCAAACAGAAACAGATACCCAATTCTCAGCTTTTAAGATGGGCCGAATGGTTTACGAATTTTGACTTCGAGGTCAAGCACATAAAAGGCCATGATAATCTTCTCCCTGATCTATTATCCAGGCCCAAGCCCAGAATCTCAGTTATAAAACCCATTCCCATTATCTGTATGATGGGACCATCTCCTTCAAAGCCATCCTCTTCGAAACCATCTTCTCCCAGACCCCCTGAAATCTATCCAAACATGGACAACTTCTCTCCAGAAATAAACAATCTCATCAAGAACAAAACTCTCAAAGCCCGGTCCAGAGAGCTTATGCTCAAATATCAATCCTTAGTCATCCAGAAGCATGGGATTCACATTTTTGGAGGTTTAGGGTTCCGTCCTGATTATCCATTCCTTAACCTCTTCTTTTTTAATCCTGACAGACTTCAATGGGCATTCTCGAAGGAAATCTTATGTTTTCTGTGGTATCTTCTTGAGCTTCATAAGGTAGCTTTCTGCTTCAATGCAGAGGCCATGGCTACTTGGCTCCCAGAACTTGATTATGATCTTTGGAAGACATATCCTGAGCTTTATCCTGAGCCAAACTCTTATGCGAAGAAGTTCTTTGAATGGTTTCACCCAGTTAACCATTGGATGGAGAAGTTTCATGTCTACATGGGAAAGTTTAAGGACATCCGTACTTCAGTTAAAAATGTTCATGTTATCATCGTCTTCGATAGGCAAGGGTATTTCACAGAGACAGGGTACTATACTCATTTTTCTCATACCAAGGATTACACTGTACTACCTTACAATCTCCATAAAGACTGGGAAGGATATCCGAAGGAATTCAGGACATTCCAGAGAAAAATGGCAGAAATCAATCAAACCATCCCTCCAGAAATCTGGCCCAACATCGATGATGACGCTCCATGGGAAACTCTTCCTATTTCTTATGCAAAGCGTCTCCAAGAGGATATCGAAATCCACATAAAGAAAAGATACCCTATGTATAATTATTATCGTCTTCCTCAACCAGATTCTGATCATTTTGATACTTCATGGTCGCAGTTATATCTAGGAAGACCAACTCAGAGTTTAGGGTTCACTTCAAAGTATGGAGAAAACACCCCAGAAAGACAAGCCCACAGAGAGAGACTCTGGAAGATGCTCCATGACAACATTACAGGCTCTACTCTCACAAGTCCTCAAGAGTCTTCCACCAGTTTCCAAACAGAAACATCTGCTCAACCTATCATCACGTCTCATCAGTTGGACGTCACACAATATATGATAAGGCATATTTTCCACGTATCTCCCAGGTTCCAAAACCATCTGAACCAGCAGTCCAACCCGATCCAAGCAATCTGGACAACATTGAAATAATCCAGGATCAAATGTGGGAAGATGAAAGAAAGGCAGAAAATTTACCATGGTGGAAACAACAGGGATTACCCTCGGATTCTGATGACTCGGATTCCCCTGCACATGCAGCCAACCTTGGTACACCATGATAATTTGTCTTTTGGAAAAGCAGATTCCCTCTTTTGTTAAAGTTTCACGTGATTTGGATCTTTATGTCTTTTATCTTGCTTTTAGTCATGCGTGTCTGTACTATTCTATCTTTTGTCAATCAGAGTCTGTATTATTTTGCTTTCTCTTTTTATCATGCGTCCAGCTTTTGCTTTATGTCATGTATGTCTGAGAAATAATTGTCCTTCATGGACCCTTCTGTCTGTCTTTATGTGTTGCCTCCGCCTATATAAGGAGGCTTGTATCAGTTTGTAAATCATCGGTTTTTCAATCAAAGTTTGGAGTGTAGATAATTGTCGATTTTGTTCTCTGATAGCTTCAATCACTATTGTATTTTCTTTTTCAGTTTTCTTTTTTCCTTTTGCCTTTTTTACTCCAATGGATCGTTCAGTAGAAGTACTACCAAAATTTTCTTCATTTATATGAAGAGAAAATGAAGACAATCCAGGAGACACTGAGCTTGGAGATTTTGATTGTGATGATGCAAAGTTAACACTTTCCTTTTGACAATCTGGTAATTCTCTATTAATATCGTGCCCAAATTTTTTTGTGTCTTTAAGGAGGGACCATACATGATCAAATTTGAACCCTTTCTTGAATTTGTCATCTTGTACTAACAATGTTTTCGCCTGCGTCAACTGTAAAATGATATAAACGAATAAGTTAACTTTCATTAGATATAATATTTATAAGCAACTATTACAAGTGTAAAATCAATAAATTGTTGAAAATTAAAAATATAAGGAAACAAAAAAATTAATATTCATTTGGTGGAATTTTTAAAGATTATAGTTGGAGATATGTGAAAAAAATAGTATAAAAAT
Source organism: Forsythia viridissima (assembly GCA_030279155.1). NCBI lineage: Eukaryota > Viridiplantae > Streptophyta > Magnoliopsida > Lamiales > Oleaceae > Forsythia > Forsythia viridissima. The sequence continues at coordinate 1,060,722 of CM059033.1, forward strand.
TGTATTATTTTAGTGTAAAGGTTACACTATTTTAAAGATTGGAGTTCGCCTTAGAGGGGGGATTCTCCCTTGATCCCTTCCCTCGAATCTTGCTCAAATCTTTGTCATTTAATGGCAAAAATGAGAGGGTAATTGCATAGATTTGATTGGGGTCTCCTCCCTTCCCCTCTCTTTTTTTAATTGTAGAAAGATAAATAAGAAAATTCCCCTTTCAAATCTCTGCCATTTAATGGGAGATAGATTCACTCCCCACCCCCAATTTCTGTCATTAATGACAGAGATTCCACCCCCACCCCCACCCCCACCCCCACCCCCACAATTCTTTTTAGAGGAAATTATAGCAAATATCATTTCTATGAGACATATTTAAAAGAGTAGTGATATTTATAGTTGCTCATTATTAGTAATTATTTTATATGGCATTATTTAATTGAATAAATTATTTATAATTAATAACTATAAATACAATACTGAATTGAAATAAATAATTCATCGATTGAGTAATACCACGTAAAATGACTCCTGATACTGAACGACTATGAATATCCTTATTCTATTTAAAAAATGACAATTTTTAAAAATAAGTTGAGAAATGATTATTGTAGACAAATATAACGTCAAATAATTACTTAAATACCCAATATATTCTAGTAAAATCTATTATTTTCACTAAAATCAAATCTTGCTCCACCACCAATCACTTTTTGTCACCGCCTTCGTGCCACCATTCGCTACCAACTGACCCACTCCAATTAAGTTACTCATTTGATATAGTAATTAAGATTATAGAACAACAAAAATTCAATAGGTTTTTGTGCTAAATTAGTTTTTTTTTTATAAATATGAAAATATGTTGAATATAATTACTTAAAAATTGTTAGAAGACATTGTGTTCACGGATTAATATTTGATTGAAAAAGAAGAACGTGGAAATTGGAAAAGAAAACAAAGTGGGTTGAACAACTGCGGTCAACATTTTCTTTTCTTTCTTTTACACTCGACAATTAAAAAAAAGACAGTTGAACTGTATTAATTCCGACAGTTCAACCGTCTTTCGACAAAAAGGTATACATGACTTTTTGCACCAAAAAGTTGTCATTTTTGCAAATGTTATTAAAAATTGCCATTTTTAAAAATGACAATTTGCATTTGTCTAGATTTTTAAATTCTCAATTTTTTAAATGATGAAAATGATGGAAAGGAAACCACTCACCCTCACCCTCACCCTCACCCTCACCCTCACCCTCAAATCTCCGTCATTTAATGGCATATTTGAGGAAGGCAGTGGCGGTGGCGGTGGCTTGGCAGTGTATGTTGATAGGTAGGGTTGGGTAGGATAGGATAGGGTTGGGTAGAGTAGAGTAGAGTGGGGTGAAACTGAAAGTATAGGTTTAAGACATCTCATTCAAAAATGAAAGGTTAAGGACAAAAAGCACACAATTAGCATATGTTAGAGATTATTTGCGTTAATTTTCCTTACTTTTAAGTAAAAGTTTTGAAGCTCGACCAGACATGCCCATGACAATTGAAACAGACAATCAATTTAATCTTGTAACAAGCATTGGAGAGAGCCAAATCAAGAACTGCGCTTATTAGATCATTAACGTGTATGTCAGAATACAAACCTCACTTCATAACCACGCCAAAAGAGGGAGAGAGAGAAAAGTAAATTGTCAAACAATTGAATTAAATTTATGCATAATGTGATTATAGAGCATATTTGATACACAATACTTGAGTGAATGTACCGCCGTGTGAATAATATTTGAACTAATTTTTCTTCAGCTATCTAGTCCTACCAATAATGTTATGTTTAACCAAGGATGGTTCATTGTAGTACACACAAGTATGGGATGTTTCACTATCAGCTCATATAGCAAGACATAATCCTGGTAGACATAATCCTGGTATTTACAAAGCGTGAACACGCGCACGCATTGCATACGTATGTTCTCAAATAAAAGAAAAGGCAAACCACCCCCTTTGCATCCCACCTCCCCCTATGCCTGCTACCAACTTGGTCGGCTCCTCCCCTCCTGGCCTCCCCCACCGCTACCCCGCTGTTCTATCTTTGTTAATTGATAAAGAAAAATGTTAAACAAGCACAAGAAGTAAGCTCGCTCACCATATCAAACAAGATACACCATTAGGACCGTGTATCTGTAACATTGGAAGACAAGTCTATCTGAAGCATTTCCTTGTGCACCTCAATAGCCTCATTTACTCTTTTGTGATCAGACAAAATCTTCATGCAAGCAGTGTATGAAAAAACTATTGGACGACACCATTTAAGTTTCATCTCCTCCTCCCACAACTTAACTGCCCCCATCAACACCCCGGTCATTGGACATCCAATGCAATAGGGAAGTGTAATCCCTTCTTTTTTCTTTTTCTTTTTTTCTCTTACATTTGCTGAAAAACATACTTCATAGATGAAATTCTCCTAGCTATCCAGCATTGTAGTACAAGCATATTGATCATGCTTGAAGTTTTTCCTCCCTGAAGCCCAATTGAAAAATAGCCATGCCTTTTCCATTGGAGGATCAGTCTTGAGAACTTGGTTAACAATGTAAGAATCCCATTTAATAGAGAAATTTTTCAACTGTTCTTGAGCAGAATCCCATGTAGAAGTTTTTTCAAAAGAAATGGGAGTGGGTGCGTATGAATTGATTGGAATTGGTTCTGCCTGTTTTTTTTTTTTTTTTCTAGATAAATAATCTCATTTAATACTCAAAACATTCTTACTATTTAATGTCTCAAATCTCAAATCTCAAATCTCTCAATTTTGGTTTCTGAATTATTACTTATTTATATTCTATACATTTTTATTTAAATTCTATGATTATGTATTATTATTATTTTTTTTTTAAGCTTTCCACTCTTACAATTTTATCCTTAGCCAATACTAATTATTTTTTATACAACAAATCCAAGATTGTCTAGAATAGATTAAAATTTGTTGGAAAAATTAAGGCTAGATATCCCAATCTCTACATGGTGTGGTTATAAGTCTTTAACCTTTAAAAGTGAAGTTATGTTTCCAATCTATTTAAATTTACGAACTTGGATCACATGACCGAAACTGTCAATGTAGATAAAAAAGTTGCACGCAATCTTTATGTGACTTTAAGTTAGAGGGTAAAATCATCAAATCACTTAACATTTCTCTCAAATTCAACTGAAAGTTGTTTCGATTATAATGTTCACATTGACTTCAATTTTAATGTTTACATTGACAGTTTCAATCGCATGAACTAAATTTACATATTTAAATAAGTTGAAGACTCGTAACACTTTTGAAAGTTAGGACATATAAGCACACCACATGGAAGGTTCGGAATGCCAACCACAATTTCCTTAATTTTCTCTCAATATTCATTAACACCTTTCAACATACAAGCATTCAAACTTCTTGTGTTAGCACTTTTTATACCATTTTTTTTTTCATGAGTAAATTATAATAAGCACCAGCCACTCCTGACTATTACCCTAACACCCCTCCCTTCTAAGAAATTACAAAAACCTCTCGTAAAAATTGTTTTATTGACCACGTATAACATATATGCAACCAATTTCACCCCCCTTGTCTTTACCTCATGGACAATCCCATACCATTCTCTCTCCTATGATTCAAACATAAAGAAGGTTGAAACACCATGGCCAGTGTGTTGATCATTTCAAGAAGCTAGAAATCAAGATACATAAAGCTTATCTTGTATAAGCCCGGTAACACACTTCTATGTTTCACCCGTTCTAACTCCATCAGCCTAATATGAACACAGAAAAACGAGGATTCAATATCGATTGTGCATGACAGCAAAGAGAATCACATTAGGTACAGTGACACGCTGGTCAAGTAGCTGTTGGAGAAACATAATAACTTGACATTGATGATAAGCTTACTCTACAAGAATGGCCCGTGTTTTTTAATAACCGTTTGATGTACTACAAAAGAAAAAAAACACAGACGAGAGATCTCCCAAATGGGGATGAATTCCTATTTCAACTCCTACCAGAGGCCGAAACTAGCCCCCCATCTCCAGCCCCTATACAATAATCCCAACCCCCACCAATTCCAAAGAAAATAACTAATTTTCAGAGTCACTGGTGATTTCATAGCTGATCCTTTACCTTCTTCTTTCAGTTCATTCGGCTTCATATCAACTCAACGTCCTGAAACATACAAGGAATTAGTTGATACTTGGTTTCCCTCGACTTGAAGTTTTCTCATTTTTGCCTTCTCCAGCCGAGCTCTTCGTACAGCTTCTTGGATTTGGCGGTCGTGATCTTTCAGTGCCTGGTCCATTTTGCCTGATGGAACTAGCAGTGGTCCAGAGTAGTGAATTTTGTTACCCTTCGACCCATAACCCATCTGGAGAGATACAAGAAACAATTAATCACGAGGACAACTAAATTATTAAATTGAAGAATAAAAATGCACCGTAACGTCCAGCTTTCTAGCAAATTAACAGAATAGATGAATACAGTCAATTTGAAACTTAGAGCTAACGCTAATTGGTACATAAGAGTCACACACTAGTAGTGTATTTATTACTTATTTACTTACAAGAACGGGATCATTGATGATTCTCTCATTATCATGCTGATGAGATGCAACAATTGCATTATCTTTCTGATCTTGTCGCACCATAGAATTTGAAGCCTCCTTGAATGATCCAGGAAACCTGGATATAAGCTTGGGAACTTCCTGCTGAGAATAAGATTTCTCCCGACGCTCTTCAGACAACATGCTCTTTCTTGCAGCAACCAAACCAGACATGGCCGATAAATCGGCACCCGTCAGAATTTTTGGAGCATCTTCTGTGTTCTTTCCAACCTTTGCCCAGGCAGCCCGATTAACCAAAGGCCCAGAATGGGAAGCTCTCTTGTGTATATTTCCCTGGGAATCATTGCTAGCTTCTTCCACAGCCTGGGATGGTCTAGGCGGGTCAATTGGAAAACCAGAAGCAACTTCTTCAGGATGAGAACTGAACATTTCACTCCTGCTCTTGGAGTTGGACTGTCCTTGTCTTTTCTGTATCCAGAAGACAATTAAGTGATGAGAAGTACTTAAAAACCGTGGATTGGCAAATCAAATCTTTTCTGGGTGATTTCACAAGGAGAATCTGTTATAAATTTATGGTAACAGCAACATGGTAGTTATTTTGAATACAAATGAAGAGATCAATAATTTTGAACCCAGTTTTATTTTTGACAGAACAAGGGCCACAGTTACTATAAATAGGCAAAAATTATAGAAAATTTTCTTGCTTACTCTAATCTTTAAATGCCTGTAAAAAAATGCCATCAATTCAGTTACTCACAGTGAAAAAACATTTTTCTCCAAGTTGCTTTACGGTTTCTGTCTAACTTGTTTCATTGTTTTAATTGTGACTACTATATGCAAGTATCTGATAGATTCTAGCTTGCTTTTTCCTTAAACACATTTAATCAATGCTTTTGGCATATTAAATGATGTATACGAGGACAACAAAGTGCCCGAAATTTTGGCTAAATGGGATCATCCTATTCAGCGCACGAATGAGGTGACAGTGACAATTTTGATTCCACTGCATCATTATGTACATAACAAATCAAAGATTGGACTCTTTCTTTTCTTTTTTTTCTTTTTACCAATTAAGAATTTTCAGCTATATAAATCTTAGTTTATAATATTGAGTGGCTATATATGATTAAGGACAGACTTCTAAGCTTTTATAAAATAATAATTACTACTAATCAACAATTAAACATCCTGGAATCTTGCCAGCAATCAGAATCAAGAGGGTCATAGGTCAATATGTTAACACAGACCTGCATTGATGAGACTAATTCAGCATTGGCATTGGGGGCAGGAACTGCACGAGATTGTCGTGGTCCTCTCCTATCAAGATCATGCCTTTGACCCTTGTTTCCAGCTGCCACTTGTCTATAAATTTCCATAAGTTAGGAGATAATTGATAACACTAAATACTAAAGTAGGAAGGATAATTCACACAGCCAATTTTCAGGTAAAATATTGTCGACTTTTCAGGTTTTGCATCTAATTAGGTAAGTGATTCAGCATTTATTTTATGGTGTATTGCATGGTTACATGTTAAGATTCGGTAACCACCTTCTAGCTTCTTCATCCCGTACTTTGACATCAAACTCTTTGCTGGGAGGATATTTTGGCAAGCTTGAAGGATCACAAGGATGTGGCCTTGTTGTAAAAAACTGCAAAAGACAGCACATACCATATAAGACTTTCCATTTGCTTAGTTTCTCACGTAAACTACAGAGAAATGAGAACTCCATATACAAATATGAAAAAATTATTAGAACGTGATCCCTGATATGAGAAGAAAGGTTTATGTGGCATATGATTTTTGTGTTACCCAGCCTACTTGAGCAAGAAACAAAAGCAAAAAGAATATGGACTTTTTCATCCTCAACGCTCCCTGGCTCAATCCATACTTCAGCTTAATTTCTATTTGTTTCCCCCATTTGAATACATCATTCTTCCTTTAAAGTGTCACACCCGCATGAATAAACTATCAAAAAGTCTATAAGATCTGGGCGACAATTTCGATGAACTATGAAGTATGGACACTTCACCTAGAGGTTGGACACGGACATGCATCAGACACACCAGGACACAAGTTTGACATGCCAGGTGGTGTGTGAAATTCTTTTATAACTGTTACAAATTTTGACCCTCCAAGAACAAGGGTCTAACATTAGGGACATACAAGCTCCATTTTGTAATAATTATACTTTTTTGAATTTTGACCAGTATAAAACAGAGGTCTAGGGTCTTTCACCAGTTTGGTAAAGCAAATCAAAAGTATAATCTTGTCATTGGACCATAGGGTTTATGCACAGCAATCATAATTTCATGTCATCCAACATTTTTTTTTTTTGTCGAAAGAAAGTAGAAAAATGAAAAATAATACATATGTATAATTTAATATTTTTTTAATCGAAGTGCCCCTGACATATCCATATCCATATCCTGCTTTTTAAAAATTACATGGCACGTCCTGTGTCCATATCCATGCATCACAGTCGATGAATATCCCATAAAAACTAGATGAGTCAAAAACTTTAATATTATTCAGAGTGAGAACAAAGAAGAGTTATGACCATTCATGTGACCATGCATCTTCAACTCTAACCGTGTCTTTTACTATTTATTGATTTAAGAAGAGTTTCCTGATTCACTTTTTCTGAAGGCAGCATCTTATCGAGATGATCCCACTTTTTTGCCTAGTGCTAAATTTCCTCATCAGTGAACACAGAACGAACTATATAAATTTGTTTCCTTTTCTTGTTGCTCCAGGGAATATATTGGGGTATGAGGTGTTGGGAGAGGGGAAGGAGGGAGAACAATTATACTAAGCACATGTTTGGAATTGCTTAAATTATAATTTCAACTGGTTAAATTAGTCAAACATACTTTTTATCCACACATTTTGTAGGACCCACAATTACAATCTACTTTTTATCCATACATTCACTAACAACTTATAATTTCAGCACTTCAAAAATAATTTCAGCACTACCAAACATGCGCTAATTCACCAACACGGGAAAATCTAATTTCTAAAATGAAAGCAAAAAATATAATTTATAGAATTATAGGAAATTTGCTACCTCGCTCTTCAAAGCAGAGGCTGCAGATCCACGATCTGCAGGATCTATAGATAGCAAGGTCTCTGCAAGTACTAATGCTGGAGCAGGAAAGTCTTGAAACATTTCTGCAACACGGCGTTTATAAGGTTGTTGAGGCTTGAAAATTGTTGCATGAGGCAACTTCGATTTCTTCCAATACTCTTCAGACGGTGACCCACAAAGTTTGAAAATTTTATGTAACTGCTCAACCTACAAAATGAAGCCCAAAAAGATTACTGTACTATTGTTACGAAATAAACAAGCAATGCCAAAAATCAAAATTATCCCTAGATATTTTAGTATTTATTGTGAGTTTAAATTCTAACGCTCGACATGAACTAATGTGTCTCAGTACGAGTAATATTCGTCAGTCATGATCTTTTGTAAATTATATATATACACCGCTCACAATAAATAAAAAAAGATAATTTATAAAACAAAGTAAACGCACGTGCAGTGAATAGAAAGCTCACAAACAATAACTTCCCACCAAATGAAAAAGGTGTCATGTCATAAGGCAGTTGAATGTGATGCATCTAAAGCAGATATTAAATATCAACACTAATTTCAAATTTTCACAGACATGCATACAATTGATTTCTCCCCAATAACAATCAATATCTCAAAGTACCAGAACTTAAGTCGCCACTAAGATCATAAACTATCTTCAAGGAGATGAAAATTCATCTACCAAGGGAGACTGGGAGACACAAAGCCAAAACTAAATAATCTATTGAAAATGAAAATCAACAATTGCAATGCTGATATTGGGAAAAACAATGACAACTTAGTAATCTAAACGAGACATGGTGGGAAACCAGAAATTTCGAGTGAGTATAAAACCCTAACATAGGAGATCTCTCTAAACCTTCAAAGCTCCTTAAATTAGAAATATGAACTCCAGAAGATATAGACAGTAACAAGTACCTTTCTCTCTTCCTCACTTATGGAAAAGCGCCAGAAATTAGCAATGATTATAGAAACACTTCTAAAAGAAACTATCATACTCCACAATATCCAAGAAACATGAAGCCAACATAGAGACCTCAAGTTCCACAGACACAGACAAGCTACACGCAGTTTTTCTAAAAAGTAGGACACAGACGGGTCAATTTAAATTCTTTAAAATTTAAAATTTATATATTATATCTTTATTTTTATACTTTTTGATATAAGACACGGCACAAGTCATGTCGAACACTCTCGTCCCTAAAGTATCCCTCAAGCGTTAGAAATTTAAAAAATATATAAAAAATAGGACACCGGATGTGGCTTGTCGGACCCATATCTTGGAGTATCCGAAGAGAGTTAGTCTCCGACACGACACAACACGTGTCAGACATGATACGTATCAGACACGAACATACCGCCCTACAAGGAGTGTCTATGCATCATAGGAGACCTAGAAGTCCAGTCTAACCATTTGAGAAACTGTCAAAAGCATTTTTGTCATATTGGCTTCACTTCAATCCTTTTTTGGGTTGGAGAACAGAAAACCGGGTAATATGGGGCACAAAATGTTGCTTTGGCCATTAAAAGCATTAAGAAGTTTACCTAGAATATTTGACACAATTAGCTAAAGCTTCCCTTAAAGACTAAGCAAATATATTAGAAAAAAATTTAGTAACATGAATAAATAATTTTATGTGTTTATACACTATTTATTTATTCATTCATTCATCAATCTGACTATTTGTGGACCCTTTTGTGATGCTTTGGAGCTTCAAATTATCGAAATTAATGTTCTTGCGCACTTAAGCCTACTTCGATTTATAAATGTTTAACAACTTTGGACCCATAAATACCTGGTGGCCAAACATGACGTGCTGTATCTTCTTGTATAAAAAAGAAATTGACTGATAATTTTCTTCAAGGTTCTATTATAAATAACAAGAGATTCACCAAGCAGGCACTAGAATTTAGCGAGACTAAATAAATGTAGGAAAATGGATAATTCAAGGAAGCATTTGCAATTGGCAAGGATCTTATCGACCAAAAATGAATGCAGTTCAAGAAGACTGTAATTGTAAAGTGCCCGTTTAGGTACAAAAAGTTGTTTTATGGCAACATCAGAGACCTGACTTTAGAATATCACAAGTTGTATCATCCAGATTTCATGAATGGTATATGCAACAATGAGCATCAATTCATAGTTCCTCTGTCCTCCCTTTGTCTTCTTTCCAGCTTCTCTATTTATTTTATTGTTTTTCTTTTTTCCTTTTTTTTTTTAATTTGGGTGTCATAGGCAAGGTATGAAAATTGAGAGAATAAAATAACGGTGAGAATTTACCTCTGTTCTACCAGGCATGATAGGTTTTCCAGCATATAGTTCAGCGAGTATGCAACCCGTACTCCATAAATCCACAGCAGTACCATAATACGTGGCACCAAGTAGAAGTTCAGGTGGCCGATACCACAGGGTAACAACACGGCTCGTTAGAGGCCGACTCTGACGAGGATCAAAGAAACTTGCCAGACCAAAATCTGCAATCTTCAGGATGCCATCATTGTCAATTAGAAGATTCGAACCTTTTATATCACGATGTAGGACATTGCGACTATGACAATGATCAAGCCCACGCAAAAGCTGTTGCATGTAACACTTAACCTGGAAAAAATGACAAAATAGTCATACTTCCTCAAGCAACCAAAAACACCGAGCCAAGTACAGGGTACATATTAGATGGGTAAATCATGCAACGCAACAGTTTGAGAAGCCCACACAGTATGAATAAGAGACCACATACTGAACCAAGAAACAGTGAAATTGCAGCGATAGCTGATCAAACAACATTTTGCAAGTACCTGAGGTTCGGTAAATTTGAGCCCTGGATGGGATGCAAGCCCTGCCAAATCGTGTTCCATGTACTCAAAAACAAGGTACAAGCTGCAAGACATCCGAGATGTAACTAGACCTTCCAATTTAATTATATTTGGATGGTCAAGCCTACGTAGAATGTGAATTTCCCTTGCCATGAAACGAACACTCTCAGGCTCCAGGTTGTCAAACCTCACTTTCTTCAAAGCGACAATCTTCCCTTGATCAAGATCGCGAGCACGGTAAACATTACTGTAAGTACCCTGACCAATCTAGAAAAAACAAATCCACAAAAGAAAGAAAATAAATTAGCCAACAAGTAATTTCAATCAATATTGCAATCGTCGGAATGCAAAATTTACCAGTAAAGCATGTTTCATAGATAAATACCATCCACCAGTCTAAATGTAATTTCCATATAGCCAAATGCATAGACTCTGTGATATCTTGAAACAACAAAGATGGCATAACAAATGAGTTCCAACATGAGCATCAGGATACGAGAATTGAATGCATCCTTATTCAATCGAAACCCTACACATAAGCCTAGAAACTCTGCTAACAGACCAAAATTAGAACCTTTCAACTTCATAAGAATCCCAACACAACTAATTAGTTTTCTGATTCCTAACTTTTATCTCCATTCTGCTTTTATAATATAAATTCAAGTTGGTGACAGACTATAAAGCAGGCAACCGTCAATTTAAAGATACTTTGGACTATCTCATGTGAAAGCATGCATGTCCAATAGAAAATCCTGCAAAATCACTTGTCAGTCTTTTGTTCTGACAAAGATGTCACGTGATGGATGGAAACTCACTATATTATGTTTTTAAGAATCAATAGGAAAAAGCTAAAATCTGCAGAAGGAAACTTTTGTATTTCAGCTGTTTAATCCTCGTGAGACATTCATATATTTACCCCCACAGCACTGGCATGTGGCAACAATTTCTGCAAACTTGTATTTCTCCTTTTTACTTCATTCAGGTGTGTTTCATGCAAAAAATTTTTACTCTAGTCTGACATGTAGGGTCATTGAATAACCGTCGCTGATGGCTCATGTACCAGTGTGATTGTACGCGTTCACACACACACACACATATTTAATAGTTCAATTAACAATTGTTCCAACAATAGAATGTACGGATAAAGTGGTAACAAGTATTATACTTCAAAAGGTTTCCCCAGATGTTAACTTTCCCTAAATTATAATCTTCAAATTATTGAATGAAACGAAAAAAAAAATCTTGAGGGAAGAGGTTCTCAAGAAAGTGAAATTGCGACCATCATTGAGCACGATCAATCTATTTCCTTTAAGAGAACATTTTAAAACACATAATAACTAGCAACTACATTCTAGAGCAATGTTATGTAGGTTCATGACAAAAGTCAACAAAAGGAGCATACCTTATCCAACTTTTCGAAAGAATCTGCCCTCCTAGGCACCCATCCTCTAATAGCTTCACCAGCAACAGCGGCCAACCACGGTGGCCATCCGGCAGAGACCTGCTCCCCTTCTGTTGCTCTAGGGATCATGCCCATCCCAGGATGGTGTACCACGGAAATATACTCAGCCTTCTCCGTCTTCCTCTCAAAATTCTCATTTTGCGACCTAGCTGAATCATTCACTTGCTTATCTATCAACACTGCCCTCCCATCGCTATTATTATTATTATTATTATTATTATTGTCCAACCATTCTTTTACCCTGCTCTCTTCCTCCCTTGACGATACCACTCTAGGGACCCGTAAATCGGAGGATGTTTTATTAGACAACCTCTCTCTCAAATTCTCCTTACTATCCCCTACGGCATAGGGCTTACAACAAACGCCACCCATTCTATTTCAAAACACCAAAATCCCGAAACAACCCACCTCCCAAAATCAAATCTTTTTCACTCTATTCCAACAAGAACTCATCTTCTTCCATTGCTTCACTGCAACAAATAATTCACCCAAGAAACCAACTTCAACCCATAATTCAACTTAAACAAAGTGAAAAAGTAAAATTCCAACTCAGACATCACCAATCTGCATATAATACCATAAATTAATGTACAAAAACTAACACCAACCAACTCAAAAACCGTAAAAGAAATCTTTATTAAACCCCCAGATACAAATAACGAACCCTTCACGGAATGTATAATTATTGGCAAAAAATTGAAAGTTAGGCAGAAAATCCAAATGGGTTCAGTGAATGGTACGTTGGAATGAATAGTGCATCAGTGAAGTTGAAATTGTTAGCAGTTTACCGTTCGACGTGGGTAGATCTAGGGCATGGATAGAATTTTCTGCAGAGAGAAGAGAGGGATAAAAGGGGGTTAATTTTTTCTGTCAAAAATATTTGTTGAGTTTAGTTATGGAGTATTTATATATTTCTGACGCCCAGCAGCTTTTTTATTGAGAGAGAGAGAGAGAGAGAGAGAGAGAGAGAGAGTGTGTGTGGGAGAGAGAGTGAATTGTGAAGCCCAAGGCGTCTTCTGTTGATGACATTCTTCTTTACCTTTTTCTAAGATTCATTTTTGGTAAAAACAAATAGTTATTGTGAAAAATAGTTTCTTTTGTGTTGGGCATTTAAGAACATGTCAAATTTTTTGTCAAAAAATGAAATTTTTAAGTTTGACATAATTGATTTTTCAAAATTTTTAAATATAAATAATTATTTTACTTTTAATAATACATTTTTATTTCAAAATACTCAAGACAATACAATTATTTCGCCTTCAAAACTTCAAAAAATCAATTATATCAAGACCAAAACATCTATTTTTTTTTCTCACGATCTAAACTGAACAAGCTCTAAATATTTCAAGTCATTTTTCGTTTGCTGTCTTCAGCTTTATATACTTCTAAGTGAATTAGACGGCATCTTCAAAATATTAAGACAATTATTAAAAATTAATTACCGTATTCACTTTATTAGTGTTTAATCTAGAAAAAAAAATTAGTTTAAGGAAGTGTATAAAACATTTTTCAGCAAAAGAAATAGATTAATGAAATGTAAAGAAAAAGATTTCCTTAATTTGCAAGTATATTAAGGATATAATTACTCTATTTGAAAATTAATAATCTTTTAAAATATATAGTCACCATGTTGCTGCTGACTTTTTTAAGAGATCCCTTTTTAAAAGGTATAATTTGGAGGTGTGGGTTTGGGTGGGGGTTGGGGGTATGCCTTCATTTTTTCAGCCATCAATACTACTCACTAAATTTTGTTATTTCTATTTTTTTTTTATTTTTTCTTTATAATATTACCTTAACATATGTTATTTGTTTAACTGATATTACTGATATAATTTTTTATCTTTTTATTAATTATTTATTGACAAAATTTGTCAAAAAAATTAAATTAACAAATTATTTATGTTTTAATATTAATGATGGAAAAGCCATTCATAATACCAATTCATTTTTTTTAATCATCAACAGAATTATTTGAAATTATCGACAAAATCTATTTTATTAAGACATCTATTTAAATTATCATTGACGAAATGGACTTTTTTTTTAAGTGATATTTATTTTTTATGACTTTCTTTAATGACATACTCATTTATAAATTAAATTTATTAAAATAATTTTTTTAATAATTACGACAAAAAAATATAACTCGGATATTTTATTAGTGAAATTATTTGCAATGAAAATTTCTAAAATTTGGAGTCTTAAGTCGACTCAAGGTTTGATGGACACCCTCGAGAAATTATTTTGCCTCGTTTCTTCTTATTACTTGCAGTAAAGTAAATAAAATTAAATTAAAACATACTAGTTTTTATTTTCTTTTTTTATGCTTTAAAGAAAATTTCCTCTTTTATATTAGTTAATAATTAGTTGATCCTTGTTTTTTTTTTTTTTTTTTGGTGAATAGTTATAATTTTGAAGCCCGTTGATTTGGTGTTAATTTTTCATCAACTTTATGTACTATTATTTATGTCAATGTAATGATTTATAAACCTACCCCAACAACCACAAAAAATAGGGTGATTATTGTCATTCACTCAAAAAAATAAAAAAAAAATGGCAAATAAAAAATAAAAAAAATAAAAATTTATGAGTGATAATGTCGATATAATAATTTTTATAAGTGTATTATATTTTAATTGTAATTAAAATTATTAATCTTTGTTCATTGTAACACTTATGTTATTAACTTTTTTCGTCGAATTCTTATTTTCAACTTTTATTAATTAATACATCTCATCTTTAATGATGGTTTATGTCAAGATATTCAATTTATGTGCTATGAAATGAGGAAAAAAAAAGTTTTTTTGTACTTTTGTATTTTTTTTTAAAGATGGTAGATAAATAAGTCGTTTTACGCCCATTTAGTGTGTTTATAAAACTCACTACTTATTAATTACTTATTATTTACATATTTTATAAAACTCACAACCTATAAATATTTTAAAAAATAATTTCAGAACTACCAAACATACTCCATTCCTAATTTCACCCTTTTGATAGGAATTATTACTGATTCAATTAAACATGCCATGGACCTACTGAATTAATTGGGGTAGCAAAAAGCACATTTATGTTTTTGGGGTCCATTCAATTGATATCTTCCACTTATAAGTTATACCTAACATAACAAGCATGTCTCCTTTTTTTCCCATTAATAACTTAGGTGTAACTTTCTTCTTTTTATTTTAGTATTAGGCTGCGCCTTGCGTTTAATTGCAAGTATTTTTTTTTATAGAAAAAATCTTTTTTTCACTATTTTTCAACTACAAGAATATTTGGTGGTCATTATTTTCAAATAAAACATTTTCTTATTTCCACATAAATGATTGCATTTTCCTTAAAAAGTCGGAAAATGTTTTCTTATAAGGGGACGAAGTTTTATATTCTAGGTAAAATTTATTTTCTAAGACTACGTTTATGTTTTTGACAATTTAATTCTTTAAAATTCGTTTTCTTTCTACTTGAAATTCAATATTTGCAATAGAACATACCCTAAATATAAGGTATCATTCATGCAAATTGTAGGAATCTATATACAAGTCAAATACTAGTACAAAAGTGACGACAACTCATGTAATTCATTAATGTGCATAATTAAATCTCGAACCATGTTTTTAAAATGGATAAAAAATGACGAAAATAAGTTGGCTATGTGCATTGTGTCACGACAATGAAAAATAGTAGTCATGAGTTGAATTTTTATTTTTATTTTTTTGTTAATAACTGACAAGTTTTTAGTATCTATATTATATTAGGGAAGTCGGTGTTTTCATATAAATATATATTTTTATTAAAAATAAATAAAGTTTCGACTCCACCTAAATATCACCCAGACATCCTCCACAACCACTTGTCCAGTATTGTTGCTTTTTTATATAATAAAGTTTTTCGGACGACAATATTATTGTTTTCACAAAATATATGTTATTGCAAGACCATATTTGAGTGAATTGAAAAATAAAAGTATGTTTGTTAATGCTTATAAGTACTTATAAGTTGATCAAAATTATTTTCATCTACACATTTCGTAAGATTCAGAATTTTTCTACACTTGTTATCCACACAATTTGTAGAGTTTCACTACTTATAATCTACCAAAAAGCACGAGAAACATAATATTCTTGTGCTATTGTTGAATCAGCTTTGACATGTTTTTATCTTATTTTTATTAGTATTTATCATTTTAATTTGTTACTGGTTTTACTTTATATATGAAAGTGACAAATAAGTCACTTGTTAATGTGTTAAGAGTGTATTTTAAAAATTATGCATAATGTATATAATGTAAATGAAAATTTTAAATAATGGTCAAAAGGTCAATTTCGATGAGAGACAATAAAATTATATTAAAATAATTGTTCCATCTAATTTATGTTGAAAACACTATGATATTTCTGTAGTACAAAAGTATAAATTAAATTGACTGCAAACAGTCGGCTTATATAGCCAATTACAAGAGGATAAAATCAAAATAACCACCCACATTTGAATAACCTAAAAACGTGATAATATACTAATCCTAAATTACTAACCCTTATAGATAAGGTTTATCTTATAGATAAGATTTATTAACCAATATTCCTAATAAACTCAAATCTTAATAAAACAGTAAATCCTAATAACCAACAATCCCTCCCTTAAACTGAATACTTCTCAGCATTCAGTTTATATCAGGAACCTCACAGACTCCAATCATACTTCGAAGCTTCAAGAATGTCTCCAACTTCAGAAGTTTTGTATCAGCAGCTTGTTCTTGAGTGTTGCAATGCACCAGTTCAACAATGCTGTCTCTTGCAAAATCACGAAGAAAATGAAAGCGAATGTCAATGTGTTTACTTCGACCATGCAGAACAGGATTCTTGGATAACTTAATAGTTGAACTATTGTCGCACAAAACAGTAGTACACTTGTTCTGCATATAACCAAGCTTTTCCAAAATTCTTCTCAACCACACACTTTGACAAGCACAAGAGGCAGCAGCTATGTACTCCGCCTCAGTAGTAGACAAAGTCACCACAGGTTGTTTCTTGGACGACCATGACACTGCTCCAGAACCAAGCAAAAATACGTATCCTGAGGTACTCTTCCGATCATCCAAGTCCCCGGCAAAATCACTGTCAGTGTAAGCTATAAGATCCTTGCAGCCTCCTTTCTTGTAAAGGATCCCCAACTCAGTTGTACCTTTCAAATACCTGAGTATTCTCTTTGCTGCAAGCCAATGAAGCTCAGTAGGACAAGACATGAACCTACTAATAACACTTACTCCATACATCAAATCAGGTCTAGTTGCAGTCAAGTACATGAGACTACCAACTACCTGCTTAAACAAAGTTGCATCAACTTTAGTCCCTGCCTCATCTTTCGACAACTTAGTACCTGGAACTATTTGATTTTTCATTGGGTTACTCTTGTCCATGCCAAACCTTGATAAAATTTCACGAGCATATTTCCTTTGACACACAAAAATTCCATCTGAACTTTGTAGCACCTCAACCCCAAGAAAATACCTCATCCTCCCCAAGTCAGACATATCAAACTCTAACATCATTGACTTCTTAAATTCATCACACATACTCTTATCATTGCCAGTATAAATTAAATCATCAACGTAAAGACTGACAATTAAGAGTTTACCTCCCTCCCTCGACTTTGTGAACAATGTGTGTTCACAGTAGCACTTTTCAAAGTCTTCTCTAACAAAATAAGCTTCAATCTTGCTGTACCATGCTCGTGGCGCCTGTTTGAGCCCATATAATACCTTTCTCAGCTTGTACACTTTGCCTTCTTCACTTTTCTTCTCGTATCCTTGAGGCTGTTGCACAAAGACTTCTTCACTAAGCTCACCGTGAAGGAAAGCGCTCTTTACGTCCAACTGAAAAACATCCCAGCTTTGTTGAGCTGCTAGAGCTAGTATCAATCGAATAGTGTCAAGCCTTGCAACCGGAGCAAAAACCTCGGTATAATCAATCCCATACTGCTGTGCATATCCTTAGCCACAAGCCTCGCTTTGCACTTGTCTATTTCTCCACTCTCGTTGAGTTTAGTTTTGAACACCCATTTAACTCCAATAGACTTCACTCCATCTGGCAGAGTTGTCAGCTCCCAAGTCTTGTTTTTCTCAATCGACTCAATCTCTGCATTCATTGCATCCCTCCATTTTTTGCTCTTGACAGCTTCTTCAAATGTGATTGGATCATCCTCAGTAAGCATAATCATAGCATTCAAACCTTCATCTTCTGACAAGCCTTCTCCTGTTACATAATCTTGCATCCAATGTGGTTCTCTTCTCACCCTTCCTTCATTTGAGCTTGGTGAGTTCTCAGCAGGTGACTCACTAGAGGATGAGCTAGCATCATTTGAACCAACTCCACTTGAAGTACTACTATTCTCATATTCATTAGTCTCTTCTTCAGCTTCATTCCTTTCTTGATTAATTTCATCATCACTGTCACCCCATTCAAGGATGTCAAGCCCTACTTCTTCTTGACTTCTATTCCAATTCCAGCTTTCATTTTCTTCAAATATAACATCCCTGCTGACAACTACTTTCTTTGAAACTGGATCAAACAACCTGTATGCCTTTGATTCATCACTCACACCAAGAAGGACGCACTTGTAGCTTTTATCATCCAACTTGGTCCTCTTTTGATCTGGTATGTGCACATGAGCCATGCAACCAAAGACGCGAAAATACTCCACATTAGGTTTCATGCCACTCCATGCTTCTTCTGGAGTTTTATCTTGTACTACTAAAGTTGGAGATCTGTTGAGAATGTGCACACTCCATCTTACTGCTTCAGGCCAAAACACTTTAGGAACTTGCTTCTCTGATAGCATAGAACGTACCATATTCATGATTGTCCTATTTTTTCTCTCAGCAACTCCGTTTTGCTGAGGGGTATATGCTGCAGTTAATTGCATGCTCACTCCATTAGCTTTACAAAACTCAACAAAATCATTTGAATTGAATTCTCCACCCCTGTCAGTCCTTAAGCATCTAATATATGCACATGTCTCTTTCTCAACACATGCTTTATATCTTCTAAAAACAGCAAAAGCTTCTGACTTTTCATGCAAGAAATAAACCCAAGTTTTACGACTAAAGTCATCGATAAAACTTAACAAATACCTTTTATTGCTATTTGATGCAGGCTTTATAGGACCACATATGTCCGCATGTATAAGCTCCAGCCTCTGTGAAGCCCTCCACAAACTCTTTTTAGGAATGGATTCCCTGTGCTGTTTACCAACCAGACAATCTGTGCAAAGCTTTGTGGGGGTTCTAAGTGAAGGCAAGCCACTGACCATATTTTTGTTCTGAAGGTGAGTTGCGTTTTCTGTCACAACCTGGAAACAAGTAGGAGCTTTAGACATCATGGCTGCAAGCACAACAAACATCCTGTTCATACTCATCTCAGATTGCATAATCAGACCCTTTAAAGGATGAAAGATCCTACACTTCCCATGTTGGAACAAAATAGCTAGACCCTTTTTTTGAAGTTGTCCTACACTTAACAGATTATTCTTCAACTCAGGAATGTAGTAAACTTCAGAGATTATTTGAGTGATTCCCTTGACTTCCAGTCTGACATTTCCCTTCCCCACAACTGCCATCCTTGTGTTGTTGCCTAGCTTCACTGTTTGTTTGAAGCATTCATCCAAATCAGAGAACCATTCTTTATTTCCACTCATGTGATTGCTGCATCCACTATCAAGAAACCACACCTCTTCTCTTTTTGCTTGGTTCAGATCCACATAATACATTAACAGCAGCTCTTCTTCTTCATCTACCTCTGCGTAATTGGCTCCTGTCTCCCAACTAGGGCACTCATATTTAAAGTGCCCTAATTTGTGGCATTTAAAGCATTCCACAGTAGCCTTGTTAAAAGACTGTCTTTCTCTACCTCTTCCTCTGCCTCTGATCATTCCTCGACCTCTTCCTCTTTCTGTTCTGTCTTCATGAACAACCTTTAGAACATGTTCCTCCTCTCTATGGCCATTCATCCTTTGTTCATGAACAAGTAAACTGCTCTGCAGCTCGTCAATGGTCAAAGTATCCAAGTCGTTGGATTCTTCAATAGAGCAGACAACATAGTCAAATTTTGAAGTCATAGACCTCAAAATTTTCTCATTAATGACTGTTTCACCCATTTTCTCACCATGTGCCTTCATTTTGTTGGCTATAGTGAGAGTACGAGCAAAATAATCATTTACAGTCTCTCCTTCCTTCATGTAGAGAGTTTCAAAATATCTTCGAAGAGCTTGCAACTGTGCACGCTTCACCTTGGTTCACCTTGGTGGAGCCTTGATATTTCTGCCTCATCGAGTCCCAAATGTGCTTTGCTGTGTCCCTATTGAGTATAGTCTCCATAATACTCCGATCTATAGCTTGAAACAGGTAATTCTTTATCTTCAAGTCCTTCAGCTTTGCTTCTTCAATAGCCTTATGATGTGCTTCTGTTAACTCATCCCCGTCTGCTACTGCCGGTATCCCATTCTCCACAAGACCCCAGTAATCCTTTGAACGGAGGAGATTCTCCATTAATATCGACCAATGATCATAGTGACCATCAAATTTTGGGATTGCAGGCTGCACAAAGCTAGTCTCTGCTGCCATTCCTTTTAGCACACCACTCACAAGAAACTGCTGTTTCTTTTACTCACACAAAACCAGGTCCCTATGATGGGGCTCTGATACCAAATGTTGAAAACACTATGATATTTCTGTAGTGCAAAAGTATAAATTAAATTGACTGCAAACAGTCGGCTTATATAGCCAATTACAAGAGGATAAAATCAAAATAACCACCCACATTTGAATAACCTAAAAACGTGATAATATACTAATCCTAAACCACTAACCCTTATAGATAAGCTTTATCTTATAGATAAGATTTATCTTATAGATAAGATTTATTAACCAATATTCCTAATAAACTCAAATCCTAATAAAACAGTAAATCCTAATAACCAACAATTTAATTAAAATATTAACTTTTATAGAATTTATATGATAGAATTAAAAATTATTTGTTAAAAATGATTTTGAGATATATAATAATAAATAAATGACTGTTTAGTTAAATAATTATGTTATGTTGCTAAACAGCCAATTCCATGTCTTTTTGAATTGAGAACTAAATAATCAATAACTTTTTAGTAATGTATTTTCTTGAAAAGTTTTGTTCCCTGTAATTGTATCAAACGGATCCTAAATTAATCCAATTGATAGCTTAAACTAAATTTTTGTTAAGACTGTCTTTACTTTCAAATAAGAGTAAATTTTGTAGTAGATGGATTCTTAAGAATACAATATCTAAAATAACTATTGAGAATCTACTCGTACGTTGAGATGGTTTTATATCTTGATAATTCACTTTAGAAACGATTGATACGATTGAATTTGACTGTACGTGAGTAATTAGATAGTCGAGACCTACGTATATAATAATTGACTTTCGTCAAGTCAAAGTTTATCTCGACACACAGAAGTAGAGGAACTAACCTCCATTGCATTCTACAACCCAACATAGGGGAGTCCCACGTACATTGATTATGATCAGTTATCCATATAATCATGCATTAATGAAATGTAGGGTTTGTGCCTCTTATCTCTCAGACACTCACACAACCGAGTAGGACCCAGTCGACTCAGTTTTACTCTCTCTGTCTTGAGGAAAAGACCTTCGCGACCTCAAATTATTGGTCCATTTGGAACAGTTCATATTATGTGTAATATTGTTGAAATTATATTTTAAGTACTTATAAATTATAAATTCTATAAAAAAATTATATAGAAAATAAATAAATAGTAAGTTGCGAGTCTTAAAAAATTTGTTGATAAAAAATATTTCTAATTAATTTGATCAGCTTAAATTATTATTTAAGCTTAGCCAAACATGGACTTGGCAATCTCCAAGTTTAATTTATATTACGAGTAAAATCTATCTACGATTCCTAAACATTTAGCGAAATCTCAATTACGAGTGCCAACTTGACAATTATAGCGCAACAAATCTTTCACGGTAGCATTATACGCTACTTGATAAAACTATTAAAAAAAAAAAAAAACACACACACACACACACACACACACACACACACACGTTCTAACATTCACGGGGGTGATCACCTGCCCCCTTGTGGGCAGAAACTTTCTGCCCACTTATTCAAGTGTCAACAGGTGAGCAGTTGATGATAAAATAAAAAAATACACACACACACACACATTCTAACATTCACGGGGGTGATCACCTGCCCCCTTGCGGGCAGAAAGTTTCTGCCCGCAAGGGGGCAGGTGATCATTGCCGCTAACATTCAATCTAAAGACATTGACAATTTGACACAACTCCCAATTTACCATTTTTGTTTTGGGGAATTGCACAATGATTATGTAGAAAACGAGTTACAATATCGTTGTCAACTAAGTACTTCACATCAATTTGAGAGACGATAAATAACGTAATGTGACATAATTATAAAATTATAAACTAAATTGAATTTCAGCTATCTATTTTAGACAAATTAAAGTTTAGTAATCTAATTAAAATTTTGCTGAAAGTGGATGCGGATGAAATAGGACAAGATGAGTATGTATTAAAGACTAGAAATTTGATCAAGATCAATATTAGACCTCGACAAGTTGTAAGGTGATGATATTCAATGTTGTACCTAGATCAATTTTGTGGTCGCAACTTATATGGGCCAGTGCAAAGTGTGGTTAGTTAGATATGATTCAACATTTATAGGTAAGCAATTTTGAATTTCCTAAGATAAAATTGAATATTTAAACTAAACATCACATTCAAGTCTATTGAGTTGTTGCACACATACATCATAGTTACAAATTTATTATGTTATATAAAAGTTATTTTACATTTCAAAATTTATATTCGTCGCATCTTTGTAGTCGTGGTAAAATTTTATTTAATAGATTCGAGACGTTTTCATTTCTTAGATTTAGAAAAAAATTAATTCCTAATTATAATTATTAATCGAGAAAGTTAGTATTCGATTTTTTAACCTTTCAGTGAATGTGATTTTCGCTCCACAATCTTCAAAAGTAAAATTTTGAATTCTCAACTTATTTAGATATGTAAATTTAGAACCTCTCGTAATAGAAAATGTCATCGTGAATAAAGTCACACTAAATATGTAAATTTGAATCCTCACGATAAATCTTTAATGTTCATATTGACAATTTTCATCAAGCACAAACTCAAATTTACATATTTTAATAAATTAAAACTTCAAACCCTACTTTTAAAGGTTGAAAAGTCAAAACCACTAATCCATTTTATCCAAAGATAAAAGTACATCCCTAATTCCCCAGTTAATTAGAATAAGGTGGGGCTTCCGGCCGAAAGGCCCGAAACTCCTTTTTGGACCTAGTTTAAAAGTCGTCCCCTCTGCATATATACACTTTTCATCTTCGCCTCTGCAACTTGCCAATTTGAAACATTTTTGCAACCCTTTTTTCTTCCAGTTCTCGAGAAAATAAGGTATCTCTTTTTTCTTGTATGTTTGTATATACACGTATGCAAACTCATACTCTCTGGTTCCCTTTTTCTTTGTTTATTTTGCTATTGATTGATGGGCTTTTAGTAATCTGTGAAGAGTATATGTGGATCACTTGACAACTCATTAAGAAAATGGAATTATGCATTTATACTGTGTTCAATTTATGGTTTCTTTTCGGGGAAAAAAAGTTTCGATTAGTATAAAAGAATCAATATTATCACCCATCTTTGTTTAGTCATTGGATCGTCTCACAGTGGGATGAAGAATGTAGTGAAATGAAACGTCTATCTTGGTGCCCATTATGTAATTTGAACCACGAAGTTAGCTTTAGAGTTAAAACCAGGTGGTAGTTGCATAGCTTTGGGTTATCGAATCAGGATATGCAGAATACTTCTTTGACAACTCAATACAGAAAACTGTACATTCTCCAGTGTGGATTACAATGCAGTGGGAGATAAATATAGATTTTAACTTAGTCCAAAATAGGGAATAGAAGCGATAACTTTTTACAAGAAACTTATTAGGCTTAAATGCTTTGAAGTTGGATCAAGAAGGTTGAAGAAGGCTGCTGTTCAATTTCGCCAATCATAACCATTCTTTCATATGTTCCTTTCCCATGGTATTTTTCCATCTTTCTCACTATACGGTAACTCTTGCATAAATTTGGATATCAGCCTAGCATGTTGAGCAGCATACAAACATCCACCCTTCCTTTTGTTTCTTTCTATCTGATTGATGTGTCATTGCAATGAACATAATAGGTTCTCCCTGTAAAATTAAACTAGGAGATTTTCACTGTAAGTTCTCATAGCATCTATGAAAAATATTAAACTGTGTTTTAAAATGTGCTTCCTGGATGCATCCAAGTTAACATCTGACTGCCTTGGACCACAGATGGGAAGTTTTAAGTGTTATGGTGCTAATGCCTCATAGATTGAGACACTGGCTGAAGCCTTATGGGGCAAGTTTTTGCTCCTAATATAGAAGGTTGATTCTCTAGAGGAGCCCCCTTCCGAGAATTTGCATTTTTACTTTTAATATACAACTAGGGTAAGTTATGACTTATGAGTAAAAGCTCTATATGTTTTTTTCTGAATAAATTATCTCCAGGTTGTGGAATTCTGGTTGTGATGCTTCATTTTTCAGAAAAGTAAATTCATTTTCCCTGTATTTTCTCCCTTCCTCTTTCTTGTCTTGGTTTTCTTTTGTCCTACCTATTTCCCGTTCAGATTAGACCGTCGAACAGTTTTTTACTGGACATTGTTATTCTGCTTTGAGAAGTCAAGATGATTGTACTTTTTATAGTTAGTAAAAACTTTAGATGGATTTGGTCTGTTTCTATTTCTTTTATGAATAGGCAAAATTTACATGGAAGGAGCTTGAATTGCACCAATGCTTGTCCTCAGGTTCTACTTTATTTTTTTCTGGCTGTGGAAGGAGTTGATGCTGAAATTGACTCTGGAAGTGTCATTATTGTGTCACAAGAGTTGTGTGGTGTAAGCCCTTCCTATTTTATTGGTGTATGTTAATTGTGTGATGTTGAACTAGGGAGATAAAAAGGAAAGAAGAGAACAAAGAAAATAGAGAGAGAGAGAGATCAAATGTGAGGAGAAAATTTAGAATAAATCAATATCTTTGAATATGATTAATAATTGTATATGTTACTCCGGTCCTATCTATAATTCAAGTTTCAAACAAAAAAGAAAAGTCGCCAAAATTAATGAAATGGAAAAATTGCTAGCAAATAGTAACTATGCTAAGAAAGTAAATAAGAAAAAAACTATTTCTTATTGTTACACCTAAAATAAGTGCGTATAAAAACCATCTCATGTTCTCTACTAGCTTCCTAACTTTCAACATACGCCTCCTAACCAAATATTGGAGGACATAATTCTCATTTGAGCCTAAGTGGTTAGTTTTTTTTTTGGGAATCTCAATGAAATCTCCATCATTTCCCCCCCAGTTGTAAAGAACTCGGTTTCCCTGGTTAAACTCAATATTGGTCATCAAGGTGAAAAGCTCGTGTATTATCCATGTATAGTAAGTAAACTAACGAACTTTCTGTGAACGAGGCGATGAAATTATTTTTTAATTGCTTATAAGTTGTGGATTTTATAGCATGTGTGGATAATAAGTGGATAGTAAGTTGTGGGTCTTACAAAATGTGTGGATAAAAAGTATATTTAACCAGTTTAGCCAACTGAAATTATAATTTAAGCAATAGCAAACAAGTATTAACTTGGTTGATCCATTCACAGTAGGACCTTTATCTCCTATACTGGTCCTCTTGCCGCCTTGCGTAGCATCTTTGACCACCTAATCACCGGAGATTGAGCTGGAGAAGTACTAGCTGCTTTCCTCCAACAACCAACTTCTTGCTAGAGGTATTGTCATCCCCATACCCAAATATACTGGTGATCTTTTGGCACTTATAAAGAACAACTTCACCATAACTATGCAAAGAAATCCCCAAAGACATTACAGTTTGTGTTAGGTAAGGTCTAAGCTTGTCTGCAGGCAGGCTTGGACTCTCTATAAAATATTGTCCGACATGGACATGCCACCTCAATAGGAGTGTCCGTGCTTCATACAAGGGGGAGAGAAGAGTTGAAACAGCTTTTTCTGCAGATGAACAGTAGTTGGTTTGGATGAATAGTAACCACGAACAATATTGTGTGGGCAAGGAGATCCAAAGCACTTGGATCCGTAGCCCTCACAACAGGCCATGTTAGGATTGGTGTATCCGTCCCTCTTCTAAGATAAATATAAAATTAATGTTATGACAGGAATATAATTCAGGATCTATTGAGTATTGTTGTACGGAAAATAAATGCATGTTTTTGACAATTCATACATTCAAATCTCCATCATTGTGCTCTCTTTTTCTTTCAATTAATTCTCTCCCTGCAGATCTGTAATTCTTTTGTCAAATTTTTGGATACATAATAATCAAAATTCTAGGAACTTGGGCTCCCCCAATGATAGTACAGCAGTTTCCCGTGCACATTTGACTTTTGAAACACTGTCTCACCTCTTGGCATTATTCCTTTTTCTTGTCATCAAAGGCTCACGAACTATGTAGTGCCTTAATATTGAGTACATAGATTTGTCAACCATCATTTTTGTTCATAGACATGCAACAATCAATTAGAAGATTCTGGTAGTTGAGAGTATTCAAAAGCTTGATTTACAAATTTAAAAGAGATGGTCTTTTGTTAATTTTCACTTAGTGCTGATATATATTATGAAGCTTGAAATATTGTCCTCGGTAGCTTGCTGTATGTGTACTATCTCTTGGCCTTCATTATTGTTCAAGTATTTTATGGTCTTCTGCATGTTAGTTCTAGTTTCTTGTCGGTTGTTTGTCATTCCATTTGGTACTTACCTATATTTAAATTTAATATATTCTTCTCTACTCTTTTGTAGTATCTGATATTCTATTTTACCCAGGGACCTTGACAATGGGTGGATTGCCACTAAAGAACTCTTCTTCTGTTGTCTCTTTACAATCGCAAAGAGACCAAGGCTCAGCCACTGTGGCACCTGCTTCTGATTCAAAGCCGAAGAAGATCTGTTGTGCTTGCCCCGATACCAAGAAGCTGAGAGACGAATGCATTGTGGAGCATGGTGAAACAGCTTGTGAAAAATGGATCGAGGCTCATCGAAGATGCCTACGTGCAGAAGGCTTCAATGTTTGAAATTGAGGCTGTTATAAACTTTTGAAAACTCAACAATGCATTTTGTGCTTGTTAGAAATTGATATGGAGATCAACTTTAGAAAACCAAAGACGGTTCATTTTCGGATCAGAAGTTTGAGACAAAGGAAGTATTCTTTTTTGGGAACCAGAAATAAATAAAACGAGAAAAGTTTGCTTTGATTGTTGCTTGAAATTTTTTGGCGTTATGCGTACAAGGTTGTTCCTTTTCTTAGTTTCCAATTTATAGACTGGATTAAGCTCTATATTTTTAGGGCCTTGGTACATTTAAGTCATGATTTGATTTCACCTATATAAACCATCCGCTGATTTCTGATATAGAGTTTGCCACCGCAAAAGAGGCAGCTCAGCTGCAAGTTCTTTTTTTACTGTTTAAAAATTGAAGGCAGACATAGGTATTTGGCTGATGGTAAGATGTACTCAAAATGCTTAGGGGAAGAGTGGACGTGTACAATTTTTTGATCAAGAAATGCGAAACCAATAAACATGCCCCACGTTGATTTAAAACTTGCGCCATGTGGCCAATAACATTAGCAATCTAATAGACATGCTTTGTCAATTGATACTTGACAAAATTAAGTACCATATCTAGAGGCATACATGCTCGAACTGCCATAAGCTATTACTGTATTACAGCCCAAGCACTACCAAAACCCTCACTATAAACAACAATTTCCCTGCTACGACACATACCCACCTATCCACACGTGCAGAAACAGGCACTGATTTCAAATTTTCAATACGTAAAGCGTAAACCGTCAGTCACCTGAATTTATGCCCTTGTACATCAAATATAGTGCGTTTTCCCTTTTACTCCCAGTTAATACGCAAGATTATATGCTGATATTAGTCAGTAATGCAGTTTGGAAAAATATGCATACTTTTAAGGAATGATCTAGATTTCTTGTCCATTTGCAAGTACACGTACACAAGCACTCAGGGAAAATAAAATTTACAAACCTGGGAGAGAAATCGAGAGGTAGAATCCTAAGGTCACAAGCATCAGCTACTAAATCCAATTACAAAAGATAATATAACAAGGCAATCAAATGACTAGACACGAATTTCAGACAAAAATTTGACAAGAAAAATGGAATATAAAATTAGGTAAAATGACTCCCCAACACATTGCTAAAAGCCATGACTAGGTCTGTCGGAAGTCATCATAGCGGATGAGATGAAAAATGTATAAGCAACTATGCGAAACTGCAAGTATGCATAAAGGGAATGCAAAAACACTCGTCACTAATATCGTACTACGTCCTGGAGGCAATCATAAAAATGTGAAATTTGGATCTTTTCTTTGCCAGAATATATGGATTCTGCTGCTCCACCCTCTTCCCCTTGAGCAGCCATTTCAACAACCATGTAAAGCTTCTTGATAGGCATCTAGAGAATCAACAAATCCAACAACAAAAAGGGATTAGCCAAATTTATGTTGTCCATAAGAAATTCCTTTTTTATTTTTTTCTTTTTCTTTTTAAAAAACAAGCTTGTGGCCAGACTACATCTACTTGGCAGTTGCTTTCCATCATAACTTTTTCACTATCTGTATAAAATCTTATAGGTTCCTTTTATTTATTTATTTATCCATTTTATTCATTTTTTGTCTAATTACCTCCTTGTGGCTCAGAAGAGTAGATAGAGAGAGGTAGCAATTAAACTTACATCATTTAATGCCTCAGCAGCGGAATCAATATCTTCACTTGCGAAAACGTTAAGTTGCTGTAACACCTGCAACGGAAGTTAAATCAATAGATAGAAAGAGTTATGGTTCATGTTGTGCAAGTAGGAGATACAACAAGCAGCAAAATTGAATTACAAATAATCAATTAACATCGAGCTGGCAAAGAGAGAGAAATTTGGAAAGCAGAAAACACCCTACCCTAGCCCCAAAAAATTAAATTAACATATAAAACAAAACTCCAGATAAAACAAAAGTAACTTCGTAGCCAGTGAGAGAAACGACGACCAGAGATCCATCATTTTTATAACCAAACTTTTCAGGAAATTTCCAAACAAATAATTTCAATGAAAGGCCTCAAGAAGTATCAAAATGAAGACAACTTTCAAATCCACAATGTTCATAAGCAACACAGAACATTAAATTAATTTCTGCATCAAGAGGGCATTTATCCATTCTCAAAATGGTGTTTACGTGCTTAGGCATTGCTTAAGTTTTATTGTTAAGCTATGGAAGGGAGTGAAACTTTCTAATTTCTGAACTTGCTACTTTTATTTAAAGAAAGCAAGAAAGGAGACTTGATTAAAATTGGTTAACTTGCGTATCAAGTACCGAAAGTAAGATAAACAAAATTGCAATCCTCACAGTTTTAATTCACATTTTTTACAGTCATAAAATGTGTTACCGAACTCGTGGCAATTTTTTAAATTTCTTTTTCTACATTTTGCACAGAAGAAGCTCAATTGCACTTAACTGGTAAAAAAAAGCAAATATTGGTTGCTGCAGAAATGAATGGGAATAAGGACGCCAATGTACCTTTTTGGCATCTTCTGATTTTAATGTTGGAACATGGAACGTGATGGAGAATGCATCTCGAATGCCAATTGAATCTAAGAAATTGACCTCGCTTGTAGTTCCAATCACTAGGATTTTTTTCCCCTACAAAGATTTGATAAGAAATAAGTTAATATAAGAACTGAGAAACAAAGGAAAGTTAGATCACGATGCAGTCATGTAACTAAACCTACTTGCAGCAGGAGAAAAGAAAATAAGCCTAAATTACCAAGAGCACAGAACCAACTAATAGAGCAAGCTATGACTTCATGCTAACTACAATAGTCTACTCAAAAGAACAGATAGAGATTAACTTCTTCATAAAACGACATAAGAACGTATCGTCTTTACTTGCCTTCTAAAGAGTCACTAGAAGGTATCATGATTGCAGTTTAGATCTGAACACATTCCCTTTAGCTGTAATAATATATTTGTTATTGCCCAAATGCATTCTCAAATACCTTTTGTTTTTATCTTTTTTCATTCACAGTGTGCAAGTCCCTCTTATAAGATATAATATCAACTATCTTAACAATTTTTTTGGTTTCTTTCAAAGCAAATGGAAATCTCCTTTGCACTCTTGACAAAAATTCATTTAGTAAAAAGATAATCTTGCCTCCAGCATCAGAACCAGAGTAACAAACATGTAAATTAATAATTAAATTGAGGGCCAATCACACTTATAGTCCTAAACTTTCAAGAGTCTCACTTTAGTCCCCGAGTTTCAATTTCAACGCATAACTACCTCAAGCTTGGTCAAAGTGTTGTCCAATTTGTAATCAGCTGTCAATCAACAGCTGGAAAATGTATCAAGTGAATAGTGTGTCCTTGTATTTTGGAGGTACAAACATAAATTTGGATGGGATCCAACCAAATTCAATTGTTTTTCCCTTGTCGCGTTAATCCCATCATCTCTATCATCACCATTGAATTCCAGCCACAAAAACTGACATGCAACGTTGTCGAACCCACTATAAAAAATGTTTCACAATATACATCCGTCTGCCCTGTCTACAACATCCACGAGTCAACAACTTTTTCCTTGGGAATAGCAAACGCTGGGAATCTCGAAGAAGATCTCACGAGCATTTTTCACTTACATATCAAAGTTCAGGCATATAGATATCTCTAATTTCTGTCAACCCTCTATTTCATAGAAAGAGAAGATCAGAAGAAGGGGCAAAAAAAGATAAAAATGAATGCACCATGGCCTTGTCAATCACCAACCCCAATTCCCTTCTCAAACACACCACCTTGGCACCAAAATTGACTTGTACCACAGCCCCCAGTACATTTCTATCACTCTCTTCCACCAGTCTCCAAACCCCACCACGCACAGCGCCTGCCTCAGATCTTATCTTCAATTTGGGCCTGCTGCCTTTGTGGAAAACATCCTTAGAAGTTAAAACCAATCAGAGCTTTACAACTGAAGGGGCTCCAGTTCATGGATATGAGCCACTGTGACAAAGCATACGTCTTCATCATCCACAAAACCCCAATTCAGCAGTTCGCAATCTGACTGATTGTATCAATCCCATAATGCACACAGGCACAACCATTTGTGAATAAAAGCTCTCGAAACAAAGCAATTCATCTTTTTCTTTTCCATTTATTTAACAATCAGAACCAAAAGGCCTGGAATGAAAATTAATTTAAAAATACTCTGAACGCGCTGAAAACAATAAGTGTAATAATGGTGGGGAGATCTGGAGTTGTATTTGTCTACAAACAAGGTCATGGATTGGGTGCGTCGGTTGAGGAGCAGAAGGTGAACAATCTGGTGGAGGCGGCCCTTATTCTTGGATTCCCAACAAGGATAGTAATAAAGGATGTAAAATTGATCAAGGAAAAACCATTTTAAAGACCACTCTGTGAGTAGAATATTTGCTCATTTTCCGGGTAGAATAGAATAAGAAGTTTGAAAGAGAATCCATAAGCTTTTTAAGTCAAGTACCCTTAAACACACTACGCACCTGAGACTTTTTCCATCGGTTGATTGATGGATCTGGACTATAATTTGAACAAATTCAAACTCGACAGATTAATGAGTTGAAATTCAAATTTTTTGAAGTTTAAGGCCTATTAGTGTGATTAACCCTCAGAGGTAAAACTTTTAAACTCAGAATATGTGAGACTTGACTCGGTACAATCACAAAGAAAAAAAGCAATTTAAGGCATCCTCACCAATAACGATTCAGAATAACTATAGCCTCTACTGAAGCCTCGGTATTTAGAAGTTACCTTCGGAGGAAGCCGTTTCATGAGCACCAACAATGTCTGAGAAATCAGATTCGAAAATCGGGGTCCAATGGCAACATACTCCAACAGTCTGCATTAGCAAACAAAGATTAGACAAGAATGCAGAGAATGCAAAACAATCAAGGAATTATTCATCTAGAATCAACAGTAGTTACCTTTCAATGTCATCAAGGATAACTATGCTTAATGGTGACTTATAAGCATCCTCGAATACCTGTCAGAACACGTATCAAATGACATAGCTCAACCCTATGGATACTTTTAATACAAGTTACATCTACTTTAATGTGACCGAAATGCACCTATAAGTTAAAAGACAAGTTCTATGTGGTTATAAACCAGTTATACTTTACAGCGCTCGAAGTTAGGTCGTTAAGGACAAAATATCCATAAGATGAACAAGGTAAACCTGAGATCATTAAAAAGATGTATAGCCAAACTGGAATGAGAGAAAAGGAAGTGAAGAACTACATAAGGGGCAGAAATCAAGGATAAATTAAAAAAATCACGATCAAATGGCTTGGGCATCTCTTGCAAATGATTCATATACCTGAAGCCAATTTTATTGAGGATAAGGCTTAGATCATTGTATCTATGGATATTTTTGGAATCATATAAATATTTTAAGATGGAAACAAGCAAGGCATCCGTTCGAAAGTGTACAAGGGGAACTGGTAGATCAAAAAATTGAGGAAAATTTTGTAGATTACACATGTAACTGGATTATTTCTACTGAACATAGCTAAGCAGTTCAAAGTTAGGAAAAAACACAGAACCTTGACGATCTGAGCACATTTACTTCCTTCGCTAAGCCCAATCATCGTTTCAGCAGATATCTAACAAACAAACAAAATTTAAATCAGGAACATACAAAAGAATAAAAATATGAGAGGAATAAGTGAACACAAATATATAAATGCTCAGCATGAGAACATGAAATCACTTACAATCTTGACATATGGATAATCACTTTCAATACCAACAGTCGCTGCCATCGCAGTCTTACCACTGTCGCAGACAAATAAAATTTAGAGAATTATTGGCAATTAAGACATGGAATCCAAAATAAGACAATATTTACCTGCCACTTGGGCCTTCAAGAAGGCAAGTAACAATAGGGCTTCCTTGACTGACTTTAACTTGTTCAGCCAAGAGCATAGTTCTTCTATATATGTGGTCATGCCGCTCACCACATTCCACTATGCCATTAAGTCTGCGAGACATGATACGTTGATCATCTTAGTTTTCTGCTATGAGAACCTATTATGAAATTTAATGGTAGTCGGATATAAACACAGGAAGGTAAAAGCGCCCAATTAACCACTTATGTGGTGGATTGTGTGAAATATCACATAATCTCCCCAATCAAAACAATAACCATGACATTGTCAAGTCTAAAACATTTCAGACAAGCAGCCATAGAATTGGGTCACATGGTCTGATGGTCATCAGTTAACGCTCCATGGAAAGTAATACATAGGTTGCGCGAGAATTTGATTGACATGCCTCAATATTAAGGGTGTTATTGTAAAATTTCTCTTATAGTAACAGACTTATTGTACCATCAAGTTCAAATTCTCCCAATTAAAAGAAGAGCTCATGATAAAAGAAAAAGGATCTTCTTTGGTTGAGAAAATAAACCTGCAACGCTCAAGGTCATCAGTAGAAGCTCCAAATGCTGGAATTACTTCTCGAAGGGCGTTCAAAAAATCATCCATGGTCACTTTTATGCTCTCCTCATCCACTGGTTTGGTGAGATCATCCAGACTTAGTTGTCTGTTTAAAGCATATGACACTGCACTTTTTACAACACCTTCAAGTTCTGCTCCACTATAATTTTTTGTCCGAGCAGCTGCATAAAAAAGGGAAAGGAATGTTACACAGAGAATTTCATTAGAAAATTAAGAGAGCCATATTGTTCGTTCCTCTCAAACACTCTGAATTCCTAAATTTATGTCTGAACCAACAAAAGGAGAAGTCTACATATATTAGAGGTTATATGATAAAGAGGCTTCCGTTCATAGTAGTTATTTACATCTATGCTTGTGCCACAAACCTACGGACCAGTAAAACAGAGGTAGGGGTGGGGGCTGATTTTAAACTAAATAAAGATACAAACCTCTCGACATGATCACAACTATAGGACAAGTACCAATTTTTTACTAAGCCTCCTCTCGCAAAGCATGCATTAAATATAAAACCTCCAGGGTTTTGACTATTATCTCACTCTAAGGTCAGTTTTCAGTTTTCAGCAAACATTAGTTCCTTCAAACCAGAAAGAATAGTACACGTATTATACTATTCACAAACATATAATATATGTTAGTTGCACAAAGTATCTGTCAGGGACCACACAACTGGGCAAGGGTATAAATAGTAAGTTTCCAATATATTGCACTGACCATAAATTTATAATTCACGTGACGATATTTGATATATAATTACCTCAAACATATTTAGATGCCATTTGAACGGTTTATTTTACATCAATATTTGTTTACAATGAAAATAAAGACAAAGTTAAACCGTATCATCTTTAAGAATTCACGAATCCATCCCAACTATGTAGTTATGATTGGACAAACAAGGGCAACAACACCCTTACAGGGGACATAGTAACATATAGGATCATATATATTTTGATGGCAGCATTTGGATTAAATAAATCGCATTTTTTACTTTGATATATATTATATTGAGACAAAAAGTTAAAACCGTATCATCTTTAAGAATTCATGAATCCGTCCCAACTATGTAGTTATGATTGGACAAACAAGGGCAACAACACCCTTACAGGGGACATAGTAACATATAGGATCATATATATTTTGACGGCAGCATTTGGATTAAATAAATCGCATTTTTTACTTTGATATATAATATATTGCCTATTTTCCTTCCCCCAAATTTGCTCTCTATGACTCTTGTTTCTTAATGGTTACGAGTTCTTTAAAATAGTGAAAAGTGAATAATTCATCATCCTATGGAAGGCTAGTAATGCCTACTGTGAATTTGTTTTGATTTGTTACAAGAGCAAGGATATAACTTTCTAAAAGCATATAGGATTTGATTTAGTGCTTATTTGGTATCCGTTAAAATGGGTTTTTTTTTTGTTAGTCAACTTTCCTCAAAAAAGGGGCCCACCATTAATCAACTTTCCTCCAAAATTGCCCCTTTTTCTAGTCAAATGTTGCAGCTCCTTCGGAAAACAACAGGGTCATTTTCTCCCTATTCTTTCTCCATTTGTCAGTGTGGCCAAAAATTGAAATACCAAAAACCCATTTTAATGGGTACCAAACAAGCACTTATATTGATAACTTTCAAAAAAGAAGATAGCAGTCTGAACAAGAGAACTGTTTGCTACTTGACTTCTGAACCCAAATGGCTGGTATAAAAAGCAATTCGCAAAAATATTGGTGCATTCTTTACTCTTTAAACTTAAAAGAAGTGAATGGAAGAACCAAAATTTTCCAGTTTGAAATAGGAAACCGGAAATGAAAATTTCTTCCCCACACCCATTATCCATCACACTTTTCAGAGCATTTGATGCAGAAATATTGAAATATTAGGAACTAAGTAGTAACTAATGACCCATCAGCAGATGATGTAACATGGAAATCACATACCAAGTTCTTGCAAGTTTACATCTGGAGCAAGAAAAGAATTTTCTTTCATCTTGTTTGTATGAATCTGGAGAATTTGTAGACGACCATTCTCGTCAGGAAGGCTAATCTCCACTTGGACTTCCAGGCGTCCAGGCCTGAAGTGTGAAAAAGATATATTATTGCATATTAGAGCAGTCATTTTATAAACTTAAAAACATATTATTGCATTGTAAATTAATCGCTTTAAAAATGTGAGCAACTTCAATCGGCTAATGGCAATGATACCACCTTTAGCAGCAGAAACTGAAATGAAAACAAGAAATTATAGTTACCTCAGAAGTGCTTCATCGAGCAGATCTTTCCTGTTTGTCATTCCAATGAGCAAGACATTATTCAAGGCCTCCACACCATCTATCTAAAGTACAAGTAATCATCAATTAGTCAATGGTGTGAACCATCTAAGAATAGCATTCAGATCGAGTTAAATCTTCCTGCTGACTACAACAGAAATCATTAATATACCTTTGTAAGGAGTTGGTTGACAATGCTATCATGTACTCCAGTTCCATCTCTAGTTGAACCTCTAGACTGAAAATCCAAATGGAAGCATTAACTGCATATTTGATTAAGTTATTTAAACAATAAACTTGTTGATTGGAAGCAGACAATTGTATAAATATCACACTAAATAGGGCAATATTCTGCTTGCAAAATCACAATTCCCAAAAAAAATTTTGCTTGTAATAATTGTAAGAAAGTACTACCTAGAAAGACTTGTAGATTACTAGCACAAGAGAAGAAGCTTTTATAAAATTTCTTCTGAAAAGAAACTCAGTGAACACAACTTAGTAAATGGGTGCTGAGTAATATTTGGACATAAATTGAAGAAAACTTTCAAATGCTTGGATCTCGATTCAACATTAAGCAATTGAATGTTGGCAGCCATTAAATTAAGAATAAAAGGAAGAAAACAATAAGGTAGCCAACCTATCACCACAATGTCAATAACCTACGTTTCGAAAAGTAACCTTTTGATGCACAACATACTGTTCTGACTATCAAATATACAAATCAAATCATACCCACAGTCAACTTGTGTTAGGCAATGGCAACAACAGTGTCAAGTGAAGTAAAGTAGCCATTATCAAGAACAAACAGAATGCAATCATGCCATAAACGGTAGAAATTCACTTTCTGACGTCCTACCTTACAGATTGCATCAATTTCATCAAATATGATCACATGCAAGTCGCTTTCGTCACCTGAAAAGATGAAAATGAACAAAATTATGCCAAGGACACAACATTTTGAGCAAATTTTCTCTGTAAGATCATTACCTTTGGCTCTCTGATCTTGTTCAGCGTCAGCAAATAAATCACGCACATTTTTCTCAGTTTCACCAACAAATTTGCTCAACACTTCAGGTCCATTGACAATCTAGAATTCCAGGTCATTATGCAAATTTTATGTAAAAACAGTAAGTAGGAAGTTAATAAAGAAAAGAGCACAGCATTGACATCCAAATGTAAACAAACCAGGCAAGGTTGGGCAACCTCTAAACATCATAGCTAAGTATCAAGGACATCAACAATTTTTCACAGACCACACAATGATCCTAAGAAAGGTATACCATATTAATCGAATCAGAGTGTCCCAGAAAAATATTTGCTTCAACGGTAAAATAAACATAATATGTCAAAAAAATAAGCCGCAATACCCAGCAAGAGACTTGTCACTCATTTGAAACAATTTTCAATGAATTTGCAGTATAAACAAAACTAAGCAAGACTGTACAAATTCTAGATAAATTCAAATGGTGAATCAATTGGATTTCGTAAATGTACTAGAGGAGCAACTTGCAGATATGATGTGAAAACTTAAGATCTTATAACTGAGCTGAGATTTAGCATGAGATCTTCTTCTAGCACCACTTGATCCTAAACAAGGTAAAAGGAGAAACAAAAACATAAAAAGTGGAACTTGGGATTGAAACTGAGACATCTGATTCTCTGTTCAAGAACTTCCAAGCATTTTTTTGGTCCTTTATCCTCTTATCACTTATTCTTACTTTATTTGGACTGGACATGGGACTGATTAATGTGCACTTAATTAGTCACACCATTCATTTCCAAACCTCTCAGCAGATCACTCTCTCTGTATGTGAAACTCAACTAAAAACAAAATGCTCGATAATCTCAAAACACTTGCAGAATGAACTTAGTAAGATGGGATGGAAAACAATCTTACATCTGGAAATGAGCGATTAATATCTCAAAATAAAACATAGCAGTATCTTTGAAGCAAATATTCATCTGTGTACCTTTGGATCCTTCCCATTTAACATTTTCCCAATCTGGCGAGCCATTAAAGTCTTGCCAGTACCAGGCGGTCCAAAGAGCAGCATTCCCTTAACGTGTTTGATTCCCAGTCTAAAACATTTAGTCTTATTTCAGTTGCTAAGCCGAGGAGGCAAGTAATTGAATTGTAAATTGACAAATTATGTTTACATCCTAGAGATTACACTCAAAATGGTATAATCACAAAACTTCAGAAAATGTAGACATACTTAGAGGTTACGTGTGGAGGGAAAACTCTAGAGGCAAAAGCCCTTCGAAAAATATCAGCAAACTCCGCACTCAAGCCTCCTATACCCAAAGACTCAAGGTTGAACTCTTTGTGCCTAAAGATGTTGCTGCTAGCAGCTTCACGTTGGTTGACAATCTGCATCAACCCAGTAGAAAAAGCACGTTGATAAGTTTCTCTTTTTAGCACCATATGACATTTGCATGTCAAAAGTGGGCAACTTACAGCCAAATATCGCCCAAAACTGAGAAAAGAAAAAAACTTAACCTTTATTCCGCTCGAATTTGATGCTTCAAAAACAATGTATGTATCAGCTGATATCATCCCTCTTTCGATACTGTTTGATTTTTCTTGTCCCTCCACATTTGCCTGATTGACAGTGAAGATGTACAGATTGCCATGATACTCAAATGTTACCCTTTGACCAGTCGTCATAATCTGCATGTATAAGAGCAGGTTTACTACGTCAACCAAAACTCATTCCAGTCACAACTAGGAAAAAAGAGCAGTCAAAACAGTTTCAATAGTGAATAATGTCATTTCCTCAAAATATAAAATATAAAATATAAAATATCCCAGTTCTATAACAAAATCTCAAGACATGTCTATGAGAGCACGTGTGACCTTTTTTGTGTCTAAGAGAGTAAGAAACAGAATGGTGCTTGACCGTTAAAATGATCTTCAAAACAAATGGTTTTAAACCTTTATAGTTTAGTCATGAAAACAACTGCGACTGATGGATGGATAAAACGAGTGAAAAGTTGGGATTGGACTTTCCTGCTCCTCTATAAATCAATGTAATATGTTGAAAACATATCTTGTATGTTTTATATCCCAAAAGGTTGAAGGCAAAATTTGATAACAGAAGATTTACAAAAATTCATCAATGATACCTCAAATTTCAAAAATATGGCAGGAATCCTAAGTAGAAGAAGTTCCTTTTGTTTTTTGGAAGAAGGGAGGATGGAAATCACATGAAACGTAATATAATATTCCGAGAGCAATGGTCCTCTGAAACTTCTCAAGTTTCAGAATAAATTGAAGCAAGAGGTCTAGATCAATAAAGAGACATTAAGATGGGAGTAAAGGAGCACTGGTGTTTCGGTAAGGAACTGCAAACGGGAATACATTGTGAATAGAAAAGAATGAAATATTTCAGTAAAATCTTAATCTTGTTGGAAGTTATATATATTTAACACTTGATTCATGTAAGATCTATGCAACCAAATACAGGCATTAGTTTTTTTATTGAATCCCTACCATAAGCAGAAAGCTTTACGGATCAAGTGTTGAAATGCTAGGAGGCTATGTAAGTAAAGAACTGCGTACGGGAATACATTATCAATGGAAAGAATGAAATATTTTGGTCAAATCTTAATATTGTTGAATATTAAATATACTTAACAATTGATTCATGTAAGAATAGGCATTAGTTTTTTGTTCTATCCCTATCATAAGTGGAAAGCTGCGCAGATCAGCAGAAGTGTTGGAATGCTAGGAATAACCTTGGGAAAACATCTACGCCGTTAGCAACGGCACCAAAACTTCTACAAGGCTACAGAGAGAGATAAAGATGCATCATTCACCTGGTTAATAAATCTCTTCCGAATCTGCTGAGACAAAAGAACGGCATCCACCTACAAGGTAACATACTTTGTGTCAAGTTGATTGGACAAAAGCACAGGGGTAAATGAACTCTTCATCATAATAGATGATATGCAACACTAATCAATAGGAAATGTACGATAGATTTACAACCCAGGAGTTAAAAAACTTACCTGTTCATCTTTCCCTTTTTTCACAAACTCCAACTCGAGAGTAAGCAAAGCAAGATTGAAATTTTCAGGTGGAGAGAATCTACACTCAGAAGTAAATAACCACAAAGGCATAGATCAGAACAAAATAATATTAACAATTAACAACTGGCACATAAGAAATTAAAACCATCAAACCTGTTGACAGATACTGGGTCGTCAGCAGACACTTTAGCATGGCGACGATGAATGGCATTAAGTGCAATATGGCCATTAGGAATAGCTTCATGGCCAGTACACTGTGGTTAAGGCATCGCAAAACATTACACCGAATCTTAATAATTCATCGTCAAATATGCAGATTACAACTTGGCTATATGCACAAGTAAGCCCTGAGGAAAAGCAATTCATATGTTCTCACTTAAACACAAATCAAGCATTAAAAAAGCCTATATATCAAAATTTTATCGAGCGTCACATTGTTATTCGTGAATCAATCTCACGCTAATATGAAGGATATGTGTTTTCTTGATTGGATCGATTAAGTCATTAAATAACGCACTAGAATTAACTAGGAAAGAGAGACTGAGTTCAACCAAAAACTAAATGTGGATTCAGTCAAATCTCAAACATTCCAACGTGAATTAACAGAATTAGCTTGCCCAAATCAGTCATCTTTAAGCACCTGAATCTGCGTATCGTGCAATCAGATACCTCGGAACATAAACTAAAAATTAGCCTAAAGTTTCAACAAATTTCACATCATTAGCAATTCCAATTTATAACAGTGCTATAACAATTTTTTTTATACAAAATGTGATCGCGTGGTGCGTGGAAAATGCGAAGAAGCAGCAAAAGGATATGTGACGGAAAGAACGAAGGCATCGCCGATAAGAGCGAAGGCGAGCTTGGATCCAGAAACAAGGAAATTGCGGAAATCGGAGGGTGAGACGTAGGCGAAATTGGTGTAGACTAGATCTTTCGCCGGAGTGCTCGTCACGATCATCGTCGGTGACCTTCTGGCCATTTTCTAGCCTCAGCTCGATTTCACTATGGAGATCTATATGCCTGTATAAATCAACTGAAAAAAAAAACTCAAAATTGATCTAATATTGTTAAATTCTTTTTTTTTTTTCTCACTTCTTTTGTGTATGTTTTTCTGTTTTTGCTTCGGTCGTAAGGTAAACTTGGAAGAGGAAAGAGGACTGTTGGAAGAGGTTTCGCGAGCAACTTTTCGAAATGGCGTGTAAAGGGAAAAGTAGCCGAAATAATATCTTGTGTAATATATATATATATATATATATATATATATATATATATATATATATATATATATTTTTTTTTTTTTTTAAAGTATAAAATGTTATAGTATAGCGTTTATCGGTAGAATTCGACCGTAGAAAAATAAATAAAGATTGATAGGAGAAATAAGGTTGAGGTTGAGAAATAAATATTTGGAGAAGAATGGTGAAGATAAAGAGAATTGAAAATTTTGAAGAAAAAATTTGTAGAAGATGAAGACAGATGTATAGTAAATTTTTTGATCAGTAGATAAGAAATTCTTTACGGTTGTGATAACTAGTATACTGTTTAATCGGTGTTATACGATCGTATGATCTAATCTCAAATAAAAAATTTAACAATAAAAATAATATCAGTAAAAAACCCAGAAGAAAAAAAAAAAGATGAAAAATCTTTTATAGTAATTAAAACAAAAAACAAGGAAGAAAAAATCAAATTTATAATTTTAGGATGATTGATTAAGGCGGTGAGTATAGCTTAGAGATGACCGTTTGAAAAAGATGATTGAGGAAATGTTTTGTTTAAAGAGATAAATTGAAGACGTAGTGACAAATTAACACAATCTTTTTTCTTCCTTATAAAGGAGAAAATTTTCTTACGATCGGTGATTATTTGAGAAAATATTTTATGTGGTGGCTCAGTTATAAATTTCCAACATATCAGTGAAAATTGGTACTCACGGGATACAAACATTGGATGTTAAAATTACACATAACTTTCAAATTACTTAAAATAAAAAAGATATAATTTTAAGTAATTTGACGATTTTACTTTCTAATTTTAAGTTACTTGAAAGTCTATATTAATATTTTACATATGAATTTAAATTTATAGATTTAAATAAGTTAGAGATCTAAAACTTCTTTTTCGAAAATTGGGATCTATAATCACACCACTTGAAAAATTGGAACCCAACCCTAAATTCTTTTAAATATTTTTAGGGAAAATTAGGAGCTATTAGGATGGTCTTGGCTCTAACCTTCAAAATAGCGTATATGTGAATTAAGATTTCACGTGTCAGAAATTATCAATTTAGACGGTAAAATCACAAGTGACTTTCACGTAATTTAAAGTTAAAGATTAAATCGTCAAAATACTTAACATATAACTTTAACTAACGTAAAAGTCGTATACAATATTGACATTTACATTGATCTTTTCTTTTACGTAGGCATCCAGATTCATAAAGTTAAATAGATTGGTGATCCAAAATCTTACTTTCAAATGTATCTAACTAAAAACCACGATACTTGAAAGAATTGAAGCCTAATTTTTGTGTATTTTTATTATAAATTAAATTTTTCTTTTTTATTTAGTCAAAATAAATACTAAATCTATCAAATCAACCATATCTAAATTATTAGCTTGTTTGGTAATGAT
Organism: Forsythia viridissima; assembly: GCA_030279155.1. Classification (NCBI taxonomy): domain Eukaryota; kingdom Viridiplantae; phylum Streptophyta; class Magnoliopsida; order Lamiales; family Oleaceae; genus Forsythia; species Forsythia viridissima. The sequence goes on from CM059033.1 coordinate 1,103,297, forward strand.
ATACAAAAATCCCTCAAGGATCTAAGATGTGTGAGGTACGTAATTCACATTCTTATAAGAATAATAATAAATGGTAGCCTGTTCAATTTAAATGAAAAATGACTATTTTAGAGGCCTTGAGATGATAACAATATTTTGAGTAGTTTATATATATATATATGTCAAAGTTTAAATTATAAGTTAAGTTGATTAAAATTTTCATATATACTTTGTATCCATATATTTTGTATGACCTACAATTCACTACCTACTTTTATCTACACATTTAATATGACCTACAATTTATTAACACTTAAAAAGTAATTTCAGTACTACCAAATATGCGCTAAGTTTTGTTATTTAGATATAACTTTATCCAACATGAAGATTAAGGGGGGTGTATTGAAATTGAGACTTTTAAAGACTTTTAAGTATTTAAAAGTTTAGAGGTATTCAATGTAGACTTTTTAAAAATCTCTAAAAGTATTGGTGTATTCAATTGAGATTTTTAGAGACTTTTAAAAAGTCTTTAAAAGTCACGGAGTATTCAATTAAAACTTTGTATGAGTCTCTATAAGTTACGGGATATTCAAATTGAGAAAGACTTCTAGAGATTCTCTATTTATTAGACTTCTAGAGACTTTTGGAGACTTTTTAGTGAAAAGTATATATAGCAAATCTAAAAAAAAGTCTCTCATCTACTGTGAGATTTGTGAAGACTTCAGAATCCCAAAATAAAGAACGTCCATTTTTTTCACTTCTAGGGTTTTTTTGTATCTCTTTCTTTACAGTATTTTGATTAATGTTAGTGGGAGTCAAATTTTTCACTTAATTATTAAAAATTATTCCATGGTAATAGTTTGGTATTGTACTGAAAATCTTTTGTTTTACTTTGATTATTTTATTGATATAATTTAGCCAAGAATTAATTTGGCTAATAGGTCAACAAAATAGGTGTGTCATTATTTGTCTGTTATTTATATTATTATAAACACTGTTAAAATAATTTTGTGCCAAAAAAATGAATCTAGAATATACAATCTTTTATAATTTCTCTTTATTTTAGAGAAATTTTTTTTTTTAAAATAAAAAATGAATCGATCAATACTTATGTATATATACAATAACATAAGTTAACCTACTTTATTAATTTCACAGCCAATAAGAATGTACTAACAATGAGAAATATAATTTACTATTTTGAGTTCTTAATTTTATATGTTGTGGATGATTTGGACATATAAAATAATATTATAGTATATATAAATTTAGCTTAATATTTAAAAAAAAAAGTATATAAAAATTTACAGAAGTCTTTAATAAAAGTCTACAGAAGTTTAAAGACGACTTTTATAAATTCCAAACAAATCTATAAAAATCACTTAAAAGTTCACAAATTCCACAAAAGTCACTCACTTATAGAAGTCTATAAAATTTTTTAAAAATCTCAATTGAATACACCCTCCTAAATAAAATTAACCATATAATTTGTTATCTTTGAAGAACAATTAATATAGGCTTGTTTGATTCAAATAAGAACTAGTTGATTATGTGGAATTTATCTAACCTACATAAAGCTCGATCTCAAACAAGTTATCTTTTCATGTATGACTAGACTTGTTCGCATAGGAATCACCTATTCCAACATTTGAGAGATTGATATGTAATAATGGAATGCATCAGTCTCGATATCTCAATTGATGGAGTTCAAAAATAATTTTTTTTATGAAATTTTGAAAAAAGTTGGTAAAATGTATAATTAAAAAGTTGTAGTTCTTATGAAATATTTGGTTGAAAATGAATTTGAAGAAAAAAAAAGGTTAAAATAAATTAAACCAAACATGCTCTAAGTTTTCTTGACAATGTTCTTAAATACAGTTTTTATTTTGCATTTAGAAAAATATATGTACTCTTTTTTTTTTCGCCAGAATTTTATTCTCTACAGAATTTTGCTTAGTAAAATTTTGACAATGCATATTTTTTGTGTGATGGATATCCAAAGTGGAGTATTGTAAACTCTATAGTCGATGAATATTTATATCCTCCATGCTATTTACCCTCAAAGGTTATAAGTTCATAATCCCCTTATGCTTCTAAAGATTACAACTTCCTTGACCCCTTGAGTTACATATTTGTATTCATTTTCTCCCATTTTATGAGATGTACACCGCATGCAATACAAGTTAACATAGTTAGCACCACGTGAATAGCATATGCAATTAAAATGACGATTTTGCTTGTATATGTGTTTTGGTAGCACGTTCGTGTATGACTGTCCTAGCATGCCAAATAATACATGAATTACTTTGCTTTCCTTTGCGTTGAGGTTGTATAATAACCACAACTGCATAAAAGTGAAAATGACAAAAAAATAAATTGAGACATTTTATAATACTTTGTCTACAGTGATTATTAGAAAATATAGAGAACATAAAAGTTAATTTATACATTATGTATTTTATTTTTAAACGAAAATAAAACGATAAATTAAAATATGAAGAACATAGTTGGAACTCTAATATTTGTAATTAATAAACATATAACTTAATTAAATAAAAGTATTTGTATATTGAGTTTGTGACAAAATTATTTTTTTATAAAACAATAAAATAAAAATTTAAATTTTAAATAATATAATTACTTAATAATAAAAATAATAATTTTATTTGACATGTTTATTACTAAAGTGTTAATTCAAAAAAAAAACTCATTAGTTTTACTTAATTTTTTATAAAATCTAAAAGTATTGGATTTATTTGCACATTTTGTAATGATTAGGAATCTACATATAATTTCTTCTAATTAACTAATGCCATAAAAGTCTTTTTCATCCCATAATGACCAATTTCGCATCAAAACACATAGGTTAGGGACATGTACGGTAAAAATAAACGTTATAGACCTATTCCACACTAAGGAGTAAAGGTCAGGGACTATTTGCGCCAAAATTTCAAAACAAATTGATGACTAATGGCACAATTGGATGTATTCGGTCAATAGGGACAGTTTTGCAATTAAATGCATAGGTTAGGAACCTCTTAACAAAAAATGAAAGATTAGGAACCAAAATCGCACAAAGTGCATACGTTAGGGACCATTTGCACCAAAATCTCTCAAAAAATTGTGGTTCGATTTAAGTTGTAATGGCATAGTAATAGTGTAGTTGTGATAGTGGAGTTGCGGTGAGGGCGTGGTGGTTTCATTCGTTGGTGAGAATGGAAGAGATTGCCATTTTTATTTTGAATTCTTTTTTTTTTCTTAATTTTGTTGTGAATTTTTTATTTTTGATTTTTTTAATATTTTAATTAAGAATAATAGAATACAATTTTGTCTTTTTTAATTTTTAAATATGCTAGTCAAATGAGTTGTCCGACCAAAAAATAAATAGAAACCATCCATTTGGATTATTAGTAGTGCAAATTTTCCAAAGGTTGTAGGCACATTTGTCTAAAAAAATTAGGAACAAATTTACCGACGACGTGAAAGATTGAGAACTTTTATTTACTCTAAAATTTAATAATCTTTTGATAAATTTTTTAATAAAGATTATAAGCAGTAAATATTACAAAATATGTGTATAAAAATGAATAAAAAATATAAATTCGAAAAAATATGTGGATAAAAAATAAAATTTAAACAATTTATAAATACTTATAAGCACTCTAAATATGTTATTAATAGACCAAACATAAATATAAGTTTAAAAGTTGGTGAGAGGAGAGGGAGAAAAAGAGAGAGAATAGTTTCACCGTATATATCATAAAAAGTAAAAAAATATTAAAAAAAATACTGTTTTACTATTTTTTAATCTAAAAACAATGTTTTTATTTTTTATAATACTTATTGTTAAATTTAGATCATTTTCTCACGTAATGGAGATACTCTAAGCATTCCATTAGTTATGCATCAACATTCGAACAAAAATATTTGTATACATCAAAAACCCTAAATTCAACGGGGTAAATGTATTAAAAAAGGACAAATTTTAGCAGATAGTGCTGCAACCACTTATAAGTCTTTTTTTGATTGACACCCCTTATCTCAAGTTTTGGATCAAAATTCATTGACACAAATAGTTCATGGGAGAAAATTGAGTTATGTTACATTTAAAATTTAAAATATTGAAAAGTGATTATAAAATTTTAATATAAAATAAATTATTTGTTACAATTTAAATGCACACAAGAAACCAATTATGGGAAAGTGAACCTGACAAAGCCCCATAAAACACCTAACCCCGTACCCGGAATGGAAATGATGGATTTCTGGACTCTTTGCGTGTAGTTCAATACTTGGACCAACATCTTTGTCAATCGGTCACATTATTAATGTCATACTCTCTAAATACAACAAGCATCTACGCCAAATCACTCAAATTGTTGACCCCCTTCTTGGACGCCCCTGATTTGTTCACTTGTACACAAAGAAATCAACAAAAATCCCTTCCTCTTTGTTGGATCAGTAATCGAGTGGAATCTAATAATACAAGGATTTCTCATTAAAAATAAAATAATATTATCTATTATTAATAAATAAAATTACCGATTTATATGATATCGAATCTTTCATTAATTTCTAATAAAAGTGTAATGCATTTTAATGAAAAAAAAAACAGTAAATCCGGAGTCTCAATACCACCATATGACATGTTCATTTCTTTTTTTTTTTTTTTTGATCGAAAATGTAAATATGTATTAAGATCAAAAAGGCTGTACAAGATCACTGGGCATTCCCAGGAAATGAAAGAACAAACAAAGCGTGAACTAAAACGCCAAAACTAGAGACGGGTCTCTATTACATCACGAGGTGATAACAAAAAACACTGGGCAATCCCAGGGAAAGCACAAAAGTTGTCGATGACAAACTATGCTGGAGGGGAAATGTGGAACAAAACATTAGGATACAAAGAAAACATAACTTTGTATACATGTGTTTTGATTCTCTTAATGGTGTTATCCTCAACTGGTTTGAGATTTTCAAATAACCATCTGTTCCTAGCAATCCAAATATGGTAGACTGAAGAAGCCAATGCAATTCTCTTAACTTTGCTCTGCCAAGATGTCCCTTTTGCTTCTTTTTTTATCCATTTTAGTGAACTTGCGATAGTGGACATAGATCTTTTGATGCCGAGCCACAGTCTAATCTCGTCCCACACAGTAGCGCTGAAATTGCAATGGAAAAAAAGATGGTGGACAGATTCCTCAAGTTGCCCGCAAAAGGAGCAGTTCCTATCAATGTCCAAGTAATGAAGTTTATCCTTGGTTAGCAGTTTACCCTTAACACTCAGCCAAAGGATAAATGAATGCTTCGGAGTGATAACATTCTTCCATACATCGCTGGCCCATACTTTAGGAGTTCCTTTCGGCCTGAAGTAATCATAAGAGATGGGGATAAAAGACTTGTTACCCAAATCCCAGCCGGCAATTCTGGAAATGGCAGCAGTGACGCTCCCTTCACGGCTATAAATAAGATCTTTGATTGCAAGGAATTGTTTGAACAAAGGAGAATCATTCTTCGTTGGACAACGATCCCAGATGGAGCAGTTCCTTAGGTAAATATGATGCACCCATTTAACCCAAAGTGAGTCTTTTTTAAGGTGAATATTCCATAGGGATTTAGAAAGCAAAGCTGAGTTCCAGCACTTCAAATCCCTGAATCCCAGCCCTCCTTCGGATTTAGGAAGGCAGATATCGGCCCAAGCAACTAACGGTCTCTTATAGCCCCAAAGGAAATTCCTACAAAGACGGATTATTCTTTCAACAACAGTGGCTGGAACGGGCAGAATGGACAGCCAAAAACAGTGAACCCCTTGAAGAACTGAACGTATAAGTTCTGTTTTTCCAGCATAAGACAGCGAAGCTCCAGTCCATAAATTAATGTAGGCTGCAATTTTATCGATGAATGGTGCATAATGAATTACCTTCAATCTCTCAGCGGCAAGGGGGATTCCAAGGTATCGAAAAGGCATTCCTGCGACTGGAAAAGAAGTCAAGTTCTGAATTTCCAATAGGTCCTGACCCACAATTCCAGCAGTATACAAAGCAGATTTGAGTGCATTCGCTCTAAGGCCTGATCTGTCCCCGAAGTTGTTTAGGCAATCCATAAGAATCTGGACCGAGATAGGGTCTCCCCTTGCTGCGAGAAGGAGATCATCCGCAAAAGCAAGATGCGTGATATGCAAGTGACCGCACTTAGGATGGAAGTTGAAATCAGGATTATCCGTCTTAAGTTTCAATAATCGCGAAAGATACTCCATGCATATAACAAAGATGAAGGGGGACAAAGGGTCTCCTTGTCTAAGCCCTCGTTTACCTTTGAAATGACCGGACATGATACCATTAATTGAGATAGAGTACGAAGTCGTAGAAACACATTCCATAATCCAATTGATGAAGGTCCGAGGGAATCCCAATCCGTGCAAGGTTAGTCGAATGAATCGCCAATCAATAGAGTCATAAGCTTTTCTCAAATCAATCTTGAGTAGGCATCTCGGAGAGACCCTTTTCCTGTTGTACTGCCTCAGAAGTTCCTGTGCAAGGTGGATGTTTTCAGTCATGCTCCTCCCTTTGACAAAAGCGGATTGTGCTTGATCCACCAAGTTCTCAAGAATCGGAGCCAACCTGGAAGCCAGAACTTTGGCAATGACTTTATACGTGACATTGCAACATGCAATGGGTCTGAAATCTTGAACCGAAGAAGCATGGTTCGATTTGGGGATCAAGACAATGTTAGTGTGATTAATCTGTTTGAGGAGAGAAGATGTGGAGAAGAATTCCTTTACTGCTTCACAGAAATCATCACCTAAAATATGCCAAGATTTTTTGAAAAAACAAGAGGAGAATCCATCCGGTCCTGGAGACTTATCTTCTCCAATATCAAACAAAGCTTCCTTGATTTCTTGAGACGATATCTGCCTAACCAGTATCTCCGACTGTTCAGGAGAAACCATGGGACCATTTGCCAACACTTCAGGTTGTGGGTCTTCGCATAAGCTGTCCGTTCCCAGTAACTCTTTATAAAAATTGAGGAATTCATCAGTCACTTGTTGCTGAGAAGTAGTCCAACTGCCATCTAGTTTCATAACCGCTGTGATGTGGTTGCGTTTGGCATTCCTCTTAGCCATAGCATGAAAGAAATTGGTGCATTTGTCATTGTCTTTCAAAAATCTGCTTTTAGCTAGCTGAAAATAGAATTTCCGTTCAGATTCTGCTAGGAAAATAGCTTGTTTTCTGAGAATGCCAACTTGAAGCTGAAGTTCAGTATTGGTCGGCTGATCATGGAGCTGTGACTGGGCATGTTTAAGAACAAGCTTTGCATTTTCGGTCCTTGAAGAGATGTGGCTAAAGTGATATTTATTAAGCAGACTGAGAGGGCCCTTAAGGCTTCTGGTTTTAGTGCACAGGCAGAATTGCTTAGTCCCCGAAATATCAATATCCCAGATGGATTTTACTAAATCGTCAAAGTCTGTATGAGCAGCCCACATATTACAGAATTTGAAGTGTTTCCTACGAGTCTGAGGAAGGTGGAAGAGCGAAACGACACAAGGAGAATGGTCAGAGAAACAGCTTGCTGGAGGGAAGAAGGCTTCAGCAAAGTACCCAGCATTATGCCAACTGCAATTAACCATAGCTCTGTCAAGCTTAGTCCAAACTGAATTATTATTCCACGTGAAGTAGCATCCAGCAGATCTAAGATCAGATAACCCAGCGACGAGGCAGCAGTTAGAAAAATCTTGGATCTCATATGGAGAAACTTCAGCACCATTAGTTCTTTCTTCGGCAGTAAGAACATTGTTAAAATCTCCCAGAAGGAGCCAGGGATTAGAGAACTGGATGCTATGTTCTTTGATGGAATTCCATAATGGTCTTCGATTAACAATTGAATGCAAACCATAAACGAAACTAACTTGGAAGGAGATAGAAGATACCTTACAAGTAGTAATGCAATGAATAACTTGTGGCTGGGAATCAATAACTTGTAGAATGACCCTAGCTGGATTCCATAAGATTAGAATTCGACCACCATCATGCAAATGAAAGTTATTGACTTGTTTCCAACCCAAAAATTTATTCCTCATGACCCGATCGATCTTGTTAGTATTGAGTTTAGTCTCAAGAATGCCAAATAGATCAATGTTTTGCTTTCTAATAAGGTCCCTGACCTCATTTTGTTTTAGGGGCATGTTGAAGCCCCTAATGTTCCAACTAGCACACTTCATGATGATATTAGAAGGGACGGGCCCTTCATTTTATCAATAGAAGATGATGATGGACGTTTCTGAACAAGAATGTATTCTCCGCTGGTAGAATGGGACCTAACTGATCCATTTCTCTGAAAACCTTTAGAAAGGCTGTGCTTCGAGGATGAAGGAGTATGCTTGTTAGCTTGCTTATCTTTCAAAGTAGTATTGCGTTTCTTATTCCTGGAAACAGTCTTAAACGGTTCCTCAACTTCAGTACCACGAGAATGATCCTCAGGATGATTATTATTCTCCAGATTTTGCAAAGGAGGCTGTTCCATATCCGATGAGGGCTTATCCAAGTGAGTCTGTATCTTATCAACAATCTGAGAGGCTGTATCATTATTCTGATTACCCTGCACCTTATCAGCAATATGAGTATCTTCCGACACTTGTTCCTTTCCTTTGATGTTTTCTGAATTTTTGTTAAGGCTGCAATTCAAAGAGGAGTGGCCAAAAATTCTGCAAGAATTGCAGAATTTGGGTTCATGTTCATAGAAAATAGGTTGAACAATCAACCCTGTAGGAAGCTTGATGTGGACCCTTCGAACCAGTTGGATAGAAGCGTCAACCTCAACGAGAACTCTAGCATATGAGAGTCTCTCCATCGAAACAGTTAATTTATCCGTGGAAATTGGTTTGCCCACCATAGAAGTGATCTTACTAAGGGCTCTTGGATTCCAACATTCAAGTGGTAGACCCGGAAGGGTGATCCAAACCGGCATATTACTAATTTCTTTATCATTAAAATGGAAGCATTGGGGCATAATTTTGAGCATAAGCGGTCTGCCATAAACAAAATATGGCCCAGAATTAAGCACCAACATTCTGTCATCTTCGCTTCGAAACTTGAAGATGAGCCAGCCACTTTCATGAGGGAAATACGTGTTCATTTCTTTCTTCTACAGTCCGAAAGAGAATAGCCCAGATTTTGGATTAAATTAACAGACCTCGCCATAAAAAGAGAAAATTGGTGAAAATGAAAACATTTACTAGCGGAATGTAACAGTGAATTGATCAATTGGAGGATGATTCCTTGACCAAATGGACCTCCGTCTTGAAAAGAAGAAACGACAGAGAATCAATGGAGAAATACAAGAAACCACCAGGCGAATATGTCACGAACGACCCGAAACTCTTCCCCACCACACAGTGCCATGCCGGCCCATACACCGAGTCAAACTCCTAATTACCCATCATCATCAATAAACAAATCAACATACAGAGAGAGAGTCTAGATAGAGAGAGAGAGAGAGAGTGGCGGAATTAATATACCTTTTTGAGGGAAAGGGCGAGAGGGGTGGGGTTGGCGCGGTGTTGGGTGGAGCCGAGCAGAGACCGGGCGTGGCGGAGGGCACGTTCTTGCATGGTGAATGGCATCTCGGCTGATCTCAGCCGTACGTTGAGGCTGATTGCTACGGCAGCTAGCTTCACTTCTTCTGGTGAATTGCCGGCCAATACGGTGGCTCTTCGTCTATACGGCGGCGGAGGTGGCTGCACTTGCATTACCTGCTTTTGCTTCTGTTCATAGTGATTTTGCGTAACCTCCATTAATGGTCATGCACAGTGGAAGAAACAAAGGAGGTGGTTGAGAGGGAAACTCAAACTTTTGACTGTGGAATGTAGAATGTGGACTCACAAGTCGTGTGTGTATTTGTATATATATATGTAGAGAGAGAAATTAAGTGGAGTTGTTGGAGGAGGAGGCTGCACCTTTGAATTTTGATTGACTACAAATAAATAAATAAATAAATTTAAAGACAGAAAAAATTGAGTGGAATACTTGTTGTAAAATAAATAAATATATTTATTTGTTTTTATTATATTTTTAAATGAAATGATTCAACGTGTCGTAATTTAAATAGTGAGAATTAAGGATAAGAATAAAATTGAAAACAAAACTTATTGAATCTCGTAGTTTGAATTTTAATATTTAATGTCTTCTTCCAGTTAAATTTCCAAAACCGTTGTTGATATGCTTGAACCAGAGTCGAACAAAATTCTCCCAATTTCTCACCTGCAAAAATTACGAGTAAGTCTACTTCAAATTTATTCAAAGTGAAATTCACACAACTTTTTGTTACTCCCCCGATTCCAAATAATACAAAATGCCCACATTACTTAATATCGTTGTGATTGACTAAGTAAATTTATCCCGCTTTTAATTGCTTAAATTTTTGGACGAGCACGTGAAAAGAATTGGGACGGGTGGAAAATGTGTAATTTATTGAAACGTGATTGGTTGAGACATTTCATGCAAAAATTGGTACTATAGAAAACTTTATTCACTCTTATTTTCTTGCTTTATGGTGACTTCACGAGGAACGCATGGAAATAGCACGGCAAGGGTGTGGGATATTGGGTAGGCCACCTTTCTAATTTTGTATTTATTATTATTATTTAATTTTGCCCCATCAATACAAACTTTATTTCATACATGAAATTTGTACCAATTAATTGCAAGGTAGAGGGAAATTGGGTTTGTTTGATTTCACTTAATATTTTGTTAAAAATTTAAAATTAAATTTTCAACAACACATATTATCAATTTTATCAAATTTAATCAAAATCAAACACACTTGAAATATAATTGTGAAATTTATAGTATTAGTTTATTTTAATAATACAAAAATGTTTACGGTAAACTGAGCTCAAAAAATTAAACCAAAGCAATTTGTTAGAAGATAAGAATAGAGAGAGGATGAATTGAAATTTATAATTTTGGTCCAATCTATTCAAAATTACATTTGTACCCTCCATTTGTAACATTATTATCAACTTATATTATACTGCTTGTTTTGCGGTGGAATCCGATTGTAGCTCTATTATGATAATGAATTGACGCGGTGAACAAATTTTGGAGATGGTCGATAGATGAAGGTGATTGACTGTGGAAAATGGATTGAGATTATGATCAAATGTTGGAGATGGTTTATTCAAGAAGATGATTAAAAAGCAAATTTTGGAGGAAATGAAATTGAAGACGTAGTAATAGCGTGACACACGGACGTTTTTTTTTTTTTTTTCCCCATAACAGAAAAAACTCGATACGATCGTGATTAATAACTTTTCACTTGTGAGGATTCTATAGACTTTTTAACAATGTTTTAATATCAGTAACTTTTTTGAGAGTACACTAATAAGTTGTTTTTATTAAATTCTAGAAACTATTAAAATAATAATTAAATAAATTCGATGTTATAGTAACAATTATCATGTTAATTTTCTGTAATGTCCCGTGAAATGATAAATTAAAATAATAAAATTAAGAGACATGTGAGTTGATAACAACATTATTCAAATCAAGATTTTAATGTAATTATTTGTGATTGTAGTGAAATCATAGTCCATGTATTAGAAAACCATGTAAATTCCACATTTGTATTTGGTGTCATTTGTGAGATTAATGGTTTGTTTGATAAAGAACTAAAGATTTAAAAAAAAAAAATTATAAACAGTAAGTCTTATACGGATAAAAATTGTGAATTCTACAAAATGTATATATAAAAATTATATTTAATCAACTTATAAACACTTACAAATATAAATATGATAACAATCCAACAAGACAGGGCCAGCCGGCATAGAGCGGGCTCCCCATGGGCCATACCACTAAAGGATGGAATTTTCACAAGTCGGGTAGCTATGCTCGGGACGGCTTAGCCTTTTATTTTTATTTTTTTTTGATATCCAGGTATCTTAATTTTGTCAGATTAAATCCTAGACCTCCAAGACCCTTGCCCCTAGAACCTTTAGCATATTTTAAAACCACTGTGTGAATGGTGAAGGTTAAGACATTTTTTGGTAGAATTTTCAGTTTGAACCCAGTTATATCTTCTTTAAAGTTGCATTCGACATGTAATGTTGCTAAACTCAAATCCACACTGGGTCAAACATTTTGTTCTACAGAAGTTCAAACTTGACTTCAAGTAAATATTGCTCGGAGTATAGTTGAGTTGGACAAAATGGCTCATAAGTTTGTTTTCTAACTCCATTTAAAATTGAGGTTGACTTGAATGAATTGTAATTTATGTGGAAATTAATAGTCATGGTTGAAAAAATTCAGAATGATACAATTCAATATCAAAGAGCGATTTAATTTTTCTGTAAACTCGCGTAAATTTTAAATTTTTTTTTTATTTTATGTAAATTTTTAAATTATTGTGTTAAGTTAAAATTTTAGAAATTCAGATTTTAGAATTTAAGTGTTGCTATTTGTTATCGCCGCACTACGTCAACTCTGAAGTAAATAAAGTTTGATAAATTTATTTTATGTTTAAGAACGACGTAAGAAACTTATATTTAAGAAATTTTATATTTGTTTCATTTAAGAAAATTTTTTATGTTGAGTTGAAATTATTTTTTGTTGGAAATGGAGTTTAATTAAGTTGGATTTGACAAATTTTGACTAAATAATTGAGGGTTCCGTTAACCAATTGATGTGGAACTTTAGTTTAGCACGGTCTACTCCGTGAGTAGATGTTCATTGTATATTTGGTTGTACAAAATCATTTTCGGGTGAAGGAGAAATTATAGCCAAAAGTTGACACATTAAACTTAAAATACAAAAAGTAAATTGGAGAAAAAGTGAGAATCTTGTCCCTCATAGGAAGATGAATAGTATCTTTATCTATTCATATAACCCAAGATTGGAATTAGGTTTGGACCCCAAAAGGTACCACAATTATTTGGAAGGGGAGAGACCTAGACCCTATTGGGTTCGGTCCAAAGCTCACACGCCCACCGGCCGGGTTAGGGCCGAGCTTGCAGGTTGTGAGTATCGAGATTGGGCTTAGTCCAATATAAACTTTTTGGACAAATAAATTAAATAGTTATTTAAGTTATTTAATTATCATTCCAATAAATTATCGGCACGTGGTATCATTAGATTGCAACACGTGTCTTAGAAGTTTCCAAATTCTGTCTCAAAAGACACATCAATTCAGACACAACTTTTCTTTTGGCATTCTTTAAATAAGTCCCTCTAGTTTCAAATTGGCACATGAAAATTAAAATTCGAACTACAAAACATATAATTCTGCACCATGCATTTCTGCATACTGCCTTCATCTGTCCTTGCATTTTAAAGAGAGTATTAAACACTTTTCGGTTCGCTGTTTCTTGAGGTTTGAAGTGTTACTACCGCGAGAAGGATCGTTGTATCTTGGGAGACGTTTGCCATCCAACTGTGAGTACCTGTGTGGGGCAATTTCGTCTTAAAGACAAAGAGTTTACCTCTTGCCTCGATCCAACATTTCTGTCGTTTTTAATTTCTGCACTTTGTTCAAGTAAGTTATTTTCCGTGCGTTAATTTTAGAATATAATTTGCACTAATAATCCAACATTTTTTAGTGGATATTTAAATTTTTTTGCACTATAAATGTTAGAGATGGCAAACAGACCGGACCACCCGTCGGCCTGTCGGCCCGGACCCATCGAAAGACGGACCCGGTCCCGGACCGAGCCGTAAATTGACACACGGGCTGGCCCGTGGACTAGTCCGTGGACCACGGACTTGGCACGTGGTCCAAATGGGACCAAATTGATCCCTAGCTTTAAGTTAGGGACCAAAAATTGCAATTAATAATTATATTTCCATATATTTTTTTTAACTTTACAAAAAAATTAAATTTTATGTGCGTCCGCGGCTCGGCCCGTGTGGCCTGCGGACCACGGGCCAGTCCGAACCCACATTTTTTACACAGGCCCAGCTTGGCCCGTGACAAGGGCTGAGCCGGCCCGACTCGACCCATTGTCATTTCTAATAAATGTTATGAAAAACGTGACCAAATTTTATAAAATTTTATTTTAGTCTTCGAAATTAACTTAAAAGATAATAGAAACCCACTTAATTGGACTATTCATAATTGGTACTTCAAACATGGTTCCACTAAGTTAGTACTATCTAGAACGTGCGAAGGCGGCAAGAAATGAATATATTTAGTTTGCTTTAGATCTCGAGCAGTCAATTAGCCATCGTGTCGATATCCATAGGTAGCGCGTATTAGGACGATGAATTACGGGTTTATGACAACAAGATGTTGGTTTTAATTATGTGCTTACCATTTTTTGAAAGTGGAGGTTAGAGGATCAAACATCATGCACATCAAATAGCTAAAAATATATTTGATATCTATTGCATACTTAGTTAAGATTAATGTTACATTTCATTTCAGAAAAATGATAGTATATTAGAGGTTAGTATTCCATCGGAATGAACCACAGATACAGATAAATTAGCTAGAACAATACAGATAGATTTTGATGGGTTTGTACTGATAACATATCTACATGCTATAAATACGAGGGATTTTGATATTATCTTAAAAATGAATTGGGCGCTACCATTGTATATTCTGATGAGGAAGTAATTCGAAAACCAAATAGAGTAGTTTACTGTGCAAATTGATTTTTTCACTTCAAAAAGAAGTTGAAAAAGTAATTACTAGCAGACCAGAGACATTAAAGATTGAGAAACCTGGTGCACTCAAAAAATATTAAAAATAAGTCGAAAATTTTTGGAAGACAGAACAAAGACGGGGACATAAGAGCATCTCCAATGCTAGACATCTTCTAAAAAGTCTATGTGGCAAGAGAGAGAAAAGAAATGGGGAGAGATATTGTAGAATGAGGAAAGAGAAAAAAAAAAAAAAGAGAGAGAGAGACACAATGTAGCAACATTTATTGTAGAAGGTGTCTAGCAAGCCTTCTAGAAATGGACATTCTTTTGAACAACCTTCTACAATAAATGATGCCACATTGGTTTTGTCCCCTCCACCTCATCGCCACATCATCTAGACATTCAAAATAGAAGCTACTATTAGAGATGCTCTAAGGGGAACTAGACATTTTGCTTTTCGAGACAACTTGCCAAACTCATTCGAAACGGCAAGTGAGCAGCACGTGACCACGATTTTTGCTGAACAATCGCTGCTCCATTCACCACTGATCTCCAATAAAAAGTCCCATTACCAGACAAACGTCACTCCACCTGTCCACCACAAACCCCCCACACACAAAACGCTCTTTCGCTTTATTTTCATTTCCTTTCTGCTGTGAGTTTATAGTTTGTGATTTTTGCAATGGCTGGTGTGTTGGAAACTCTAACTGTCCCGCGCGCCTCCGCTTTCCCGTCTGCCTCCTTCACTACGGTTGCCGGAGCCTCCGTTTCTCGCCACAGCTCGATCATATTCTCTCAGTTCAGAGGCCTCAAGATCCAGCAAAATCGATGCGTCGCATCTCTGGGTTCTACTACTAAATTTTCTCGCCGTGGAAGTCGAATTGTTTGTGAAGCTCAGGAAACAGCAGTTGAAGGTCTGAATATTCTTCTCTTCTTTTTTCACTTGTTGCAGAAAGGTTTTTAATAACATTGGAAATTAAGTTTCTACGGAAAAAATTTCATATCGCATGAATTAATTTTAGTAATTTGTACTTGAATAGGAGTTCAATTGACAACGATTCTTAACAATCCATTTCAATACAATACAAAATAATTTACTAATTATTAGTCAAAATGTCAATGTACCTAAGAATTAATAGTGATAATCGTTTTCGTTCACTGTTAAAATTGTCATTAGTATTTTAGAAAATCCTCTTCCCCTTCCACCTGTTCCTCAATCCAATGAATATCATGCCGCGACCTCATATTGACCTCTGCCCTTAGTGCCCTACTACATCATTCGTTTTATTGAGCATTGGTAGTAGGGTTCAAAGACTTGCTCTCAGTTTCACGGGTATTGAAAACTTCTGGACATAGGAGTCGATCATATTCTGTGGGCAGTGGATCTGAATACCTGCTCAGAGCATGTGGTGAAGGTCTGTTCTTTCACAAAAGGCTTGAAAAAATGAGTTCAACCCTAATTGAGTGGTCTCAACTTGGTCTAGTTGGGGAAATGGACCTTTAATAAATGAACTTAATCCTAGTCAAGCAAATCTCAACTCTGGTCGAGTTGGGTTTTTGGTAAAATTGCTCAACTCAACCTCCTTCTAGACAACTCAGTTGGCTCCGAGGTGGGGAATTGGCTTTTTGTAAGAAATGAACTTGACCCTAGTTGAGATGAGTGTTGAGTTCACCAAAAAGAAATGAAATCAATTTGACCGGGTTGAGTTGGGTAATTGGGCAAAAAGAAATTAATTTTAACCCCGTTGAGCGATCTTGACTGCGGTCGAGTTTTCTACTGGTTGACCTCAACCTTATACAGAACCTATGCAATTGAACCAGCTCCGATAAATAGAATACCTAAGAAAGTTTTAGCTAGTCCATGCTTTTGTCCCATAACCATAATCCTCTGTGCCAGCTCATGCAGGTCTACCTGCTCTTGTCCTCCAAAAACATCAAAGTTGTTTCTCTGGCTCATGTTGATGTACCACGCTTTTGTCCTCAAAACTAGAACTCTCCTCCAACTCAAATAAACTCACCAAGCTTGTCCTTATCACTAGAATAAACACTCTCTTTCTGAGTAACTTAGATCCACCACACTTTTGTCCCCAAAACTGGAATCTCCCTCTTTGGTACTTTGATCTACAACCACTGTTTCTGGGTCGATGAAAAGTTGCTGCAATTGATCAAGTGGCTTCTGTGCCTTTTTTCTAGATTATAAGAGTTGAAGGCATTTAACAGTTAAAAGGTCATTTTGGATTGTTAAATTGCTAACATACAAGGCCCTTTTCTTTCAGAAACTAAAAGAGGCCCTTCTTCTATTTCCCGATCAACATTGAGTTTTTTAGTTAATTTATTCGTGTTTAATCCCACCCACACCCACACCAATCAAAAGTCTCAATGGTATTCTCTTTTGAACATATTCCTCTTGATTTTATGCATGTGGGTTTATGAGCTATACTAACAAGTCAACCTATTATTTTGACAATCAGTGATAATGCAAAGTGGTTTTGTCTATGAACGTAAAATGTAAAGTTGGCTTTTTTCCGTCTCCGTATCTAAATGACAAAGCTCAATAATATGAAAACAATAAATAGTGAAATGTGCCACAATATGCTGGCGCATATCATGCTCTAGTTTAACATGGTCCTTGGCATAGCAGAAACTATACTGCCAAGCTGGGCCTATATGGAAAATGTTCTAGGCCGGGACAACCCTGCTCACGTTAAACCTTTAGCTATAATAATGATAATGATAATGATAGAGTTATAATACCAGTTTCATGGTCCTTGAAAAGCTGCAGTTGCTGGAGTTACTGACGCAACATGGAAGTCTCTTGTACTTGAGAGTGATTCACCTGTTCTAGTTGAATTTTGGGCGCCATGGTGTGGGCCTTGCCAAATGATTCACCCACTAATAGATAAATTGGCAAAGCAATATGCTGGAAAGCTTAATTGCTACAAGGTTAACACAGATGAGAGTCCTTCAATTGCAACCCAGTATAAGATTCGAAGCATTCCAACTGTTATCATTTTCAAGAATGGAGAGAAGAAAGATGCAATCATTGGTGCTGTTCCAGAATCAACATTGACAACCTCCATAGAAAAGTTCTTGTAGATTGGTAAGGACATAAATAAGCTTTCAGGCAATTAAGTTGTCTCTTTTATTTGTTACTTCTATTCTTGTAAATCAACCATACTCGTATATTATCCATTACAATGTATTTCATCATCTCCTTGAGATAATCTTAAGTTCTATAAATTCCCTTTCTTGTATGATTGGCATCCATGGCTTTTCTCTACACGGTCTACCGTCTACGTTGCATGTTCTTTTCTGAGTTTTTTATTTTTGGGCACTTAATGATGTGGGATGTTTTCATAAATAAACCACTTTTTAAAAATAATTCCAATTTTATCAACTTAACAAATTTATTATAAAAATACTACATTCTTAAAATTATATTAATTAATAAAATAATAAATTAAAATTAAATCTATGCTACAAAATATATATTTCGACGTGAATTTACTTAAATTTGCATTTGAGTCCTTAATTATTTGTACAATAAGTCCTTCATCTTTATAAAATTTTCACTTTAGTCCCTATACTTCGACTTTCATTTCAATTTCATCCTTTTTTATTTACAACTCAAGTCCTTCAACTTTTAAATTTGTACAAGTTGGTCCATATATTTATACTTTTATATCAATTTAGTCCTTTATAGTATCACTATTTGATACATATGTTACAAATAATATTGTGTATCAATATTTGATACAAATGTTACAAATGATATTTTGTAACAATCTGTGTTACAAATTGAAATATAAAATATCAGTGATACAAAATATTAATTCATGTAACATGTATTGTGTAAAATAACATAATATAATCTGTAACATATTCAGTGATACAAAATATTATTTGTAACATTTGTATCAAACAGTGATACACAATATGATTTGTAACATTTGTAACAGATTGCGATACTAAACAGAAATTGTTACATATGTTACAACTGCAAAATCAACTTTAAACTTCAATAAATTAGTTATAGTATGATATAAATATGAAACACAATGTTAAATTTAACAAATAAAACTATTGATTTCATAATTTGTAACATACGTAACATCAGTGATACAAAATATCAATTCATGTAACATGTGATGTGTAAAATAACATAATATAATATGTAACATATTCAATGATACAAAATATCATTTGTAACATCTGTATCAAATAGTGATACAAAGGACTAAATTGATATAAAAGTATAAATATGGGGATCAACTTGTACAAATTTAAAAGTTGAAGGACTTGGGTTGCAAATAAAAAAGGACAAAATTGAAATGAAAGATGAAGTATAGGGACTAAAGTGAAAATTTTATAAAGATGAAGGACTTATTGTGCAAATAATCAAGGACTCAAAAATAAATTTGAGTGAATTCACGTGGAAATAGTTATATAATTTTAATTCATTATTTTATTATTTAATATAATATTAATTATGTAGTATTTTTGGAATAAATAAGTTAAGTTGTTAGATTTATAATTATTTTAATATTTGTAAGTAGTGGGTGTAAATATCCCTAATGATGTTAAATAGTGGATGGTAGAGGTGGCAAATGGGTCGTCCTGGCCAATAATTTGATTGGCCAGTTGGGCTAGGCCGGAAAAAGATGGCCAGCCCGGTGTTGGCAAATCGTTTTTTATGGGACAGATTTTTATTGGACCGGCCCAGAATTTGAGTTATCTGGGCTAGTTCACCAACCAGGCCCATTTTGCCACCTCTAGTGGGTGGGGTTGTTTACATGGATTTGAGCGCTTTGTAGAACTGGACATGTTCGCCCGGGTGGCCTTCAGCAATACTGTAGAAGTCAATCCTTCCTTGCGTGTCTTTTGCTTTAATGAAGTTCCATTTTCAGGATCCTTGATTTTGTTATGTGCCCCATTTTCAAGATCTCTGCGTGTCTTTCGCTATAGACTCGACTCTTGCAAAGAACAAATTTGTAGATACAACTATATTTTGCAATATTATACGTGTTAAACTTTGAGAAAGATTTTTTTATTTTATTTTATGGGCCTAAAAGGATTAAGTATGCTGCCACAAGAAATTATGGAGGTGGCCCTTGAACTTTGAAATAAGCTTGTGTTACAATTACACTAAACTTAAACATAATGTTAGAATTTAGTCATTCCATTCATATCTATTAGTTCGACTAATCTATTCTACATCTAAAAAGCACTTAGAAGGGAGAAATGTTTTTAGATTATTCTAACCTTACCAAAAATTTAAAATTTCATAATCACCCTTATTGTTCATTAATATAAAATTATTTTATAATATTCTATTTATTATATTATGTTTTTAATTTACCTAATTAAATTAATATTGTATTTATTCATGAACGCCTCTTGCCCTCCCAAAATTATCTTCAATGATCATATATTAAATTTTTAACAATTTATTAAATGTACAATTAATTTTTTTAAACATTTGAAATTGTGGTTTATTTCTTTTTATTGATAATTTTATGTTTTTTTTTTTTTACTAATTGAGAACGTAATAGTTATTTTTATGAGAGATTATGGACTATGGTTGAAATATTTATAATGTTTGACAATTTGGTATTTTTAGTTATACTATATCTAAAATGCTATAAAATGGAGAAATATTTTTTGACTATTCTATTCTTACAAAAAATTTAAAATAACATTTTCACTATTATTGTTGAATAATGTACAATTATCTTATAATATTTTATTTATTATATTACATTTTAAGTTTACCTAATTAAACTAAAATTGTATTCATTAATGAAACGTCTATTGCCCTCCCAAAACCACCTTCAATGATCATACATTAAATTTTTAACAATTTATTAAATGTGCAATTAAAATTTTTAAATATTTAAAATTGTGGTTTATTCCTTTTCATTGTTAATTTTATGGGGTTTTTTGCTTTTTCTTTTTTTTGAACGTAATAATTATTTTAGGAAGCATTTGGGACTATGGTTGAAATATTTATATTGTTTGACAATTAGGTATTTTAAAAAAACGTGAGGTGTTTTTTTTTCTTCTCTCTCTATTGATAATAAAATAATATGAGATTCTTTCTACATATTTTGTCTAAATTATTGGTATTATTTATGAACCAAAGAGATGTTAGTCATCTTTCGTATTTATTGAGCTAAATTATTACTAGTAGATCTATATGAAATATCACAATATTACATTAATACTCCTCTTTTTAGAAGTTTTGTCCTCAAAATTTACATGTATTTAAAAGATTATACATTTGTTATCAGTATATAAATTTCTTCTATTTTCCTTGAATTAATAACTCGACAAATAAGTATTAACAATAAACTAAATGTAGATAATTATGTCCAAAAAGAATAAAAATAAATACAGTATTTCTCAGACTCCAATAATCCAAATATTACATAGTAATAAGACCATCAAAAAAATATGTAATTATCATACAAAAAATTATCAAGGTTTGATATTTAATTCATGTTATACAGTGTCAATTTTCAAAAAAGTAAAATAAAATAAACTTTTTATATTATATTCCTACGATAAATCACATTTAATTATTAAAATAATTGAAAAATCAAAAGTTTTTCGGGTTGAACAACATTAATTCATAATTATCTTGATAATGAGCATTAAAAGATAATATCTAACATATCTACCAAAATGTCAATGAGAGATAATTTACGGACTCATTTTTAGGTTTGTTTGTAGCATACTTATTCGGTAGGCAATATGTAAGTGCTCAGCAATTTGGTGTACTCAGTCATATTAATTAGAGTTGTACCAACTTGCACGAACTATTCACCATTGTATCTCTTGACTTTACTTTAATATATTGCTCGAATGAGAAATACAATGTATATTTACTATTTTATGTTAATTTTTATCTATTGGGATTCATATCAATAATAAAAATCCTACTTTAGCAAATAGTGAATCGAATTATCGAGTATCTATTTTTTGAAAACGGTGGGATGCATAAACTATTCTCTACTTTGTCATGTATATAATTTTTTCATGTATATTGGAGATTATGAAATAATCTATTATATATTTAAATAGAACATGTACATAACTGGAGAAGCATACCTTATAACAAGATAGAACAATTACCTGAATTGTCTTATGCACACAAGTGATTACACAATAGTCATATGTTGTCTTCACAATTTGTGTTTAAATCAATATAATCTAAAACTACAACAAACAATGACATGTCCTAACATAACTATTTCTTCTAACCATTAATATCTAAAGTTTCATAACATTACTAAATAAATCAGAGTAGTTTATGTATTTAAACAGAGAACACTAATACCTTTAAGCCTTCTTCCAAGCTTGGGCCACGAAAAAAATTAGTGATGTCCTATCACATTTATCAAAGCTCAACTTAAAAACCAATGGCAATCCAAGTCTAGAAGTAACAAAAAATTTAGAATGCTATTAATCCAAACAATTTTATTTCCAATTTAAGTTGAATCATAGTAGTCCAAAAATAACATGTTCACCCATTTAATTTAAGTTTAACATAATCTTTTACTTAATTTCTCCATTTTTCTCTTTAACAATGGGTCTATAGTGCTTACCCATGTTAAATGATTTTTCTTAATATATTCAAAGAATTAACTCATTTACTTTCGAATACTAATGTGACTTTTTTGTTGATGAGTTGATGACTTAAGATCAAAACTTATTAAAGAAACTTGGATCAATGACTTACATTTGAATTTTTTTCAAGAATAGTGAAGTGGACTATAGGTTCCGAAAAGGAGGGTAGGCAAATCTAGAAATATACTTCTTCTTTGGTCTTTAAGATATATGTTGCAATATTTTTTTTTTTTTTTTATTTAGTACAAATAAAATTTAATTAAAGAAGGGTAAAATTAAGAAGAAAGTATGTCAACTATGACATGTATGTCTATCGTTCTCTCATACTAAAATTAGTAATTAGTAGTTTTACTCTTCGTTAAATACAGTTATAAAGACATCATCAATTTTATAAGATTTAATATCAAGGGTTCGTCAATAATCAAAGCATAAATCACCAAAAGTATTAATTGGGTTCAAGTTACTGTTGATATTACCACAATATAAAACTCATCTCGATTGCAACTGTACTTCTATGAATGAAAATAAAATATCAACATTATTCATTATAACGTCAAACAATACAATACATTATGTTATCAAGAACCGTATTGTTCTATCTTTATTGCAATTGCAATTTTAACTATTAATAATTAAAAAATAGAAAATATTAAAAATTAATAAAATTATTGCAAAACCACTTGCAACGCATGTGTTTCTGATTAGTAGAAAAAGTGGCCTTATAGTTTAGATGGGGGCCTAGTTGACAACTAACTCGGCTATCACGTCATCTTTTTGTTAATAAAACTTACAACATGAACAACAATCAAATTGTAATAGAATTAAAAAGAATTTAATTCCAATGATAAAAAACAAAAAATTTCTCAACAACATTTGGAACTTAAAATAGTTAAAAAACCTAGAATCCACAAATTAACAGTAATCGTAGAACGGGAATATGATGGTAGATTCAATACTGACAGTCAAGTTATCACATTGTTTTTGGTAACTTGATGAGGTATAGTAAAAATAGAGTGTTTTGGTTATTTTCTACTTAAAATGAAGAGAATGTATTAAAATTCTATCCGTTTTACAAAATTTCATGCAAAATTCTTATCATACTTGTCGCGGTGTAAATGTTTTTTTTTTTTAAAGAAATAAATAATGCATCTAAATATCACTAGTTTTGTTATTGTATGAATTTCGAGATCCACACGTCTAATTTCAATTTCAACCCATATAGCATGCACAACATAAATCACGATTTTCCTCCAATTCTATTTGTGGACTGGACCAAATGTGTGTCACATACTATAGTATTCATATTCATGTATAATTGAATTCAAAGTGTTGAGGTTTTTTTTTTTTTTTTTTTTTTTAATCATCTCCAAGGTTCTTCCCTTAAATTTATCCCCGTCCACAACCAAGTGCCAGATAATATATCGAAAAAGCTAGGGAGGATATAGGAGTACTCTCCTTTCATTGAGTTCCCCCTTTGTCCAATTTTTTTTTAGTATAAGAAAAAAAATTGTATGAAAAGTTTATTTTTTCATATATTAATTCGGTTTAAGAATTTTGTTAACTCTCGTCTAAATTTCTACCAAAAAGATTTTCATTGTATGTCCTCTGACACTCAAATCAAAACATTCTGAAAAGGTCTTCAGCAATAGTCGAGCCTTGAATTCAGCCAACATTCCTAGTCTACGGGGAGTCGGGGACTGAATTCCTGATTTACAGTTTCCCGGTTGGATTGCTTATTCCACTCCGCTTGATTCGTTGGATCATGATTAAATGGTATCAAGTGGGCCAGACCTATTTTAAGGGCTAAAAGGCCTTTTACCAAGGGGATTGTTCGGCAGTCCTCGTAGACCAACTCCTCTAGACTTATTGGGCTTTTAGTAGAGCCCAATGTATTGCCGGCTCGGCCCATGACCACAGGGTCCAGATCGGCCAGTATAGAGACGGGCCGAGCCTGAACATGACTATTTCCCACAGGCCAGCTCAGTCTGACCCATGAGTCCAGTTCGTTAAAAAAAAATTTATTTTTAAAATGCAATTTTTGTTCTAGGAATTGTTAAAAATAAATAAATAAAAATTTACACGAACCGGCTCGTATAATTTGTCATTATATTTCCTGGCTCGGAGATGAGTACGGACCCATAATTGGGCTGAGTCATATTTGGTCGAGCCGACAGGCCTATGGATGGCTCGATCCAATTGTTACTCTTTGTTTTATAAAATGTATAAATAAAAAATATGTTTGATCAATTTAAATTTATAAATTATTTAATTGTCGCATTTAGGTTTATTATGCTGGTCAAAACCTCTTAAGAATTTTAAATATGTACGTTGAAAATACTTTAATCCATTATATTCAATTAATTATTTAATAGGGACCCAGAAGCTTCCAGAAGCAGTTAATTATTATTTTACTGTGCACAGCACATTGTAAGGGTGAATTTCTTTTTCTTGGTTTTGATTCGTCAACTTCGTTGATAATTCAACCTTTAATTAGTAGTAAAGTATATTTTCTGTTCTCAAAAGCCACAGCGTGTTTGGCTGAGCTTAAAAAAGTTTGGTTACTTTATAGCTATTCTTAGCAGGTCAAAGTCAAGAATGATGTGTACCAAATTACATAAAATGTTCGAGAAAACCACTTCAATTAAGTCTTTGTTTTAATCTTTGGGCGCCCAATTTTTCAGATAATTAATACTATGTTTCAAAGTCGAGCCATAGCATACAACGAGAAAAAAACAACACATGACTAAAAATGAGTGGTTAATAACTAAGACTTGAAAATCTCACTAAACCAGATAAATTAAACTTCATAATCCCATATTGTCTCTATCAATGTGCGGATGAATAAAATGGTCCCTGCCGCCCCCCGGGCACAGCCAAATTGGCAAAGGACGGGCATTGCGGGGCTCGCAACCTCAGGGTGGGGAGTTCGATTCCTGGATGGAGCAGCTGGGTGATGTAATACTCAATTATGGGTGGAGCAGCTTGGTGATGTAATATCCATGGAGGAAGGCTCCCTTGGGATCAGGAGTATAAAGGGTGCACGAACCCTGGTCAACTTGGACATATCCCGCGATTTACCTCCACCCATCACTGAGGGTCTGGGGATGGATGGTCCAGGACATAGTCTGGTGTAACTGGGATACCTGGGTATCAAAAAAAAAAAAAAATAAAGCTATCATTCGTTTTATATGCTTCTTCTTCAATGCATCCCATATCCAAAAGCTATCATTCATAATAAAGAATGAATGTCAAGTAAATTTCTAATTTTTAAAATAGAATAATTAAAAATTAAAAAAATAAAACCTAAATAGAGAATGAACGGGGTAGGGTTTCCCCGCCCCGGCCCTTCACTGCTTTAAGCGGATCGGGGTGGAGACGGTGTGAGAAAATCTTTGACATGGCTGGGGAAATGGACCTCTCTGGTCCCATCTCGCTCTATTATTGTCCCTAGATTGTGGTAATAATATGTGGCTCATCAATGTATTAGGAGTTGCAATTAATCTCTATTCTTTAATGTCAAAAAATAAATAAAAAAAATTAAGCATATGTTTGGTTTAAATTAAAAAAAATGTTAAAAAATTAAAGTTAAAATCAATAATTAATTATAATCACATATTTTATGTGACTCACAATTTTTATTAATTATTTATCAATATATTTATCAATTTTAATCAAAATCTACTAAATTTTTTATTAAATGGCCCAAAAATTATTGACGCAAAATGTTGCTTCCTTATTTTGTCCACCTCTCTTCTAGGTGAAGAGATAATTGTAGAGTATTTTTTTTGTGGTTCACAATATAACTATCAAAATTTCAAGATAATTGAAGGGGAAAATGTAAATAATTTATATGTAATTTTGGAGACTCTGTTTAGAGCATTTTTAATATATTCTATGGATTACTATATAAATGACATGCTAATTGAAAAAATTTTAGTCTACGTAATCTTAATGTCTAATGAATAGATATTTATGTTAAAAATTAATCTCCACTAAATTTTATCTACAACCCATAATGATGTCCAAATGACTTTTACGTTCTTAAAATAAAAATAAAAATAAAACAATATATAGAGTATGTTTGGGAGTGCTGAAATTATATTTTAAGTGTTTATAAGATGTGGATTTTACGAAATGTGTTGATAAAAAATGTTTGTTTGATCAGTTTAAATTATAATTTAAGTTGAGCCAAACAAGCGCTAAATCTATCTATGAAATGTAAATTTTGTCGAGTTGATATGTCTAATATAATTTATTAATTTAGATGAAATTTTAAACCGTAACTGTTTTTTTTTTTTTTTTTGGTCATATCAATTTGCATTGTCTGTTTTACTTATGTGGGATATCAACTTGCATTATTAAATTACATTAGAAAGAATTTTTTTAAACATTATCTATTTTATGTATTACAATTTTTTTACGCAATCCATTAAAGCATTAGATATGCTTTTATAAAGTAGTGTTTGAATTGTGCCGTTAACAAGGATAAGGATTATCTTTTTAGTGATGGAATCTATTCGACAACACTTATTTGTCGTGTTATAATTATATTAGGATATGAATTTAGTATTTTGAGCTAACACAAATATCTTGAGATATTTTTTTTAGTGTCAAAAAGAATTATTACATGATGGTTAGGACTAGGAAATGTTTTACACTAAAATGATTAGATAAATAAAACAATAAAACAAAGAAAATGAGGGAAATAATTGTTATGAATATTCAAGCAATTGTTTAAATTATTGTGATGTTAATTATTAAAAACAAATTGATTAATAAATAAATCCACGAATATGATAAATTTAAGTGGCAGTGAGTGATTGGCGGAGGCGTCATCACCTTCACTGCGCGTAAAATAAGACCACCAACCCTATTCCCTACACCACACCACCCCACCCCCTATCACGTGTCAACAGCCATTACTGAAAGTCTGAAACATTATTGTAAGTACAGTAAATCACGCGCTTGGCTTTTATATATTGCAATCGAAAACCCAAATTCAAAATCCCAAACACATTTTCGATTCATCAATTCATTTACATCTCGTTTTATCCCCATTCCGCCTTGTTAGCTCATTCATTTCCTGCTCCTATTTCTCTCTCTCTAAAAAACCCAACAAAATTCTGTCTCTGATTCTCTCTCTAGATTCTCCGTTTATTCATTTTTGGCTAGGTATGTTCCTTCTCTCTTTCTCGTATTTTCATAAATACATTTGTTTTTGGGTGATTTTATGTAGTGCGTTGGTTTATAGATTTTAGATCGTGGATATTGCATTTTTCTCTTTGTTTCGTTTGGATGAGTTTTATTGCACCGGATATTGCTAATTGATGAAAATACACGGAATGGAATATTTTGGCTATAAATTTGTTGGAGATTTCTTGTTTTTGCTATTTAGGAACAAAAGTGGAATTGTTATGCTGGAAACCCCTCCATTCATTCTGTCTTTTTATTTCTATATCACGCGACCTTTAATTTAATCTCATCAGCTAAACTACCCTTTTTAACCACAAAAAGAAAAAAATTTGAATAAATGTTTTAAATTCTGAGAAAAACCAATCAAATGCAAAGATTCCTATCAGGAAAAAAAAAATTAAAAAACATATCTTTTGGCATCATTTGTTATTTTATTAAGATCAAATTTAATTGCATTTGGTGAGGGCAAATCACTCCTGAGATATTTGCCGTTTCTCGTATTGGTTCCTTGTTGATGTTAATAATTGAAGTGTATTAGTTGATTTTTATTGATTTTGCTGGTCCAATGGGTTTTGTTCAGACTAATTTAATATTGTATAGTATGTCATGGAAATGTTTCCGAAGAATGCCATTGGAACTATCGATCTATGGAAACACATAGTTTTCAGAATTATCGACTTTGGCATCTTTTGAAACTGACAAACAAGATCATATTGTTATCATCTACTAAAAAAAGTTAAAACCAGAATTTGGCTTGATTTAAAAGCATATATCGCGTGGGTTAGGAGAAACATCACCTTCCACTCAGTCTACTGTAGTGTTAATCCATCTTGAAATTCTCAAGGTTACTTGTAAAGCAATTGCGGTAAATTGACTTCTGGAATCAATACAATCAGACCTTTTTCAATTTTTTCCTCTACAATTTAAAAGATGCTACGAGTGTACCTGGGAATTTTGTTCATCTTGTGAGATTACGTTAATCAGTGAAATGAATCTCATGTCACCTGTCTGTGGTTAATTATTAATACGAAATATTGACTGTTTGCTACTTCATACACTTTCTTTCATTCAAGCTAATCTGTTCATTGTAAGTTACTATTTCCTTGTCTATTCTATTTTCGAATTGTGATTCAAAAAGGTGAACGAATTTGCAATTTATAAAAGATAAATTAGTTGAACTTATTGTTAGTACACAATGATCCGTCTTCAGAGCAATTCCTCAACTAAATTTCTGTATATGTGTACATGTACTAGAATCTCGGGGAAAATCTCATTGACTTATAGTTATAACTTACAATAATACATTTTTGTTTATACACAATTTTCTACCAGTTATGCTACATTATATTTTCATAACTTTTACTGCCATGGATATCAATATTTCACTTTTCATTAGATAAGAAAATTGAGATTCTGAGAATTGATCCCACAGTCTAAATTGAGGACTTCACGGATTTGTAGAAGTAACTCTTTGAAAAGTTGAAGATTTGTCAAAGCTTTGGGATTTTCAGTTCTCAGTCCATAAGAGGTCAAAGAAGTACAATCAATCCTTGGGTTTTTATCGTTATTACAATTAAAAGCAGATGGCATGCAAGCATTGGAAATTATTGCAACCTTATCGAGAAACTTAGAGGGGGACAGAGAGAGAGAGAGAGTATTTCAATTTTACGCAAAGTTGATTGGTCATCTTGTCTCATTCTTTTCATTCATTTGGAATGGGAAAGGACAAGTTCGGACCCATCTAATTACAATTATTTTCTTGTATTTTAACTGTTAGTGAAGCCTTGCAATAATTTATTTTATAGATCCATTCTGGCATAGTGGCCTGTGCCATAATCTATATGAAAATTTTGGCCTTACTGTTTCTTAAGTTTTGTTAACTTTCAGAGAGTATTTTGTGTCATTTACTTTTAATCTTGAGATACAGCAACGATACATAAATTTGTTGCTTTCTTGTGCAGTTATATGGCGTTTCAACAAAACCTTGCTGCCCCTACCATGCATTTTTCATCCGAGGTGGATGTTTCACTCAAACAAAAATGCAATTCAGTATCACCTACAGCAAGAGCTTCAGAAAATGTAAATGGATGCTTTGATTGCAACATTTGTTTAGACTCGGCTCATGATCCTGTGGTCACCCTTTGTGGTCATCTCTATTGCTGGCCTTGCATTTACAAATGGCTTCAAGTTCAAAGCTCCTCTTTCGAATCAGACAAGCGACCAAAATGTCCAATTTGTAAGGCTAACATAACAGCCTCTTCATTGGTTCCCCTCTATGGTCGTGGCACATCATCAGCTGAACCTGACGGCAAGAAACACCAATCGGATCTCGTCATACCCCGCAGGCCAGCGGCACATGGTATGAACACATTGATTTCTGCTGCGACATCAGCAACTTCCGATCCAAATCAGCAACTCCATCCCAATCCATTTCGGCCACAGCAGCCGTCTTTTCATCATGCTTTCGGTAATTATGCTTCCATGACACCATCTAGCTTTGGGGGAACTACAACGGCCAGTTTTTTCAATCCAACAATATATATGTTTGGCGAAATGGTTTTTGCTAGAATGTTCGGAAGCTCAGACACGAGTTTATTTTCTTATCCTCATCCAAATTCCTACCCCATTACGGGAAATGGTAGCCCTCGGTTGAGAAGGCAGGAAATGCAGGTGGACAAGTCTCTTAACAGGGTATCCATCTTTCTCTTCTGCTGCTTTGTTTTGTGCCTCTTCCTATTTTAGGTTTTCCATTCATCGTTGTATAGCTGTACATATGGTGGGGGTTCCCTTACCAGCGGTCTTAGATAGATCGGATGCTATGTTGCTTTTTTAGAGATTTTGCGAACAAGCTAATTCCTTTGGGAATTGGGATAATGTTTTTCTACTGTACATAATAATTCTTTCCTATAATATCCGAAAAATCTTTCATTTGGGTGTTGTCCATAACTTGAATTTAAGAAAAAGTTGGAATGAGTAATTATTTTAATGATTTTTGTCCACTTTTCATTATGTTGGACATCTTTTTCTTTCCCATATTCTTATCTATGTTGTCACTAAAGTTCTTTTGTGATGCTTATCTATCACGCCCCAACCCATGTGGGGGCATGCTTCATGCCTTGGCTTGGCCTACCGGGGGCACTGCTGTGCCAGCCCTCGGGCCAGGTCCATGGTACACTCAAGCCACCGACATGAAATAATAATGGAGAGATTAAGTTAAATTTGTTGTCGCATGTTTGATAAATTGTACTATTGAGGGGTAATAAGAAACACAGTTGACAATTTGAACTCTCCTTGAGATTCAGAGAGGATGGAAGACCTAATATTTTCTTTGGGCCACTCACAGCAAAGCCTGATTGATAATGAGTTGAATTGTGTTTGGACCAAATTGGAGACCCCGTTTATACTTTTCGAGCTTGTGTGTTATCTAATTCAGACTGGTTTTGGCGTCAAACTATTGTTTTGACACAATGTCACTGTTTTTAGCACGTATTAAAATTTAGAGAGAACAATTTTAACTCCCTATATTACTTGTTGCCCCGCTCTGATGTGATATTGGTGTCGTGTGATGCCGTCCTAGTAGCGTCCGTGAATTTTAGCTCTAAACAAACCGATCCACAACATGACCAGTTCTGGGACTTGTTCCACCATTACACTTATAGAGGTAACTGCCCATCTATAAATTTTAATTAATTAATTAATTTTTTGGTTTATATCATGGAACCTTAGACAACGTAAATTGGAATTTGGACTTGTTTTGATTATACTGCCCCCTTGTTATTTCTGAAAATCCAGTGTGTTTGTGTGTCTAATTGACTAATTCTATGAGGATTTTATACTAGAATAGATGCTCTCTTATAATTAATAAATTATACAAATTTATAAAAGGATCAAAAGAATGATATAGCAAAATTTTAATTGACATTTCTTATAATTTGAGACATTGAAATTGATTAAATGTGTAAGATGCAATAAATAATAAAAGGTTGGTTATATTGCCACAATATATTTTCATAATTGTACTACGTTTTAATTATATTAAAGGTTCCTAATTTTTATTCATTGTCAAATTTATGTATTTGACTTCTTTTTTTTTTTTTCCCATCGAATTCTTATTTTTAACCTTATATTAATGACTATATCTTGTCGCTAATGACAATTTTTATCTAATAATTATATTAGCGTGCTCTAAAACAAGGAACAAATATTTTGTTGTAATTTTGTATTTATTTCATTTTTTTTACTTATTTAAAAATACGAGGGACAATTAAGTCATTTTATTCCCCCCTTAACATAATTTGTGGACGAAATCGTCATCAAGAACAAGATGTGTTAATTAATAGAAGATTGATGATAAGAATGTGATAAAAAAAGTTGAAGACATAAATGTGATAATGAGTAAAGTTTATAGAGCTTTGATACAATTAAAATGTAGTACATTTATCATAATAAAATAAAATGAAATGAAATGAAATAGCAAAATTCATTTGATTTGTCTTATAATTTTGACTTCTAATTATTCAAAAAACTCTAATTGAAAATGCACTAATTTTAGGGACAAAATGGGTCAAATACTTAATTGTAATAAAACCAAAAAATAAAAAATAGAGAAACAAAAATGAAAAAAGAAAAATCCCACCTTCTCCACCTCTGCCCCCCAATCCATAGCAACTTCAAATAAAACCCATCTTTTGTGTAGAATCAAACTTTAATAATTTCATCTAAAAATCAAATAACATTCACAAGAAAATTAAACATTTTATAAAATTCAATCACCATTATTTGTATGATCCAATCCATTGACTAAAGAGTGGCATTGTTGATGTTGGCGGAATTCTGTGGAAGTGACCCAAAGTAATAAATACAAGAACCGAAAATCTGGAAATGAAATTAACCGAGGCAAGAGTTGAACTCTTTGTCCTTAAGTCAAATTGCCCCGCAAGGTGCTTTCGGTCTTTGGCAAATAGCTCCCAAGATACAACGGTTTCGCTTGAGTTTAGTAGCACAACAAAAACTCAAGTACAGCGAACCAAAGATGGCTTTGTACTCCAACGGATGAAATGAAAATGGAAAACCAGATTTTGTGCAACTTAATGCAAGAACTTGGTTCAAAAGATGATGAAATGAATTCTTTATGTTTGCAATACGTTTTCTGTATCAATCTCTGTCAAAATGGACGTTCACAGGTCCTATTTAGCACTGAAGATCGGTTGAAACACGAAAAGGAATGAACCAAAACGTGCAACCCTTCAAAAGGACATGTCTGTTCACGCAAACATATGCGATCGCATGATTTAACCAAGCTGCGATCGCATAGCACAAAAAATAGAACAAGACTTCGCCCAGATTAACCATGCGATCGCATGGAAGGACCAAAATACGCTCTGCTAAAATTTTAGCCATATTGCGATCGCAGATTTACATACCTGTGCGATCGCATGGTCAAACATTTGACCCGATTTTGTCCTTTTTCGTAATTTCTCATTCATTCGATATTGGTTTCGAGATGCCAAATATACCTTTTAAACATACAGATAAATCTGAATTTTTGTCCGGGGGCGTTGCCCCCGAGCCCCCACGAGGGGCGCTGCCCCCTCGAATCCCGCGACCTGACCGGGCAGGTCGATTCCTGTTTCGGGAACGTTGCCCTCGAAGCGTGCGTCGAAGTGGCAAACAAATTTGCCTAAACGGATTGGGTCGGGACTTGTATATTTGGCTAAGATGACACGAAGTCACTTAGTTAATTTCTCGACATTTTAAACCAATTTCCAACAAAATATAGACCGAATGAAATGTGGTGATATAAAACTCATTTTATTAGACCTATTATTCGTAAATTAGCTGCACGCCATCAAATCTTTTCGATTGGTTATCTAACCACCAGTATCCAAAATAGCGTACAATACCTCCGAGAGGAGAATGCTCAAAGTGGTACGACAATTACACTCCTAAAAAATTAGCTCGTGCGAGGACTTGCACAAATACTTGTTCTTAAAAGTTAAAGATTATAGTGCGACTCAAACAATTAATTTTGGAGCATAACAACGTATTGTCAACCTATAATACTTTATGCATGGCAGCATGTGCTTTACAAAAGATGTTACAAACTATTTTCAAACGATTTCAATAATTAATCTAGTTTATGAGAAGTACAAGTCCACAATCACCGACAAATCATAAAAATAGCCATCACATGCACTTGCTTTCTTATTGTCTGCGAACTTATTACCAATAATTCGTACCCTTCCGTACCTTAAAGGACGTGAAAAAACGCGTTTAACACAAACCGTTTTCTACATTAATCACCGACAAACGCGTGGTACAGTAGTGGATGTATACTATAAATGGAAGCCCTCATTTCAAGATTAATTCTATTATAAGTCTTTATTTGCTTACAAGTAAAGAACAAGTTATGGCAATAGTATTATTCCATTTTCGTATTTCCATTTGGAAGTGTTTTTTTATTATTGGCATGCTTTTCAAGGGGATTAATGGCCAATCTAGTCGTTGGTTCAAAGGTCGTGCTACTTTTTATGGCGCGAATCAAAATCCGAGTTCTCTTGGTAAGATTGATTTGATTTTGATTGAATTGAAATATCCAGTATATATGTAGCATGTTTAGCGTAAGCAATGTGCCATGAGATCGTTACTCAAAACTTTTTTTTAAAAGAATGCTTTTGGAAAATGTTTTTGTAGTTTTAGGGCTTATTCGGTAGAGTTTTTTTTGAGAAAAAATGGGTTTTTTTGGTTAATTTTTTGCTTTTCAAATTTTTTGATAGTGTAAAAAAAGTTGAAAAGTCAAAAATTGTAGGCAACAAAATGGGTTTTTTTGGATAAAATGACAGCCAACAAGCACTTATTATTACAATCTATATGTTAATTACGAAGAAGTTAAATATCACGAAGAAGTTACCTAATGATGACAAAAATTGGAAGACAATGTTGTCTTTGTCTATAATATTTATCACACATAAGTTATATTCCTTATATACATGTTTAGTGATAGGTTCGACTCGACTGCACTAGAGACGATTAAAAGGAACTATATTTTATTTAGTGCAATATTGTCTAATACTACTATTCTGACTAGACTTATAATAAAAACGATTTTAGCTTATTTCGGACCGACTAAAAATGTCATTGGTATTTGGTCGTTTTGTAACTAGGTGGAGCTTGTGGTTATGAAAACACGTATGAAGCTGGTTTTGGAGTAAACACAGCAGCGGTGAGTACAGTACTTTTCAAAGGTGGTCAGGCATGTGGTGGTTGCTACCAGGTGATGTGCAACTACAGGCTCGATCCAAAGTGGTGCCTCCGCCGCCGTGCAGTCGTCACTGTAACGGCCACCAATTTGTGCCCTCCGAATAACCACGGCGGGTGGTGCGATCCTCCTAATTCTCACTTTGACATGTCCATGCCCGCTTTCTTTCGCATTGCCAAACAGGGAAATGAAGGCATAGTTCCAGTACTTTACAGAAGGTGAATATAAATTAATAATATCAACGATTTAATAAAAAATATTTAATCAAACATGTTATAAACATTCCTGCCCCCTTCCCCACCAACATGAAGAATGACTAAAAGCATATATTATTTGAGGTTGTTCAATTGCTAAAAACACATTTTCCAAAAACATGTTTTCAGACATATTCTTATTCAAAACAAACAAACAAAGGTCGGTCTAACAAAACATAATTTCAAAATTTTTATCACTAATGAATTTGAATTGTATATGAGGAAATACGTTGAACATATATTTATGAACGGTGATTTTGGGATTGTAGGGTTCCATGCAAAAGGAGAGGAGGAGTACGTTTTGTTGACCTCTAAAAATGGCTGCCAACAGGATCCCCACGCCTCCTCTTCCTACGTGTCTATCTTTTCTTGTTAGGACCGCCACGTGGTTTATTCAACCACGTAGATGCGCCTAGGACCGAGTGGGTAGGTAATCGAAGATAAAGAACAACACGCTATGAGAGAGGCAATGGCTTGAGGGCCTCTAACTCGCAAACTCTTAGGTGGTTAAGACACTTAAGACTTGTTAGAATAGAGGGCTTGATATTAGAGGTGTCAAGACGGGCGGGCCGACCGAACCGGCATCGGCCCACCCGTCTCAACCCGGAACCGTGGGCCGGCCCGTGAACCGGGCGGGCTGTTCACGGGCCGAGAAGGCCAACCCGCGGGCCGTTCACGGGCCGAAGAGGCCAACCCGCGGGCCGGCCCGTGAACCGCTTTGATTTTTTTTTTTAAAAAAAAATGGGCAGAAAATTCAAACTTACTTATTTGAAATGATATTTAAAAAAAAAATAAAAAAACAAATGGTAGAGAGCCGTTTAAAGTGAAAGATGTAACAGATGCATTCACGTTTTAGTCTTTAAATATATAAAAAAAAAATAGAAATTGAATTAAAAAATTAAAAAATGTGAATTTATCATTGTTATTTATTTTTTATTTAGTAATTTAACGCATTTTTTGTTATATATGTAAATATTTTTTTTTGAATTACAATAACTAACTAAATTTTTTTAGTAATTTCAAAAAAAATTAATTTTTTATTCATACGGGCCGAACCGGATCGAACCGCGGCCCATATAGGCTCGACCCGTATGGGCCAATGGGTGGGCCGGGCTTTTGAAAAAAATTCGTGGGCTGGGCCGACCCGGCTCGCAACCCACAGTGGCGCGGGCTTTTTCGAACGCGGGCCATTACCGGGCCTCATCGGAGGCGGGCCGAGACCCGGATTGACACCACTACTTGATATATGTGTGTGGAGAGTAACATTTCAACATCCTTTTCTTGTGGTTATGAATTGGGTATTTATAGGCCGATTCTCTTGGTTTGTCCCCTCGCCAATTAACGACACGTGGTTCAATCCAGGAGACCTTGTAGTCTTATCTTGTCCTGTTCTTAGTGTCACATCATCATTTAATGGGGGGGGGGGGGTCTTTTCCAGCCGTAATCTACAAAAGGCTACGATGGCGACTGGCCGCGTTTTGCAGACTGTCCTGCCTGTCTTCTCGCGTCCAATCCGCGGTGTGTCAGGGAGGGGGCGGCGCTCCATCTAGGCGGGGAGAGATCAGGGTGCACAGCGTCGGACACGGGTTCCCTTGGTCCAAACCGCCTCGGAAAGGAGGTCCACGTCCACGAGGGGTTCCAGGGAGGCTTGCCTCGCCTACGTGGGACTGAGGAGTAACAATAGTCCCCCAAGTCCAGGCCCCTATCATTTATATGGGGTGATGGGCTTAGCTAGGGGAGTGAAAAAGTCACGGGGTATTTTTGTGGTATTTTTGTGAGGACTGTGGGCAATAGTCCCAAAAGCATGGGAGCCCTCATTGATGTGGGGTGCCTTGCTTTTCGCAGAGGGGAGTCCCTGCCGCGTGCGGAAGCCGTAAAGAAGGGGCAGCAGCAGGAGCAGTCCCATTTGGAGAGGCTTCTTCACGTGCTGAAGCCTTAAGGGAGAGGCAGCAGTGGAGGCAGTCCCATTTGGGGAGGCTTCTTCGCGTGCTGAAGCCTTAAGGAAGAGGCAGCAGCGGAGGCAGTCCCATTTGGGGAGGCCTCTCCGCGTGCCGTGCCGTGGAGAAGGGGCAGCCGCAGGGGCAGCCCCATTTGGGGAAGCCTCTCCGCGTGCCGTACCGTGGAGAAGGGGCAGCCGCAGGGGCAGTCCCATTTGGGGAGGCCTCTCCGCGTGCTGTGCCGTGGAGGACTTAAGGAAGGGGCGACAGCGGAGGCAGTCCCATTTGGAGAGGCATCTCCGAGTGCAGAAGCCTTAAGGAAGAGGCAGCAGCGGAAGGGGTCCCGATTGGGAGCCCTTGTGACGGTTGTAATCATTGCAGGGGTATGGGGAACACAGAACGCCTTGCCGGGCGTGCTGAAAAGACGGCTGCAGGCATTTAATGTGCACGGTTTGCAAGGGGATGGCGCGTATTCCCCGGCTCTTGTGTACGCGCGAGTGGACGACACTGCGTTATTTGGGACGTCGATCCAGGGCTGTATTTGCGCGGCCGTTTGAATTCAAAGGTTGGGATGAATTTCTCGTTTGGGTGGCTGGGATGGATCTTGATTTTGATCCAACGGTTAAGCGTTGATCAGATTTTCTTATAAAAGGAGAAGTCTCCCCTACCTCTGTCGAAAATCTGTGCGTGTTAAGGCGAAAAGAGAGATATTCTGGCCACCGTGTTCCCTGTGTACTGAAGATACTCCGGCGACCTTTCGGTGGGAGAGAACTTCTAGTGTTAGGTACCCACTAAACCTTCTCATTTTATTTTGTGTTGTGTTTATGGAGGGGAGGTATAGTTTAGTAGGAGAGGCTGCAGTGACAGGTGACCCGGAAGTATCTCCGTCCGCCGCGACGGTGATACCCATTCGGGGCGTAGACGCCATTACCGGGGAGGAGTTTGCTATCATCCCAACAGCAGAGGAAAACCGGGGCCCTGGTCCTTCTGATAGTGGAGCAGTGGGGCAGGGCCTCTCCGCCATAGGTAGGTAGTCTGCCATGGACGTCCCCTCGGTTGCGAACGAGGCTGACCTGATAAACATCAGGAGGATGTTTCAAGTCCCCAGCGATATAGAGCTTCACGTCCCGGGCCCTAATGAGAGGGCGTGCTTGCCGAGGAGGGGATGCGCTGCCGTGCACTTCCAATCCTTCAATGCCGGAATGAGGCTGCCATTGGACCCATTTTATAGGAGGGTTCTTAGGGCTTACGGCTTGGCACCCACCCAGGTAGCACCTAACGGCTGGAGCCAAATGGCGGGGAGCCTATATTTGTGGTTCAGGTACTCCCTTGGGTTCGAGATGCCCCTTCACGTCTTCCAAACAGTGTACCTCCCGAAGAAGCTGCCGAAGAAAAAGGACAAGGGGGAGGAAGTGGGGTGGTACTATTTTGGCCCGTGGGGGTCGCACAAGCCCTTTGTGCTGGACTGCCTGTCTTCCATAAAGCATTGGAAGGAGGGTTGGTGTTGGGTGTCTGGGAATTGGCAGAGGGTGTTGGATGATCCGGAGCCAGACTTGGAAGTGTCCGGCTTGTATGGAGTTGCGAGTGAGTGATTCGGAAGGGATGGAGGGGGTATCTTATATAACTGCCATATGACTGACTCTCTTGTTTGTTTTGCAGACGCCCTTCCCAGGTGTGAGTTGAAAGAGGAGGAGCTAGACATTATCCGAGCGATTTACACCCACCCGTCGGGGTAGAGGAGATTTGACGCTCTGCTGAAAGCGCCTAGGCACCTAATCGAACTTGGGCAGATGACTAAGAGAGGTTTGTATTTTATTAGCTACATACTTCATCTGAGAATTCACACTTATCGTAAGCTGGTTATTTTGCAGCTGACTTTGAGCAAGGTAGGAGGCCGAAGCCACCCCTTGCTAGGGTGATGGCAGCGAAGGTGAGGGAGCTCCGTCCTGGCTCTTCGGAGGACGGTCGCCAAAAGAAAGCGATCGAGGAAGCAAGCAGGGAGGCCGCCCGAGAAGAGGCGCAAAAGGATGATGTGGAAGTTTTGTCACCTGATGAGGGTGAGCCTTTGGTAAAGAAGAAGAAGACTGCTCCGGCACGTGCTAGGCCAACTTTGAAAAGAATAATGAGCAGTGCCAGGTCGCCTGGAGAGCCGGTGATCAAGAGAAAATCGGTCGAGGTGGTCGAGCAGCCTGTTGTCCATCCTCCCGATCCTAAGCAGCGCCGTTTGGCCGTTACTACCTCCGGTATAGCTTTGGACGACGCTCCTGCCGGTGCCCAGTCAAGGGGAGAACGTGTTGGTGATCCCCCATCCTCCTCTTGTACAAAATCGAGGGAGCTCTTCAGAGGGTTGATAGGCGAGCTGGAGAGGAAGCTTCCTGGTCCCCTGACTAAGGATCTGGAGTTTTATCCGGCCGTGGGAGCGGAGGGATTCCAGAAGTATCTTAATCGGCCATGGAAGGCGTTCCTGGGAGAAGGAGAGGCTGAGGACTGGATGGAAGCGTCCTTGGCGTGCTCGATCCGCTCGGCGGCCGCCCAGATGAAGTCCCTTGTGGCAATGAGGGAGATGAAGAAAAAGATGTCTGACGCCTCGGAGGCCATCTCCCGGTCCGACCAAATCCGAGAATGTCTCGATAACACCGTGGCGCTGGCTGAGAGCGCCAAATTGGCATATGAGAAGGCCAAGCTTGACATGGTGGAAGCTGAGAGCCAGGTGGCTATATTGACAAAGAAGCTCGATGACGCCGTAAATGCTCAGGCTATAGCCTCGAATGCATTGGAGGAGGCCAACGGGAAGAATCACCGATTAGTGGCCGAGGCTATTGCGAGGGAGGAAGAGCTTGCGAAGCTCAAGGTTGAGTTGGAGGCCTCTCTGAGGGAAAAAGTTGTGGTGGAGTCCGTTAGGGACGCTGTGATGGCCGAGAGGGAGGACCTGGCCAAAAAGCTTCAGGATGCTGATGCTCACTTTGTAGCCAATTTCCACTTGACAGAGGCGTACACCAGCTTTTCCAATTATTTCGCAAGTGTCGGTCAGCAAGAGGTCCTCGCCGCCCTCCGCGTCGAGCATCCGGACTTGGATTCCTCTTCTCTTGAGGCCAAGTTTCCTCCGATGGACATTGCGGATCCTCCCGACGAGTAGCCTAGGCCTTTTGCACATATTTTAGTTTATTCTTGTAAGAGGACCTCTGAGGAGGCTATCTTGTAAATATTTTGCTGATTAATGAAAGAGAATTTTCGTTATACGCACTTTTGTTATGCGCAAGCCGTATCCGTACGGAAAACTTTTTAAATAGCCGGTGGCTCAGAGTTAAAAGGAGAAAATAACTTAGCCGCATAGACGTTAATCAACTTCAAAACAGCCGGTGGCTCAAAGCTAAAAGTAAAAAATAACTTAGTTATACATACGTTAACCAACTTCAGAATAGCCGGTGGCTTTTGCGAGGGGGGGACGTTCTCCTTTGTGCGGGAATGACAGGCGCGGCAGTATTCCTATTGATAGTAGTTGCGTAGGTGCTCAGCATTCCACGGGTGTGGCTGTAGTTTTTTATCCAAATTCTCAATGTGATATGTGCCAGGGTACACTTCCTTGGTGACCCGGTAAGGCCCTTCCCAATTAGGGCCCAGGGTCCCGACCCTCGGTTCTTTGGACGAGGGAAAGACTCTTCTTAAGACCAGATCACCGAT
This sequence comes from Forsythia viridissima, assembly GCA_030279155.1. Lineage (NCBI taxonomy): Eukaryota > Viridiplantae > Streptophyta > Magnoliopsida > Lamiales > Oleaceae > Forsythia > Forsythia viridissima. The sequence goes on from CM059033.1 coordinate 1,143,867, forward strand.
GCAAAATGACCGCTTCTTAACCTTCTTGTTAAAGTACCTTGCCATTTTTCTTTGGTAAGAGGCTAGTTTTATTTGGGAGCTGTCCCTTCGTTCTTGTAAGAGGTCCAGGCCGACCCTCATTAGGCCGTCGTTGCTGGCCTCATTGAACAGAAGTCGTCGGGGCGAGGGGACCCCAATTTCCACGGGACTCACCGCTTCGCATCCAAACGCCATGGAAAACGGGGTTTCTCCCGTCGGCGTTTTTGCCGTGGTCCGGATTGCCCAGAGTACGTGAGGGAGCTCGTCGACCTAGGCACCTTTTGAGGCTTCCAGCTTCCTTTTAAGAGTGTATTTGATAGTCTTGTTCACAGCCTCTACCTGCCCGTTGGCCTGGGGGTGATGCGGGCTAGAAAAATGCTTGGCGATCCCAAGCTCCTCACATAGGCTCCGGATCTTTTTGTTGTCAAACTGCCTCCCGTTATCAGAGACCAATGAGTGGGGGATCCCGAAGCGGCATATGATGTTTTTCCATATAAACTTGGAGGTGTTGGCCTTGGTGATCTTTGCAATTGGCTCCGCTTCGATCCATTTTGTGAAATAATCGATGGCGACCAAGGCGTGGCACGTATTCCCCCTACCCCTAGGCATAGGGCCTATGTAATCAATTCCCCACTTGGCGAAAGGCCATGGGCTGGATACTGTGGTTAGCTCTTGGGGAGGTTGCCGTGGTATGGCGGCGAAGCGTTGGCACTTGTCGCATTTCCTTGAGTGGTTCAAGGAATCCTTTTTCAATGAGGGCCAGAAATACCCTTGTTTGAGAATTTTTTGCGCCAGGGCCCAGCCTCCGGAGTGGTTACCACAAATGCCTTCGTGGACTTCTTTGAGGATGTAATCAGCCTCGTTCATCCCGACACATCGGAGGAGCGGTATGGAATAACCTCATTTGTAGAGGACGTCGTCGTATAACACGAAGTGCGCAGCTCTCCTTTTCAACCTTCTGGCTTCCTCTTTGTCCAAGGGGAGCGATTGCTCTTTCAGGAATGCCAGGATGGGATCCATCCACGTGGTGGTCTCCTCGACCCACATTACCTCGGTGGTGGCTTCTATGGAAGGCTTGCCGAGGTGCTCAATGGGCACCAACCTAAGAAGTTCTGAATCTTTGCTGCTCGCTAGTTTCGAGAGAGCATCCGCGTTGGCGTTATCAGCTCTTGGTATCTGAATTAGTTCGAACTTGTCGAAGCATGGGATAAGATCTCTCACTAGCCTCAGGTAGGAGGCCATACTCTTCTCCCTTGCGGCGAAGCTCCCATTTACTTGGCTTACTACCAGCTGGGAGTCGCTTGCCGCGGAGAGCCTTTGTACCTTCATTTCCTTGGCCAGGCGCATGCCTGATAGCAGAGCCTCATACTCTGCAACATTGTTGGAGGCCCTGAAGTCGAACCGGATGGCGCAGTTCAGCCTATGGCCCTCGGGGCTGGTGAGGACCACTCCGGCGCCGGAACCCATATCCTCTGAGGAGCCGTCGACACAAAGGTACCAAGTCGGTGGTTCCACGGGAGCCATCGGGACGTCGATTCGGGGTGTATTGGTAAATTCTGCCACGAAATCCGCCAGGGCTTGTCCTTTGACGGACGCTCTGGGCTTAAATACAATGTCGAACTGGCTTAGTTCAACGGCCCATTTCAGTAGCCTTCCCGAGGCCTCGGGTTTCAGCATCGCCTGTCTCAGGGGGAAGTTGGTTAAGATGTGGATACTATGAGCCAAAAAGTAGGGCCTGAGCTTCCTTGAAGCGGTAATGAGTGATAGCGCCAGCTTTTCCATGTCTGGGTAGCGCATCTTCGCCCCTACGAGAGCTTTGCTTACATAGTAGACTGGCAGTTGGTGCCCTTCTTCTCGAACCAGAACCGAACTAACCGACCCGTCGAAAACGGCTAGGTAAAGCAATAGCGTTTCTCCCGACTTGGGTTTTGATAGTAGGGGGGCGTGGCCAAGGTGTTCCTTCAAAGCTTGGAATGCGGCCTCGCACTCACTTGTCCATTCGAAGCGGTTCTCCCCTTTTAGGATTTTGAAGAAAGGGAGGCACTTATCTGTAGCTTTCGAGACGAATCGGCTGAGGGCTGCCAGCCTCCCGGTCAGGCATTGCACGTCCTTGGGCCTGCTGGGCGACCTCATTTCTACTAGTGCCTTGATTTTTTCTGGGTTGGCTTCGATGCCCCTTTGGTTTACCATGTAACCCAGGAATTTTTCGGAGGCGACCCCGAATGAGCACTTCTGGGGATTAAGCCTCATCTGGTACGCTCTGAGAGTTTTGAAGGCCCTTTCCAGGTGCCATAGGTGGTCCCCCGCTTTCAAGCTTTTCACAAGCATGTCATCCACGTACACTTCCATGGTCAAACCAAGCTGGTCGGCAAACATTTTATTAACGAGCCTTTGGTAGGTTGCCCCGGCGTTTTTTAAACCAAAGGGCATGACCTTGTAGCAATAAAGACCTTTGTCTGTTACGAACGATGTATGCTCCTCGTCCGGAGGGTACATGGGGATCTGGTTGTAGCCTGAGTAAGTGTCCATGAAGCTTAAGAGCTCGTGTCCAGACGTGGAGTCTACCAGCTGGTCAATCCGAGGCAGTGGGAAGCTGTCCTTGGGACAGGCCAGGTTGAGGTTGGAAAAATCTATACAAATCCTCATTTTTCCTCCTGACTTTTTGACCAATACGGGGTTGGAGACCCACTTAAGGTAGCGAGCTTCTCGGATGAAGCCACTTTGCAGAAGTTTATCAACTTCTTCTTTTAAGGCCTCGTACTTTTCCGGGTTCAATGGCCTTCGCTTCTGTCGGTGGGAAGGAAACTTGGGGTCGATGTTGAGGCGGTGACAGCTTATCTTTGGGTCGATCCCGATCATATCCTCTTGTTTCCACGCAAAAATGTCCAAGTTGTGGCTGAGGAACTCCTTCAGCTCCCTCTTGGATTCTTCTCCGAGGTCCCTCCCTATTTGTAGCTTCTTTGCTGGGTCATTTGGGTCCGCGGGGAAAACTTCCAACTCCTCGACAGGTGAGGTCAGGCATTCAGCTCCCGACACCCTCGGGTCTAGGTCCTCGGGTGGGGTAGCTTCCTCCATGGGTATATCTCCCTGCGCCTCGCCCGAGGTGTCTTGCATATCTATGTCAAACGAGGCCATGTTCACCTCTTTCTTTTCCGCCTTTCTCAAGGCGTTTCTGTAGCACTTCCTGGCCTCAGGTTGATTGCCTCGTACTGTTGCCACGCCCCCCTCCGTGGGAAATTTCATGCATAGGTGGTGGATTGATGTTATCGCCCATAGCTCCTTCAGGGCCGGTCTGCCTAAAACCCCATGGTAGGCTGACCGTCTGTCTACAACCAAAAATTCCATGAAGGTATGGGATGCGAGGGGCTCCTCACCCATGCTAACAGCGAGGCGCACAAGCCATTTCGGGGTCACGCAATCGCCTGTGAACCCGTAGAGGGGCTCAGTCGACGGCTCCAGCGGCACATCCACATTCATTTGCTCATAAGTGCTTAAGAAAATGACATTGACAGAGCTACCGTTGTCTACGAGCATTCTTCCCAGTCCATTCCGAGACACCACTGCTCTTACCACTAGGGCGTCGCAGTGGGGGTAATGCACGCCCTTCATGTCTTCCTCCGTGAATGTGATAGGGTCGACCCTTTTTGATCCTGAGGGCCTGCTATTGATGAGCCAGTTAGTCATCTGGATTCCCTCGGCCTCCTTGGCATAACTCTTCTGGGCATTCCGGGTCTGTCCCCCAATATAGGGCCCCCCGTGAATGGTGTCTATTTCTCGAATTGGAGCCTTTTCAGGCCCTTTGATTAGACGGGGTTCTGGATTACGTTCCAGTCGAGGCTGTCTGGTCGGGCTCCTTGAATTACACCTTGACCGTTGCTCATGACCCGGAGGCCTCCCATCCCATTGCTGGGAGCGCCTGTCTTGGAAATTGGTTCCGCGCCCCCTTATCGGGGTTTGGTTTCCTCGTCTGGTATTCATTCCGCGCCTGGGCCCCTGGTTCGACGTCCTCCTATTGGCAAGCTCTTCCACCTCTCGGCACTCGTCCGTGCTGTGCCCATAGCTTCGATGAACGCAACAGTATTTTGGCTGAGCCTCCTGATGGGGGGGGATTACTGGAGGCGCGCTGGTTCCGGCCTCATAATAGGTGGACGGGGGCGTGCCATAGTTGTAAAGTCCGACCGCGGGGACCGAGGGCAAGGGAGCCGCGTAAGGAGGGAGCAGGCCCTCTTGTGCAGAGGCCACATAACTCATCCCGACGTTTGGGTCGGAAGGGTAATTTCTCCGTCGCGGATTGTGTTGGGGAGCAGTCCTGTTGGGATTTTGGATATATCCGGCTCTTGATGCTGGGTTGGCTCCCAACCCGCCTCGGTTCCTGTGGAGGATCATATTTTCGTTGGTAATCTCCTCAGTTATCATCTCCACTAGCTGATCAAAGGTGGCCGGATTCTTGTTGCGGACATCCCTCCAGAACGGATGGTTCATGTCCAGTCCTGCCTTTAAGGCGGACAAGGCCTCGGCATCTGTTATTCTTTCACAGAACAACATTTCTTCATTAAAACGGCCCAGGTAACTTTGCAGAGGCTCGCTAGAGGCCTGCCTTACGTCGTGGAGGCGTTGGACCGAGGCTGATGCTGGCTTCTGAGAAGAGAAGTAATTTATGAACGTCTTTTTCAGTTCCGGCCAGCTGGAAATACTTCCGGCGACTAGTTTGTTGTACCACCTCTTCGCTCCTCCTGACAATGTCAGGTGAAAGGCCCTGCATTTCAATGCCGGAGTGGCTCCTCGAAGGCTCATCTCCATTTTGTATGTGTTCACGTGATCCAGTGGATCACCTCTGCCCGTGTAGGGAGTAATTTTGGGTACGCGAAACTCATGGGGGATGGACGCGTTCCTGATTCTGGCTGAAAAGGGGAGGTTCTCGTCATCGTCGTCCACCTCGAATGATCTCGCGGGCCTCGGACATTCTGCTCCGGTGTTCGCTTCTGGAGGTAATGGGGCGTGGCCTTGGGCTTGTCGTCCACCCCCATAGTCCTGCTGTGGCTGCATGGATGGCTGGGGTGCGTACGGCCGACAATCTGACTCTCCCCTAGCCTCGGCCTCCTTCGGCCTCCTTTCCCGCCTATTTCTAGGGGGACTTTGGGGCATTTCCCTCCTTTGTGGGCTCTCTTGTTGCCATCTCCTGTTTCCCTGTTCGCCTAACCTTTCAAACACGCTGGCGGACATCGTTGGCTGGGGCCTTCTTTCCGAAGCTGAAGCTTCGACTCTTGCATGAGAGGCTTCTCTCCCGGTTTGCTGGTCATGGGGGTGCCTGCTGTTAACTTCCTGCTCTTCCTCGGGCTCGTCTGGATCAGACTCTTGAGGGCGGTTCTCACCCCTTGCATGCATCATTTGGATGTACCCCTGCATTTGCGCGTGGTGCTGAGCCAACTGTCTCACGCTAGCGGCCATAGTTCTCATTTCTCGTTCAAGGTTCGTGGCAGGCCTCCTTCCCCGCCTCCTCCGAGGGGCTTTTTCGGCCCTGACTCCGTCGTTTGTTGCGGACCTAGTTCTTCTTGGGTTCTCTTCTTCGTTTCTTCCACTCATTGTGGGTCGGCTCGTCCCTTGTTCAGGGAAATTCCTTTACTCAAGGAAAAAGAAGCTTTTTGTCGCGTTTCCCACATACGGCGCCAATCTGTTGACCTCCAAAAATGGCTGCCAACAGGATCCCCACGCCTCCTCTTCCTACGTGTCTATCTTTTCTTGTTATGACCGCCACGTGGTTTATTCAACCACGTAGATGCGCCTAGGACCGAGTGGGTAGGTAATCGAAGATAAAGAACAACACGCTATGAGAGAGGCAATGGCTTGAGGGCCTCTAACTCGCAAACTCTTAGGTGGTTAAGACACTTAAGACTTGTTAGAATAGAGGGCTTGATATATGTGTGTGGAGAGTAACATTTCAACATCCTTTTCTTGTGGTTATGAATTGGGTATTTATAGGCCGATTCTCTTGGTTTGTCCCCTCGCCGATTAACGACACGTGGTTCAATCCAGGAGACCTTGTAGTCTTATCTTGTCCTGTTCTTAGTGTCACATCATCATTTAATGGGGGGGTCTTTTCCAGCCGTAATCTACAAAAGGCTACGATGGCGACTGGCCGCGTTTTGCAGACTGTCCTGCCTGTCTTCTCGCGTCCAATCCGCGGTGTGTCAGGGAGGGGGCGGCGCTCCATCTAGGCGGGGAGAGATCAGGGTGCACAGCGTCGGACACGGGTTCCCTTGGTCCAAACCGCCTCGGAAAGGAGGTCCACGTCCACGCGGGGTTCCAGGGAGGCTTGCCTCGCCTACGTGGGACTGAGGAGTAACACGTTTCACGTTGAAGGGACAATCAAATTTCAACATGATAATGATATCTAACGTTGGGGGAAGTGGTGACATATTGAATGCATGGATTAGGGCTTCCAAAACAAGAACCTGGATTCCCATTAACAGGAACTGGGGTGCAAATTGGCAAAGCAACATGGATCTTCGAACCCAAACGCTGTCGTTTAAGATCACTTTAGTCGATGGCAAGACACTCGAATTCTTTAACGTTGTTCCTTCGTCATGGAAATTTGGACAGACTTTTGCTTCCCGGAATCAGTTCTCTTAAAACTGATTAATGTACTGCTGTCCATGAACCACCTTTTTTGAGGTTCATCGACCACTTTTTTATTTTTATTTTTAAATTCAACATAATAATATGTCATGCATATATGCACGATTCATATTATGGATCCGGAAATTAAGAGCAAAAATAAAATAGTTTGATTTGACAAGCTAATATTTTTTAATCTATGACCTGCTGCAGCATAATATAATATGATACGAGAGCAGCGAGCATGTTTGATTGCAATTACAAATAAATTAAAATCATTTTAATTTGTTTATTTTGTTTTTACTAATAAACTAAATTTATGGAAATGCAACTTTTAAAGACACAATATTGTCAACTTAACTTTCTAGTGCTTATTAAAAAGATTTTAATAATATTAGAAATCATAGTCGAAAAAGGGGGAATATGTTAAATTTTAGCACATGTTTGAATGTGTTTATAAATGCTTATAAATATATGGTCTATTATTTTTTGTGGCTTAAAATAAACATATGAATCTTACACAATAATTATAGATCTTGTTTTATCCTTTTTTTTAAAATAAATAATTTTTAAAAACGATCAAACAAGTGCTTAGTGACATTAATTTTACGAGATTTTTTCAACAACTCAATCTTTTTATTGAGAACGATAAGAATGGGAATCTTGATCACGTAGTATTCAAATTGTGTGAAACTAAAATGACTAGTCAAATCTATTACTATTTATTTTGCCACTTAGATAATCATAGTAATTTTAAATCAAATACAAACGATTCTAAAGATCCGTTGATATAGGTCAATGGTTAAATATAACTCATAAAATTTATCTGATATTTTTTGGACGGAATTGATATCCTGATAACAATTTAAGCAAAAATCGAAGACATTTTTAATCATCAAAAAGATAAGGACAAAAATATTTATTCGGATAAGAATTCATTCAATTTTTATTTTTAAAGGACGAACATAACATTTAAGAACACTAATTAGTATATGATCATTTACTCTTTTCGTACAGTCACTGCCTCTGCCTCCGTCTCTCCACCCATTCAATAAATCCCCTATCGCAACTGTCCCACTTTCCTCTGCCGCACCACCACCACCACCACCACCACCACCACCGCGACGCCACTTTCACAACCACTCTAAATCAACTATCCAAATTCAATGGAATAACCTTCACCACTCCACCCAACCCATCATTTACGAACCCAAAATCCAAAATCTTATACACTCTGTGTATCTTCAATTATCCATTAAGCTTCAAATCTTAACTCGATTCAATTTCTCAAATAACTTGAATTGATTTTATTAAATAGATAAAAGTTTCGTACTTCTTATGATCTTTTTTTTAATTCTTCTTTTTTCATTATTGAATTTGAATTTCAACTTTTGGGACTATTATCAACTGATAATTCTTTTACTTTACTGGTAAATTTTAAAAATTTGCTCAATGGTGATTTTGGTTCTAGATTGAAAAAGATGAAACTCTTTCAATTTTTTTATTTACTTTTTTTTCATTTAATTAAGAATAAAAGTAATTTTCTTAAACAAAAAACTAACTTTTTCCATTCTTATACATACCTAAATCAAACCGAATAATGATAAACTTTTTATCTGAATAACTATTATTCAGATAAATTATCTACAAACTAAACGGATGCCAACTTCAAGCACGTTGGACTTCAAAGGAATGAACAAAATTAAAATAGGAAGACTAACAAAATTCCGGCATCCTCCAATTATATTCGTTACTACATACTAAACATTCCACAAAAAAAGAGTAAATAGCACAAAACGTCCCTACCTATTGAGGGTATTGTGGAAAACGTCCCTACCTTCAAAATTTTGGCATTTTCACCCTTACCTACTGGATTTCCAAAACAAAACGTCCTTCAGTCCAAAAATATAGGGGTAAATTAGTCCAACCACTTTTTTCACATATATATTACTTTTTTTAAAATTGGGGGGCTTTCTATGCAATTTTCAAAATTGCATGACAGGCCCCCGTCCCCAAATGTCTCCGCCTCAAAACCCACTTCTCCGACACCGGGGTTCCATCGACATATCCCTCCTCCAATCTCGCCACAACTCCGCCAACTCCACCTTCACCACCACCTCTTCCACTTTTTTCACATATAAAGATGATAATGGTTCACTAATGAGATTGCTACAAGAATGTTATAGTGTCTTTTCTTCAACTACAGTCTAATTTTTTTCTCAACGATTTTTTGCTTTTCTGTTTCTTTTTCCTTTTAGTTCTTTATTCTCTCTCTTTTTATATTTGGGTATGGGGAAAGAGGCTGGTTAAAATAGGCTGCATCTACATCTATGTGATACTGTGATGCTAAAGGTTCGGTTTCATATCATAACTAGGTTGATTATTTTTTGGCAGGCAGAAGTTACTCAACGGCTTAGCAATACAGAGGAAGCAGCTGCCAGAGTTGCAGGATTGCATAGCCATCGGGATCTTGCAAGAAAACTTCAGGTGACTGCTGAATGCACAAATTTGATGTCCCATGTGTAAATCATAGCTTGCAATATTTCTGTGCATGTGCTCCTTTTATCAGTTAGTTTTGTAAAATTGCTGGCCTGAAGCTGAGTTTATCTTTCTTATCTTTATCCTTATTAGTGTTCATGTTCTCTCCGAGAAGGAGGAGGAGGAGGAGGAGACAGTGGAAGAGGTGGTGGTGAAGGTGGAGTTGGCGGAGTTGTAGCGGGATTGGAAGAGGGATATGTCGATGGAACCCCGGTGTCGGAGAAGTGGATTTTGAGGCGGAGACATTTGGGGACGGGGGCCTGCCATACAATTTTGAAAATTGCATGAAAAACCCCCCAATTTTAAAAGAAGTAATATATATGTGAAAAAAGTAGTTGGACTAATTTACTCCTATATTTTTGGATTGAAGGACGTTTTGTTTTGAAAATCCAGTAGGTAAGGGTGAAAATGCCAAAATTTTGAAAGTAGGGACGTTTTCCACAATACCCTCAATAGGTAGGGACGTTTTGTGCTATTTACCCACAAAAAAATATTAAGTGCCCAAGGAGGAAAGTTCAGCTATCGAGGGCTTAGCTCCTGTAAATTGTTTTTCTGGAAACATGAGAATTCATAGAAGTACCAATTGAGTTTCTCAAAATCTACGCCCAGCATATGACAATCAAAATCAGTATTCCAAGAAGACATGACCCGCATACGCAGAAATAAATATATATTGCTATAAACTGCTTACTTTTGCTTCCATTTTGCAAAAACAATTTGTAGTATTACCAGTGCTGATCATGACCTTTTCCCTCGTAATCTACATATTCGACAATACAAATTTTATATCTTAATTTGGCAAAAACATATTGCTTCCCAAGTACAATGCCAGATTGCAAAACTCAGTAGAAACCCTCAATGTTTCAACCACTTGTGCCTTTCAAATTCCAAATTTTTTTGATTTTTTAGCAAAACTTAGTTCCTCCGGATTAATCTCATCAACCCGGATTGCAATTATCTGACCACTCTCATCCTCCGTCCACTGTATAGACTCCCGGTTCAGAAGCTTGATAATCTGAAGCACAAACATCAAGACGTTTCCAACTAACCAATAAACAGTCTCAAATATCGATTAATTCAATTTTCAAACTTTTTCTACCTCATAACATACCTAGGAAGCCATATGTACTAGTTTGGACATTTTGAACAACTATATGGATTGTTCAATGTCAAACTATTTCAGTCAAAATTTGACAACATTCAATAGTATAACCCACCTTTGGATGTCCTAAAAATATTTTTAATTTGATTTCATTATATATTCATCATCAAAACACTTTTATAAGACTATATACACCAGTTTGGTTCTGCATCTGCATCTGGAATCTTTTCTCCCCCTCCAAAAATAAATGATGTATTACCACCACTCCAGATAGAGATGCAAGTGATGTAAAAAAGTTGCAGTTAAACCCAACATACTAACCGACAATAACAATACGTATTGTAAGAACATCAGCAACCAAACTGATGGGAAAAATAGAATTGCAAATAGTATTGTAAGACTTTCACTTAAAACTGTTTTTATATCGTGATGGTAAAATATTTAATTAGAGTGGCATCAGCGAACATGTTATCATCAGAAAATGGTATTTCACGCACTTCTTTTCATGCTTTATCTACAGTCTATAATTTCTTTTCGTTCCTTTTTTTTTTTTTTTGGGGTGGGGGAGGTTATCAAAATTGATATTGTTCAATCTGATGAAAAATTATTAGGAATTCCATTGGATAACAACATCCCACGAGTTTTTTCGATATTCATCAAAAATAGAGATGACCTATGCATTCCATTCTGTTTTGGTTGGTTAATTTTCTTACTGCTATTCTAGTTTCATCCTAATCCATAAGAGCATGAAGAATAGGAACACAAACTTTAATTGTCAGGCAATGGAAGGAGGAATACCCATACCATTCGCTTCCGAAGGCCTTCTTTGGCATCTTTATCGTTGGTCCCAACTATAACCTTGAGATGCTGAACAGCTGATGAAAAAAGAACAATTCAGAGTCACGTCTTTAAGTCATACCTAGTTACAAAAAAAGTGAAAGAATGATAACATACATGGAAGACCCGAAAAATAAAACAAGTGAAGTCTCAGCATGCGAACAGCTTCCTTAGGCTCAAAAATATAGTAATTAAGAGAAATTTCTTCTGCTGCGCAACTGCAGAAAGCGAGAGCTATTAGGCCATTTTATAGGAAACGGATGAATAATGGGAAGATGTCAAAGAAGACACAAGGAATAGACTTTGTTCTAACCTCTTCTCAAGAAGTTTTTGTGCAGATATTTCGTCTGCTTCTCGGGCCTTCTTCATAAAAAAGTGTCCCTACAAACCCCACCACCAGCACAGAAAAGAAAGAGAAAAAAAGTAAGAGAGAAGAAGAAATAAAAATTAATAAGCATCCATTTATAATAACATGTGATCAGAAGTTCTGCATATAACTCAATCTAACAAAGGGTTTTTTTTTTTTCCTTTTGTCAAGGAGAAGCGGAAGGCCGAGAGCATGCTTAAAATTTCAAAATCTAACTATATGCTACGTCGATATAGAATAGATGATGAACTTCAAGAAAAAAATGGTGGTATAGTCACAAAATTCACATGATTAAAAAAAACAAAAAAGTACAGTACGCTGTTCGATCATTTTCAAATCTAAGCTTTTGTGGCTAGTGCAAGTTTAAAGGAGACATTTAGTATACCTTTTCCAGAAACTTTTGGGCTTTCTCATGATCCTTTTCAGTGAACGCATCAACAGCCTGTCCAGAAACCGTGACTATTAAATTTCAGTCAAGAATTCTGATAGAAAGCTCTTATAATATTTTCAGATCTCAACATAGACAGAAAGAGTAGGATAGGGGTTCTTTGGAGACTTGGAGGTGGTGATGTGCGGGCATGGGAGCTCAAAGACTTACAGCTTTGTAGTATTCTTTCATTGCAACCCAATACTCCTTCACAGCCTCGCGCAAGTCCTCATAGCTATTCTCACCATTTTCATCACCTAAGAACGACCATTTATAAGCACCAGAGAGCATTGAAGTAAGGGATGAGAAACCAAGTAACCAAACCTTTTCAGAAAATGCAAATGTATAATTCCTATGTAATGAACAACAACATAGAATAGAAATGCTCTCTGTTTAATAATGCCAGCATTAAAGGCTTAAAACTAGTCATCGAGGATTGCGGCTAACGATAGTATTTGGTGCACTGAACTGTATATCTTATTGAGCCAGAATACTGAAATATCAAAAATTCATTCTGTAAAGAAACTTGTACAAATGATTCAAGTAGCGAGTTCCAAAAACAAAGCATGAAAACTTTTGCACTGTATTCAAGAAGAAAGACGCTATGTGAAGTTGCCTCCAGAAAATGGAATAATGGCAAGTAGCACATCTTATCAGTGTCATCACTTAAAAGAATGAAAAGATTGTACAAGGATATCTGGGCAAAGATCTGAAATAAGATCAAAAGTACAATCAGCAGTAAAAAAAACAGAACATAAAACATGGGTATAAATGTCAAAAATATCTAGATCAAAACTATAATTTCTTTGAAGTTCATAACTCAAAAGGCCATTATCTCAGTCAAGTTCAAATTGAAAAAAAAATAATAATAATAACAAATAAATAAAAACGTATAGAGTAAAACTAAAACTTGCTGACCACATGAACCAGACAACACATGAATATATACTTCTTGCATAATAAATAAACTTACACTAAGTTAAACAGTACAGATATTTTATCAAACTCCAAGACAAGCAAATTTTGATCAAACCATCTACCATCTGCAACACCTAAGCTTCATTTTGGAATTGGAAAATATTAAAAACTGTAATCATGTCATAAAGAGGCAAAGTGCTCACTTTTTTCACTAACTCGTCGTCTTGTAATAAAGGTAATATTTTCTAAACTTGTCTCTTCTGGTGGATTCACCACAAACCGGCCATAAGGTGTCCTTCGCCTGTCTCCTCTGATTGGTCGAATTCTCTCTTGCTTCTCTTCAATTCTTTCAGGTGCATTAAATAGTGCATGTAGAACTTCTTTTTGGAGATCGTGCTTTTCCTTCTCTCTTCTAGCTAACTGTAATTCACTTCCGGTAGTGATACTAGCACTCGATCTGCACAGCATAAAAATAAAAGTAAAACATCATTACCTTATTTAGTACTAAAACATTGTCTAGATTAAGATTTTTGAGGAAGAGAAGAGTTCCTCCTGCTCCAATACTGCAACACTTGCACTTTATAAAAATTTCCAATGAATATATTATACCTTCCACAGAAGTCAATGTGTGGGGGTTGTCCTCTAAATGGAATATCTTCTGGCTCTGGATCATTCCCCATACGCTATTTAATGAGATGAGTTGGCAGACAAACGAAATATGTTAAAAAAAAAAAATCAGTAGATGTTCATGAATTTTGCAACTGGAGAGTGTAAATTGTTTATACTTCTATACTGCAACTTCACATCAATTATGGGTTACATCTCCCAATCCCTTAAAAAACCATTCTAAATGAAGATTAGAATATTTTATCAATTAAGAATAAAAGGAAGCAGAATTTTCTTTATAGAATCTGTTATGGTCCTGCATGGCGGGGGGTTTTTTTTTTTTTTGTGTGGTTGGGGGGGGGGGGGGGGGGGGGGGGGGGGGGGGTGGCTGTGGCAGCATTGGGATAGGACGAGGAAAATCATTTAGCACCAAGACAGTTTAACATTTTGCTTCCTCAGAAGCATAAATGAACAATTCATGACTCCATCTCAAAAGTTGCCATCGTTCCAGCTTCTATCTATGTAAAGATCATTTGTAATGCACATAATGGATAGAGATACTCTCCAAGTATGTTTTTTAGGAATCAAGCGTACCTTATGAGCATCTATGCCAATAATATCATCTTTCTTCTCTAGAGTTGATGCTGAGAGATCCAGAAGTTTATCCATGCTCTGCATATTAACAAAAGACTTAAATCAGGTTTATCCAGAAGTTTGTACCAGTCTTTCGTATCTTCCATGTAATAAGTTGCTATATGTAGACTTAAATCCACAACTTTGTGAATGTCATCCGTAACAATACCAATCCAAAATAACAGTATGTGAAGAAACTAAGAGCACATATAGATGGGAAGATAATGATAGCTTAAGTGCAATACAATTGAAAAGGCACCTGAACCTGGAAAAATTCATAAATCTTAATCTTACCATTTGCATATCATATCCACACTGGCCTGCAAATTGAAGACATTGCTTGATTAGACATAATAATAACAAGAAATAAGAGAGTTGAGTTTATAATGGCTTGGAAAAATAAATCCTTACACAGTAAACGTACACAAACACAAAAAAGGAAAAAGAGAAAGAAAGAGAAAACATAAAGGCTGCAGGGTATTGTAAAGCCAGCCCTTCACCAAACTAAAATACATTGGTAGGTCCAAATTTAGGAGTTGAACTTATTATTGTGATGTCCAATTCGTAAAATAGCACAGAGTATACTAAATAACTCAACAGTCTAGTGCTTTCAGAGTTCTCTGAATTCTAGTAATATCATGAAACGAAGAAATCTCAAGATATTGACAGACATATTTAAACTATCAGCAGAATTAATGTGTTATAGAATTCATACAAATATACAAAACCTTTTAGTTATAACAGCTAAGCTGGTGAGAGTATTAAGCTAAGATTTTTTACCAACAACGTTTTGGATTACATCCATTTCGAGCTGAAAGCCATCTCCAAGCATTTTAAAAAGAAATTGTTCAACGTTATCATGCATGGTTTCACTCCTTGCTGTAGAATCTGATTCCACACTCTCATCCCAAATCTCAGAGACTGGAAAATCTTTTGAATTCAATTTCACTGGTTTGGTCTTCATGCATGATACATTAGGTACAGACCTATGTCGAGAATATTCTCTCCCAATCACACATGACACAGATCCCGTTGATGCTGAACACTTTTTTGGCTTGGAGTTAGAAACACAAGCATTCTCCAGGATATTATCCATAGGATATTCAGAAGACACACTTGATTTGCTTTCCAAATCATCTTGTGAAACTGATATAGATGTCCCAGAGGTGCTTCCCTGCATCTTATGGAGTACTTCACCGGTAGTTACTAAGTTGCGATCTGCTTGACAGTAGGCTGAAGCAATGTCATCAAGAGAAACAACAGATCCAAAAGCATCTAGTAATTGCTTGAGATTCTTTTCATCCTCATTGGTGTAAGAAAACGTCGAAGGCAGTGTTTCCATTTTCATCCTTCAATGAAAAAAGATGCAAGCATTTCATTAACGACTTTTGGAAAACAAGACAAATCAGAATTCACCTGAGCCGATTGTACACCCTTCTATAACTTATGATTACATATTAATTTAAACCGTGATGTAAATGCAAGAAAATCAACATAATTGTTTTTGGTTTTTAAATAAAACATGGAAAATCTGTTCCAGTGCACAGGAAATGCGAACAGAGAAACATGGAAAACATGCATCCTACCATGCAGAAATCTAGACCTAATTAGCTAGGACAAGTCAAAAACCATGTAACATGCCTAAAAAAAATACAAAATCAGGCGCTCAAATGGACAAATGCTGTTAGTTCTGAGAAAGTACAATTTTTGTCATTTAGACAATAGTATTATCAACCTGTACACCATTTTGAACTCGTAAACTGGTCTAAAATAAGAACAAAAGCCTCATAAAAATCACTTCAATAGCCTATTTAATTAACTTATTTCTCAATCCATGCCAACATAGTGAATTTAATAGGATAGGCAACCTAATTCACTGAAGCATGATTCTGCAATTTCAGAATTGATACAAAATTACATATTACCTAGAAGAGGGGGGGGTGGGGGGGGTGGGGGGGGGGGGGAATATTGGCAAAATACATATAATCAATACTTCAATAATTGTAGGTAAATACATGTTCAATGCTAAAGGCACTGTTGTTGAATAACAAAGTAGAACAAACAAGCCAGTATAAACTATCTCTGAATTTGAAGTTATAAATCTCAAAACTACACTTCGAAATACACGCTTCCTTTGGATTCTATTTCGGATAGTATCATAGTATACCATTAAATCATTGAAGTCATCAAGGTTATATTTGGTATCTATTCATGTTTCAGGCATTTCAAAGAACACGGATAGACATTGCAAACAATTAATTATAAACAGAAAGAGTCGATATATGTTAATACAATTGACAGATTTCACCAATAATTTTCCAAAGATTAAGTAGTTTTCACACGTGCGTAGATTTCGTCAACAATTTTCCGAAATTAAGTAGTTTTCAAGTGCATTTGTACACTAATAGTAAATACACATTATTTAACATTTTTTTTTTAAACCTAGAATCCCAATTAGTAATTAAGAAGTCTCTATAGATAAAAGAGCGAATTCTTCCTTTCATGAAATTAGGCAAATAAAATAAAATGAATTCCGTCTGAATTTGGACATTAAAATAACACATTGAACATAGAGATTGATATTTGATCAATATCTTTAAAATTATTAATTTTTTTTTTTCATAAATCTCTAACCTTTCAACAAATAGCAATCGACTTACATTACCATTACCAACAAAAACCACGCCACACATATAAAGTTATACAAAACTGGATGCGAAGTTCAAGAAATGCAATCCAACAATCAAATAAAGAGATTTTTTTAACAAATTTATCAAGATTTTAAATGATCGACAGTTAATAATTTCGGAAAGAAAACGAAAATCTACTAAATCATTATAAATGAAATTTAGCCAATGCAAATTGAAGAAAACAACTAAAAAATTTAAAGAAATTTCTTACTGAGAGAGAAAATCGGATGCTTCTTTTCCAGCGATTATCTTTTGCTCCCTTCTACTTAACACTGTAAAGTGTATTGCTTCTTGGAGAAGGAAATGAGGGAAGAGGGTGCAGGTCTTTTAACGCGGACTGACTGGCAGTTGGTGGGCCCCGTCACGTGATACTCAGGTGCATGAAAAAGTTTCCAATTGATTATTTTTTTTTTTTGATCGAAAGTTTCCAATTGATTATTTCTTCAGGCAATTCAGAGTTCGTTTGTTATGGTTTATAAACTAGTTTATTTGACCAAAATAGTTTATTTGACCAAAAATAATTTATTTAATCAAATTTTTTGTTAGGTAGCATGACATTTTTGTCTATTATTAGTCAAATAAACTATTTTGGTCAAATAAACCAGCTTATAATCTACATCAAACAGGCACTCAAAATAATGGAAATGTTCTAATGTTCACAGTACCCACTTGGACACTTGTTCAGTGGGCATTGAACAAGTGAAAAAGTGATGTCCAGTGGGCACCATAACTTTGCCCATCGTGGGCATTAGAAAAGTACTGTTCAAAATAAATTGTGATTCTTCTACTTTATGAATAATGCTATTTATAATTTTTCAGTACCGATAATATTATTCAATTGAATAAATTATTTAATTTAATTGAGTAATATATTTATTGTTATTAATTATGAATAATTCATCTAATTGTATAATATCAGATAAAATAACTACCGACAGTGAGCGACTATATATAACATTAATCATATTTTATATATAAATTTTGTTTCTCAAAAATATTTTACCAATCATACAAAACAATATAATGCATGTACAAAATAGTATGTACCAAAATTTTAAATTATTTTAATATGATATTTTTGGTACAAAATTTTACATAATTCACTCGTAAATTTTAGTGCTTATTCGAAAGATAATCACTCAATTTTTAATCGTATCTTCGATCATTCATTAAACTTTTAAATGTTACTGTTTACTCATTGAACTTTAAAATTACACTCCGTTAATCACTATTTACGATTCTGTAATTACCACTTGACGAAAACATAAACGTGGTTGACGGAATGCCCACGTGACTGACGAAATATCTACGTGGCATGAGTTAAATATTTTAATAATCACTGAACATTTAGTCGTGTCTTCGATCATTCACTTAACTTTTAAATATTGTTGTGTGGTTACTGAAAGTTATACTTCATTAATCACTCTTCAAGATTCAGTAACTATCGATGGACGTGTGGCTGACGGAACACCCATATGGCACACATTTAAAGTTAATTTTGTTAACCAATTAAAGTTGCCCATCTATGTCATCAAATTGATTTTTTAAAATGCTATTCATGAGAAGCCTATATTCTTTTCTCATATTGAAATCCCTCAAACTTTATTCATCCAAATTCAATTCCCTAACTCTAACTCATTTTCTCATGTGAAAAAACAACACAAACCAACTAATCAAGGATCACCAATTCGTTTAGAAATCAATTTTCATCATCAAATGCATAATCACTTAGTAATCTTTCAATACATAGATACTCTAAGTCGTCTACTTCATTGTCAATCTCTCTGGACCCTTTCAAGTACTCTATCTTCAACTCCCGTTTCAATGCCTTATGTAACATTTTGTTCATACAGTAGATCATCAACACCCTCATAATCAATGAATTTTGAATTCTCATCCAAATCTAGTAGCACAAACAAAAGCAGTTAGTTGCTAAAACAGATTCAATATGACAAAAATACATATTTTTCAACGTGAAATACATGCTTTAACATACGACATGCGACATGAAATTCATCATAAAAAAATAATATATACTTTTCACATTTAGGATTAGGTTTCCCAGAGAAAAACTTCATACAAGTAGATTTATTTGTACATAACACAAATAAAAAAACTAATAGACTTTGACATTACCTTCATATGCGACATTATTGATTTTTAAATGAAATAGTGGTTCTTGATTATGATGGTTTATGCAATAGCACTGTGATTTTGTTACAGGTGATAAATGATTAATGTTAGGAATCGGATTTGGGATAATTGAACTTGGGATAATAGACTTTGAAGGATTTCAATTATTGGGGAGGAATGTACGTTTTTCATGTATAAGTGCTTGTTCGGTTGCTATTTTATCTAAAAAATTCTATTTTTTTGCCTACAATTTTTGACTTTTCAATCTTTTTTACACTACAAAAAAATTTGAAAAGTCAAAAAATAACCAAAAAAACTCTAGTGAACAAGCTCTAAATCTTATTTTGAAAAAGCGCTTTAGTGACATGGATTGACAACTTCATTTGATTGGTAAAATTTAACACATAGGCGTTCCATCAAGCACGTTTGTACTTCCGTCTATTTGCAATTACGAAATTGTGAGGAGTGATTAACGAAGCGTAACTTTCTAAATTTCAGTGAGTACGAAACAACATTTGAAAGTTCAATGAGTGATCGAAAACACGACTAAAAATTCAGTGATTATTGAAACATTTAACTCTTATCACATGGACATTCCGTCAGCTAAGTGTATGCTTCGTTAACTGGCAGTTATAGAATCGTAAGTAGTAATTAATAGAGTCCAACTTTCCAAATTTTTAGTTAGCACATAGCAATATTTGAAAGTTCATTGAATTATTAAAGATGTGACTAAAAATTTAATAATTATTAAAATATTTAACTCGCTCACTTTATTCAAATTAAAATTTATTAAGGGTAAAAAATTAACATTTAATTTTAAATTCATAATTTTTATTAATTTTTCAATTATACATTTTATCAGGTGGGTAAACACTTCCTTGTTCCAAATTGCTGCTGCTTAACTGTTCCTCCACCACCTGACTCATCCAAGCTGCGACGTCGCTTCTAAGCTCGTCTCGACTCCTCCACTTTCCTTGGAAATGTGAGTTATTGACTTCCTCCTAAGCTCCGCACACATGCACTGATTGTGTGAGTATTGAATCAATTTGTAGATTTGATTTTTTATTTCGCAGGAGAGAAAGATCGTGATTTTATTTCCTTTCATTTAAAATGAAGCTTGGATATTACGAATTCAAATTTTTTATTTTATTTGGCTAAGTTTATGTCAATTTGAATTTGGAACTGTATAGTTGGGATAATGCAGCCATATTTTGCACTCATTAACCATTGTTTAGTGCTTTGTTACTTACTCCTCGCACCCACCCAAAAGAGAAAACCTGTTGGCACACGTGATCCTTCGTTACTCCGTCAAGATAATGTCCGCGCCTGCTCAATGTCAATGAACTGGATTTTTTTCCTAGTTTTGGAGGAGAGAGATGGGATTAGGAAGCAGAGAAGTAATTGGTGATAAATGGTCTTCGAGGATTCTTTGGGTCTGTGCAATTTGAAGTGCATTAGGATGAGATTCCACTGAGTATTTTTGGTCGGCATTAGAATGCTGAATGAAGGTTTTCATTATTGTTGGCTTTGTCGATATATTTGCATCCACATTCTGATGGCAATTGATATTCCCTTGGGTTTATTTTATGATTTGATTTTTAATTGGCAGAAGGAGAGAACGAGCTTTGGAAATCTATTGGCCCTGCATCAACAAGAAGCGGAAAGTTTATTATGTCATTTTGATGAATTCTCCTTTTCGTTTTATAAATCTCTTGAAAGCTTCTGATTTTTCAAGGCAGTGAGTCGTAGTCACTTGAACCTAAGCTACAGCACATTCTCTACTTACTCAACATTTTGAACCTTGTCATTTCTATTTCTAGAGGCAATGATTTTAATCTTCTACTACTTCCCCCTTTCACGCTTCCTCACTAAATTTCACATCTCGGCTGATGATTATCTTGTTTGTTGTGGTAGTATAGAGTTTGCACGCCTTTGAGCTCTCTCTATAGCAAAGCACTATATATTTTCTTGAACTATAATTGAGCTTTCCTCTTTCCTCTTTCCTCTTTCCTCATCCGAAATGTGTGAAGAGGCAGTGCTACCAAAACTTCTCACTTCACTTTAAAATGCTCCAAGCTTCTTTGGGAATTATACATGGAACAACTTTTGTTGAAGCTCGATTCGAAAAACATACAACACAGGAAACTATTACCTAAAAAAAATTGGCATTCTTTTAGTTGGCAACATACTTCGGACTAGCTCCATAATTACCCAGTTCTTCCTTTTAGCAACTCTATTCGCTATGGATTTTTTTATGCGAATTCCGTACTCAATTAGATACTTCTCATAAAGAACATATTTTCTTCCTCCATAAGACCGTCTTTTGTTTATCTTGTAGCCACTTTTATTCTCCATATGAGCTTTAAAAAACTTTGAATCTTTCAAAAACCTCATTCTGTCTTGATCAAATAAGTGCTATTTTTTCTACTATAGTCAATTATAATGAATAATTGTTAGGAAATGACAATTACTTCCTATTGATGTAGTTTGCATCGGTCCACATAAATTTGTAAGCACCAGCTGAAGTAGGTAAGAGGCTTTGCACGCCTACACGACAGGAAATGAATCTTGGTAATGTTTTCATTGCCACTTATTTTGAATTCACTTTGAAAAGATTCAGTGAATCGTACAAAAAATTCATGTCTCTAGTAATATGATTGCTACAACTACTGTCAATGTCCTAAATAACTTGTGTTGCTTCTGTTTCGTTGCAAGCTACCAAAAACAAATATTTTTCATTCTTTTCTTTCTTTTTGCATGAACATTGTGTTGCTATTGCTAGTGTCTCTGTCAGTCCTTACAATCTGCTTGAAAATGTTCATACTTTTCACAGTTGTAGCATTGAGCTTTATAGAAATCTTCATGTCATCTTCCTCAATCTCGATCCTACCTTAATCTGTGTTGTGACCTCTACCTCTTCCCCAACTTTGGAAAAGAATCAGCATCTTTTCTCATCTCAAAGATATTGTTCTCATTGTTTCTTCCTCGTCCTCTTACCCCTTGACCACCTTTGCCTCTTGGGCCTTCTTTAAGAGAGGATTGAACTCAAAATGATTGTTGTAGAGGAGTTGTGTCAAAATTCTTTAATCAAAGCTCATGGGATTGAAGTGATCCCCTAAGCTATTTACTGGAAGAGTAGTTAAGTCCTTTGACTTTTCAATTGCCACCATAATGTGTTAAAACTTACTCGTTATGCTGCAAAGAATTTTCTGAACAATTCTTTGATACTCAACCTGTTAACCATTAACTTTCAATTGATCAACAATTGAAAGAACAGTATCAAACATATTCTTCAACACATTTGGGATCCTTCACCTTTACATGTGTCTAGAAGTATCTTATGCTTGCTTTGATATAGCAGCCGATGGCATTGTTTTAGAAAATTTATTCACTTACTGCTTGAAAAATAAAGAACATCCATTTGTCCTTCCTTCGATTCTCCTTCAATTCTGCTTGTTGTGATTGGGTAAGTGGAGATCTTAGAGCATCTCCAATGCTATAATGTCAAGACACAATGTCTAGTACTTTTCTTGACAAATGGCCAAAAAGTACTTATGTGGCACAATTAATGCTAGAAGGTGTCTAGCACAACGTCTAATTCTAGACATTGTTCTTGACAATGTCCATCATTAATTTAGTAATCTCTATCCAATCAATACATTTCTCCCTCTTTCTTTTTTCTAAAAAGCTAATAATAATTTGCCACATTTGCACAATGAACATTATTGCATTGGAGAAATTTTTTAATATAATGTCAATGTCTTTTGCCACAACTACATAGTAGACATTGTTGCATTGGAGATGCTCTTATGATTCTATGAATCCATTTTTAAGGACTTCCTCTAAGTCTTGAAAACCATACACACGTAACACACCTTCATGGTTAACTCTGTTGGTTGTACTTCTTCCCACGACATTTAGGAAGGTGCAACATGTTTGATTGATGACATCTCTATCTATCAGTTTTTGAAAAAATGTTTTGATACCACTTTGTTGGAAGTCAAAGTGGGCTAGAATATCAAGCAGTCACAAGAACACTTTAAGAGAAAAATGTTTCTCTTGACCAACTTGCATCTCTCGCTCAATTGCTTTATTGAATTGTTTCTCTTACAATTGCCTCACTCTTCCTTTACGTTTTCTTGACTACAACCAAGACTCTTATTTATACTTGTAGGAGCATTTTGTTTAATGGCAGACACGAATCCTATACCTCATTCATGTAACATGTATCGTTGATACATGCATTTAAATGTAATAGAGTTAACGTGTATTCATGTATTCTATTGATACCATGAGATTGATGAAATCATTGAGGAGTTCCAGTGTTCATGAATTTCGTCAATGTTTACGTTCACAAGTCTAGAATAATTTCCAACAAATATTAACAAAAAATGTGTAGTCACCACTTGGAAACTGTCGTTTTAGGTATGTTGGGGAAAATAGTTCACCGGATCGTTGATTCTTGTAAGAACAATTGACAGGGCTCAAATTAATACTGTTCAACTCCACAAAGATAATACCAAATTACAAGGACAAACTAAGAAGGACCTATTTCACCAAAGAAAATAAATGGAGGAAAGGGGTTGCAATTTTCACAAAGAAAATATCCAACAATGGCTTAAGCTTTTTCCTGGTTTTGGCTTTTCTGTTCACGCCTTTTCACGTGTGTGTATAGTAGTTGTATTGGTGGTGAATTCTCTGCCCAAACCAACACTAATATAAATAGTGTAATATATATTATATATATGGTATGGAATATCTTTACAATAATATAAGAATCTTAAACTTTTTACTGTTCACATTTTTGTCCTACACGCCGTCGTTTTACAACTTCTTTTTACAACTTTAATTTATTTTATTTTCGACTACTTTTGAGGCTTAGCAGACTTTTATTGACTATTGGAATTAGAATTCAAATTCAGGTTCGGTTCAGATACTGGATACTGGAGTTCCGTCCTTTTACAACTTTAATTTTAATTTGTTTTATTCTCTATTACTCTTCAAGCTTTGGAGCAGATTTTATTCACCATTAGAATTAGAATTCTAGAATTCAGAGTGGAGCTGAGTTTTGAAAGATTGGATCCTACAGTTAAGATTTTTAGACACTGTAAGTATTATTACAACAGTTAGAGATTCATTTGCCAACACCAGTTTACAAAATGAGTGCGCATTCACGTATGGAATACTTCATTTGAGTACAATTTATCTATTGCTTTTAATAAGAGAAAAAACGAAAAAAAAAATTTTTTTTACCAATTCTAGGCAACCAAGTTGGTTGCCAAGGTTGCTCGGCAACCAAAACTAGTTGCCGAGCAATCTCGGCAACCAACTTGGTTGCCGAGTAATATATCAACACAGCCAGATATCAAAATCAGATAACTAACATAATTAGGCACTACATTTAAACCAAAAGAGGCCCTCAACATTTTAATAAACAACGTCAAACCCACATAAAGATCCCTCCTTTTAACATACCCAGATATCTTCTATCCAACAGAACATCGGCATAATTCATTAAATTAACAGAACCCATGTAAAAACTCACAAGACTGTTCAATATATTCACATTACAATCCATGCCAATCTTCACAGCATAACAGTGTATTGGCTTACCCTCAACAAAAGCCTGAACGTTGTTACAAGCTTTAATCAAAGAAGTATAAATAAAAGGATCATTGTGAAATTGTAAATGGGATTTCTCATTGGAATTTTTTGCACGGGTTAATAGCATTTCTTGGAATAAAGATAGTGCCTTTAACGGGTTGGTATTTGAGGTGTGTCTGATCATGTGATTCCATTTGAGAGAGTCTTTTTGATCTTGTAAAATACCATTTGATTTACTATAGAGGTTACCCTTGTAAAATAATTTGAAATTCTTTCTTGTTCTTGCATTTCAAGTGTCTTAAACTCAAACAGCAAGGACTGTAATTGTACATTTTTTCACATTTTCTTTTCCTTGATGCATTGTTTGTAAAATGTCTTAAGCTTGCTTTGAAGTTTATGCACACTATTTTTTCAATTGCATGTTAAACATAAAAAAGAATTTAAAAAAAAAAAAATACAGTGCTCAGAATTTGATTGCCGAGATGGCTCGGCAATCGTTTTGGTTGCCGGGCAACCAAATTTGGTTGCCGAATAATGTTGCCGAGTAATATATCAACACAGCCAGATATCAAAATCAGATAACTAACATAATTAGGCACTACATTCAAACCAAAAGAGGCCCTCAACATTTTAATAAACAACGTCAAACCCACATCAAGATCCCTCCTTTTAACATACCCAGATATCTTCTATCCAACAGAACATCGGCATAATTCATTAAATTAACAGAACCCATGTAAAAACTCACAAGACTGTTCAATATATTCACATTACAATCCATGCCAAGCTTCACAGCATAACAGTGTATTGACTTACCCTCAACAAAAGCCTGAGCGTTGTTACAAGCTTTAATCAAAGAAGCATAAATAAAAGGATCATTGTGAAATTGTAAATGGGATTTCTCATTGGAATTTTTTGCACGGGTTAATAGCATTTCTTGGAATAAAGATAGTGCCTTTAACGGGTTGGTATTTGAGGTGTGTCTGATCATGTCATTCCATTTGAGAGTCTTTTTGATCTTGTAAAATACCATTTGACTTACTATAGAGGTTACCCTTGTAAAATAATTTGAAATTCTTTCTTGTTCTTGCATTTCAAGTGTCTTTGACTGTAATGGTACATTTTTTCACATTTTCTTTTCCTTCATGCATTGTTTGTAAAATGTTTTAAGCTTGCTTTGAAGTTTATGCACACTATTTTTTCAATTGCATGTTAAACATAAAAAAGAATTTAAAAAAAAAAAAAAAAAAAAAATTACAGTGCTCAAAATTTGATTGCCGAGCCATCTCGGCAATCAAGCATTTAACATTTTTTTTTTATTTTTTTTTATTTTTAAAGGAATAATTGCACAAAAGGTCCCTATTGTTTTAAAATCGTTGGGATATGCCAACAACTTTTAAAAAAAATCTTTAATTTCTTTTTCTTATTTTTTTTTTCTTTTACACTTAATTTTCATTCAATTTTTTACTAATCTTGTTTTTTTATTTGACATTTTCCAAATTATTCTAAATAAATGCTAAAAAATGCCATTCAACAATTTCAAAATTGTGAAATCTTGGTGGCAAATTGAATGTTTTTATTTTTTTTACACATTTTCATTCAATTTTTTTATTAATATTTTTTTTTTAATCTTAAGCAAATAAGCAAATTGAATGTTTTTATTTTTTATAATGTTGTCACATTAAAAAAAAAAAAAATTCGTCAACAGTAAAATTCTCGGCAATGAATTGTTCATTGCCAACAACTCGGCAATGATCCAAATCCGACATCTTTAAATCTGGGTTCCTAATTTATAGAGATTTTGAATTTTACCATCTTGTTTTTCTGGTTGACTCCGTGATCATTGATTCACTTTTGTCCATTATTAGTGACAATAATATTGTTAAAAAATGTCATTCAAATGTATAAATCCAATGTTTTTATTTTTTTTACATTATAATGCATTTATGAATGTTCTTTGCAAAAAAGTATGTACGAGGAAATTAGCAAATTGTTAGTTGATATGGTAAGAAGATGTTTCAGTCTTACTGCAGAACTTTCTCAATATATTAATAGACAGTGTGCTGAAGATCAATGAAGAGAAAAGTGTATAAAAAAAATAAAATCATTTCATTTGCCACTTGACATTGTGGATTTTGTAATTCTTAAATAACAATTGATTGCCGAGAATTTTACTGTTGACGATTTTTTTTTTTTTAATGTGACAACATTATAAAAAATAAAAACATTCAATTTGCTTATTTGCTTAAGATTAAAAAAAAATATTAATAAAAAAATTGAATGAAAAAGTGTAAAAAAAATAAAAACATTCAATTTGCCACCAAGATTTCACGATTTTAAAATTGTTGAATGGCATTTTTTAGCATTTATTTAGAATAATTTGGAAAAGGTAAAATAAAAAAACAAGATTAGTAAAAAATTGAATGAAAATTAAGTGTAAAAGGAAAAAAAATAAATTAAAGATTTTTTTTTAAAGTTGTTGGCATATTCCAACGATTTTAAAACAATAGGGACCTTTTGTGCAATTATTCCTTTAAAAATCAAAAAAAAAAAAAAAAAAAAAATTTAAATACTTGATTGCCGAGATGGCTCGGCAATCAAGCATTTAACATTTTTTTTTTTTAAAGGAATAATTGCACAAAAGATCCCTATTGTTTTAAAATCGTTGGGATATGCCAACAATTTTAAAAAAAAAATCTTTAATTTCTTTTTCTTATTTTTTTTTTCTTTTACACTTAATTTTCATTCAATTTTTTACTAATTTTGTTTTTTTATTTTACCTTTTCCAAATTATTCTAAATAAATGG
This sequence comes from Forsythia viridissima, assembly GCA_030279155.1. Classification (NCBI taxonomy): domain Eukaryota; kingdom Viridiplantae; phylum Streptophyta; class Magnoliopsida; order Lamiales; family Oleaceae; genus Forsythia; species Forsythia viridissima. Next base: position 1,171,162 of record CM059033.1, read on the forward strand.
TAAAAAATGCCATTCAACAATTTCAAAATCGTGAAATCTTGGTGGCAAATTGAATGTTTTTATTTTTTTTACACATTTTCATTCAATTTTTTTATTAATCTTTTTTATTTTATCTTAAGCAAATAAGCAAATTGAATGTTTTTATTTTTTATAATGTTGTCACATTAAAAAAAAAAAATTCGTCAACAGTAAAATTCTCGACAATGAATTGTTCATTGCCGACAACTCGGCAATGATCCAAATCCGACATCTTTAAATCTGGGTTCCTAATTTATAGAGATTTTGAATTTTACCATCTTGTTTTTCTGGTTGACTCCGTGATCATTGATTCACTTTTGTCCATTATTAGTGACAATAATATTGTTAAAAAATGCCATTCAAATGTATAAATCCAATGTTTTTATTTTTTTTACATTATAATGCATTTATGAATGTTCTTTGCAAAAAAGTCTGTACGAGGAAATTAGCAAATTGTTAGTTGATATGGTAAGAAGATGTTTCAGTCCTACTGCAGAACTTTCTCAATATATTAATAGACAGTGTGCTGAAGATCAATGAAGGGAAAAGTATATAAAAAAAATAAAATCATTTCATTTGCCACTTGACAGCGTGGATTTTGTAATTCTTGAATAACAATTGATTGCCGAGAATTTTACTGTTGACGAAATTTTTTTTTTTTTAATGTGACAACATTATAAAAAATAAAAACATTCAATTTGCTTATTTGCTTAAGATTAAAAAAAATATTAATAAAAAAATTGAATGAAAAAGTGTAAAAAAAATAAAAACATTCAATTTGCCACCAAGATTTCACGATTTTGAAATTGTTGAATGGCATTTTTTAGCATTTATTTAGAATAATTTGGAAAAGGTAAAATAAAAAAACAAGATTAGTAAAAAATTGAATGAAAATTAAGTGTAAAAGGAAAAAAAATAAATTAAAGATTTTTTTTTTAAAGTTGTTGGCATATTCCAACGATTTTAAAACAATAGGGACCTTTTGTGCAATTATTCCTTTAAAAATAAAAAAAAAATTAAATACTTGATTGCCGAGATGGCTCGGCAATCAATTTGAGCCAATTCGGCAACCAACTGGTTGCCCAGCTAGCTCGGCAACCATTTTTTTTTCCCCAACCGGCATCTCCCAACCAAGTTTGTCAACCCATCTTGTGAATCAATTGATGTCTCCAAAATGACCAATTTTACTTAGCACCTATTTGTATAAGTCATTTTTATACAATATAAGCTTGAACAATTTACCCATTTCTTCTTAAATACATGTGTTTTAATTGGCCTCTTGGAATTTAACTTTCAGCCACTTATTCTTATTATTGATCAAAAAATGTTTCCCATTTTGTTAATGTAATGCTTAATAAATAGATTTACGTTCATGTGCTTCTTACAAACGTTAAAATATTAGTTTTTTTACAATACTAAATTCACATTTTTTTCTAAAATTTCCACAAGACAAAAAAATCTTTTGGTTAACAAAATTAGGATAAATTAATCTAATTTTTCTAACTTATAAAAATACAATTATAAAAATAAAGGATTGTATATTAACACAATCTTAACAACATTACCAAGATGACAAAAAAATTTCAGATCAATTGAAAATAAAAATAAAAATTTTTTTTTTTACTTTTGTCGAGTAACTCGATTTTAAAAAAAAAAAAAAAATTCACTTTTGTCGAGTAACTCGACTTTTAAAAAATAAAAAAATAAAAAAAATTTTTTTTTTTCTTTTGTCGAGTTACTCGATTTTTTTAAAAAAAAAATTTTTTTTTTCTTTTGTCGAGTAACTCGATTTTTTAAAAAAAAAAAAAAAAAAAAAAAAATTTTTTTTTTTTACTTTTGTCGAGTTACTCGACTTTTAAAAAAAAAAAAAAAAAAAAAAAAAAAAAAAAAAAAAAATTCTTTTGTCGAGTAACTCGATTTTTTTTAAAAAAAAATTTTTTTTTTTTTACTTTTGTCGAGTTACTCGATTTTTTAAAAAAAAAAAAAAAAAAAATTTTTTTTTTTTCTTTTGTCGAGTTACTCGATTTTTTTTAAAAAAAATTTTTTTTTTTTTTACTTTTGTCGAGTTACTCGACTTTTTTTAAAAAAAAAAAGAAAAAAAAAATTTTTTTTTCTTTTGTCGAGTAACTCGATTTTTAAAAAAAAAAAAATTTTTTTTTTTTACTTTTGTCGAGTTACTCGACTTTTTAAAAAAAAAATTTTTTTTCTTTTGTCGAGTAACTCGATTTTTAAAAAAAAAAAAAAAAAAATTTTTTTTTTTACTTTTGTCGAGTTACTCGACTTTTTAAAAAAAATATATATATATATATATATTTTTTTTCTTTTGTCGAGTAACTCGATTTTAAAAAAAAAAAAAAAAAAAAAAAAATTTTTTTTTTTTTTACTTTTGTCGAGTTACTCGACTTTTAAAAAAAAAAAAAAAAAAAAAATTTCTTTTTTTTTACTTTTGTCGAGTTACTCGACTTTTTAAAAAAAAAAAAAAATTTCCGAGTTACTATTCACCTCGACAAACTTTTTCGAGATGAATAGTAACTCGAAAAAGTTACTGTTCATGAAATTTTTTTTTTTTTTTTTTTTTTTAAAATTCGAAAAAGTTTGTCGAGTTACTATTTAACTCGACAAACTTTTTCGGGGTGAATAGTAACTCGAAAAAGTTACTGTTCATGGAAAAAAAAATTTTTTTTTTTTTTTTTTAAAAAAATTCGAAAAAGTTTGTCGAGTTACTATTCAACTCGACAAACTTTTTCGGGGTGAATAGTAACTCGAAAAAGTTACTGTTCATGGAAAAAAAAATTTTTTTTTTTTAAAAAAAAAATTCGAAAAAGTTTGTCGAGTTACTATTCAACTCGACAAAGTTTTTCGGGGTGAATAGTAACTCGAAAAAGTTACTGTTCATAGAAAAAAAAAATTTTTTTTTTTTTTTTTAAAAAAATTCGAAAAAGTTTGTCGAGTTACTATTCAACTCGACAAAGTTTTTCGGGGTGAATAGTAACTCGAAAAAGTTACTGTTCATGGAAAAAAAATGCCGAGCTGGCTCGGCAACCAGTTGGTTGCCGAGCCATCTCGGCAACCAGTCATGGTTGCCGAGCTAACTAGCTCAGCAACCATTTTTAGTTCCCCAACCGGCAACCAACCAGATGTAATTGCCTGGAAATCTCCCAACCAAGTTTGTCAACCCATCTTGTGAATCAATTGATGTCTCCAAAATGACCAATTTTACTTAACACCTATTTGTATAACTCATTTTTATACAATATAAGCTTGAACAATTTATCCATTTCTTATTAAATACAATTGTTTTTTTCTAAAGTTTGGACAAGAAAAAAAATCTTGTTGAGTAAAAAAAACTGAAAAAATTTATCTGATTTTTGTAACATATGTTGTATTTCATTTTCAGTATCATAAAAGTACAATTATAAAAATAAATGATTGTTATCAATAGGTATAATTGAATTTATATAATGATAAACTTGTCATTGAATTCTAAATGTATCTATACCTTTGTATGGTTGACCAAATTTTTTTTTAAAGCCCATTTGACACAATTAACCACATATTAAATTAATTCATCTCTAATAAAACAAGAAAAAATCAAAATAAACATACCTGATAGATTAGTTAAACTGCAAGATCAAGATAAAGATGAAGAAGATATACATTTACAACAATATCTACCAAACGTAATAAATATAGGATGAATAGTGAGGTAGGTGAAGAAAATATAACTTTTGAGTTTTGAGAGTTAGGTGAACAAGTAGTAGGTAAATGTATACAATAAATGTTATTAATTCAAATAAAAACATCTTTCTTAAACAAACTAAAATCAACCTCAACTCTTTTTTTTTTTTTTTTTCCTTTTTTAATAAGGTTTTTTTCAATTGTATACAAAGTTCTACATAAAAAAGTTCAAACTCAATTTCAATAGACTGACAATAAGTTACAAATTAGTTGAATTTTTATGTCAAACTATTCTTAAATTCTATTACATCCAATTATTGCATCAGTTTGATGAAATTTCCATCCTCCTTATAAATATATACACAACTCATATACTTTACAATGTATTCAAAAAGACAAAAATCTAATGATAACCTATTTTGTTTTTATTTTACAAATAGTGCTATAAAACGTTCATATCAACCTACAACTTTTCACTACATTTTTCACAAACGTGCAACGCACGGGCCAAAACTAGTATATATATATACATATATATATATATATATATATATGGTAATAATATAATAACCCATATTATATTATACCTCCCTAATATATATATATTTTCTAAACCTAGCCGTCCCATTTTCAACCGGGTCAAACACACTGGGCCACTGAGCAACGACCCAAAAGTACATTAAAACCTCAAAGTGACCCACACACGTCTTTCATTAATTTGGACTGACACACTTGTGGAGTAGACTATACAATTATCTTTCAATCCTGGGCTCAAAGCTTATAAAGATATAACGGATCTATTAATCATCACTGCCCCGAGTTTATTTGAGATCACAAAAATTCCAACAAACATACACCTTGATCCAAATATACCTGCAAACCCCAAAAGTAAAAAAAATAGCTTAATAGTTATTAAAAAAGGATTCCAAACAAATTGGAACTTTACATACCTTTATTGAAGTTTAGAAGCGTCAGCCAACTTCTAAACTTTACTATTGTGAGCACCTTAGTGCCTATATTTGCAAGGTTATAAACCTTCAAATACCTAAGCAACAACATTAAAGCTTCCCAATATTTGAGAATTGGATTAAACATGTGCCTGCTTAAAACACTAACAGTAAAGGCCAAGACTGGCCTAGTGTAAACCATCAAGTACATAACGGAGCCAATAACATTTGAGTAGGAGTTTTTACTCATAAACTCATTTTTCTTATCATGTTCCTCATACAAGATAAATTGGTTACCAAGAGGCACATAAGTGGGTTTACAATTAAAAATGCCAAATTTCTTCAAAAATTTAAGCGCATACGGAGTTTGATACATAAATAAGCATGAATTTGACCTATCTCTATCAATCATACCAAAGAACCCTCTAGAATGTCCTAGATATTTCATGTCAAATTCTTTACTTAACTCAACATTTATCTTGTTTACCACTTTCATGCTAGGTTCATCCAATAACATGTCATCCACATAAAGTAACAAATCCACACAATCATCATTTGTGCTATGGTACAGGTAATACAAGCAATTATCAAACTCATTCCTCTTGTAACCAAAAACATGTGAATCAAATATTCTATACCACTTACCCTTGGCTACTAGCCTAGCCTCGTATCTCACAGGCTCACTTTCAGTGATACCCTTTTTCACCTTATAAACCCATTTGCATCCCACTATGGATTTATCCTTAGGTTTAGGAACTAAATCCCAAGTTTGATTCTGAACAAGAGAACTCATCTCTCCTCTCATGGTACTAAACCATTCTATGGGCTTCTCACTCTTTATAGCCTCCACAAAGGTATTTGGCTCCTTATCAACTAGTTCCTGATAACTAGCATAGGCTATAGTGAAGTCGGATAGTCTTTGGGGTTTCCTACATGGTCTCCTCTCTCTATCTGTGGCCAATTGATAATTAGCCAAAGGATTTTGGTCAACGGGATTTTCCTCTATCACATATTCGTTACCATCTACATCTATGTTCTACTGATTTCGATGTGTGTCACTCTCTACCTCACTAAGGGTGATGAGAATGTGGTACTTACTTTCTCCACCTCAACTAGGGACTCTTCCTTAATGGTTTCTTGTTGTTTTTCACTCTCTAAACAAGGCATATCTGACTCATCAAAAATGACATCCTGACTAATGATGATTTTCACACTCTTTTGGCTCATATCCTACAACCTATACCCCTTATCACCCTTTGGGTATCTTAAGAAAACACATTTCCTAGTCTTAGGATCTATTTTTCCCCACTCTGATGAAAGAAAGCAGCACAGTCAAAAGTCTTAAGTATGGAGTAATCAACACATTTACCATACCATTTTTCCATACGATGTATCACCATTTAAAATAATAGAAGGAGTCATATTAGTCAAATAGCAAGCAGTCATAACAGCTTCATCCCAAAGCGATTCAGGCATACCAGAACTTAACATCATACTTTTAACCTTATCAAGTAAAGTACGATTCATCCTTTCAGCAACCCCATTCTGTTGGAGAGTGTAAGACACAATTTTACATCTAGTAATGTCACACTCATAACACAAATTTTCAAAGTCAGCATTGCAGAATTCAAGACCATTATCATTACGCAAATATTTTATTTTTCTACCTGTCTGATTCTCCACTTGAACTTTCCAATTTTTGAATTTAATGAAAATTTCACTTTTATCTTTCAATAGATAAACCCACACACATCTGGAGAAATCATCAACAATAGACAAAAAATATTTGTTACCATCAAAAGTGGGATTGCTCCCGGGACCCCACAAATCAATATGAATGTATTCTAACACTCTACTTGTCTTGTGTGTGCTAGATGAAAACGATAGCCTACGATGTTTTCCAAGCACACAATGATTACAAAATAGAATGTCAGACACCTGATCCTTACCAAACACACCCTTGTCGTTAAGAAACTTAAGTCCCTTAACACTAATGTGAGCTAACATATTGTGCCACATTTGTGTGTGATCAATGTCAATAGAAGAGATAGTGGAATTCAGACCACTCATCACTTCAACATGTGTAACATTTATGCCATTTTTCCTAGTAGCTTTAAAAGCTCTAAGTGCACCCTTACACATTCTAATCATGCCATCACCAAGCCTACCCATGAAACCTGTACTCTCTAACTCCCCTATAGAAATCAAATTCCTAACCATATGTGGAACATATATGACTTCTCTTAATGTATGCACAAAGCCACTGTCAAACTTAACAGTTACATTACCAACACCAACACCAGTAATTCTATATGCAACTACATGTCCATGATCAGGCTCATGCAAATGATCAAACCAAAACTTATTTGAAGTGACATGAAAAGATGCACAGGAGTCAAGAATCCACTCATGTATATAAGAGTTCATAAACAGGTTAATCTCACCAGGCTCAGAATTTAAAAGCATGTAAACCTCACCAGACTCATCACTAGAGGTCACTACATTTGTCTCTCTCTGATCTTCTCCTCTCTGTTTGTTCTTCTCTTTATAACACTCACTAATGAAATGTCATATTTTCCTACACCTGTAATATTTCTTTCCTTTTGCCCTCCCATATGACTTAGAACGACTTCTACCATCCCCCGACTGAGGTCTACCCCTCACAAAATGGATTTCACCATTTTTTCTCTCATTTTTCTCGAACTTCAACTCTCTCTCTTTACTTTTTAAAGAGTCTATGACAATGTTAAGTGTAAGGGTCTCCCTCCTATACTTAATGGCATTCTTGACTTCCTTATATGAATCAAGAATGACATTTAACAAAATTATAGCTTTGTTAATTTTAGGGACCGTTTCACTACAGTTTGTTATATCTTGCACAAGCTTATTAAAAATATCAAGATTGTCATCTAAATCTCTTGAGGGATCAATTTTGAAGCTGAAAAAAATTTCAAGGAGATAAATTTTATTTGGAGTGGATTGGATTAAATAAAACTCTTCTAATTTTTTCCAAAGCTTTTTTGTGGAATCAAATTTTCAAACTTTTCGCAAAACAGGGTCTGACAAATGCAATATAATAGAAGTGTAAGCAAGTTCACTAAAATTTCTTTTCTGATCCTCAGTAACATTAGGACCATAAGAATTATCAATAGCTTTTGAAACCTTTTGCTGAACCAAAATACCTTTTATTTTCTGTTGTCAAATAGAAAAATCATATTTACTAGTAAAGACACTCAAGTCAAAACGATGTGCAGACATCTTAACAAATAAGAATACACACCAACAAGCACCTCAAGATAATCACGCAGAAATACCTAAGGCCTCAATATATACCGTTTTAGATTCTCAGGGTTTCGTGAGATTCGCGATCTCAGATCAAGGGAATTGTCAAATGGGTAAAGTCTAGGTGACAGTTTTAAATAATAATGAACAAAAATAAAGTATCGCAAATAATCAGCACCAAAACAAAAGCTAACACAAGTCACAATAATAGGCACCTAAATTCCTAGCAACAGACAATGGTTATCCCACACGGTAACCCCAAACTTAATGGCCATCCCACACGATGACCTGCTAGTACTGGAATGTAAAAGAGATTAGCCAATTTACCAGAGCGGACCAAATCTGACGGTCCGTATTAAATAGGAGAGATGCGAAACAAATTAAAAAAGAAATCCAGCAGCAACAGCAACCACACAAGCTGGAAAAACCATGAAGGTTTTGCAAACGCCGAATACGTTCACTATTGAATCGCTGTCCAAGCTGTCCGGACAACCAAAAATAAAACTGACCACCACAGAAGGTCAGAAATAGGACGAGGATCACAACGCCACCAGCCACTCGCCGGAATACCCCCTCACGCACCTCCACGCACCGCCTGAAGAAATGTGCAGCTGAAAATCACTCGCCACCCACGCGCCACCTCCTCTGCTTCCGCTCAGCCTGCTCCGCCTAGACGTCAGAAATCGGAATATGGCCTCCGTTCACAAAGATGACGTCTCATTTGGCCGGAAAATGGATGAACAGATTCAGGCAGATTCTTGTTTCTTCTTCTTCGTTAATCTGATGACCCAAAATTAATTTTCTTGCACTACAGAATGTTCTTGCACTACAGAATGCCACCGAGGCTCTGATACCAACTGTTGGGAAAAATAGTTCACCGGATCGTTGATTCTTACAAGAACAATTGACAGGGCTCAGATTAATACTGTCCAACTCCACAAAGGTAACACTAAGTTACAAGGACAAACTAAGAAGGACCTATTTCACCAAAGAAAATAAATAGAGGAAAGGAGTTGCAATTTTTACAAAGAAAATATCCAACAATGGCTGAAGCTTTTTCCTGGTTTTAGCTTTTCTGTTCACGCCTTTTCACGTGTGTGTATAGTGATTGTATTGGTGATGAATTCTCTGCCCAAACCAACACTAATATATATAGTGTAATATATATTATATACTCCCTCCGTCCCAAATATATAGGTTGATTGGGTTTTTCACGCGGATTAAGAATGTTATTGAAAAAGTAAATTTTACCAATAGTTTTCTTAATTTACCCTTATTTAATGAGTATTATTTAATGTATAATTTCAAATTTTAGTTGGAAAAAGTGGTTATAAATAAACAAATTAAATAAGGGTATTTTAGTAAAGGAGAAAAAAAAACACCTTAAATTAGAAACAAGTCTATATATTTGGGACAAGAGAAAAAAGAAATGTGGCCTATATATTTGGGACGGAGGGAGTATATGGTATGGAATATATATATATATATATATATATATATATATATATATATATGGTAATAATATAATACACTATATATATATTAGTGTTGGTATGGGCAGAGAATTCCCCACCAAAATCACCATATTCATTATTACCACGCACGTGAAAACAGTGGACGTCTACAGCAGAAAAGCCAAACCAGGAAAAGAGCCAGCCATTGATATTGATTTTTCTTTGTGAAAATTGCATCCCCTTTCCTCCCTTTATTTCATTTGGTGAAATAAGTCATTCTTAGTTTGTCCTTTTAACTTGGTGTTACTTTGTGGAGTTGGACAGTATTAATCTAAGCCCTGTCAATTGTTATTGCAAGAATCAACGATCTGATGAACTATTTTTCCCCGACAAGGTATATAGCAATCACAATTACTTTGACCTATTGAAAATCTTCATATGTTGGAGGTAGATATCCTCATAGATTTCCATTCTGGTTCTAATTTTAGAGAACTACAAGAATTGAGAGTGTATGGTAGCATTTCCTTCTGAAATATATATTTTTTCATTTGATTGTTCAGGCCTCTAAATGGTAGGCTGGTAGCCGTAGAAAGGCAAGCACAGAATAGAGCAAAAATGATGGCACAATAAGTAGGATCAGGTGCAAATGACGGTGAAGAATTCTGAATGCAGACTTTTATGAAAGTCAAAAAGGCATATCTAATCTCTTCCCTTCATACTTTTCCCATGCCCAAATTACTTTGTTGTTTAGGAGCAAGTTCTGGTGGGATTTGTCAATCCTAACTTTTTTTGCCTTGTGTTTATGATCTGCTACAGCGCATATATTTGTGTGGATTCTGAATGATCTTTCCCCTAACCCTAAAGATGCAGAGGTCTATGGAAAATCTGGAGAGGAGGGCTCTTGCTTTAGATTGTTGGGCTCTTTAAGCCCTATTAATTCGGTGTATGTTTGGTACACAATACCGGGTAGAATTGAGCAATATCATAAATAAGATTTTAGCTTATTTTTCTTCTTTAGAGCCCGTTTGATAGAGATTATAAACTAATTTATAAACCAATATTGGTTTATTTGATCAATATTGGTTTATTTGAGTTGAAATTGTTGACTTTTCATTTTAAAAGTGGGTTGAAAAGTCAAAAATGACGACTGAAAAAAACCAAAATGAATTTTTAATTCTTATCAAACAAGCTATTAATATTGTCTACTAGAGTAATGATCTAATGCTCCTAGTGGGCAATTCTTATTTGGCCCACTGGACAAGTGTCCAGTGGACATTGGAGGAGCGTTTGATTTGTTTGCCAAACACTTTTTCATCCTCCAATGCCCACTGGACAAGTGTCCAGTGGGCCAAATAAGAATGCCCACTAGAGACATTAGATCATTACCCTTCCTTTTTGTTGGCAGAACGTTTTACGTCTCCTCCTATTTTTTATTTCCTTTATTATGCATTAATTAATACTTCTCGGAATTTAGAAATCTGCCCATTAAGATATATAGGAGTATAAAACAAAGTATTGACTATTGAAGGACACTCACCTATGTTCACAGGTCCGTAATGCTACAAGAATATAAGGCAGTTCCAAGTGTGCTTCCTTAAAAAATTGCTGAACTTGGGCATTAGTTCATGTCAATCTAACTAACTATAATATGTATATAAACAAGCATTCATGGTTCATATCATGCAAATCATTCAGTAGGAAAAAATAATGGCTTTAGTAAAGTGTGTACACGTGGGGTTCTTGGTTTTATTTTGTTTGAGCATTTGCTCTGCTAATAGAGTCCTTATGGACTCTATAGACTTCAAGAACCCAAAAAATGAACAGTCCCATGTGGTAAGTGAAACAAAGTCGACTGGTGGCGGTGGAATTCTCAATATGGGTGCCCAACATTGGTCATTCCAGGGGCCTGTCCACATGAAGCAATACTTTGATCCATGGAACAAACAACCAGACAACATGGCCCATAACGAGCCCTTTGATCCAGTGTCCCATGATTCCAAACGTAAGAAAAGGGTAGATGGTGAAGGTGAGTTCAGGACTACAAACCAGAGGGCAGTAAGTCGACCTGAACCACCGCGATATGAAGTGCACAAGATAGAAGATGGACGTTTCATGCAAGCTATGGCACCAGTAGATGAGATGCACGAGATAGAAAATGGTTTCGTGCAAGCTGTGATGACACCACAATATGAAGTTCATGATATAAAACATGGTCTCTTGCAATCAGGCCCGGTTTTGGGCCGAGGCGAGTGAGGCGACCGCCTCGGGCCCAAAACCGGAGGGGGCCCATTTTAGTAAAAAAAAAAAAAAAAAAAAAAAAAATTTTTTTTTTTTTTATACTAAAGTTGCCCAATAAAAAATATTTGTACAAAAGTTTGAAGTCCAACAAAGTAAAGCAAGTCGCATTCTATATTATTAAGTAATTACTCAAAATTGAAGGGACTTATTTTTTTTTAAAAAAATTTCTGAAGTCCAGCCCACCAATAATCGACTATAACTTCTTGATTTGGGGGCCTAAATTTTGGATCTCGCCTCGGGCCCCGAAAATGTCAGAACCGGCCCTGCTTGCAATCCCCAGGCCTACCCCCGGATGAGGTGCACGAGATAGAAAATGGTTTTGTGCAAGCTGTGATGACACCATAATATGAAGTTCATGATATAAAACATGGTCTCTTGCAAGCTCCAAGCCCACCCCCGGATGAGGTGCTAGAGATAGAAAGTGGTGTCGTGCTAAGAAATTTCACAAGCAAATAAAAAAGATGCATAGCAAATGTTTCTAATTTAAGCAAATGTTTCTAATTTAAGTTTCATCAACACCTATTTAAGAAAATTGTACACGCACACACGAAGCTTTAATAAAACTACACGTGATTGAAATTGAAAGTTTGAATCAACAATATCTAAATGTAGCAAGTCTTTCTCATTAATGCATTTTCCTCACACATCCAACAACCCTAGTTAAAAATAAAAGAAATAAAAGTATCATTGTTAAGTGTTGACTGAACCAATTAATGTGGAAGATTGCGTGCTTGTTTGGCAAAGAATTTTATAAATTATAAGCACTAAGTCATACAAATTATGTGAATAAAAATTGTAGGTGCTACAAAATGTGTGTATAAAAATAATGTTTGATCAACTTATAAAACTTCCAAACATATTAGCATAAAATATGTGATAATAAATTGTAAGTCCTACATTTAACTTTTATTTTGATAACAACAAAAGTTCAAAAGCAACCACTTTGAACTGAAAATACAAATTGTACCACAGGTCCCAAATTAGCAAATCCTTGAACCACTTTTCATACTACAAAAAGGTACAAGCTCATATTCACAAAAATGTTCCGCTCTTCCTGTGTTCAACATTGAACAACCATCTTAATTTTCAGACAACAGATTCTAAATTTTGTCGAAAAATTTCTAACATGTTATAAAATGTGACAATTCCAACTACACTGCAGTCATCTTCAATGACCCAAACATAATTCACACGATGTGCAATAGCCTGTACCATCACTGCCACCAAAGAACTTCCGGGACGGCACACTATTGCCTCTGCCCTTCTCACCATTCGTGCCGAGTAACTGCTCGATCTGCTATATCTAGCCGACCTCGAAAACGTTGTTGTTGTCGTCGGGGATGGCAACTCGTCGTCCGATGAGGACGAGGAGTTGGAGACAATGGTTGCAATATGAGGTTCACTAGTAGTCATTATGAATTGGTCTAATATTTTCTCTAAGTTCCTCTCCTTCAATCTTGCTTTGATGACCCTCGAGATTTCCTCCGGGGGACCTCCACAGTCAATGTAGGCCATGAGGTCTCCGGCTGAGAGGGTGACGATGGCGGCCGCCACCCCCTCATCACAGGCCGTGAGGATGAAGGGAGAGATCTCGCCGATCAAAATTCCATCATCGTCAACCACTGCCACCGAAGTTTGCTCGACGAGAGAGCGTGAAATGGCTCCTACTGCGGCGCCGACCGGGGAATGGTAACTGATGGCCAGAAATTCAGTGCTGATTATGCCAAGAGTGTCAATCGAAAGCGTCGGAATTGAGGAGAACATCCCAATTGAACTGAGAAGGAATCTAATCACATCTTCTTGTGTTAGCCAACAGAATTCACAGCCATTGTGAATTGTTGATGATGATTTCTGGAGTTGTTTTCTTTTTGAATTGCTCCTTATGGGGACAACAAGATTTTGAGCACCTTGAAGGATCAAATCAATTGCTTCAAGTAAACTGCAAAAAAAAAATAATACCAAAACAATAGTATTGAATTTCACAAAAATAATACAAAATCTAAGATTCTGGGCTATCATTAAATTCGAAACTGTGAATTCCAGATCTTTGAACTTTTTTCATATTTATATCAAGTTTCAAGCTTGGTTATAAAGCAAAATAACACTAACCCATATTCAGAAATTCAATGTTATCAAAAAATAATCTTATTTATTAAACCCGTGAAACCCAAAAGATAGAAACAAACAAGAACCAGAGAGAGAGAGAGAGAGAGAGAGTTATCCAATACCTTGAAGAGGGTCCCACGTGCCTGACCAGGCCCTTAACTTTTGACAGCAAAACGGAAACAGGAGATTTAAGAACCAAAGATGGAGAAAATAAATTATCTTCTTCACAAAGATAGCAAATTATATCGACCATACAGATTTTGCCTATACAAAAACACTCATTACTGTTTAAATTGTTCTTTGAGTGATCACAGCTCCATACACTGATGAAATTATCATCACAAGACTTGAGAGCGGCCAAGGCGTCGCCGACCGTGGCGGAGGCAGGGAGGGACGCCAGCGGTGGCTTCCCAAGACAGAGGTCCGCTACCTCGTACGACAACAAACGAGCTGCCATGCAAATTCACAGCAAGATTGAAGAAGAAATGAACAGTAGGAGTGTATGTGTGTGAAGTGGTGGTTTTATTTGGCTGTTTATTTATTTATAATGGCAAGAGGAGGCGACTAGGAAATAATTAGGAGGCAAAGTGCAAAAGTTCCAAAGTCGAGATGGGGTTCATACCTTCGTTAAAATATACCTACTCATATTATTGTGTACTTGTTTGGTCGATATTAAAATTTGTTAAAATTTTAAAATTAAAAATCGATAATTAATTTTAACTATATTTCAGATAATCCACAATTTTTATTAACTTTTTAACTACGTATTCTATTAAATTTAATTAAAATTTGTTATAAAAAAACTCTCTCAAACAAACTGTGTGTATCAAATATGTCACGCACCCTCTAAATTTATTTATTTTTAGTCTTGTTTGTTTACGTTTAATTATAATTTAAAATTGTTAAACTTATCTTTTATTCACAAATTTCGTAGAATTTCAACTTACTATCTATTTATTATCCACCTATTCAATAGAATCTACAATTTATAAATATTTAAAAATAATTTTAGTATCGCCAAACATGCACTAATCTTTTGGAGACGAATAATATGAAAATTTTATTGAATATTATGATATGTCATGATATATTATAATTTTTTAATTAATGGACTAAATGTGCTAATTAAATAATAATTGAAGATAAAAATACTATAAAAAATGGTGAGACTATAATAAACAAAAGAAAATTGTGATGATATAACCATCCTAATTAAATTGTTAATCATTTCAATTGCTTGATAAATAATGTTCAATATTATAAGATAACTTTTCCAATAAGCCACAAGGATACTAATATCCTTGTTTATTATTTGCTTAAAACTCATTAAATTATAAACAAATTTTTATTAAACACTTTACCTTATTAAAATGTCTATTATTTGGGCCAGCTGCCTCCCAAACAAAAATATGCTGCACTAAACACCCAAAATTACTCTAAAACGATTTACAAATAATAGATGTCCACTAGCTACACTTTTTTTACAGTTTTGATCTAATACTTTCGGTGGACATTATTATAATGTCCATCAAAACAAGTGTTCTGTACTTATTGGATGAGTATAAAGTGGATATTTTACACTCATCCAATAAGTATATGACACTTGTCTCGGTAGGCATTATAACAATGCCCACCGAGAACATTAGATCAAGACCATAACTTTTTATTACACCAACAATTTGAGCTATGTAAAACATATTATTTTTGTACTCAAATTTGCCGTAAGTTATTTATGAAAAAAATACATAATCAAGTTTTTGACAATTAAAAAAAAAAAAACAATTAAAGTATCAAACCTTCTATTTTGACACAATTATCCCCAAAGGTTGGCAAAAATATGCAGCATAAAGATCTTTAGATAGAATTCGTTCACGTCCAAAAATCTGTTAGTTTATCAAATATATTGCCCTTGACATCCAGTTTACCATTTTAAGAATGGAAAAAATCCGTTGTTTTTTTTTTTTTTTTGAAAGATGGAGTGAAACGTAGGTGTTGCTCTTGTGGCCGAAGCATCATTATTGAAATAAAGACTTCTAAGTTTTCAATTTTTAGTTCTTTTGTTTATTGTTTTTTTAAATTATTTAAATTGTTTTAATTCATTAAATATGAAGACATTATTTTACTTTTTTTTTAATTGGTCAATTAACCGATTTCATTCAAAAATACTCTGTGTTCCATACGTTTGAAATGACAATGCAAAAAATAAGAAGTCTGAAATCGTGACTACAATTTTTCCCAAAATAAATATATTATATTGACTGCACGTCTCTAATGATTTAAAATTTTATTTAGAAGAAATTTTAATAAGTGCGTCGAAATATATGATAGGACGTGACACGAATCAAAGCATTAATAGCAATTGGGTACATGTGATGGAGCCACTGCACCAAATGGACCGTCAAATGACCCAATTGGATTCTTGGAAATAGTAAATTCTTGCATATCAATTTTTTTTTTTTTTTTTTTTTTTTTTGGGAATGAAAATCTAGAGAGACAAATTTTGCCAACTGAGATTCCGTAAATGAGTTGATTCGTGGCACTACCCACCCAGTCTCTTGTGACTGAGCTTATTATTGACCAATTTAGTTTTTTTTAATTTTTTATATTTATAATAAAATTTGCTCAAAAATGAATTTTTTTTTTTTATTGTGAGCTTCTACAACTTTTCTTCCTTTTAAAATATTTACATATTTCTTAATTTCGTAAAAAAAAAAGAATCTTGAAATAAAAATTTATATTAAAACCTCATATATTTGGATAACAACTCATTTCTTTATATATAACAAACAAATGAAAACGACAACACGTCAACACTGTCAAAATAATTTAGTGAATATGATTTTTAAAAAAATACATTCAAGAAATAGTATATTTTAATATTTTGTTACTTTCAGATTTCCAGTTCTTTTTTATATTCAAATATGACGTAAAATATTTTTATCTTCATCTAAACTCTTAAATCTTGTTCTACATATTTCGATTTGTTTATACTGAGTCTTTTCAGTGACATATTTAAAAGATTCATTTTTAAAATAGTTTAACAAAACCCTGAAATTATTTTAAAACATCCTTATATTTTGAAGTTATTGTGCAGATCGTTCTTATTTTTGAAATTTTGACATTTTCATCATCACCTACACATTTTCTTGTGCAAAATGTCATTTTCGTCCATTGTCATCCAAAAATTGCCGTTAACCCTCTTCCACAACATGACTTGCACCACAAAAGAAAAATAATTTCGTCCATTTCGTTCATACACTTTCTTCTCTGGTACCATTCTGAAACTAAATACCAAATAATCAAAACAAAAGAACTCTGGGTGATCTACAAGCAAATGGATTTCCGAGATTCGCGAGTTGAAAAAGACTACACGCATATGGCTAGGGACTTACGCTACACCGGAGATGGCCGCAGCCGCTTATGATGTGACGGCGCTTGCACAACTTGACGTGGCGATGCTTGCACGCTACACAGCTTGAACTCTCCTGATCGTGTCAGTACCCTTCAAGCTTCACCTTCGCTTTTACACTCAGATATTTGTCAAGCAGTCGCATTGATTAAGTCGGTAAGCAGTGAGGAAGCAGTGGTTAAACCGCTGGAAGATGGTGGCTATGCGAATGCACAAGTGAACATAGTTAGTGAGAATGAATTTATGGATAAAGTGGCACTTTTTGATATGTCTAATTTGCTAGTGAGCATGGCTGAGGGAATGCTTGTTAGCCTACCAAGAATGACGCCTCAGCCGTCAAATGATTTGTCGAAAAATTATGATGTTGAAAGCCTGTTGAACCATTTATTTCATCAAGAGCATCAGACCCAAATAAATTCACATCATTATCCTCTACAGGTCGCTGGTGGTGTTGTCGAATAGGTGAATCAGCAAAAACATTATGGTGCGAGAGAAGAAAGTGTATGGACGAAATTACCCTTCATTTGTGGTGCGAGTCATGTTGTGGAAGAGGGTTAACGGCAATTTTTGGATGACAATGGATGAAAATGACCTTTTGTGCAAGAAAATGTGTAGATAAAGATGAAAATATCAAAATATCAAAAGTGTGGACGATTTGCACAATAATTTCAAAAGATAAAGACTTTTTCTGCTAATTATCATTTCTAGACTATTAATTTTCCATAGAATTATATTATATATGGAGCCGGCTTATTAAAAACGGGTTTATATTTGCTTTAAAAAGTGAAAAACGTTTTCATCTTGTTCGATTATGTACGAAACACGCAACTCTTGATAGTGACAAAGGAAAAAGAATAGCGTGTTTTCTTTGACTTACGTAAATATAAAACAATTCTCAACATGTGGAATTGAATAATCTATAGTCCCTATCATGTAGCTACAACTTATTAGGAATTTTTGTTCACGTCAACTGTTTTATTAGTTGATATAATTATTAAATTATTTTAACTTTTGAATAATTTCTCAAGTGTGTGACAGTGTGAGTGTCCACATCTGTCCTCACCTCTTGGTGTGATTTCAGCCTTCTTTTTTTTTTTTTTTTTTTTTTTTTAAAATCAAGAGATAAACCTAGTCGTTCACTCTCAATTGCCTCCCATGCCCCTATCATGTGGATGGACAGCCTTTTGAGATTTGAGAACTTTAGAACCATAATCTATCTTTTCTATGACGTTTATAGACAAGATATCTCTTTCATATCAATTTTTCTCTTTTCTTCTGGCTGCTAAGATATTTTAGTTCGTTAGATTATCTCTTGTCTGTCTATGAATTCAAGAATGGTTCGAAAAATTATCCTATTCGAGAATCTCCGAATCTATACTTAGCTTTATATATTTGTGCGTGTGAGAGATAGAGAGAGAAGGAGAATACATAGGAAACAATCTAAATTGGTGGGTCAAAACTACTTCAACTAAATAAAATTTTAGTTATCTAACATAAATTAAATGAACCCTATTTCAAAATCTCAATAAATTGGAATTTCCCCGTGTTGATAAATGAACCCTAATTTAGATGTTGATCTTTTTGTTCTGAAAAGAATAGCTTTTTAGCGTCCGCCCGCCTCAACTTCTATACAAAAGACTACGTATAAGAAAATTTGAAATCATACTTTTTAGTAGTATCGATCTTCTCTACAATATTTTTTCATCGTTTCTACACAAATTTATTTTTTAAAATTTGAAATTTTACTGAAACAAAGGTTTGTTTATAAAAAAACGTCCAAAAGACTATTTTATTATCGATGGTTAGCATCCATAAAGCCTAAACCAAAGTCAAAAACTTAAGTGCAAAACATTAAATAGCATAGCAACAATTTCTATTATTTTTCGTTCGTTTTCCTTTATGAATCTCCTTCAAATGCATACGTAGACGCACATAATTTGAAGTATATATACGTGTATATGTACGTATATATAAATACACTGTAAATGAAAATAATCTACTCCCCATAGTGGGGAGTAGATATAAAGGCCACTGAACACGTGTCTGGTGGCCATTGGATTAGTGCTTGACTCTTGACTTTTATGTCAAGCACTTTTTCATTACCCAATGGCCACCGTGTCCAGTGGCCTTTATATCAATTCTCTATTGTACGGAGTAGATCAGCCCTGTTACTTTAAATTAGAAGTTGGTAAGCCGCTCCTTGTTCTCGGAGGAATCTAGGCCGGCCTCACTATTTTTTATTATGCATAAGTAATTTGATTAAAAATTAAAATTAAAATTAGCACAATTTAAAAAGGACAGATTATTGTTCAGAAAACTTGAAAATAATAATTAAAAGCAAAAGGCACAAATTCAAAACAATGAGAATTTTGAGAAGTCACAAAAAGTAAGAGGTGAATTGAAAATGTGGTATTTTTTGAAAATATTTGTAAATATGATTATTTTTAGATGTAAACTGTTGTAGATTTTAATCTCGTAAGTGGACGGATCGTTAACAAGTAATAAAGTGATATGAAAAATATAGAACTCACGAGGACTAATTATCAATTAACATATTAATTTATACTTATAGTTTAAACAATGTAAAGACACGGATTCGTTTTGATTTCAATTCTAAAATTATTTTAATTATGTTTAATTAAATCTAAATTATCAAGTAATTAAAGTAAATTTATGAGAACAAATTCGAATTTTACTAACACTAAGATTCGCTTAGCTTATAATTACTCTAGATTGAAAATCGGTGATCCTATAATAATTAGAAGTCTCTCTCGATGGTCAATCAATTTTATATCGATATGCGAACCTAATTATCTCTAATTAAGTTTCGAACATATTTGGGTAAATAGCACTAGGGGTCCCTAACATTTGAATGTTGTAACGATAGGGTCATTAACCTTTGTTCACTACCAGCCGGAGTCCCTAATCTTTCAAACGTACGTAGTAGGGGTCCTTTTTTGACGGAAAATGTCAAAAAATCCGTTAACTCCTCACGCACCCCATTTTTGAAGGGCAAAACTGTATGAACACTCTCAAATACCACTAAACATGATTTTTCCAGCGCAGACACCGCCACCGCCACCGCCACCGCCACCGCCACCGCTGTCCACCAACCTCCTCTCTATTTCCTCTTCAAAAAGTAACCAAGTAGTGTATGCATAAATAGTACAGAATATACGTACATCTATTGCACTGATGTTCGAATCAGAGCGTGACGAGTATACACGAATCGGGAGTTGGATCGAGATGAAAAGCTCAAATCCCCTACAATGGGCTATTACAATTTCTGATACCCCTGAAAATGAATTTGGATGGGGTCTGTCATTGGGAGGTTTGGTCCAAAGCCCAAAAAACTGGGACCATTTTCAGGTTGAAAGAATTGGAGAAACCATTTCCTGTTCAGCCTCTCTGCTACAATCAATCTTCTTTTTTTGTTTACTATATGATATGTTTTCTCCAATTCTTTCATTTCTAACTTGGATTCTTGTCCACTCAAATTCACAAATGATTTCGATTTTCCGTTGTAGAACATTGACAATCATCTCCTGCAAAATAATGAATCCTTTACTGGCAATAAAAGCTTCAAAAAATTAAGAGACGGCTATGGAGTTTGAGGTTTTGGGCAGATATCACACTGATTTCTAGATACCACTCTACTCTTGCCGGCAGCTTGGTCAGGCATCGCACCACCAACTACGCCGTTCACGGCGAGAATAGCAAAGCCTATGCCCTGCTATTTCCACCGCCCATTCATTTCCTCTAACCTTCATTCACCTCCACCAGACGCTGAGCCGTCAAGAAGAAACAGCCTACTGGCGGCTTAGAGTTGGCTACTAACTCGACCCATATAGTCGCAACTAATTCCAGGCGGTGAATCGATTTTAATATTCCAAAACCATTTCCATTCAATTCTTGAACAAACAGGCAAATAATGGATTTCTCCTCTCTCGCAATCTCATTCTTAAGAACAACAGTACCCACCAACAAAACTATTTGTTAAAATAGTAGTGTTAAGACGATTTTGTCCTTCTGAAGTGGCACGCGTGGATAACTAACAGATTTTTTGACATTTTTCGTCAAAAAAGGACCCATGCTACGTACGTTTGAAAAGTTAGGGCCTCCGGCTACTAGTGAACAAAGGTAAATGACCCCATTGTTACAACGTTCAAATGTTAGGGACCCCTGGTGCTATTTACCCTAAAAATATGCATTTAAATCACAAGAACACCTAACCGGATTTTATAAGATATAATAGTAATTTCTATCTATTATTGGACATGTGTTATTCAAAACTACATGCTTATCTATATTGAATCTCTCGACTTCAATAAAAATTACAAAACATTCTAATGGTGATCATATATTAAAACATTAGACTGAATGAATAAAGAATAATTAACTCAAAAGCAATTAATTAAAAAAACAGAAGAACGTCTAATTAATTAAAAATATGAGGTTTTATCGTTTATCATAGCAATAAGTAATTTAGTTGGACATGATTTCGTAAAATTATACAAGAATTGTATTAATCATATTCCGGATGAAAAAGAAGAAATTAGAGATACAACCCGTGATTTCAGCCCAATAATCTTTAATCCGTTTCTTGATCTTCGATTTTTCTCTTGTATTTTCTTCTCAAAATTCGTTTCCCGCGATATGTGCTCTATTATGCCTTTTATATGCATTCCCGAACTCTTCAAAACGTGTTTTTGGTAATTGTTTTATCCTGGACTTGGTAGAGTTCTACTTCTATCAGGAAACAAGCTGTCTGAAATACCCATGCGATCGCGATCGCGATCGCGATCGCATGGTTCAAAACCTAGCGATCGCATGGGTTTGTTCAATCACGTTCTGCAGCTGAATTTGGTGACTTGCAATCGCAGCTTGGAATAACCACGAGATCGTATGGTTATTTTAGATGAAGTTCTTGAATTTTTTTCATTGATATTTGTATGCTAAGCTCCTCAAGTCTCTTTATCTGTTCAATTGAGTCCCTTTTTCTTCTATTTGTTTTATTTTCATTTGATTGACACTTGAATTTGGTTATTATCCTATAATGAACAAAAAAAACACACCATTATACTGAAAACATGTAAGAGTAATCTTAATTGTCCATTTTTTGTGAGCTCCGATAAGTATAAAATTGTACTTATCATAAACTGTTAAATATACTGTTTTGTAAAAATAATTATTTTTATGTGGTTAAGATTTTACGTCACTTCAAACTCATATAATACTTTCCAAGATAAGCTATTAAAGTTTCTTTAGAACTATCGAATTTTTTACTAAACTGTCTTGAAGTTGGCTGACAGTTCATCCGAGTTTTGTTTACTATCAAATGGGTCGCCTATTTGTTGTGGCTCTATGTCCTATAAATTAAAATCTTAAAATAATATTTTACCTACTTGTCTTTTCACCCATTTTTGTGATAAAGAACAAGGGTTTTAAGAAGAAATAAATGAGTTTCAAATTAGTAGCGGACATTGGAGCAACGATAGGGTCGTGCGGCGGGCGGTGGTATAGTGATGCTCAAGATTTGTTATATCTTTTGAGTGTGGTGGTGCGGTAGTGGTGGTGTTGAGGAGAGAGGGTGTGAATTTTTTAAAAATGTCATTGTCAATTTGCATTTCTGGAAAATTTTAAAATAAATTTATGATATATATAATTGGATTTTAATTAATTGTTTAAGGGAATTTTTGTCATGTTAAAATTAAATAATCATTTGATCAAATATTTTCAAAAGTTACCATATTTTAAAATAAATAATTTTTTTACTACTTAAATTACAAATAAGTAAATTACTCAATATAAATGTAATCCTTACAATACTACTAAAATAAATAATATATTTTTTACTTTGGAATAAGAAAAAGTACTTATTTATTTTAATCTTAACCAAACATACCTTAGAACATAAGAGCATCTCCAATACAACAATGTGGATTGTTGTGTACGTGGCAAATAAAATGGAGAATGAGAGAATATCATCTCTAATAGAGATGTATATTGAAAAAAATTTAGTCTACATGTATAAAAGATATTGAAGATAAATTAAAAAAATTAATTAAGAATTATTAACACATATTTCGATGGAAATAAATTATAAAAAATTAGAATAAAAGAGGTTTAACATACATTTTGATAATGTGTTAGACATTATTTTTTTTTTTTTCTTTGCCATATAATTAATTTAAAATAATATAGCACATTTTTTAATACAATTTAAGATGTAATCGTATATGCTCTAAGATTCCAGCTCTAAGATTCCAAATACGAAGAGGGCTAAAAAGGAGCAGCCCTAATAGAGAAAATGACAGATTGATGATGGGAAGTGCAGTAGCTTATCCATTGCTTTCTGCATTTTTTTCTTGAATGGGGTTATCTAACAATTGACCTTTTCTGTCGTGGAATCATTTTCATTTTTCACCTACTGAAATTAATTAATTAATTAAAAGGACTTTCTTATTTTCTTTTTCATAAACTACAACTTTTAATCAAAAGTTAAATACTTTTTTAAAGTTAGTTCTCACATTATTAGAAATTTTCTTTTGCAGTGTCATTATCATTATTACAAAAATTTAACCCAATATAATAAATAATTCAAACCACGTGAATATTATTTGATTGTATTTAATTTGTCTAACCAAATCCCATACATTTTAGGAGTGGTTGAAGGGAGAGAAGACAAATCAAGACTACAGTACAATATTCGACCGTAAAATTTTGTATCTTTACCAGTTGACGAATTAGTATGGATAAAAGGTAAGAGAGTGTACAGGGCAGGACCATTGAAAATAATTGAGAGAGTTGTTTGTTTGGTAAAAAAAATATTATAGATTATAAACAGTAAATCATACGCAATGTATGAATAAAAATAATTTTTGATCAATTTATAACTACTTATAAATACTGGTAAACATACAATTATGGCGAGATGTACAGTAGCTTATCTATTTCTTTCTGATTTTGACTTTTTCCTTCTTTTTCATACTATGAATCTATGATTGTGTTTTCTAGTGTTAATTAACTTTCAGTGCGTAACAATTTGGAATTCATATACATAAGGCATCTAGCAAGTACAAGTTCAAACTCGGCATGTCAAAGCTTATCTTAAGACAACCAACTCGCTAATTTTAACTATATGTTAGACTTTGTAATGCGTGCCTTAATCAATTTATCCAAATTTCATATAGGCTGTCACATCAAAATAAACTATAAGTTTGGTGACCAATTTGACAAAAAAATATTAGTGACCCCTTAAAGAAGTTTATCAACAACTATTACCAACACTGCAAAAATCATTTGCACCCTTCACAACGAGTAATATAAAAATTCTATTATGCTTGTCATGACTTGTTTAAAAAGAAAGTTACATTTTGGTGTCCTTAACAATATCCTTGATGGAGTCTTTTTCAAGACTTAGTACTTGTTCGGTAGCAATTTTGGTTCATGGTTCAAAAAATGTATTTTTGTAGCATGAGAATGTTGACTTTTCAAAATTTTGAAAGTAAAATGACTATATTGCCCTTATTATTTTGAAAGAGAAATGTATTAGTTAAGGGTAAAATAGTCATTTTACAAACAAAAATTTTGAAAAGTCAATATTCTCAAGCCACAAAAATAGATTTTTTGTCCAAAAATTCCAACCGAACATTGGCCAATGAAAAACAAACGAAACTAAAGTAAAAAACATGACAAAGAAACAAGCTAACGCTACAAAGAACAAAATATCACCAACATTGATGTCAACAATTGCGTGGGTGAAAATTGTCACCAATGGAAAAATTTTTACAAAAATTCCACTATTTTTTAAGTCTTCTGACATAATTATTGTCTATAATTACTATCGCTCTACAATTACTATCATGCTCAACAATGATATCTTCGTTGATGATGCCATGTAATCTAATTTCATACTGTTTAATTTAATAACACACGTTAAGTTATAAATCATGAAGTCGCTGAAACTCATAAATAGAATTATCATTGACGATTGACGATGGCACCTACATAGGTGATTAATGACAGCAACACCCTCACTGCCAATGACTAACAATAATTTTCATTAGTGATCACCAACGGATATTAATCTTTTTCGATGATCATCAACGGTTGCCAACTATAATACCGTGAGTGAGTACGACAGAACTACCGTCTAAGATTACCATCATGCTCAATGACGACATCTTCATCGTTGATTGTCTTTATAGTCAAATTGAGTATTGAACCTTTTGTAATTATGAGGTTATAAGTTATACAAAGTTACGCCCAATTGTGATGTTAAATGTCTCAGTGTGAAGATTTGTGGAATAACATTTTAGCGGGATTGTGACAATATCGTTAAAAACTGCAAATTCGATAGGGAAGAGGCGATCCCGAATAATAGGAGAACGAAGATCAATGGTTTACAACCAATTCTTTTATCAAGACATGTAGTCAAATTTGTTAAAATTTAATTGTATGTCTTCTTGTAATGTATAGAGGAGGTATAGGGTTTACCTTATTGGAGAATGAGGAAGATGATGCAAAAAGAAAAGATGTTGAATTGAAACCTAAAACGTTA
Organism: Forsythia viridissima; assembly: GCA_030279155.1. Taxonomy (NCBI): domain Eukaryota; kingdom Viridiplantae; phylum Streptophyta; class Magnoliopsida; order Lamiales; family Oleaceae; genus Forsythia; species Forsythia viridissima. Next base: position 1,196,917 of record CM059033.1, read on the forward strand.
CTATTCCCTTCGTCCCAAATATATAGGCTGATTGGATTTTTCACACAGATTAAGAATGTTATTGAAAAAGTAAATTCTATCAATAGTTTTCCTAATTTACCCTTATTTAATGAGTATTATTTAATGTACAATTTCAAGATTAAGTTGGAAAAAATAATTATAAATAAGCAAATTAAATAAGGGTATTTTAATAAAATAGCAAAAAAAAAAAACACCTCAAAAATAGAAACAATCTTATATATTTGGGACTAGAGAAAAAGGAAATGTGACCTATATATTTGGGACGGAGAGAGTAATAAATAAAAAGGCTTTTGAAAATTTGGGCCCACAAAAGTCAAAGGCTTAATATTGATTGTACTTCAACGCGCGATTTATAGAGAAAATTCCCACAAAATAACTTTATTATTGAGGAAAATTAAACGCTCGTTTGTAAGTTTGAATAGAGACCAGGCAAGACATAGCTCATTTATAAAGTTCGGTAGAGATCGGGGCCTAGGTCGTGTCAAGTCGGTAAAAATTTGGAGATTTTAAACAAAATTGCTAATGAAACATTTTGAAGAATACAACATAATGCAGCATCCTTGATATAGTCTTCCATTGATGATGCCAACATTTTGTAGGTAAAATTATCACCAACAGAAAGTTGAAAGTCGTCAATAGTATTAATATTTTGTTTTATTTTGTTATTTTTCAATAAGTCGGAAATTTTCCTCACTAACATTTAATTTTGTTTATTTACTTATGAAAGTGTTACGAGAATATTGTGTTTCTTAAAATATTCTATATTTAAACATTATCGACAGAAAATCAATAATCTTATGAATAATTTTTATTGTTTGAAATATACGTATATAAGTTCGATAAATAATTTTAACACTATACTCTCAATTTACACGTGATAAATAATTTTAATCAAGATTAGTTTTAACACCAGTAGTCGATTGACAATCTCTTTTGATACATTCTTATCGTCTGCAATTTTCAAATGAAATAATGAATAGTTAATGGAAACAATCGTTACATGGTAAAAAGATTTGGAATTATGCACTTAGGAAAAATTGTTATATAGGTAGGTATAGATATGCCTTACATTGGGGAGAAAGTTGCCATCCTGCTATGCAACGGCCAAACAGCATTCCTTGTGTTTGATTTTCCTATGGTTTCTTTCTAGTCGATTCAGAAACATAAATTATCCAAACTTTTACAATTCAAGCAAACAAACCATAGACTTGAACAAAATTTTAAAATGATGATTAGTCACCCTCGCACAGAAGAAGTTCAAACCATGTAAGCCGCTAAGAATCAGAGATAGCTTCTCTCTCTGTGTGTGTAGCACCAGAAATATCATTCCTTCCACATGTCAGCAAATTCATCAACCTCCAGGGGATTTGCCATCTCGTGCATCTTCCTCCTCGTCTTGGCTTTAACTTTCTTAGCATATTTTCCAGCCTGCTGCTTTTTCTCTAATGATCGAATCTGTAAGCACGTGCAAAAGAAGAACATTAAGATGTGAAGGGCAAACCTTTTACATCGAGAAGTGCCTTCACACAACAGTTGATTATTTATCTATATACTATATAGCATCAAAATAATCAATTGACCACCTTCAGATAACAAGGTCACGAATATACAATCAACAAAAAAGTTGATTGTGCTAGAACCAAAAGTACTAGACTGAAAAAAATACTGCTAGCAGAGCTAACCTGGTTTGGCGAAACATAAAATGGATTCTCATATAGTGTTGGACCTCCAAAGCTGCCACCAAATATCTTGATTGGGTTCAAACAAAACCTTGGACCAACCTATCCACAACAGTCAGATGAATTTAGTCTAGACACCATATGCATATCCCATTATTTAACAATGGACTTGGTAACAAACCTCAATTAGCGTCATCTTTTCCAAGTCCCCACGGTCTATTTTATGTCCTCCACTGTTAGGACAAGATATCTGCTTCAAATGCGAAGACGTTGAAATGGATTTTAGAAAAATGAAACTAGTTCTCTATTGATAATCTGAAACAACTGAGAAAAAAAACTATTGTGAGCCTCTTCATGGAGTAGCTGTTTCAGTAACTTAAAATATATGATATTTTGTAGCTCGTGCAATTTTTTTCTTCTTCTTTTTTTGTGGGGTGAAGGGAGGAGGATTGAGAAAAAAAAAAAAAAAAACCTTTTCTTACAACTTCTGAACACAGAATGTTAGTTTTCTATGAACTTTATGGTTCATAGGAATTCAAAAGTCACATAACCATGCAAATCTTCGAGCATAAAAAAACAGAAATATCGACTTCCTCAGATGGATGCAGGAGTGAAATAGACAGAAATATGAAACCTTAAACCATAGACAAATAAAGTACAAATATCTTCCAGTGTAATCCATATAAATAACCAATACTAGCACTGACAAGTATAAGAACATTGTGCATGCATTGGCACCCACAAAACAGATTCGCTAGTGACCACGTTATTAATTTAGAATATTACTGGTTTTCAATACATCAAGTTAGAAACTCAGAAAATGCTTTGATGTCCAAACCAATTCCCATGAAGGCATAAGTACATTAGAGTACATAGTAGAAAAAATTAAACTAGTTAATGATAACTGAGTCATAGAGAAGGCATGCTGAACGATCTCTGCCTTGCCATTAGCATCACATATCATATCATGATTCCAATAACCAAACAAATCCCAACAACTTGTTTGGCATACCAGAAACTTTTAGACATTGGCATCGACATGTAATACACTATTGACAAGCATGTGTATATGCAAAATCAATTGTGCACATGCCTGTGCTTCCTCTGCACATTAAGTTTCATATCAAGTATCAATTATATCTGCGTGTGCGAGCATTAAATTATGAAAGAAATCAGAATGTGTCTGCACATCATCACCGACCTGGTAATTCCGGAACCATATATGGTCATCAGCAATTGAAAAAACAAACACATGATCATGGTAAGGTTTAGATTTTCTGTGATCCTTCGGAGTTCCAAATATCTGAAGAAAGAAAGAAAGCAAAAGTTTGGAAGATTGTTCAAGTATGACAAAATTGAACCTCGTAAGCAACGTGTAAACATG